>CM018686.1:11622220-12325230 GCA_009363875.1 Mikania micrantha | reverse complement strand
GTTGACCGAAGGGTCAACAAAGCCATCACGAAATACGAAGCGAGCAGGCTGCACAGCGAGACAAGTGGAACTAACCACGGTACTAACCCAACTTGAATACGACTAACTTAGTGTAGACAACGCGATCACTAACACATGACTTTGAACCCCAACGAACAGGGTCCCATGGGAGCACAACCAAGGGATGTTCATTCCAAGCGTTTCTAAGTTGTCACCCTCACAACTTCATGGGTACCGAAGAAGCAGTGGGACTGCTTCGATGGATCGAGAAGATAGTGTAGGTATTCTCTATGTCCGACTGTTCAGAGGACAACCGGGTGAAATATGCCACTGAGACACCAGAGGGACCTGCCCTCACATGGTGCAACTCCCATGTCCAAACTTTAGGACTGGAAGCTGCAAACTCTATATCCTGGGAGGAGTTCACTAGGATGCTTCACAAGGACTATTGTCCTCGAAATGAAATCAAGAAACTCGAGGAAGAGTTCTGGGTGCACAAAATGGTAGGATCTTAAATCGAGCAGTACTGACCTCGATTTCACGAACTGTGCAAGCTATGTCCGGCAATGGTAACGCCAGTACAAGATCAAGCAGTTAATCAACCGGCTTCCCGAACAGATACAAAGCATGGTCACTGCTTCTGACCAGACACAGATCCAACCCACTATCCGACTGGCTCACAAATTGACTGACCAGGCAGTAGGGCAGGGCAAACTGCCGAAAAGGGGTGTACATCTGCAGCCCCAGGAACCCAAGCGGAAGTGGGAGCCAAACATAAACCGCACCTTCTCACCTCAACAGCCAACCCAACACCACCCAACACCAGCAATGGTGTTCACTACCACCCAATCTGACACCCAAGGAAAAGGGGGATATCGGGGCAACAGCCCCAAAAAATTGTTCTTATCATCACTTTGGCATGTGCAAAAGAGTCAAGTGCACCAACTGTGGGAGGAATGGGCATATAGCAAAGAATGCCGATCAAACCCGAACCCCAACACAATGAAGAATGATACCTTGAGGGGTTGCTTTACCTGCGGAAAGTCGGGGCATATGCGCCGAGACTGCCCGCAAAACAAGAACGCTGAAGGCAATCCGGCAAGGGGCAGGGCATTCGTGATCGGATAAGGTGAAGCTAAAGATGACCCCAACATCGTTACCGGTACGTTTCTTTGAAATAATGTCTATACTAGCATATTATTTGATACCGGCGCTGATAGGAGTTTTATCTCTAGCGATTTTAGTAAATTGCTTAATATGACTCAAACATCACTAGACTATAAGTATATTGTAGAGTTAGCAGACGGCAAGCTGATCGAGACGCAACACATCTTCAAGGAATGCGTCTTAATGCTAGCGGATCACGGACTAGAGATAATTCTGATGTCGGTAACTCTCAGGAGCTTCGACGTAATGGTTGGAATGGATTGGTTATCCGCTAACCATGCCGAGATCGTGTGCAACAAGAAGATTGTCCGAGTTACATTACCAAGTGGAGAGGAAATCTCGATTCAAGGAGAACGGCGTGGAATACCGTTAAATATCATGTCCTGCATGAAAGAAAGCAAGTATCTCCAGAAAGGGTACACAGCCATCTTAGCACTCATCACTGAACAACCGGAAAAGGAAAGGAAAAGCGAGGACATCAGTGTCATTCGCGATTTTCCTGAAGTCTTCCTAACGATCTACCTGCACTACCACCGAAGCAACAAGTGGAATTTCAGATAGATCTAACACCGCACCGATAGCGAAGGCGCCGTATCTATTGGACCCTACTGAGATGCAAGAACTATCTAATCAGTTGCAAGACTTGTTAGATAGAGGATTTATTCGACCGAGCTTCTCACCTTGGGGAGCACCGGTCTTATTTGTGAAGAAGAAGGACGGATTGTTCTGTATGTGCATAGACTACTAGGAGCTAAACAATGTAACGATCAAGAATCGATACCCGTTACCGCGAATAGACGATCTGTTTGACCAATTGCAAGGGTCAAGCTACTATTCAAAGATCGATTTAAGATCCGGTTACCATCAACTCAGGATACATGAGGAGGACATCCCTAAGACAGCCTTCCGGACACGGTACGGACATTATGAATTTTTGGTCATGCCCTTCGGACTGACCAACGCGCCGGTTGTATTCATGGATCTCATGAATCGCGTATGGAAGCCGTATCTTGACAAGTTCATAATCGTATTCATAGATGACATCCTGATCTACTTCAAGACTCCGGAAGAACATGCTTAATATTTGAGACTCGTCTTAGAACTACTAAAGACAGAGCAATTGTACGCGAAATTTTCCAAATGTGACTTTTGGATTCGCGAAGTCCAGTCTTTTGGACACGTAGTAAACGGGAAAGGGATACATGTAGACCCAACCAAGATTGAGGCTATTAAGAACTGGGAAGCACCCAAGACTCCAACTGAGATGCGACAATTCCTAGGATTGGTGGGGTACTACAGGCGGCTTATCAAGGGATTTTCGAAGATCGCACAATCATTGACATCTCTTACGCATAAGGACAAGAAGTTTGAATGGGGAGAGAAACAAGAAGCTGCTTTCAACTTGTTGAAGCAGAAATTGTGCAGTGCACTGATGTTATCCCTACCGGAGGGATGTGAAGATTTTGTAGTTTATTGTGACGCATCAAAACAAGGACTCAGTTGTGTGTTAATGCAACGTGAGAAGGTTATAGCCTATGCGTCTCGACAAATGAATGTGCATGAGAAGAACTACACAACTCACGACCTAGAGTTGGGAGCCGTGGTGTTCGCTCTAAAGATCTGGACACACTACTTGTACGGAACCAAGTGCATGATATTCACCGATCATAAGAGTCTACAGAACATCTTCGACCAAAAGGAACTAAACATGAGACTAAGCAGATGGGTCGAATTGATAGGCGATTATGACTGTGCGATAAAATATCATCCAGGAAAAGCTAAAGTAGTAGCCGACGCGTTGAGTCGAAAGGAAACAACCAAGCACGTACGTGCACTACAGCTTACAATACACTCAGAGCTACCTAGTCAGATCCGAACCGCACAACAGGAAGCTCTAAAAACAAAGAACCTCACTCACAAATCCTTGCGAGGCATGGATAAACAACTAGAGGTGAAAACTGACGGAGCTTACTATCTTATGGATCGAATTTGGATTCCATACCACGGAGGATTGAGAGATGTAATGATGGACGAAGCACATAAAAGCCAGTATTATGTACATCCAGGTTTTGATAAGATGTAACACGATCTAAAAACGACTTATTGATGGCCTAACATGAAGTCAGAAATCGCGACTTATGTAAGCAAGTGTCTGACTTGCTCTAAGGTGAAAATTGAATATTAGAAACCATCAGGGTTACTTCAACAACCCGAAATCCCAATGTGGAAATGGGAACAAATTTCAATGGATTTCGTCACGAAACTGCCGAAGACAGCAAGTAGCTGCGACACCATCTGGGTGATCGTAGATCGACTCACGAAATCTGCGCATTTCCTACCAATCAAAGAAACCGACAAGTTAGACAGACTAACTTGAATCTACCTGAAGGAAGTAGTTTCCAGACATGGAGTTCCGATCTCCATAATATCCGATAGAGACAGCCAGTTTACGGCACATTTCTGGAAGTCCTTGCATAAGGCACTGGGGACAAGGTTAGATATGAGTACTGCCTATCACCCGCAAACGGTTGGGCAAAGTGAATGAACCATCCAAGCCCTAGAAGAAATTCTTCGAGCATGCGTGATATCACCTCTTTGTTGGGCAAAATTTGGTGAATTTTCCTACAATAACAGCTATCACACCATCATCAAGGTTGCACCATTTGAATCACTTTACGGACGTAATTGCATATCACCTCTTTGTTGGGCAAAATTTGGTGAAAGCCAACTGACCGGTTCCGAACTAGTGCACGAGAAGACCGAGAAGATCGTACAGATTCGAAATAGAATGGCAGCAGCTCGAGAACGACAAAAGAGCTATGCCAACAAAGGGTGCAAGCCTTTGGAATTCCAGGTGGGAGATCGACTATTGCTAAAGGTCTCGCCCTGGAAGTGAGTGATTCGATTTGGGAAACGGGGGAAGCTGAAACCCCGTTATATCGAACTATTCGAGATCACAAAACGTATAGGTCACGTGGCCTACGAGCTAATAATACCGCAAGAGCTAAGTAGCGTACATAACGTATTCCATGTATCCAACCTCAAGAAGTGCTTATCTGACGAAACACTCGCTATTCCCTTGGAGGAAATCCAAATCAATGAGCAACTTCACTTCGTTGAGGAACCAGTGGAAATAATGGACCGAGAAGTCAAATAGCTCAAACTTAGTCGCATACCGATAGTTAAAGTGCGATGGAACTCACGGCGTGGACCAGAATATACCTGGGAATGAGAGGACCAAATGAAAAAGAAATACTCTCACCTGTTCACAAACCAGACTAGCAACAGCAACACGAGCTGAATTTCGGAACGAAAATCCAATTAATAGGGGGATGATGTGACACCTCGTATTTTCCAGGTCAGCACTTACATTATTTAATAATAATTTGTATTATTATTACATGCGTGGCACTAGAATTAGTAATATTAAGTGTGACACGTGGTACAACAGTCCAAACACAGACACAGACTGATAATTTGGGGAATTATCGTAAAACGCTCGCACGTGTCTTGAATAACGAACGTTGGTGATTTAACAAACCACAACCCAATTTCACAACACTTATGCACTGTAGAACCTAAAAAAAGTGAAACAATGTTAATATGTCGAGAGCGATGATCGTAATCGTGAAATATTCGAAATAACAAAACTAGGCCTATTGGGCTCCTATGGGACCCATCGCGGTACGCTAATACCTCCTGATTGGATCTTAGTGGTACGCGAAGGATGAGCTGGGAAATTCGAATCCCGGATTTCATTACGGTCGTTAGGTCAAACACGGTCAACGCAACCCACATAACAACTTGGAGTTGTTTGGACACGAACACGATCCTGTGAGACCAACACGAATGTGAACACAACTCATAACACCTATCTGAAATAGGTAACTGCTAAAGAGGCGCACTACTTCGGTCATATAACGAACGCACTGCTAAACACATGTGAGTTTATAGCCCCACTTTTACTCTTTAACTATTTTTGCTAAACTTTTGGTGTGAGAATACAATGCAACTATTTTAGATATATGACTGGTATGTTGTAAAACTATTTTGAGTGTAACTATTATCGTTACAAGTCCTCATGTATCCTAACCGTTAGTTGTGTAACAAACGAGTCGTTATTACGTAGTACTACTGGGTTTGACTAGCCCCACTCGGCAACAACTTTGACTAGAGCTCAAAACGATTGTAATATCGATGCTAATTGCCAGGTTCAGCGATGACCCGAGGAGGCAAAGGAAACAGTCGAGTTTCGGTAAGATGAACTTACACACTCAGGATCGTAGATCCAACAAACAACTTAACATACCCATTATATGTCTATCTTACTGTTTATTACTGTCTAAATCTGTGAACTCACCAACTTTATTGTTGACACGTTTTCGCATGTATTCTCAAGTAACCAATGGCACAAGCTAGGAACACTTGGAAGCGCACCAAAGAGTCTCGCATGCATATTGACTATTCCCCTAGGCTTATGATTTGGTTCTTGTCATTTAAAACAATATTAACCATGTAGTGTTTGATACACTTTTTATTTTCACTGCAAAACAATTTACATTTATTCCGCTGCTTATAACATTAACTTCCCACTGCTTATTTATGAAAACTTGATTGATTTACAAAATTGTATGTTTGGGTAGCTCATATAGAGTCATTCTATATGACCGAGAGCTATGATCCTGGCCACGTCATATCCGCGCGGTTTGACACCACACGTGGGAATTTGGGGTGTGACAAAACTCTACCACTTTGCATGGTTTGTAAATGATCATGTAGCAAATGTTTGTGTTATTTGATGCGTAATTTCGTGATTGTATTGATTTTTGGATCCGAAACACGTTTACTTTGAGTATCATTATGAATTTCAGGAATCAAGAGGATAAAGACGTGTCTGGGAGCTTATTGGAGGATTAGAAAAGAAACCGACTGATTAAGAGTGCAAAAATATAATGTTCGGAAGACCAAAACTTTGTGGAGGCATAACTGGAGTTAGGGGATGAGTTACGGGGCCCATAAAATATGAAAATAGAGTTTCTCGACGAGACAAAGCTCTTGGTGAAGCTAGTTTGGGTGTATGCTACGGCCATCCTGGCGTATCATACGGCCAGTGCACGCCCAGTTTTGAGCATTGGCAGAAAATAGGGGGCGTAGGATGTAACATCAGTGCCGGAATCAGTACCGGAACAGTGATCTCAAACAGTAACATGAACAGTAATCAGGTACAAACTATACGTATTTCAGTGTATTTCATATTCATATCATATGTCATTATCATTTCATGTTATCAAACAGTGAATTCAGAATCAATTTAGAGAAACAAGACTCAGAAAACATGGTTCATCAGCCAGATAATTATCTGGCAACATAGAACCATCTTGTGATTATTTGTTAGGATTTTATTATGTATAAACGTATGTGAGGCTTTACAGAACAAAACAACACGGATGTCGTTACGTGAATGTTAAACCAACGGATTATTCGTATAGGTGACGATCTGCACGAATAAATCTGAAAGTTTAACGTTCTGAATGATATCCGATATATAGAAAACAATATTGAAAAGTATAGTTATCGTCGTTTTCGTACGGCTGACGATTCGAACAAATGCGCGCGACAACTGTACGATTCGATTTGAAACAGTAAATTTAATATTTTTGAAAATTTAAAATAAACGAAAGATATTTAGTTAATTAACTAGGAATAACCACTTAAAATAAATTTATAAATCTTATTTTATAAACCTCGTCGTTTTGTTTCGAAAACCAAGAAGAACCGACATTTTTATGCGAAACCAAATGAGACCGAACTACCGGGTAATTGTGAATCATTTAATATGGTCATAAATGATACAACCACCACCACCATCCTCCTTCTCCCTTTCATTTTCGTTTTTTCTCCTCTTTCTCTCTCTAGGAAGTTCTCCACCTTCTCTCTGCAATATCTCACTCGATTCTCAGCCATTTCAAGAGTTCTTGGTGTCAAAACGACCATCTCATCACGTAGATCACGGAAGTACGAAGGATCTAAGCTTCTATCCATCATTTTCGAGGTAAATTTTAGTTTTTATTTCGGTTTTGGTGTGAATCACGATTCTTTTAGTTTGTTGATGTTTTTAACTGGTTTAAACACTTAGAAACCTTGAGATACACTATTGTAAACAACTAAGAAGCTCTAGAAACAAACCTGCAACAAGCTAGGATAGAGGAGGAAGACAATGAACAGTGAAAAGCTGTTGGTTCGTGACAGGTCGAAGAGCCGACGCCGAACCTAGGGATCTCCTGGCCGAACCTCCAATGGTCTGGCGAACCTGTATTAGTCAGCCGAACCTGTAGCCGAACCTGCAGCCGAACCAAGGAAGGGGCGAACCTCCTTGGCCGAACCCATCTGGAGCCACGAACCTGCAAGGTTGTTAAGCCTGACTATGGCAGCGAACCAACCTGTTATGACGAACCTCTACATTCAACCGAACCCATGTTTGGACCGAACCTCCTTTGGCCGAGTCTTTCTCCTGTTGGCCGAACCATTGAGCCGCGAAACCACTACTAGCCGAACCCCAATGGTTTGGGCGAACCCTCGGCCAACGAACCAGAGAGCAGCAACCTAGGATGGCCGAAGCTCTAAACCTACGAACCTATGGACCAGCTAGCAATCGAACCTCCCTACTATTGGCTGAACCAGGGGGATGCGAACCTACTTCTCCAAACGAACCTTTTTGGCGAACCATTAGTTTGGCCGAACCTACCCTTGCTACCCATAGGTTCGCTGATCCCACTTGCATGGAACTTAGTTATTAACAAAGATGGTGATTCTAGGACTGTTGAATGCATGGGAGCTCATGTACACACATGCATGCATGGGAGGATCTTGTGTGTGTGCATGGGATACGAATTAGGGGCTTCTTTCCGTAAAATTTACTTTGGGTAATTTGAAGATCAACCATAGAACACTAATGAAGGAATAAGTCTAGAATAATAAGAAGTCCTTAAAACCTGAGTATGGTTTAGACACGGATGTAGACATCACTTGAATCAACATAATGGGAAATCATGTGGATAAAACAAAAGCCTAAGGGTTGGAGTGTCGGGTTAACCATTAACACTGTACCTTAGGGACATTTCATGAGACATGTAACAAACATAGATAATTAAATTGAATTATCTATACTAGGTATTTTCCAAGACTGTGATTGATAATCACTTGGTCAATAAAGAATACTAATGGGCCAAGGTTGGCCCAATGGGCTTCATCCAAGCCCATCATGTGAAAACTTTTTTTTCTTAAATGAATTATGTTTTAACAAAAAGAAATTAAATTGTAAACTTGTTTAAATTAAATTAAATGATTTTCTAAATTAATGTTTTAACTTAAAATGAAATTAATTAAAAACATGTTAATTAAGACTTCTTATGATTAACTGTGGGATACGGGGTACGATTGGGAATCTAAGTTAGATTAGTTAGATGAAAACTTAGAAGCACATTAGTAATATAGGACACTTAGTTGCACACCGAGACCAAACCTTAGACACGACGACTAATACGTATACTTATAGTATTCGAATTCTTTTAAAACAATTCAGGAACTGAAGAAACATAACCTACAAACAACGAGCGCGCATTTTTGTGGTAGTACAGTACAGAGCAACACAGGTGAGTTCATTGCCCATTTTCTAAATATTTTGTTTTCAAACGCGAGGCTGAGAAGCATGCGTAACTGTTTTTATTTAAATTGTTTTACGTAAATGCTTTTAATTAATATTGATTATTGTATATGCTTGTTTATACTCCTAGACTCCGGTCTAGGTAATTGCTATGCAGAATTCACTAACAAGTTAACTAAATTACTCTTATGAGTAATACCTTAATTCGGAAACTCTAAACAAACCCTTAGTCCATCAAGCTCAAATTCAAGAATCTAAATTCAAAGTGGAATTAAAAGAACCAAAGCTAAAGATCAAAAGCAATGGAAAATCAAATCCAGTGCGTAGTCAGTAAACTAAGGATCCTACTCATGAAAACTATAATCATTGTGAAATCATGGAATTCTAAAGATCAAAATCAAGAGACTCAAGGAAATCAAGAAACTCATAACGGTGTGTGAATCATTGAAATAATGAAATCATTAAAATCTAATGAAATCATTAATACTTGAGTTAAGGTGGATGTCAGTTGTATAGAAATCAAGACCACGTGTAACACACATAAAGACTCGGCATAAATAGTAGACTCTTGTAGTCAAGCTATATGGGCAATAACGTGAACTATCAAACAAAATCAAGAGAATCACAGACGATCAAGAATCAAAGGATATCCTTAAAGTCCTGGGATGTACAGTAGGCCAATGGGTCAAGCTGATATGGGCATCATTAAAGTCCCGGCACACACTGGTAGACTCCTTGTGAGTCATGCCTGATATGGGCCACGTGTGAGAGGGTACAACTTGGACAACCACCAACAACTAAGTCAAATTGATTGAGTCAAATAAGGCCCAATCATCATGTCTTAGTTGTATTTAAATGCTTATTTATTGATTTAATTAAACATTTAATATTATATTTCTACAAGTGCTTTTGGGAAATCATGAATACATGGTGAACTCAAGAGATCAAATGTAACTCTATTTGTGGAAATCAGAATCTAAATTGAAGGTGGTGGGACGGTGGCTGGGGCTTGTCCCCTACATATGCCCTATATATAAGCATACTCGATTGGATAGCTTAGGTGGTCGTTGATGAGGTTAAGGTTGTCATTTCGGGGGATCAAGGTAAATATTTTCAGGGTAATAAAATTCTATCAATCAGATGCTATGGAATCCATGATGTGGGATGAAACGCTTAATTATCACCAGGAACAATATTTCATGTGGTTTGGCATGTGGTGGGACGGTGGCTGGGCGGGCGGTAAGTTCGACACTACATATGCCCTATATATAAGAATACTGAATTGGATGGTATAGGTGGTTAATGGTGAGGTTAAGGTTGTCATTCAGGTTATTCAAAACTCATTTTTATAAAACTACATGAACTCACCAACCATGTGTTGACTTTATTTTTGCATGACTTCACAGGTGACGAACAGGTCAACTAAGGAGTTATTACTCTGGGACTAGGATACCAGTTAGAGGACCTAGCTTTTTGGACCTGCATATTTTGAAGCATCATTTTACAGATTTATTTTGTATATCTTGTGCAGATACAAGATAGAAGAATTATGATGTGATAGTAGATTTACATTGTTAACTTATGAACTAAACTGATGTAATTTAACTTTGAAATTCTATTTTCATTTAGTAGTTTTCTCATTTATATATCATGTGCAATGTAAACAATCTGATCATACCAATTATCACTCAAGATATCGTGCCTCGGGAACCTTCCGCCCGACGGGGAATTCGATCCAACCCCGCCGGCTCGGGGTGTGACATAGGATAAGGTTTTGGGCGTACCATACGCCTGTGCAGGCCGGAAAACTTGAAAATTCAGCTAATCTTTCCCATATTTAAGCCCCAGTATTAGGGTTTCGAAGGGGACACTTTTTGGACGAATTTCTGGGCAAGAAAAGAGCGTTTTTGGGCATTCCAACTCCTCCAAATCAATCCAAGATCATTCTGACTCGTAAAACCAAAGATCAAATCATGCAAAAGTTCAACGATTGTGAAGATTCAAGTTTGGTGATGTCCGGCTAATCCGATTTTGATCATCTCTGGGTGGAGAATTATGTTTGATAGTTTGATGTTTTCTTTGATTTGTTAAACATTGGTATTGAATTCGTTCTTTGTAGATTTGTGGATTCAATGGTGTTTGATTGTTAAACGATTACGATTTTTGATTTATTTTGCACTTCCTAGTTCAAGTTTATTACTTTCTTTTCATTCATTGTATGATTGAATGGGTAATTAACGGAATTGGGTTTTAAAGTCTTTTAGAAATCATTGTTTTTGTAGAACTAGTAATCATTCAAGTCAACAACATCGGTCTAGTTATCGGTTGTCAACAAGATCATTGCTTTGTTTTTAAATATGTTTAGCAATTGGAGCATGAATCATGTCTATCTGATTCTCAAATAAAAAGGTAATGAAAACCTAGTTCTTACTAATTTGAAACCCAGAGTGATCACCTTTTCCATTAATTGTTTACAAATCTTTATTTTAATTCGTTTGTTTTAGATAAAGGTCATTGTTTTTCATCTAAACCGTAAAATCAAACTTTTCAAGTCTAATTTTAAATTGCAATTAGTTAGTTAATTGTTAGCGAAAGTGGTTTCCACTTGACTCTTCGTGGATCGACACCCGACTTCCCTATCTAGTTTGGGTAGTAGGATTGGAGTGTTAAGCTCTTATTTTTGGTTGGTTCTTCGACACCGATCAAATTTTGGCGCCATTGCCAGGGATTCGTGCGCAAGTTACTTTCAATTTCACTTTATTTTGTTTTGTTTGTCAGATTTACAAGGGTTGTGTAAGTGTTCAGGTATTTTTAGGATTGCATGCATACTAGGTATTCTGGAAGATCTTCACCACTAAACTTCGATCCAGAAATTGAACGCACCGCTCGTAGGAATTGAGGTCTCCACCTGACAGAGCTTGCATATCTAAACATTTAATAACATTTGAAAATGGAGTACCCACCTAATAATCCTTTACCTGATCCACCAAAATTTGAGGATTTTGAGAATCCACAAGGTAACCCAAATCCACCATCACCACCTGCTCAACCCTAAAACCAATTTCAGCATATACCTCCCCCTAACCATCCTCCTAATGATGGCCACCATACCAACCCTATTGAGGAGAGAAATACTTTGAGAGAAGGGAGTCATCATTGTACAATAGGGAGTGATGAGAACAACACCCAGAATTGGGATGATGGCTTGAATGGTGGTGACTACAATATACAAAATGTCAATTCTGCTTATGATGATCCTTACTGCATAGACATTGAGAGTTAATTAGGTCTATGAACTCAAGCCTTGAAAGATTTGGGTTGCTAGATTTATTTTCACAAGATGATGCTAGGTGGTGTTTGGTGAGAACTTGATGCATCAATTTTCGAATAAGCTTTATTAATTTTTTCTTGTTTTGGTTCAACACAAAAAGCTGAGTTTGCGTAAGTAAGGGTTGAGAAACAACTAGTTAGTGATAGTAGCTTGGATGATCATTCCAAGATCTTCTTTTTCAATTTTTCTTCAGAGACTTAGACATTATGGAAGGCTTTTTGAACGGATAAGAAGACTCAGAATGGTGTGATTAAACGTGAGTTGAAACATAAAGTTTTTGATATCCAAAATACTTTTGATTGGAAGAATATGTCATCACTTTATTTTTAGACTTGTCTTTTCTTAAAAGTTTTTTTTAGGAAAACAGAGGTAGGATATGATGATAGCAGAGAATTATTGGGTATAAAGGGTTCATTTGCATTTATTTGAGGATAATTATAAGGTGACACAGATAGGAAAGCAAAAGATCCATGTTGTAACTACAAGATAGGATGAAAAGACTCAACTGGTGGTTTAGTATGAACAATGAAGGTTTATAAGCAACAATTGACGAATGAGTTTTATGTAGATGTTTTGGTGCAGTTGTTGTTGCAATTGAGGAATGTTTATCACCTTTATTGTAGATGAAAAAGTTATATAAGCTAGCAATAGTTGTCAAATCAATAGTAGCAGGGGTTGCCTCAACAACTTATGATGGTAATGGAATAATAGATAGATAAGGGTCAGTTGTTGTACTTCAAGAAGGTGTACATGCAAACATAAAAGAAATGGGTGTGAAAGTTGAGTTGACTAATATATTGGCAAATAGTTGATGTAAGATAGTCTTTTTAGCCTTTGGTGAGTTTGAAAAATTAGTAGTTGGAAATCATCAGTTACTATTTAGGATAAAGAACCATTAAGAACTTACATATCATTTTTTATTTTGAGAGATTCCATGAGAGTGTAATCATTGGAAGGACAAGTGTGATTTAATTCAATCTCAAATCTAAAATTGCTGGTTGTAGGTTGGGAGTGATTTGTGACAGAGGATTGGCATGACTATGTAGTCATCAGTGATGATTGCATGTACCATAGTTGTTAATTAGCTAAAACAAATTGAAAATTTTGACCAGATGGAGCTTGCACATATTGTATTGGAAAAGAGTTTTGATTTTAAACAAATATGTAATGGTAGGTTGGGACATAGGATGATTTGAGTTTGAAGGTTTGTTATTTTAGAAAGTTTCAAAGGGTATAACTTGTCTAGAAGAGGTTTTGCATTCCCTGATAAACTACCCAAATCTATGACATTTGTAACACTTCAATTTTACATTATTCCAACCAACATTAGTTTTCTCATGAAGATCAAGGAATATTCTGTATGTGCTCATGTAGAAATTGTTGGTTCGGATGGTGAAAAGATCCAGTAGATGAAGATGATTCATCTCTTCCAAGTCATCACTAGGAATGTGATGCAAATCTTCCATGACAAAGCATCATTTATCTCGTTGGTCATTAAAATCATAACCTGTAACAAAGGCTTGATGTGAGCCTGAATTTTCAAACATCATGGTAGTGATATCAATGTATTCATCGTAGTTCTGTAAAGAAAAATCAGGGCTATAATCAAGACCAATTAAGTAATGTTGCCCTGAACATATGCATAGTGGTTTTGCCTGATTTGAGTAGTTTCTTCTTCTGCTTAACCTCCCTTTCAAAGTTTAAAACTCAAGTTTAGAAATCAATAATCAAACACCATGCAAAACACCATGCAATTCGTGAATAACTCTCACGTTAGGTTAATCAGAAAATAACTCAAAACTGATTACAAAGTGTTCTAAACTCATACATGACTCTATAACCCTAACTCGATATATATAGCCATGTTCTTGATAACCCTTATCTAGATTATCAAGGAAAATAACAAACAAAGAGAAAGCTACGTAAACTTGCTTCCTAATCTTACTCTCCTAATTCACCAGCTTGTAAATTGGATTTCAGAATTACGTTAATATCCTCCAACATTCACCCCCTTAATTCGTGAATCCGAATCCGTGAGGTCTTCAACTCCGAGTAACTTCTTCATATCTTTGAACTTTGTTCTTGCTAGTGCCTTAGTTAACACATAAGCTCTTTGTAGATCTCCACTCACATAGTCTACCATTATCTGATGTTGTTCCACACATTCTCGTATGAAATGGTAACGGGTACTAATGTGTTTACTTCTCCCATGAAACACAGGATTCTTCATAAGTTGTATGGTTGACTTGTTATTTACCAATATGCTTATTACCTCTTCCTTTATTCCTGTTATTTCACTTAGTACTCCCTTTAACCATATAGCTTGGCACGCCGCAGCTGTGGAGGCCATAAACTCGGCCTCGCATGAGGAAAGTGCAACTGTATTTTGTTTCTGGGAGCACCATGAGATAGGACCAGAACCATAGTAAAACACATACCCAGTAGTACTTCTTCCATTGTCTTGGTCCGTATTGTGGCTACTATCACTATACCCCAACAACCGGCTTCCCGCTCATTCAACATCCCGCTTGTACATAATGTCGTGACTCACTGATCCTTTTAAGTATATGAGAATATGCTTCATGATCTGCACATGGGACTCCTTAGGTTCATGCATATACCTGCTAATAATACCAACAGAAAATGCTAGATTAGGTCAAGTATGAAGGAGATATCTTAAACAGCCCACAATCCTTCTAAACCAGGTCGCATCAACAGGTTTTCCTTGGTCATCTTTTCCCACTTTTACTCCTGGTTCCATTGGACATTAAGTTGGGTTTGCTTCAAACATTCCAGCTTCTTTCAGAATTTTCACCGCATAGCTTTCTTGTTTTATCTCCACTCCGTAGCCCACTTGTTTGATTTCCAGACCCAAATAGTACGTAAGCTTTCCGAGATCACTCATCTCGAATTTTAGTTTCATTTGCTTCTTAACTTCTTTTACTTCATGCAACTTAGAACCCGTGATTAGTTTTTTTTCTACGTGGACTGCAATGATAAGAAGTGACTTGTTTGAACTCTTGATGTATAGTGAACTTTCTCGTGAGCATCTCTGAAATGAAGTTTCTTCAAAGTGTTGTCAAGTTTGGAGTTCCACGCTCTTGGCACTTGCTTTAGCCCGTAGAGAGCCTTTCGAAGTTTGTACACATAGTGTTCCTTTCCCTTTTGCACGAAGCCTTTTGGTTGTTCAACAAAGACTTCTTCCAGAAGTTCTCCGTGGAGGAATGCAGACTTCATGTCCATATGATGCAGTTCCCAGCCTTTGGATGCCACTACTGCAATAATTAGGCGAATGGTTTCCAACCGAGCGACTGGTGCGAATACCTCGTCAAAGTCGATGCCATGCTTCTGAACGTACCCTCAGTTCCATCCGGGTTTCTTTTTAGCTTGAAAACCCATTTTAGGCCTATTGCTTTGCATCCTTCGGGTGGTATCATTAACTCCCATGTCTTGTTTCGGTTAATTGATTCTATCTCAGACTCCATTGCTCGTACCCAATCAACATCTTCTTTCGCTTCATCAAATGTGTTTGGTTCTCCAACTAGTAGTAGCAATAAGCCTTCGTTTCGTAACCTGATCTTGACTCGCTCATTTACTACATAGTCATTGAACCGTGTTGGAATTTTTACTTGACAGGTACCTCTTCTTGGAGTTCGTGGAGCTTTTTCATGTTCATCGTCTGATTCAGCGTAGTTATCATATATTCTTCCTCCTTCTGGCATCATTTCATTGTCTCGTGGTGGGCCTGATGGTCTTGTGTCAGGTGGTTCAAAACTGTTGCTTTGTTCATGAGACCTGCTTTCGATACTAGAGTAAATTATGCTAGTGCCTTCCCCCCAATTTACATCAGAACTCTCCATCTCTTGAGGTTTTTCCTTCATCAGGGAGTAGAAGTCATCCCAACCCTTATATTCACTGAATATCACATCTCTACTTACTACTAATTTTCGGGTCCTTGGATCGCGCAACCAATAGGCCTTTGAGCCGGGGTCTATGCCAAGGTGGATTAGTGGTCTAGAGCGATCATCCAATTTTTTCACTTGAGGGTTGGTGTTCTTCGCATAGGCTAGACACCCAAATACTCTTCGGTGCCCAATGTTTGGCTTCTTTCCTTTGTATGCTTCATGAGGAGATTGGTTTGTGAGGGCTCGGGTGTGTATACGGTTTAGTAGGTAGGTGGCATGTCGAATGCCTTCCCCCCACATGTAGTTCGGTACCTTTTTTGCTTTCATTATACTCCTCGTCATTTCCATGAGTGTTTGGTTGCGCCGCTCGACCACCCCATTTTGTTGTGGGGTGTATGGTGCGGTTAAGTGGCGATTTATTCCTTCACTGTTGCAGTAAGATGTGAAGTCGTTTGATGTAAACTCCCCACCTCGATCGGTTCAGAACGTCTTGACTTTGTTTCCTGTTTCCTTTTCTACCATAACCTTGTAGTTTTTGAATAATCCAAATGCATCATCTTTCCTTTTTAACGTAAAAGACCACATATATCGCGAGTAGTCATCAATAGTTACGAACACATATTCGTTATCTGCCAAGGTTGGTGGAGAAACCAGCCCGCACAAATCAGCGTGAATCAGCTCCAATGTCTTCTTTGCTCGAAACGGCGTTTCATTGGGGAATGCGGTTCATGACTGCTTTCCTGCCACACATGAATCACAGAACTTGTTTGGATTACTAATATTTGGTAGCCCAATCACTGTTTGTTTTGAAGCCATCTCTTTTAGTGTTTCAAAGTTTGCGTGCCCCAATCTTGCATGCCACCTCCAATTGTCCTCCATTATTCTGGCTTGTAGGCATTCTGGATTTCCTGGTATCAGATGGACTTTATACAATCGGTTCTTTGTTCTTAGTACCCGCATTAATTGCTTTCCGGAGCTATCGATCAGGATCAGGCAATCGCCCTTTATCCTTGTTTCGCACCCATTCTCACTAGTCTGTCCCAGACTTATGATGTTTGTTTTGAGATCAGGGATAACGTAAACGTCTTTCATCATCCTTTGTTCTCCGTCTTTTCCTTCGAATAGCATTGACCCTTTCTCGTGAATTTTAACACAGGAATCATCCCCGAACTTCACTCTTCCGATGATCCGTTCATCCAGTTCTACGAAAAACGAACGGTTCCCCGTCATGTGGTTGCTAGCCCCATTGTCTAGATACCACATATCCCTTGAACTTGGCTTAGTTACATAGCGTCTTGGAATCAGGTTTTCTTCATTTAAAAATACGGATTCTTGGTCATACTTTACCATAAGGAATATTGGATCAAGATCGTTTGCCTCGTTCAAATTTACTTCTTCTTTCTTTCGTTTGTGATCCGGGCACACTGAAGCGAAGTGGCCCATCTTATCACATCGATAACATTGAATTCGAGATCTATCTATTCCTTTTCCTTGATCCTCCTTTTGGCTCTTGTTTTTAACCTCGCGGGGCTGATTGTTATCAGCATTCCGTGCATTCCATCTTGGTTGTCCAGGTGCTCCCTTGCCTCCTTTCTTCGTTTGATCCCATATTTGCTATGAAGTTGTTTCAGCTTTTTGAAACATTAACTTTTCAGGTGAAGTATCGGTTGGTGATGCTCGACCAATGGCTTCTTCAAAGGCTTTGAGTCTTCCAATTGTTTCTTGAAAGGACATTGAGTTTAAGCCTGCAAACTGTTGTATTGTGGCTATGATGGTGATGAACTTACCTGGGACAGAGCGAAGGAGCTTTTGAACCAGCTTCTTTTCTTCAAACATAAATCCAAGTGTACTTGCCTTTGACACCAGTTGTTGAATTTTTGATGCAAATGCCTCTATTGTTTCCTAATTTCCCATCTTCAGAGACTCGAATTCGGCTTGCAGTGTTTCTAATCTTGCTTCTCGAACTCGTTCGACTCCCATATACCAAGTTTTCAAAGCATCCCAAATTTCTTTTGCGGTTGTATATTGGGATACTTGTAGCACCAGTTCTTCCGGTATTGCTTGAAGAAGAAGGGCAATTGCTATATCATCCTTCCTTGCGTCAATGACCGCCAGCTCTCATGGTTCTATTGCCCCAAGAATCCCATGGACTCGAAACACAACTTTGATTCGAATCGACCAGGCGTTGTAATTAATAGCAGTTAACATGGGACAATTTAGCGATATTGTGTTTCGTTCCGGTGTAGCCCCTTGCTGGTTTACTATCGCGTTTGCCATCCTGTCTTCTGGATCTGGTGCGCAGTCGAACCCTACTTGATCCTTGCTGCGAGGTTACCGTGTCGTACGAGAGATAAATCGTGGTTCGTGGTTTGACTCCTTCAGTGGCTCCTTGTGTTGATGAATGATTATCGTAAGCTTGAATGTGGCTCTGATACCAATTCAAGTTTAGAAATCAATAATCAAACACCATGCAAAACACCATGCAATTCGTGAATAACTCTCACATTAGATTAATCAGATCATTACTCAAAACTTATTACAAAGTGTTCTAAACTCATACATGACTCTATAACCCTAACTCGATATATATAGCCATGTTCTTGATAACCCTTATCTCGATTATCAAGGAAAATAAAAAACAAAGAGAAAGCTACGTAAACTTGCTTCCTAATCTTACTCTCCTAATTCACCGGCTTGTAAATTGGATTTCAGAATTACGTTTATATCCTCCAACAAAAACATTCCCATGCATGGAGTTGAGTTAGAGAAAGAGATCCAAAGTCAATAAAAGACCTCATGACAATAGAAAAAGTTTCCCATTTCTCGATGAGTCACCTAAGAAATCGATTAAGAATAGATATGGTAACGTACTCGTGACCAGCTACTTTCAATTCACTTGATAGAGAAGTAAATCTCTCAAAACTGTTGGGTTAGAGTTTCACCGACCAAAAGTCTCATACTCTCGTAATTAGATTTCTTATGTGTTAGCAACAACATATGGTATACCACCAAATTTTTATTTTAAGAGAATATTAAATCTCTTTAGTATACTCATGAGGCAATGACCCGAGTAAATCTCATTAGGCAAAGCCAAAGCAATCTTAGCATAAACCGTAGCATCTAGTTCAAGTTTTTAGGAAAATCCTATTCACTATAATTCCTAGGATCCTTTGGTTATGTGTTGTTAGTTATGGGTGTAAACGAATCAAGCTGACTCTCAAAATACTAGAGATTGGATTGGTAAAAAGCTCAAATGAGCCAAGCCTAAACGAGTCCGAGCCCGAGCTCAAGCCCAAAAATATTACTAGTTTCGTGCCTTTATTTATTATATTAAGTGTATATTTATAAAATTATTTATTTTCATATATAATTATGATAAATATAATTCAATCATATATTTTATCTTAAATTTGGAAAGCATAATTATAAATATATAATAAATTAGTAATTAAAATAAATAAATTAAATAGCAAAAATAAACAAGCCGAGTCAAGCCTAGAAAATTTCTAACGAGTTTCACTTGAGCCTTGAAAATAAAGCTCTTATCGAGCTGGGCTCGAACTCAATCCCTATTTAGGTAAAACGAGTCGAGCTCGAGGCTTAACGAGATCGGGATCGGTTCGTTTACACCCTAGTGTCAATCTCGCTATCAATTACCATTGGTTGGTGTGGACAGTACATGACTGAACGCCAGCATCTGGTATGATTATTTGATAAGAAATTGATTATTTGACACTGACTGAAATTTATATTGTTGTTGAAGATCCAGTATTATGAGGATCCAGATTGATGAATTTTTTAGCCATGTTAGCAAATGTTGTTAGCTACTAATCAATTAAACAATGTTCTATCAATCCAAAGAACAATTGAGTACTCTAACTGACTCAATGAACAATCAAACTACCACTTTTTAGGATCATAAGATGAATTATGAAAATAAACGAGAGCAACGTAAGAACAATTATTGATAGTTATAAAATAAGATTCATTCAATTGATCAAAAGATTACAACAGTTCTCCCTCTACAATTGTGACCACCCTCCCAATCAACGCTCAAGCTTTCATATTAAATGAAAACCTTGGATCTTATTATATACACCTGTTGACCTAATATTGAAGAAAATGACATGTAAGAATAATAAAAAATAACTACCGCTATACAACTATTTCTTATTACAATAATTGTTTTATCCCGTAACTATTATTCTAGATAACTACTAAGGACTATAATTAGTTAGTCTTCATCTATTGTTGTAGATCATCTATTAATAGAAGTCATTATCCTTCTTCAATAGCCATATATTCTTCAGTATTTGGCATCAACAGATATCCATCAGTAGTTACTCAACTTAGTAAATGATTATGTCTTTCAGCAATTGTTCTTTAGTAGTTAGGTATGTCGACATTATGATGGTTTGTCAGCTTTTGTCCAATAGAATTCTATCATCAACACTTTCGGAATCGTCAATCGTTATTCCGAACATTGATAAGCACCTAAATCAATAATCAAAGAAAAGGACACTAATGAAATGAAATGTAGTTTATAAAACTAATTCTTTTTTTTTTTTTGATAAAATTTGCAAAAAAACAGACTATATGAGTTACCTCCGAAATAAATAGGATTTCTTTTCTTTTTCATTTGATAGACCAAGAAGTTTAGTGATTCCATCAATTGGAAGAGTAGTAGATACACCTTCACTTATAATGCCTCTGCTATTATAAGACATGGCATATTTGTTTCCCTGATTATTATCCTGCAAAACATTTCTTGGTTTATAGACTTGTGGATCTCCTACAATTTCAAAACATATTTCTACTCTGTGACCCATCTTCTTGCAATGGGTATATTTTAGATGTAGATTAGGCTCTTTATTAAAGTTCTTTATGTTATAAAAAACTTGATTTGTGCTTCGGAAACAAAACCCATAATTTGACTCTTGGTCGAACTATTTGTTATTCTATGAGACTCATCTCTAGAAATTATTGAAAAAATTGTTTTAATAGATGAAAGAGGATCTTTTGTAAACAAATTTGTTCTAGCCGATTGATACATATCATAAAACTCCCAATAAAATTGCATAAAATTTATTAAATGACTAAAATCATTGAACTCTTGGAGGCTTGGCATATACATGATGGTTATTAAACCATTGCATCAAATTGTTTCCGGTTTGTGATCAATTTTTGATAGCATTTGCTTTGAATAAGAGTGTTTATTTTCTACTTAAACTAAACACCACTGATCCATAAATTTTATCGTAAGTTTCATTTGAGCCTTCACAGACTTCAGAAGCAAGTTGTGAATATTCCAGAACTACATAAAGTTCTTCATAAATTGAATTTAAAATCCATGTTAAAACTACTGAATTACACACGGCACATTGTGAAATAAAAACTTCACTTTCAGTTTGCCTTTTACATTTTCTATTTACAAAACAAATTTTATTTTTTGATTGCAAAGACAATTTCATTGCTTTTGCCCAAACTGTAAAACTTCTAGACCTTTCTCTTTAAAATTCACAATGGTAAGAGAATAAGATTCACTAGAATGAAGAAATAGTTGATCACTTATATTCAACTTGTTAATTAAAGTTTTAGTGGTAACAACAGGTTCATTGCAACTGAATCTTCAAAAACCACCCCTACCGAACCATCCAAAATCACCCATGTTGAACCTTCAACCAAAAACAAGAAACAAAGAGCTAAGAACTTTGCTATAACTACACCTGCTCCTTCGAACCAAGTTCCAATACAAGGGTTCAATCCTGAAAACAAACCACATGTGGGAAACGAACCTTCATGCAACACATGTCGTGTACATCACCCAACAAATGGGCCATGTCGCCTATGCACCAACTGTGGGTATTATGGGCATTTGCACACCACCTGTTGAACCACCCGACCACAAAACAACCGAGCTTTTCCTGCCATCCAAAAAAACCTAAATAACCAAAAGAATTGAGCCATGATTAAAAAACCTCCATTTGTTATCCAAGGTAGAGCTTGTTACAACTGTGGTGACTCGAACCACCTTCGCAACACTTGTCAAAGACTTGCAGCTCAACCTGTGGGAGTGCCAACAGCTCTTGGACATGCTTTCAACAACAATGTCAATGAAACCCAAAACAATAATGACGTGTTGAATGGTACATTCAAATATGATAACCAATATGCTTCATTTCTATTTGATACGGGTGTTGATAAAAGCTTTATATCTCATAACTTTGAACCTTTACTTGCTAAGAATCATACTAGACTAGAAAACATATACACTGTAGAAGTAGGAGATGGAAGTCTCCTTACGATTGATTCAATTATTCGTGAACTTCACTTAAAATTAATTGATGCATTCGTGATAGATTTTAAATCGATGCAACTTGGGAGTTTTGACATCATGGTAGGCATGGATTGGTTAACTCAAAATCATGCTGAAATCATGTGTGCTGAAAAATACATTCGCATTCCTCTTCCGTCTGGCGTTACTTTGTACGTTTATGGCTAGAAACCAACTCGAGGACATAAGCTTATGTCATTTACAACCGCGCGAAAGTATTTGTGTAAGAGTTATGTGACATTCTTAGCCATATTGTGGAAAAGAAAGATAAGGAAAACAAGAATGAAGATATTCCTATTATCAAGGATTTCCCTGAAGTTTTTCTAGAAGACTTATCTTGTCTTCCTCCTACTAGACAAGTTGAATTTCGAATATATCTCGTTCCTAGTGCAAATCCTGTAGCTAAATCACCATATCGTCTTGGACCTTCAAGATTGCAAGAACTCGCAAGCCAACTTCAAGAGCTATCCGATAAAGGGTTCATTCGCCCAAGTGTTTCACCTTAGGGAGAACCTGTCTTGTTTGTTAGAAATAAAGATGGCTCATTCTGAATGTGCATCGATTATCAAGAACTCAACAAACTCACGGTCAAGAACCATTATTTGTTGCCAATGATTGATGATTTATTTGGCCAGCTGCAAGGAGCAACTTGTTTCTCAAAGATTGATCTTTGATCGGGATACTATCATCTTCAAGTCAATGATCAGGATTTAATCGAATTTTAATCACCTCAAAACCGTAGCATTTACACAACAACTAAGCTCGACCTTCCGGTTGAATTAGAACTGATAACCATATGTTTTTTCTTCATTTTGATCATACGAATTTAACCCCATCAACTAAATTCTCTCAAAATTGCTATGGAATCGAGAATCAAGTGAATAACGGCCAAAACTTCCTTAAACTCAACTAAACCAAGTAAGTTTATGCATCTTTAGATTCAGGTATAGGAGAAGAATAATTGTCCCTTATCAATTATGGTTAATGGTTGGTCGATTGGGGGAATTTAGAATGATTTGAATTAGGGTTCTTGAGGTTTTGGGGAAACTGCAATCAAAGAATAAAACAAATTCGGCACGAGAGTTTTCAAAAAATTATGGCTTTGGTTCGCTGGTTTGAGTGTGGCATGGGAAACTTAAGTTCTCGGGTTCGAAACCCTTACCTAACCGTAAAATCCATTTTCTGTCATCCTATCTCATTTTAAGCTATTTGCAATATTTTAAACATATGAAAATTTCTATAAAAATTGTACAAAATATCTGGGAACCATTTAGCAAACTCATAAATTTTTTTGTAAAAAAAAATAGTTTTATTTAATTTTTAAATTTAATTTTTTATGTTATAAATGGCTAACTATATTATAAAAACATATCAAAAATATAATAAAAATTCTAAGAAAGCTTATAAAACACCTTTGCAATTTTTATAAATACAAAAATATTTTGAAACACTATTTAATTTAATTTAAAAGCTTAATAAATACGTGTAAATGATTTATTTAAAATATGAAAAATTTTATAAAAATTCTGGAAAAATTATACAACATTTCTAGAACTTTTATAAACCTAAAAATATTTTTATCTTGATTATTTATGAATAAACATTACTTAACTTGATTTAAAAAATGTGGAACTAGCTCACTTGATCATTGTCTCTTAGGAATGAAATCTTGGGTTCAAATCCAAGTAAGATGTATTTAAGTGTAATTTAGGATTAGGACTATTGATGTTCAAAAAAAAAAAAAAAAAAAAAACTTGATTTAAAAGCATTATTAATATGCATAAATAACTTATTAAAAATATTAAAACTCATAAAAAAACATTTTGGAAAAATGTATATAAGTTATTTGAAATAAAACTAACTCAGAAATATTTTTGTTTGAATATAAACATTTTATTTGAATAGAAATTCTATTAATTTGACTTATAAATATTATAAATCTATATCTTTAATCATATAAAATTTCAGAAAATACATTTAATTTCTGAAATTGTTATATAAAACAGAAACTATTTAATTTAGATAAATTTATTTTATTTAAATATAACATCAATAAACCTAACTTAAAACTTTTTGTTAAAGATATAGAATTTAGACTTTATAAATTAATTCTGAAACTAAACATAGGTATATGTGTGTGTAATATAAAAAATAATTCCTCGAAGAATTATAAAGTATAAAAATCATGATTTAATTATAGTTGCTCAATAATAAATGTATTTTTCATAACTTTTAACATCAAACATTATAACTTTGTGTATTTTGTCAAGTTAGTGTCCTAATTTAGCTATGATTCCCCAAACCTATTAGAACATAGATCTTGAACCTAAAATGCTTTAAAACTTTATTTAGAAACTTGTTGAACTTACAAAACTTTAGAATTGAAACTATAGCTTTAATGTGAGGATTTATCTCAAACTTGAATTTACAACTGCGTGAGCTTGCAGCTTAGCTATTCGGCTTATCCATGTGAGTTTCATACTCCCTTTTTCTTGATTTTGAATATTACTTTCAAAACATCGAGGCTGAAACATGAACTTTAACTATTTGAACAATCTGCATCTATAAACTTATCTTGTAATTTGAGTTTGTGTCCTTAACAACATGTGAACTATAATCGACACTTTCATTGATCATTAACTATATTAGCTTGGCTGTTATGATAATAGATCTATACCTAACTTGGGTAACTAAGGTTTGGTCTGCAATAGTACAAAGTATGTTTTACACATAAAGCCTTATGCATTGATTTGTTTATGATATATGATCCAATCTTTAAATTATTAAACCTTTTATCATGTCAAGTTTATGATACTGGCCAACTACTTTTGTAGATGACATTTTCCAACTTTTAACATGTTTCAGGTGTAAGTTAGTGAACCTTTGAATGATCACATAAGATGCTTTGGACTTACAGCTTTAATAAAACTTGAACTAAAATTTTTGGATGTTTGAACTTTGTTTGGTTTGTTTGTAAGACAATGAATGTTTGAATGAATTATGAAACATTTATAGTTGATCATGAGCTTTCGACCAATCGCGTTCGCGCCCGGAGGTATATTGCAGTCGGTTGAGGTGTGATTGCATAGCTATCCAAGCAATCGTCTTTATTGCATTTTGATGATCACACATCACACTAAGTTTGTATGAATATATGATAAATTACACTTAATGTTTTCTAGAGTTCAAACATTGAATTTAGTTGAAAATTCTTATATGAACTATGGACTTTCTAATGATAAAGTAGTTATACCTATTGTAATATTTTGAATAGTCGTTTGTAAATATTCAATTAGATATTTTTTATAAATAAGTCCTAGAATGTTTATGTCTAATATTCTAAATTATTTTATTTATCTAAATTAAATTATTTAGAATTTTATAGTTTTTAATATTTAAAGACAAAATATATTTGTATTTATTTGTATAAACGTTTTAGTTCTTAAAGGATTCGAAATAAAAAAAATTGAATAAAATATGCTATAATTATTATAAGGTAATTCAATAAAGCATTATCTATTAGGATATTTCTATAGGCTTGGTATTATTTTTAATAGTATTTTATAACATAAAACATTAGAAATAAGTTTTGTAGAAAAAGAAATTTCTTGAGTAGTAATTCAAAAACTTATTATATAAAAAAAAATTCTTAAAGTATTTATAAATACAATAAAGTATTTTGTAAAAACAAATTTTCTTAACTGAGTATGGTGATATAACTAATTACCTGATTCCATGTTGATTCAATAGAGTTTTAGTTCCTGACATGTCACGGTTGGTTTTTAGATGCAACCTACTGATCTAGAGACTTTCCCATAGAGTTTTTGTTATGGTTTGGTTCAAAATGTTGACGCCAAGATTTCAGAGCGTTCAATTTTGAGTTAGAGTCGCTATTTCGCTCGATTGATGTTTGAGTTTGTTTAAAATGTTACTGTTATTGTTCAGTGAGTTTAATTAGTGGTTTTAATGAAATTTGAATTGAGAATTCCCTTTAAACGAAAACAACCCTTACTGTTTGCCATTTTTTACACTCTATATTTCAAAGTTTGTAAAGAAAACCCAAATGATATTAATAACACTAAAATCAACAAAACACCATGTTATCAACCCCATGTATAAATGTTTTAATATTGCCATTTCCAAGCATCCACTAGGTCGTAACTCATTTTGTTCCTACACCTTTTTATCAAGAACATATTTGGTTGTGTGTGAGTTTTAATTATGTTGTGAGATAAGGTGTTTGGGTGTGGAAAAACATACCTTATGTGCACCATCAACTATTTCAGACTTCTTCGGGGAGAAAGCAGCAAACCAAACTGTCCTTTCTAATAATAAAGAACGAAACAAATAAGATGCAATAGTCTCTTTTCACATTCACTGATTAGTGATATTGAAAGACCTTGTTTTAAAAAAAAGGCCTAGATGAGGCACCTAGACACCAAGCGGAAGCCGGCTGCTTCGATTTTGGCTGATCAGTCGGACTAAGAATCAACCCTAGGTAAAATAAATTGGGTCTAGGCGGTTAAATCGGTCAATAATCGGCCAAAAATCAACCGAAATCCCGTGAAAATTCCGACATATTATTCAAACAACTTTGTGGTATTTGAAATTTCGGAAACTTTTGAAAATTCAGCAAAAATTTTCGGGTGAAAAATTGAACTTCCATGTTTTTATATATAAACTTATAAAACCAAACATTTTGATAGAAAATAAATTGAGGTTTTGATTGTATATATAAGGGTTGGATCCAGTAAGAAGAGATTTTTGCCTAAGAAGACTAACAAGCAATAGAAATTTGACATGTGACACAATCCAGTACAAAAAACATAATCCAGTACAAAAAATAAAAATGCAGCACAAAAAATAAAAATCTAGTACAAAAAAAGATAAATCCAGTACAAAAAAATAAAAATATATTACAAAAAACACAAAAATCTAGTACAAGAAAAATGAAGAACAAAAAAATAATCTAATACAAAAAATAAAAATATAGTATAAAAAATAAAAATCTAGTACAAAAAATAAGAAGTTATACGTAAATTATCATGTCAAATTTCAAATTATTATTAGTTCTTACTATTCTTAGGCAGAAATCTATTCTTATTTGATCTTTCCCCTATATATGTAATATATATTATTATCATATTCACTTAATCACACCATTAGCAAAGCTAGGGTATGGTCCGATTAATTTGGATTCGATTAGTTCTGATTAATCTTAGTCTCTATCTCATCGTTTAACTAATGCCTACCTATTTTTACAACCATGTTTTTACAGTATTGTATGCTTTCAGTTTTACAATAGTGCGACAAATACTTTTACAAAAAAGTACAACTTTTACGGCGAAGTACCCTTCAAGAGTAATGCTAACTTTCACGATGGAGTATACTTAGGTTTTTTTGACATATTGACAACAGTTGTGACGTGTTTTTATATTTAGGTTTTGGTATCAAGAAACGTGCCACATATATATGGCCCATGTTTGAGGTTGTGAGCTTAAATTTTATATATTTTTAATTTTTTACCGGTAGTTTTTTATCTTAAGGGTCTAGACTAGAGGTGGCCATCGTAACCGGTTCCTGGACCCGACCCGGTGGACCCGACCCGAACCAAAACCGGTTCCTACCCGGTTTTTTCAAGAACCGGTCCCTACCCGGTAGTACCCGAAAGTTAGGACCCGGTTCCATGTTTTTCCCACTCGACCGGTTAGTACCCGGACCCGAACCGGAACCGGTTCCTACCCGGAACCGGTTCGAACCGGTTAGGAACCGGTTATAGCCGTTAGAACGAATATAAACGTTGGAGATCGAATTATAGCCGTTTTTTGACCGTTTGAGACCATTTTTTGACCCCCTAAACTAGTATAAATAGGTATTGGGTGGTATGGAGTGATCACACAACTCAAAACGCAATCCCGAACGCGAAAAAACGCAAAAAAAGGCAAAAAAACTGTAACATCAAGTACCAGATCGTCCGGCAAGTCCGTACGGTATGTGTACTTTCACTTTATACTATGTGTAAATACATGTACATGAACAGTTATCGCATTAACAGAATTCAGAATACAATACACAGTTGTACGTATTTTAGTGCAAACTTAAATACATTAAGTACAACGCACAATTGAAACATTAGTTGTGTTTATTAAGTGAAAACTTAATAACAGTTAACACAACGAATCACGAGAAACAACAGCTTACAAGTGAACAACGAAAGCAAATCGGTTGCGATCTGATGTCCACAGATGACAGGAATCAGATGGCCGACAAATCAGTACAGGAACAATGTGAAAACATGATGTATAGTTGAGTCCGACAGTGAGGAAACACAATTCAAACACAATTACAGTGTTATTTCAGAATAACGAACTGACAGTGTGTTTGCGTGGGTGACGATTCACACAAACATATCTGTGAGTTTAGAGTTCTGAAATAATGACTGGAAAGTAAAAAAAAAAAAACAAAAGTCAGAAAGCAAAACCATCGTCGTATTCGTTCGGGTGACGATTCGAACGAATACGCGCGAAGGCGATACGATCTGACGAAACGAAATTATTTAACGATCTGAAACGGAAATAAATTAAGAAAAAAATAATAATAATAATAATAAATTTAAAAGAGTTATTCGGAATTATTACCAAAAAAAAATAGAATTTTATAAACCATTCCGGTAAAACGACGCGTTAACGAGGTTTAACGGTCTGATCGCGAACGAAACAGTAAAAATAAGTAAAATATAATATTTCATGTTTTACAATTTTGAAACTCATCAAAAATAATCCAATAAAACTAAATTACGTGTTCAATTATTTAATTACGTAACCGTATAACGCGCGTGTAAAAATACGCGAAAATGCGAACCGAGCAACAAAAACGAACCCGAACACCCTCGGGGTATAAATACCCTTAAAGAAGTCATCTTCTTCATTTTTACACCCACCTTCTCTCTCTAAAACCCAAATTCCGGCCACACTTTCTCTCTCTACCTTCTCTCTACCATAACTCACTCAAACTCAACCAAATCACCTCATTCTTGCGCCAAATCGAAGCTCTTGACATTCCCTACACATAGGTACCAAGGATCGGCCCTATCTCCATCTCAAACTCTCGAAATCTTAGAGAGAAGTTTCGGTTTTTAGGGTTTTCTACAAACCCGACAAAAACCGAACTTTAACCGGTTCAAAACATCACTTTTTCGACCCATACACCTTCTAGATGAGTTTACTCACCTAAACCCACTCAAAACGACTATATATACGACTATACCCCGAAATCATCTTCTCCCATGGCTGAAAACCCGTTCGGGCGAATGGCCCATGAGTATGAGCCATTCGGCCGAATGAGTCGGGAGAATGAGAGTGGAGTATGAGTCGGGAGAATGAGAGTGGAGTATGAGTCGGGAGAATGAGTGGAGTATGAGTCGGGAGAATGAGTGGAGTATGAGTCGGGAGAATGAGCTCATTCGGGTGACTCATTCGGGCGAATGACTCATTCGGGACTCATTCGGGAGACTCATTCGGCTGATTCATTCGGGAGACTCATTCGGAAGAATGACTCATTCGGGGGACTCATTCGGCTGATTCATTCGGGAGACTCATTCGGAAGAATGACTCATTCGGGAGGGAGACTCATTCGGGTGACTCATTCGGGAGACTCATTCGGCTGATTCATTCGGGAGACTCATTCGGGAGACTCATTCGGGAGACTCATTCGGGAGGGAGACTCATTCGGGTGACTCATTCGGGAGACTCATTCGGGAGAATGACTCATTCGGGACTCATTCGGGAGAATGACTCATTCGGGTGAAAACTCATTAGCATGAGCCATTCTTATGAAAATCACAAGAATGAGTCATTTTCACTACACCAACTCAATTAACAACTCAGATTTCAAAAAGAACAATCAAATAGGGGATCATAACTCAAATAACATTTAATCAAACACAGGACTGTGAATACAACATCAGTACGAAAACAGCGAGCGCGTGCATTCTTGAGTCTAAGTCAACCCCTATCTACTACAAGGTGAGTTCATATGCCCCTTTTCTTTAATGTTTATTGATTTTAAACTCTCGGGGCTGAGAAACATGCTTACTTTTATTTACATAAACGTTATGTTTAACATGTTGTTATTACATTGATTTTAGATAATACTTAATTGTTTATTATCGCTTATCATTGTATGCATGCTTGTATGATCATGATATGACAGGAATAATCAGATGAACGAAATAATATATCTTATTAGTTCATCAACACATCAGAATAACATAGTTGTAAGATTTTATCTCATCACACTTAGTTATTCTCACATAAACAAACATCGGAACAATCACATGCAAACATATGAATGTTACAAAGATATTACATATCTTGTAATAACATTCGACACAAGAGTTAAGTAAGTGTAATAGGACAAGTCCTTTTAACACTTAGCTTTACAACTCAACACATATGACAAGAGAACATGGAACAAAGAATGATAATCATGATAATGTAACTTCATGATAACAACATCATTCACTCAAATATTTAACATAACATAATAAGACAAGTTCTTATTTGACCTTGTTAATAACACAGAGAACATATGACATGGAGAACAATAACACAGATGAACACAATTACAATTAGTTACTATTGACCTGTTGTATTATATCACTACAATCATGTGCCATATATACAAGTTTATCATGTAAGTCCCTATAATTTGCTGTTGGACTAAAAGAACCAATGAGCCTGATCAGAAAAATCTCTAAGTCTCACAGCATTACAACAACTGAAGAAGAACACAAAGGCTGATATTCAAAGGTGCTGAAGTCACAAGATCTGAAGAGATGTACAACAGCTGAAGTGTAAGTCGTCAGATGTTGTAGTGTGTAGTTAGTCTTCAGTAGTTTTCTTTCAGTAATTGTAAAGTCTGATGAGTAGTTTACTCATCAGATGTTTTAGTATTTTGTACTTCAGTAGTTTCAGTATTTGTACTTCAGTAGTTTTGTTCTTCAGTAGTTGTAGAGTTTGTCTTCAGATGTTGAAGACATCCTCAGTAGTTTAGTTAATTTCAGTTGTTTTGTTTTGTCTGTTAGATGTCAACATCATGTGACATCATCAGACGTCACTGCCTTCTATATAAAGGTAGTTGACATGATTGTAATGGAACGAAGTTAATGAATTGAATGATATATTCCTTTTACAGAAAACCTTCTCTCTCTATAACAAACTTGCGTTACTGTTTGATTGAATTGGTTCTTACTTTACTTTGCTAATTCTGTGTTGAATTCCGCTGCTATACTTTATTGATTTATCAATTGAGAACATCTGATCCTACAATTGGTATCAGAGCGGGTTAATCATTGATCGATTACACAATTGATCTCTGAAACTGCTCAAATTTGTTCTCAAATTGAGTGAATTAGCTGATTAAGTAAGAATTTGTTATAGATTGAAGTTTTCTGTTAACTTCTGTTGATTTGTATTTCAATATCAATCTGTTTTGCATCAATTGATTGAGATTTGCATTAGTTTGTGGTAAATTGCTTGAATCTGTGATCATGTCAACTCCAAACAATGATCCGCACAATACAGGCTCCGCAACCAAGCCTCCGATGCTGGTGCGGAGTGAGTACAACATCTGGCAACGTAGAATGCTACATCACCTGTCGATTAACAGCGCAGGATGTTGGAAATCTGTTGTGCATGGACCATATAAACCCACGATCACTGATCCTGAAACTAAGACCATGATTCCGAAACCTGCTGATATGTATTCGGATGAGGACATTAAATTGTTTGAAATTGATGCTAAAGCTCATGGTATTCTGGCCATGGCTCTGCCTAATGAGATTTATTCTGGCCTGATGCATCATGATACTGCTCATGATCTCTGGGTTGCACTGAAAGAACAATTTGGTGGAACCGATGAGGTCTTAGCAAATACTAGAGAAATTCTGGCTCAGCAGTATGAGACATTTTCTCACCGAAAGGGTGAATCCTTGACTCAACAATTTGAGCGATTCTCATGTTTAATTTCTGAATTAAAAATGGTCAAGCAAGAATACACTAATAGTCAGATGAATAACAGATTTCTCAGATCATTGCCTGAGAGATGGGACACTTATACAATTGTCCTACGCTCTAATGCTAATTTAGATAGTCTATCTCTCACCCAATTACATGGGAAACTCTTAACTTTTGAGAGAGAGGTAGAACAAAAGAGGAAACTGTCTTCATCTGGAAAACTTGCTGATGATTTTGTTCCTGGTAACACTGCGTTGATAGGTCATGAATCAGAGTTTAATGGGTCTGAATGTTCTTATGATGAACATATTGATTTTTCTACTAACAATTCTGAACATGCTTTTGTGGGAGTTGATGGTAATGCAGGGAATTATGGTGATAACTTGTGTTTTGTGATGGATGATTTGAAAGGAATCCCGGATGATGATCTAGAGGAGATGGACATTTTGAGTCAAATGGCACTGATCAATATCAGATCACAAAAGTTTTATAAAAGAACAGGAAGGAAGTTCCCTGGATTATCTGGCAAAACCAAGGTTGGATTTGACAAAGGAAAGCTGAGGTGCCATAAATGTCATAGGCTTGGTCACTTTGCTAGGGAGTGCAAATCTACTGGTTCTAACCCTGCTGCACCCTTTGTGACTTTTCCAAACAACAACCCTTCAAGCAAAGGACCACAATCCTCTGGTACTAGTCAACAACAATACTATCCAGCTCACTTTGTTCAACAAAACCCTATGCCATATCCATATCCTTGTTTTTACATGCCTCAACCTCCTCACAATCCGGCATTAATCTCACCACAATCACCTGCTCTTCCTGAACCCAGCAAACCTCAATCAACTCAACAGTCTCAACAACAACAGCACCAGAGTTTCTTCACTCCTGGTGTTGTTGATTGGAGTAGCTTGCCTGATGACTTATCAGACTTCAACATGCAGCCTTTTTCTGAAACTGGTCCACATGGTGGAGACAATCCTTTTGGAAATCTTGCATTGATGGCTATTGACTCAACTGACAACTCTTGTCAATCTTCTTCAACATCACAGGTATCCTCTGAATCCAAAGCTAAGTTGTGTTCAGAGTCTTGTGTTTCAGCATTTGCTTCCATAAGAGAAATCAATGTTGAGTTAATTAATGAAAAGTTGTCTTTAGAAAGGGTCATGACAAAGAATAAAATTGAATTTGAGAAAGCTTTGAATGAAAAAGAATCTGAAATTTACAAACTCAAGTGTCAATTGTCTGATGAAAAGGCTAGGGTGGAAGTCATGCTTGTAAAACACAATGATTTGAAACAAACACTTGCAGCAACCCAAGTCGAATGTGCAAGATGGGTTGAATCTTGCAAGGGGTTTGAGTTGCTATTAAACAAGCAAACAGCATCAAATGTGAAGTTTGGTATTGGATACAATCACACTGCTCCTCCAACTGATTATACACCAAAAAATCTTAACTGTGAATCTGATGAGGAGAGTGTGTACCAATCTACCAACTCTTCGGAAGTGTCTGATTCTGCAGACATATCTGAAGAAGACTCAAATGTTTGCAAAGCTGCTGCTGAAAAGGTTGAGATTGAAACCTATTCTTATTCAATTGGGTGTACAAATGTCATTAAGGATGACACTTGTCAGGATAATGTCTTAGTTGAGATTAATCCTGATGAACATGTTTCAAATGTTTTAAACTTACACCTAATTGAGTCAGATGGGGATGGTATTGGAGAAAATGATGCAAGACTTTTAATAAGTCAAAGTCATTCATCAGCAGTTGGTGACAAAGCTGATATTGCAACAACTGATGTTGATAAATGTGTTGAGACACAAGTGCTGAAGAATAACTCTTCAGATGTTATCAATACATCAGCTGTTATCAATTTGTCTACAAAAACTGATGTTCCAAAAATGCTGATGAACAAGAACTCAGTATCTAAGTCATCAGTACTTGTAGATAATCACAAGGGAAAGCAAAAGAGGGTGCCTTGTGATATTTGTAGGCTGTTTAATCATTCAACTGATGAATGCTGGTACAGAAAAGGTTCTAAATTCAACAAAATCAAGAATAAAAACAAGAACCTACTTAAAATGAAAAATGAATTTAGTTCAAAATTTGTACCTGAATCATCAGTTGTTTCAAAATCTGGAAAATCCTTACAAGGAAATACCTCCAGTAAATCCAAGAAAGGAAAAGGGATTGTTCCAGATTCAGGGAAACAACACTTGACAGCATCTCATTTGATTAAAGACACTAAAATGATCAAACATAAAAATAAAAAATCAAGTTCTGATGTGTCTGATGAAATCAAAATCTTAACTCAAAATCATAATCAACTGATGCTAATGATGCAACAACTGATAGGAAAAGTCAATCTGGCAGAGGCATCTGTTGATTCATTTCATAAAAAGAAATCAAAATCAAAAGTCAAACCAAAAATTTCTGATAAGAATGCTTCAAGAGTTGTTTCAACTGATAATGCTAGTTCTGTTCTTTCAAATGTTAACAGACCCAAAACCAAAATGGTTTGGGTCCAAAAGTCTAACTGAGTGTGTTGTTGTATGCAGGGTCCTTCAGCATGCCAAAGTAGCATCTGGTATGTTGATAGTGGAGGATCCATGCATATGACTGGGAGCAGATCTCTTCTTCATAACTATTTCACTGGAAGGAGAGGATTTGTGTCCTTTGGTAATGATGCTAAGGGGTATATCATAGGTAAAGGTGTAGTTACTAATGGTGAGATTAGGTTTGATGATGTTAATCATGTTGAGAATCTTAAGTACAATCTGCTGAGTGTTAGTCAAATGTGTGATAAGGGTCATGTGTCTCTCTTCACTAAGCAAGATTGTAGGATCTTATCTTCTGATGTGATGCCTTTGATTAGCAAAGTGTTAGATGAGTATACACTTCTTAAGGCTAACAGAGTGGGAAAGGTATATGCCTTTGATCTTTCTAAGAAAATCTCTGTCAAAGGTCATCCTTGTTTATTTTCTAAGGCCTCTTTCACGGAATCTAATTTGTGGCATAGAAGATTAGGTCATGTAAACATCAAGAACATGAATCAATTGGTGAAACATGGTCTGGTTAGAGGTCTTCCTTTAAAGGATTTTAGCTGTGATGAAAACTGTTCTGCATGCTTGAAAGGAAAACAACACAAAGCATCTTTTCCTTCAATTGGGGATTCCAAATCTACTGGTTGCTTACAACTGTTGCACATGGATTTGTTTGGTCCAGTGCAGATAATGTCTATGGCAAAGAAGAAGTATTGTCTAGTTATTGTTGATGACTATTCAAAGTTTGTCTGGACCTTCTTCTTACACTCAAAAAGTGAGGTTGCCAAGGCTATTATCAATTTTGTGTTGTATGCTGAAAAGCAGTATTCTCTTTCTATCAAGTGTGTTAGGAGTGATAATGGTACTGAATTCAGAAATCATCTTCTTGATGAATTTTATCAGTCAAAGGGAATTCAGAGACAGTATAGCATTCCCAGATCTCCTGAACAGAATGGAGTGGTAGAAAGGAAGAATAGGACCCTGATTGAAGCTGCCAGAACAATGCTTGCTGACTCTGGTTTACCTCTCACATTCTGGGCAGAAGCTGTTAACACAGCTTGCTATGTGCAAAACAGAGTTTTGGTGAATCAAAGATGGTTGAAGACTCCATATGAAATCCTTCATTCTTTAACTCCTTTGATTTCCTTCTTCAGAGCTTTTGGGTGTCCTTGTTTCATTCTCAACACCAAAGATCAACTTACCAAGTTTGATTCCAAAGTTGATGCAGGATACTTTGTTGGATATTCTTCAACATGCAAGGCATATAGAGTGTTCAATTGTAGAACAAAGACTGTAGAAGAAACTCTTCATGTCAAATTCAATGAATGTCCTAAAGATTCCATTCCTCAGAATCCTGCTGAGATGTTTGATCTGAATATCTTGCACCAATTTTCATGATGACAATAGTGGTATGAAAGATGAAGTTCTTCCAGCTGATCCACCACCAGCTTCTACAGCAACATCACAAGGAATTTCAGATGATGAAGATCCAAGTACTCATTTGTTCAGATTCAGTGACAATATGTCCACATCTACAAAATCTGATGCTCCTCCTGCTTCAGCAATCCCACTCAATACAAATGCTGATGAAATTCTGGAATCCTCTCAATCATTTGAAATCCCAGCTGCTTTGTTCCCTGAATCATCTTCAACTGCAACATCTGATCCTCCAGCAAACACTTGCACTGATCTTATTCCATATCAAGAACTGAAGGATCATCCATTATCTCAAGTTCTTGGTGATATTTCAGCAGGTGTTTCAACCAGAAGTCAATTATCTAACTTTTGTCTCTATGCTCTCTTTGTCAGTCAACAAGAGCCAAAGAACTACCACATAGCACTTAGAGATATTGGCTGGGTGGAGGCAATGCAGTTGGAATTGTTGCAATTCAAGAAGCAACAGGTTTGGGAGCTGGTTTCTTTACCTCCAGGTAAGTGTGCAATAGGCACAAAATGGGTGTTTAGGAATAAAACAGATGAAAAAGGTCAAATCATTAAAAACAAAGCTAGACTGGTTGTACAGGGGTTCTGTCAGGAAGAAGGTATTGATTATGATGAAACTTTTGCCCCTGTAGCCAGATTAGAAGCAATTAGGCTGTTTTTAGCATATGCTGCCTTACATAAACTTAAAGTTTTCAAATGGATGTCAAAAGTGCTTTCTTATATGGTAAAATAAAAGAGGAAGTGTATGTGTGTCAACCTCCAGGCTTTGAGGACAATAAACATCCTGATTGGGTGTACAAGCTTGATAAAGCTCTTTATGGGCTGAAACAAGCACCTAGAGCCTGGTATGACACATTATCCACTTTTCTTCTAAAAAATAATTTCACTAGAGGCTCCATTGATCAAACTTTATTCATAAAGAATGTAGGTCAGCATAAGCTACTTGTTCAAATTTATGTTGATGACATTATATTTGCTTCATCTGACCCAAAGTTGTGTGATGATTTCACTAACTTATGACTACAAATTTTGAAATGAGTGCTATGGGGGAGTTACAGTTTTTCTTGGGTCTTCAAATCAAACAAAAACCTGATGGAATTTTCATTCACCAATCAAAATACACAAAAGAGCTTTTAAAGAAATTTGATTTGCAAAACTGTAAGCCATGTTCCAACCCCATGAGCACCACCACACAACTTGATGCAGATCTGAAAGGTACTTCAGTGGATGAAACTCTTTATAGATGTATGATTGGATCTTTAATGTATCTAACTGCATCCAGGCCAGACATTATGTTTGCCACATGTGTTTGTGCTAGATTTCAGGCTGCACCCAAAGAGTCTCATTTAATTGCTGTGAAAAGAATTTTCAGATACTTGCAAGGTACTCAATTCCTGGGAATATGGTACTCCACTGGACAATCCTGCAAGCTGGTTGCTTTTTCAGATAGTGACTATGCAGGATGCAAACTCTCAAGAAAATCTACTTCTGGTGGGTGTCAGTTTCTAGGAAATTGCTTGGTTTCTTGGCAAAGTAAGAAGCAAACTTCTGTAGCCACCTCCACTGCTGAAGCTGAGTACATTGCTGCTGCAAGTTGCACTTCCCAAATTCTCTGGCTTCAGTCTCAACTCCTGGACTATGGCATCAAAGAACTGAAGACACCATTGTTAATGGATAGTGCTTCAGCTCTTTGTATTGTCAAGAATCCAGTTCAGCACTCTAGGACTAAACACATTGAGATCAGACATCACTTTATAAGAGATTGTTTTGAAAAAGGTCTGATTGATCCCAAATTTGTTCCTAGTGCTGATGAGCTTGCTGACATTTTTACTAAGCCTTTAGACACATCCACTTTTCAAAATTTAGTTCTAAGGCTTGGTATGTTGCAACTTGAATAGGTTAGTGTTTAAATGAATAAAATGTTAAATATCCTGTTAAAATTCCAAAAATATTTTTTTCTTTATCTTGACACATTTTGATATTTTCAGTACATACTGATACATATCAAAAGTACTGATTCAAGAACAATTATGACCTTGTATAATACTCTAAGTTACAAAGTACTGATGAGTATTGATGTTCTAAGTACTGAAGGTCAAACATTGTTTACAAGTTCTGATGAACAAAATTTCCACAAAGTTCTGATGAACAACTTGTTTACAAGTTCTGATGAACACATTGTTTACAAGTTCTGATGAACAAAATTTCCACAAAGTTCTGATGAACAACTTGTTTACAAGTTCTGATGAACATATTGTTTACAAGTTCTGATGACCAAAAATTTCCACAAAGTCTGATGAACAACTGATGAAAACAACTGATGAACAAAACTGTCGACAACACCTGATGAGTACTTTTACTCTTCAGTTGTTTTAACCTCAGTTGTTTTCTCTATTTAACTCCATATTCTTCAGTTGTTTCATTATCACTTTCTCAGAGCTTTTCATCTTTTTCAAAACCTATTTTCCCTCTTTCATCTCTGCTTCCATGGCTGCTCCTACTTTGAAACCGCGTCACAATTCGATTGCCTACTTGACCAAATCTTCATTCTGGTCCAAGTTTGATGAAGCAGTGGATTTGATGAACTCCTCTCAATTCAAAACTGCTTTTCTCATCAATCCAACTCTGTACGTTGAATCCATTCATCAGTTTTGGATGAATGTCGAACTGATAAATGTTGGAACTGGAGTCATCTCTCTTCGATCAACAGTCAATGGTCACAACGTGCATATTAGTCCCGCTGAGCTCAGGGATGTTCTTCAACTTGACGATGCCAACCTAGTCACTCAGTTCCCTAAAAGCGCCACTGACCTCTGTTTTACAAGTCATGAATATCAGGGCGACTTGAGTGATTCAACACTTTTCAAGAAGCACTTTAATGATCCAGAGCGTCTGATATTCCATATGATCAACATATGCCTGGCTCCAAAGTCTTCTTCGTGGGATCAAATGTCATCTCGTTGGCAACAGGTATTGTACTCTATTCTCGAATCTCAAAAGTTAAATTTTTCTCAAATACTTTTTTCTGAATTAACTGATCATGCTGGTAAGCCTGTTTCATCTAGATGGTTACTCTATCCTCGTTTTATTATGGCCATCATAGAGAAACAGCTGCCACAAACAGGCCTTGTTGGTCAGGGGATCCCTGCTCCAGCAGTTTTGCTGGAAGTATATTCCCGACACAACTCTAACTCTACTTTAAAAGAGGCTGCCCGGAAGCTCAAACCCAAGCAACGGGAACCCACAGCCTCATCCTCAAAATCCAAATCCAGAGTCCCCACTAAACCAATATCCACTAAGCCCAAAAAGGCTGCTCAGGGAAATGAGTCCCCTGAGTCTGCCCATGCCTCACCAAGGCATGACATGGTCACCGGGAGTAGTCACCCAGTGATCCATTCGACTCCACCGGCTCAAACCGCCCAGGATTCCTCTCAACAGGAACCTGGTGCAACCTTTTTAGGGGACACCACATCACTAGAACCTATTTCAGTTGAAATGGTTTCTATTGAAAAGCACCAATCTCCCCGGGTGCATTCTCCTTCAAACCCACTTTCTATAGAAACCACCACCAATAGCCCAACATTTGTTATTGATCAAATCCTGAATCAGCTGAACACTCCTATCCCCTCCCAGACACCTATCACTACTGGGATAAGCTCCAACATTGAGGGGGAGGACCAAAGTGTCTCTGATAACCCACAGGATCATGACTACAACATCAGATCTCCTAGTGTGGAAAGAGAGATTCTGATATCTGACAAGGCTGCTACTTCATCACCTCCATCATTTGGAGTGATTGCTAGTGGTACCATTGCTAAGACCTTGTCAGAGGCAACAACTGATGAAGGGGTTACCCCTGAGGTTGGAAGTCCCCAGTACCAAGACAAAGGGGCACCTGAAACTGTTGAGCCACACTCAACTCAGGTAGATCCTGAGATTCTCAGGAGGTCAGATGATTTAGCTACGGCTACTGATGACCAACTAACACTTGCTGAGGTTCTAAAGAAGAACCAAATCCTTGAGGCTGAGGTTTGTAGACTCAATGAGCTACTCACCAAAATGTCCAAGGACAAAAGTCCATCTTCCCCACTTACCCCACAGATGGCACCTTCTCATTCTGAAGGTCACCCAAACACTTCAACCACAAATATTCCATTTGACAAGCCACCAGCTACTGCTTCAGGCACTAATCCTTTGGGTTTTAGCCCCCCAGAGGCATTAGCTGCTGCCTTCCTACAAATCCTCCCTCTCATCACTCCAGTCCTAAAAACAATTATTATTCAAGCACTTGATGAGAGGTTACCTTCCAAATCCCATATTCAGCAGATGGTTGATGAGGCTGTGACTGCCAGACTTGCCACTATACATACTCCTTCTTCCCCTGCAGCCAAAAAGGGGGAGTTAGGAACTGAATCAGTCACATCTTCAGCTTCCAAAAGGCCAAGGTCTGAAGAGGTTGTTTCTGAAAGGTCTCCTGTTATTCAAGTTACTTATAAGAGACAGAGGAAGAATAAGCCTGTTGAGGTTATCCACAGGGCTGATGTGGAAGTTGAGCAGGAAATGGTTGATAAAGAGATTGAAGCTAGTGCTGACCAAGTGGAAGGCACAACCTCTGAAGTTCAAGCACAAGCTACAACCTCTGAAGTTCAAGTACAAGCTACAACTTCTGATGCTCAAGATACTGAACTAGAGGGGGTTCAAATTCCAGAGGTTGAGACTCAGGTTCCAGAGGTAAGGGCTCCTCCAAAGAAGAGAAGGCAACTCAGAATTCAAGAAGAAGAAAGTTCTGATGAAGAAGACAGGTTGCCTATCTCTACAGTTATCAAACCAAAAGTTCAAAAGCCTGCAACACCAACAACTGGGTTGGATCAAGCCATTCAAAAGAAGAAAGTAACTCTACCTGCTAAATATGTGCCTGAGAAGTCATTGGTTTTTGGTCAACAACCAAAAATCACACCTGAGGAGAGGATGTTAGCAGTTAAAGTGAAACTTGAAGAAGAAGAGAATCAAAGGGTGCATGATGAGCAAATCCTAAAGTTGATTGACAAAGATTATCCTCAGACATCAACCATTACTGCAATGAAGAAAGAAGCTCAAAGGTTGTATGCTCTGAGGTTCACATACCAGTATAGGAAGGAACAGATAAGAATGTGGCCTGATCCAAGAATAATTCACAGGATCCACAAGAGAGAGGCTCCAGCAGCTTATGCCAGAAGGATCAAAAGGGTATTAAGTGCTGAAATTATGCTGGGATCAGTACTTGATCCTTGGGAGATAATAAATGACTTCAAGAGTGTGTACAACTCAGGTTCAAAGGCTCCAAATTTCTTAGAAAACAAAATGATCAAGAAAGGATTGGTATACAAGAAACTTGAACATGTTCTGCAAGCTGAGCTTTATCTGTTTCTGGAAGGAAAGCATCCAGATGAGTTTGTCTACAGAGAGATAACTAAAGTAGAGCTGAATGATGGGACAACGGCCAGGTACTTGTCTGAGTATTATGGACCTGAGTCTTTCTTCGAAGGTGAACCTGAAAGACTGACTCCAGAAGAGAAGATGTTACTACTTGAAGCTTATGTCAGAGAGTCTTTCAGGTTAGTATACAATCAATAGCTTCAATGAGAGGGGTTAATGCTCATAGTCCATTTCCCCAATGGAGTTCCCTCTCATATTTTGAAAGTTAGAATTTTTTTTTTTTTGGAAGCTGTTGGTTATCAGGCTTATACTTTAATTGGTCATTTTGATACTGATCTCAAAAGAAAAGGACATATCTTTCTGCCTGGGAGTAAATAAGTGAGACCTTAAATAAGTTAGAGGTTTTTGGCTGCATTGGTTCAGGGGGAGTTTGTTGGACTAAAAGAACCAATGAGCCTGATCAGAAAAATCTCTAAGTCTCACAGCATTACAACAACTGAAGAAGAACACAAAGGCTGATATTCAAAGGTGCTGAAGTCACAAGATCTGAAGAGATGTACAACAGCTGAAGTGTAAGTCGTCAGATGTTGTAGTGTGTAGTTAGTCTTCAGTAGTTTTCTTTCAGTAATTGTAAAGTCTGATGAGTAGTTTACTCATCAGATGTTTTAGTATTTTGTACTTCAGTAGTTTCAGTATTTGTACTTCAGTAGTTTTGTTCTTCAGTAGTTGTAGAGTTTGTCTTCAGATGTTGAAGACATCCTCAGTAGTTTAGTTAATTTCAGTTGTTTTGTTTTGTCTGTTAGATGTCAACATCATGTGACATCATCAGACGTCACTGCCTTCTATATAAAGGTAGTTGACATGATTGTAATGGAACGAAGTTAATGAATTGAATGATATATTCCTTTTACAGAAAACCTTCTCTCTCTATAACAAACTTGCGTTACTGTTTGATTGAATTGGTTCTTACTTTACTTTGCTAATTCTGTGTTGAATTCCGCTGCTATACTTTATTGATTTATCAATTGAGAACATCTGATCCTACATTTGCTGACCAGTTAGTTTGACGTGACTAAACCGACGATAGCATAGTGGTACCATAGGTTTGACAAACCTCTAGCTTGTAGGGCTAGTATGTTGATCGTATTGATTCATTGGCCGGTAACGTATGACCGGTGACAGGGCGACCTCAAGTCAGGTTCTGGTAAGCGACACATGGTGATATTAATCTACAGTGATAAGTAATTAATCCAGCGAAAACCCTATTGACTAGTAGGTTGAGAAGGTGATCTGCTCTCATGTTACACTACTAGTAATATATTTCGTTGAGGACAATAGACATACAAAGTGGTAGAGATAAATCGGATGCATTGAAGTCTGATTACGTGAGGATTTCAATGGATTCCTTTTAGGCTCTATGCACTATGGTTCAAGGACAAGTTGCAAGGGGTTAACTCACACTCTTAATACTTAATAGAGTAACATCAGTTAACCCACCTCAAGTATAGAATAATACAAGGAACAGATTTCATTAATCTAAAATCCTTAACATCTGGAGGGTTATCAATACTATGAATTGATAATTAAACCCCATACAATATATTATTCTATCATCAATAGAACAACTGAATACATATCAAACACGATGAATAAACGGGTAATGGATATCTTTAGTTGTATCGCAAGTGGGGTAGAACTTGACTGAGTGTGTGGTGGGATAGCGTTTGGGCTCGACCCTTGCGTGATTCCCTATATATAAGCATACTTGATCAGGTGATACACTACTTGTACATATAACTAAGGAGAGGCCATTGGGTGGTACAAATGAAACAAGTATTACAAGTAACAAGTATGACATTGTGGATGTGTGCGTGATCAATTCAATGGTTTTCAGTTTACTTACTTATGAACTCACCAACCTAGTGTTGACTTTGTTTAAATGCATGTTTTCTCAGGTGACGAACAGGTGTAGATACAATTGTGCAAGTGCTAAGCTAGTGGACTCTTAGAAGACTTAGCTTACTTTTGATTGCATACTTTTGATATGACAAAACAGTGAATCACTTTTGTATATCTTGTACAGTTCAAGATATAAACTCATTGATTCTTTTTGATTAGATTTACTTAGTTAAATTATGATGTACAATGTAATTTAACTTTGTAATTCTATTTCATCTCATGATTAGCATTTCTCATTCATATTCATGTGCTATGTAAACAATCTGATCAATTGATTATCACTCAAAGATATCGCGCCCTGGGAACCTTCCGCCCGTCGGAAAACACGATCCGTTCCTGTCGGCCCGGGGTGTGACAGATTGGTATCAGAGCCATGGTTATAGAGAAATATAGGTCATATCATTTGAACGGTTTGGCCTAGACTATAACCTAGGGACCTCATGTAGAGATTATGGGATATAGGATTCTATTTGCATATGTCCTCTGCTTCTGATCACCGCACTAACCGATTTTCTTTCGGTTATGATCAGAATGCCGCCAAGAAGACAACCAGCTTTACTACCACTGACTCAAGATTCAGCTCCGCACTCTTCGACACCGACACCGCCTGATTCTCCTCCACATCTACCACCTCCTCCTCCGCCACCGCCACCGCCACCACTCCATCAGCTGGATCCTGCTACTGTGGCACTGGCCACTCTCTTGACTAGCCAACTGAGAGATGTGATTCCGGAGATGATGAACCGGATTAACAGTAACAACAGCAACAACGCTGCCAACTCAACTGGAGAAGGCAGTGGTAACACCCGTCAGCAACAGGATTATTCCTACAAGAACTTTGTAGGATGCAAGCCACCGAGTTTCAGTGGCAGTGAGGGTGCCGTCGGATTGATCCAATGGATCGAGAAGATGGAAACTACTTTAGATATCAGTGGCTGTCCTGATCAGCACAAAGTCAGATATGCTGCGGGATCATTCAACAAACGAGCGTTAACTTGGTGGAACGCTCAAGTTCAGACAAGGGGCAGGGATGAGGCTCTGTCCATGCCTTGGAATGACTTCAAGGCAATACTGAGGGCAGAGTTTTGCCCGAGAAACGAGCTGAAGAAGGTTGAAACTGAGCTGCTCAACCTGGTTATGATTGGTGGTGGGCATCTGGCCTACACCACCAGATTTCATGAGTTAGCCACCTTGGCACCTGATGTGGTGCCAACACTAGACAAGAGGATAGAGCGGTATGTTGGTGGACTACCGACCTGCATCCGAGGGCATGTGATTGCTGCCCATCCTACTACTATGGAATTAGCTGTCACTCTGTCAGCATCTTTGACAGACATGATGGTTGCTTCAGGGGCACTCAAGAAAGAGGCTGACTCCGTCAAGACTGGAACTTCAAGAAAACCGGACAAGAGGCCGGCAAAGAAACAAAAGGTGGCAAGGAACTTTGCTGCCACTACTCAAGCCCCAATGCTCAATTAGCCACCACCGCTGCAAGTCAGAAAGCCCTACACTGGCACTGCACATTTGTGCAACACTTGTCAGTATCATCACGCGCCAAACACTCAGTGCATGCAATGCACAAACTGTGGAAAGTTTGGCCACTGGGCAAACCGCTGCAGGAGCACTGGAGCTCCAAACAGAAACAACAATGCAGCTACTACTGCTGCTGCTGCAGATCACAGGTCTTGCTACAACTGTGGTGAACCTGGTCACTTCTCTCGGGATTGTCCCAAGAGAAATCAACAAAGGGCTCAAGCACCAAGAGGACGAGCCTTTCAAATAGGAGCTGCTGCAGCTAGACAAGACCCGAACGTCATTACGGGTACATTTCTTCTATCTGATTTCTATGCCTCTATATTATTTGATACTGGTGCGGATCAGAGTTTTATCTCATCCGATTTTGCTAGCCATTTTAATCATGTTGAGGAATCATTAGACTCCCCTTATACTATTGAGATAGCTAATGGCAAACAGATTACAGTTGACACAGTACTTAGGAATTGCCCACTAACACTTGGTGATCCTACATTTGCTGACCAGTTAGTTTGACGTGACTAAACCGACGATAGCATAGTGGTACCATAGTTTTGACAAACCTCTAGCTTGTAGGGCTAGTATGTTGATCGTATTGATTCATTGGCCGGTAACGTATGACCGGTGACAGGGCGACCTCAAGTCAGGTTCTGGTAAGCGACACATGGTGATATTAATCTACAGTGATAAGTAATTAATCCAGCGAAAACCCTATTGACTAGTAGGTTGAGAAGGTGATCTGCTCTCATGTTACACTACTAGTAATATATTTCGTTGAGGACAATAGACATACAAAGTGGTAGAGATAAATCGGATGCATTGAAGTCTGATTACGTGAGGATTTCAATGGATTCCTTTTAGGCTCTATGCACTATGGTTCAAGGACAAGTTGCAAGGGGTTAACTCACACTCTTAATACTTAATAGAGTAACATCAGTTAACCCACCTCAAGTATAGAATAATACAAGGAACAGATTTCATTAATCTAAAATCCTTAACATCTGGAGGGTTATCAATACTATGAATTGATAATTAAACCCCATACAATATATTATTCTATCATCAATAGAACAACTGAATACATATCAAACACGATGAATAAACGGGTAATGGATATCTTTAGTTGTATCGCAAGTGGGGTAGAACTTGACTGAGTGTGTGGTGGGATAGCGTTTGGGCTCGACCCTTGCGTGATTCCCTATATATAAGCATACTTGATCAGGTGATACACTACTTGTACATATAACTAAGGAGAGGCCATTGGGTGGTACAAATGAAACAAGTATTACAAGTAACAAGTATGACATTGTGGATGTGTGCGTGATCAATTCAATGGTTTTCAGTTTACTTACTTATGAACTCACCAACCTAGTGTTGACTTTGTTTAAATGCATGTTTTCTCAGGTGACGAACAGGTGTAGATACAATTGTGCAAGTGCTAAGCTAGTGGACTCTTAGAAGACTTAGCTTACTTTTGATTGCATACTTTTGATATGACAAAACAGTGAATCACTTTTGTATATCTTGTACAGTTCAAGATATAAACTCATTGATTCTTTTTGATTAGATTTACTTAGTTAAATTATGATGTACAATGTAATTTAACTTTGTAATTCTATTTCATCTCATGATTAGCATTTCTCATTCATATTCATGTGCTATGTAAACAATCTGATCAATTGATTATCACTCAAAGATATCGCGCCCTGGGAACCTTCCGCCCGTCGGGAAAACACGATCCGTTCCTGTCGGCCCGGGGTGTGACAGATTGGTATCAGAGCCATGGTTATAGAGAAATATAGGTCATATCATTTGAACGGTTTGGCCTAGACTATAACCTAGGGACCTCATGTAGAGATTATGGGATATAGGATTCTATTTGCATATGTCCTCTGCTTCTGATCACCGCACTAACCGATTTTCTTTCGGTTATGATCAGAATGCCGCCAAGAAGACAACCAGCTTTACTACCACTGACTCAAGATTCAGCTCCGCACTCTTCGACACCGACACCGCCTGATTCTCCTCCACATCTACCACCTCCTCCTCCGCCACCGCCACCGCCACCACTCCATCAGCTGGATCCTGCTACTGTGGCACTGGCCACTCTCTTGACTAGCCAACTGAGAGATGTGATTCCGGAGATGATGAACCGGATTAACAGTAACAACAGCAACAACGCTGCCAACTCAACTGGAGAAGGCAGTGGTAACACCCGTCAGCAACAGGATTATTCCTACAAGAACTTTGTAGGATGCAAGCCACCGAGTTTCAGTGGCAGTGAGGGTGCCGTCGGATTGATCCAATGGATCGAGAAGATGGAAACTACTTTAGATATCAGTGGCTGTCCTGATCAGCACAAAGTCAGATATGCTGCGGGATCATTCAACAAACGAGCGTTAACTTGGTGGAACGCTCAAGTTCAGACAAGGGGCAGGGATGAGGCTCTGTCCATGCCTTGGAATGACTTCAAGGCAATACTGAGGGCAGAGTTTTGCCCGAGAAACGAGCTGAAGAAGGTTGAAACTGAGCTGCTCAACCTGGTTATGATTGGTGGTGGGCATCTGGCCTACACCACCAGATTTCATGAGTTAGCCACCTTGGCACCTGATGTGGTGCCAACACTAGACAAGAGGATAGAGCGGTATGTTGGTGGACTACCGACCTGCATCCGAGGGCAAGTGATTGCTGCCCATCCTACTACTATGGAATTAGCTGTCACTCTGTCAGCATCTTTGACAGACATGATGGTTGCTTCAGGGGCACTCAAGAAAGAGGCTGACTCCGTCAAGACTGGAACTTCAAGAAAACCGGACAAGAGGCCGGCAAAGAAACAAAAGGTGGCAAGGAACTTTGCTGCCACTACTCAAGCCCCAATGCTCAATTAGCCACCACCGCTGCAAGTCAGAAAGCCCTACACTGGCACTGCACATTTGTGCAACACTTGTCAGTATCATCACGCGCCAAACACTCAGTGCATGCAATGCACAAACTGTGGAAAGTTTGGCCACTGGGCAAACCGCTGCAGGAGCACTGGAGCTCCAAACAGAAACAACAATGCAGCTACTACTGCTGCTGCTGCAGATCACAGGTCTTGCTACAACTGTGGTGAACCTGGTCACTTCTCTCGGGATTGTCCCAAGAGAAATCAACAAAGGGCTCAAGCACCAAGAGGACGAGCCTTTCAAATAGGAGCTGCTGCAGCTAGACAAGACCCGAACGTCATTACGGGTACATTTCTTCTATCTGATTTCTATGCCTCTATATTATTTGATACTGGTGCGGATCAGAGTTTTATCTCATCCGATTTTGCTAGCCATTTTAATCATGTTGAGGAATCATTAGACTCCCCTTATACTATTGAGATAGCTAATGGCAAACAGATTACAGTTGACACAGTACTTAGGAATTGCCCACTAACACTTGGTGATCATACATTTTCCATCGACTTGATACCGATGGAGCTGGGTAGTTTCGACATCATCATCGGAATGGATTGGCTATCTCTTAACCGAGTTGAGTTCATCTGTTCCGATAAACTACTACGTATTCCTATGGAGAACAATGAGGTCTTGGAGATTCGTGGAGACCAAGCGAAACGCAGTGTCAAGATAATTTCATGCATGAAAGCTCGCAAGTGCTTACGGAAACAATGTGTTGCATTTCTAGCTCATGTGATTCAGAAAGACAGGAAAGCAATCAAGATTCAAGATGTGCCAGTTGTGAGAGATTTTGCAGAAGTATTTCCGGATGACTTACCGGGACTACCACCCGAGAGATCGGTACAGTTCCGAATCGATTTGATTCCGGGAGCAACTCCTGTAGCCAAGTCTCCCTACAGACTCGCACCATCGGAGATGCAAGAGTTGTCCAACCAGTTGCAAGAATTACTCGATAAAGGGTTCATCCGACCGAGTTTTTCCCCGTGGGGAGCTCCGGTTCTTTTTGTCAAAAAGAAGGATGGAACTTTCAGAATGTGCATTGATTATCGAGAGCTCAACAAACTCACCATCAAGAATCGGTACCCGTTACCGAGGATTGATGATTTGTTTGATCAGTTACAGGGAGCACAGTACTTTTCAAAGATAGACCTGAGATCAGGTTATCATCAGCTCCGGATACAAGAAGAAGACATACCCAAGACGGCTTTTCGCACCCGATATGGTCATTACGAATTCATGGTGATGCCATTTGGATTGACGAACGCACCGGCTGTGTTCATGGACTTAATGAACCGGTTGTGCAAGCCGTATCTTAATCAGTTTGTTATTGTCTTTATTGACGATATACTGATTTATTCAAAGAACGAGAAGGAACATGAGCAACACCTCAAGACAGTTTTGGAGCTTCTAAAAGCAGAACGACTCTATGCCAAGTTCTCCAAGTGTGAATTTTGGTTAAGAGAAGTTCAATTCTTGGGTCACGTGATTAACAGCAATGGTATTCACGTGGATCCTGCCAAGATTGAAGCAATTAAGAACTGGGATGTGCCTACAACACCGACAGAGATCCGATCATTTTTGGGATTGGCAGTTTATTACAGGAGATTCATTTCGAATTTTTCTAAGATAGCCTTGCCTCTCACCAAGCTCACACAGAAGTCTGAACCTTTCGTGTGGACTCAGAAACAAGAAGAGGCATTCCAGACATTGAAACAAAGATTGTGCAATGCTCCAATCTTAACACTCCCAGAAGGCAATGATGACTTTGTAGTTTACTGTGATGCTTCCCATCAGGGACTCGGATGTGTTTTGATGCAACGAGACAAAGTCATTGCTTATGCCTCACGACAGTTGAAGATACACGAGAGGAATTACACGACACACGATCTTGAACTGGGAGCTGTTGTTTTTGCACTAAAGATTTGGAGGCACTACCTGTAAGGTACCAAATGCACTATCTTCACAGATCACAAGAGTTTACAACACATATTTGATCAGAAGGAGCTTAACATGAGACAGAGACGTTGGGTTGAGCTCCTGAACGATTACGATTGTGTGATCAAATATCATCCGGGCAAAGCAAATGTTGTTGCAGATGCTTTGAGCCGGAAGGAAAGAGTCAAACCCTTACGAGTTCGCGCCATGGGAATGACAGTGCAAACAAGTTTGAGAAATCACATTTTGCAAGCGCAACAAGAAGCAGTGGCAAGAGACAATCTGAAACGCGAGCTCGACTGTGGAGCCGAGAAACATTTTAAGACAAAACAAGATGGAGTTATTTACTATCTGGATCGTGTTTGGATTCCAGCAGTAGATAAACTTCGAACACTCATACTTGACGAGGCACACAAAACACGTTATTCAGTTCATCCTGGTGTCGATAAAATGTACCAAGATCTTAGGTCATTTTATTGGTGGCCAGGTATGAAGAAAGACATTGCTACTTATGTTGGTAAATGTCTCACATGTGCTAAAGTCAAAGCTGAACACCAGAAACCTTCGGGTTTGCTGGAACAACCAGAGATACCACAATGGAAGTGGGAACAAATAGCTATGGATTTCATTACCAAGCTACCCCGCACTTCCAGCGGACACGATTCGATTTGGGTTATCATTGATAGATTAACCAAGTCCGCACATTTCTTGCCGATCAGAGAAACGTACAAGATGGAGAAACTTGCAAGACTATACATTGATGAAATAGTAGTGAGGCACGGTGTGCCACTGTCTATTATTTCAGACCGGGACAGTCGATTTACTTCGCGGTTCTGGCAATCATTACAACAATCTTTAGGGACAAGAGTTAACTTGAGCACCGCTTATCATCCACAAACGGATGGACAAAGCGAACGCACCATTCAAACCCTAGAGGATATGTTGAGAACATGCATCCTAGACTTCGGTGGAAGTTGGGACACACACTTACCACTCATTGAGTTCTCCTACAACAATAGCTACCACAGCAGCATTGGATGTGCTCCTTTTGAAGCACTCTATGGTAGAAAATGTCGGTCTCCAATTTGTTGGACTGAAGTGGGAGACAACAGAATAACTGGGCCTGAGCTTATTCAGGAAACTACTGATAAGATTGCCCAGATTCAACAACGATTACAAGCAACACGTAGCCGCCAAAAGAGTTACGCAGACAAACGGCGCAAGCCTTTGGAATTCGATGTGGGTGACCGAGTCATGTTGAAAGTGTCCCCATGGAAAGGCGTAGTTCGGTTTGGGGCTAAAGGCAAACTAGCACCTCGGTATGTCGGACCGTTTGAGATTACTCAACGCATAGGTCCTGTGGCGTACAGACTCAGACTCCCTGATGAACTCAGTGGAGTACACGATGTATTTCATGTATCAAATCTCAAGAGGTGTCTAGCAGACGAAACATTGATCATACCATTGGAAGAGATACAAATTGACGAACAACTACACTTCATTGAAGAACCTGTAGAGATTATGGAACGTGAAGTCAAGAGACTGAAACGAAGCCGTATCCCTATTGTAAAGGTTCGATGGAACTCCAAGCGTGGACCAGAGTTTACCTGGGAGCGCGAGGACAACATGAAAGCAAAGTATCCCCATCTGTTCGAGAATTAAAGCCCGACTTTGATGCTTAAATTTCGGGACGAAATTTCTTTAACAAGGGGAGACTGTAACATCAAGTACCAGATCGTCCGGCAAGTCCGTACGGTATGTGTACTTTCACTTTATACTATGTGTAAATACATGTACATGAACAGTTATCGCATTAACAGAATTCAGAATACAATACACAGTTGTACGTATTTTAGTGCAAACTTAAATACATTAAGTACAACGCACAATTGAAACATTAGTTGTGTTTATTAAGTGAAAACTTAATAACAGTTAACACAACGAATCACGAGAAACAACAGCTTACAAGTGAACAACGAAAGCAAATCGGTTGCGATCTGATGTCCACAGATGACAGGAATCAGATGGCCGACAAATCAGTACAGGAACAATGTGAAAACATGATGTATAGTTGAGTCCGACAGTGAGGAAACACAATTCAAACACAATTACAGTGTTATTTCAGAATAACGAACTGACAGTGTGTTTGCGTGGGTGACGATTCACACAAACATATCTGTGAGTTTAGAGTTCTGAAATAATGACTGGAAAGTAAAAAAAAAAAACAAAAGTCAGAAAGCAAAACCATCGTCGTATTCGTTCGGGTGACGATTCGAACGAATACGCGCGAAGGCGACGCGATCTGACGAAACGAAATTATTTAACGATCTGAAACGGAAATAAATTAAGAAAAAATAATAATAATAATAATAAATTTAAAAGAGTTATTCGGAATTATTACCAAAAAAAAAGAATTTTATAAACCATTCCGGTAAAACGACGCGTTAACGAGGTTTAACGGTCTGATCGCGAACGAAACAGTAAAAATAAGTAAAATATAATATTTCATGTTTTACAATTTTGAAACTCATCAAAAATAATCCAATAAAACTAAATTACGTGTTCAATTATTTAATTACGTAATCGTATAACGCGCGTGTAAAAATACGCGAAAACGCGAACCGAGCAACAAAAACGAACCCGAACACCCTCGGGGTATAAATACCCTTAAAGAAGTCATCTTCTTCATTTTTACACCCACCTTCTCTCTCTAAAACCCAAATTCCGGCCACACTTTCTCTCTCTACCTTCTCTCTACCATAACTCACTCAAAACTCAACCAAATCACCTCATTCTTGCGCCAAATCGAAGCTCTTGACATTCCCTACACAAAGGTACCAAGGATCGGCCCTATCTCCATCTCAAACTCTCGAAATCTTAGAGAGAAGTTTCGGTTTTTAGGGTTTTCTACAAACCCGACAAAAACCGAACTTTAACCGGTTCAAAACATCACTTTTTCGACCCATACACCTTCTAGATGAGTTTACTCACCTAAACCCACTCAAAACGACTATATATACGACTATACCCCGAAATCATCTTCTCCCATGGCTGAAAACCGTTCGGGCAAATGGCCCATGAGTATGAGCCATTCGGCCGAATGAGTCGGGAGAATGAGAGTGGAGTATGAGTCGGGAGAATGAGAGTGGAGTATGAGTCGGGAGAATGAGTGGAGTATGACTCGGGAGAATGAGTGGAGTATGAGTCGGGAGAATGAGCTCATTCGGGTGACTCATTCGGGCGAATGACTCATTCGGGACTCATTCGGGAGACTCATTCGGCTGATTCATTCGGGAGACTCATTCGGAAGAATGACTCATTCGGGGGACTCATTCGGGAGACTCATTCGGCTGATTCATTCGGGAGACTCATTCGGAAGAATGACTCATTCGGGAGACTCATTCGGGAGGGAGACTCATTCGGGTGACTCATTCAGGAGACTCATTCGGCTGATTCATTCGGGAGACTCATTCGGGAGACTCATTCGGGAGGGAGACTCATTCGGGTGACTCATTCGGGAGACTCATTCGGGAGAATGACTCATTCGGGACTCATTCGGGAGAATGACTCATTCGGGTGAAAACTCATTAGCATGAGCCATTCTTATGAAAATCACAAGAATGAGTCATTTTCACTACACCAACTCAATTAACAACTCAGATTTCAAAAAGAACAATCAAATAGGGGATCATAACTCAAATAACATTTAATCAAACACAGGACTGTGAATACAACATCAGTACGACAACAGCGAGCGCGTGCATTCTTGAGTCTAAGTCAACCCCTATCTACTACAAGGTGAGTTCATATGCCCCTTTTCTTTAATGTTTATTGATTTTAAACTCTCGGGGCTGAGAAACATGCTTACTTTTATTTACATAAACGTTATGTTTAACATGTTGTTATTACATTGATTTTAGATAATACTTAATTGTTTATTATCGCTTATCATTGTATGCATGCTTGTATGATCATGATATGACAGGTTTAATAAGATGAACGAAATAATATATCTTATTAGTTCATCAACACATCAGAATAACATAGTTGTAAGATTTTATCTCATCACACTTAGTTATTCTCACATAAACAAACATCGGAACAATCACATGCAAACATATGAATGTTACAAAGATATTACATATCTTGTAATAACATTCGACACAAGAGTTAAGTAAGTGTAATAGGACAAGTCCTTTTAACACTTACTTTACAACTCAACACATATGACAAGAGAACATGGAACAAAGAATGATAATCATGATAATGTAACTTCATGATAACAACATCATTCACTCAAATATTTAACATAACATAATAAGACAAGTTCTTATTTGACCTTGTTAATAACACAGAGAACATATGACATGGAGAACAATAACACAGATGAACACAATTACAATTAGTTACTATTGACCTGTTGTATTAAATCACTACAATCATGTGCCATATATACAAGTTTATCATGTAAGTCCCTATAATTTGCTGACCAGTTAGTTTGACGTGACTAAACCGACGATAGCATAGTGGTACCATAGGTTTGACAAACCTCTAGCTTGTAGGGCTAGTATGTTGATCGTATTGATTCATTGGCCGGTAACGTATGACCGGTGACAGGGCGACCTCAAGTCAGGTTCTGGTAAGCGACACATGGTGATATTAATCTACAGTGATAAGTAATTAATCCAGCGAAAACCCTATTGACTAGTAGGTTGAGAAGGTGATCTGCTCTCATGTTACACTACTAGTAATATATTTCGTTGAGGACAATAGACATACAAAGTGGTAGAGATAAATCGGATGCATTGAAGTCTGATTACGTGAGGATTTCAATGGATTCCTTTTAGGCTCTATGCACTATGGTTCAAGGACAAGTTGCAAGGGGTTAACTCACACTCTTAATACTTAATAGAGTAACATCAGTTAACCCACCTCAAGTATAGAATAATACAAGGAACAGATTTCATTAATCTAAAATCCTTAACATCTGGAGGGTTATCAATACTATGAATTGATAATTAAACCCCATACAATATATTATTCTATCATCAATACAACAACTGAATACATATCAAACACGATGAATAAACGGGTAATGGATATCTTTAGTTGTATCGCAAGTGGGGTAGAACTTGACTGAGTGTGTGGTGGGATAGCGTTTGGGCTCGACCCTTGCGTGATTCCCTATATATAAGCATACTTGATCAGGTGATACACTACTTGTACATATAACTATGGAGAGGCCATTGGGTGGTACAGATGAAACAAGTATTACAAGTAACAAGTATGACATTGTGGATGTGTGCGTGATCAATTCAATGGTTTTCAATTTACTTACTTATGAACTCACCAACCTAGTGTTGACTTTGTTTAAATGCATGTTTTCTCAGGTGACGAACAGGTGTAGATACAATTGTGCAAGTGCTAAGCTAGTGGACTCTTAGAAGACTTAGCTTACTTTTGATTGCATACTTTTGATATGACAAAACAGTGAATCACTTTTGTATATCTTGTACAGTTCAAGATATAAACTCATTGATTCTTTTTGATTAGATTTACTTAGTTAAATTATGATGTACAATGTAATTTAACTTTGTAATTCTATTTCATCTCATGATTAGCATTTCTCATTCATATTCATGTGCTATGTAAACAATCTGATCAATTGATTATCACTCAAAGATATCGCGCCCTGGGAACCTTCCGCCCGTCGGGAAAACACGATCCGTTCCTGTCGGCCCGGGGTGTGACAGATTGGTATCAGAGCCATGGTTATAGAGAAATATAGGTCATATCATTTGAACGGTTTGGCCTAGACTATAACCTAGGGACCTCATGTAGAGATTATGTGATATAGGATTCTATTTGCATATCTCCTCTGCTTCTGATCACCGCACTAACCGATTTTCTTTCGGTTATGATCAGAATGCCGCCAAGAAGACAACCAGCTTTACTACCACTGACTCAAGATTCAGCTCCGCACTCTTCGACACCGACACCGCCTGATTCTCCTCCACATCTACCACCTCCTCCTCCGCCACCGCCACCGCCACCACTCCATCAGCTGGATCCTGCTACTGTGGCACTGGCCACTCTCTTGACTAGCCAACTGAGAGATGTGATTCCGGAGATGATGAACCGGATTAACAGTAACAACAGCAACAACGCTGCCAACTCAACTGGAGAAGGCAGTGGTAACACCCGTCAGCAACAGGATTATTCCTACAAGAACTTTGTAGGATGCAAGCCACCGAGTTTCAGTGGCAGTGAGGGTGCCGTCGGATTGATCCAATGGATCGAGAAGATGGAAACTACTTTAGATATCAGTGGCTGTCCTGATCAGCACAAAGTCAGATATGCTGCGGGATCATTCAACAAACGAGCGTTAACTTGGTGGAACGCTCAAGTTCAGACAAGGGGCAGGGATGAGGCTCTGTCCATGCCTTGGAATGACTTCAAGGCAATACTGAGGGCAGAGTTTTGCCCGAGAAACGAGCTGAAGAAGGTTGAAACTGAGCTGCTCAACCTGGTTATGATTGGTGGTGGGCATCTGGCCAACACCACCAGATTTCATGAGTTAGCCACCTTGGCACCTGATGTGGTGCCAACACTAGACAAGAGGATAGAGCGGTATGTTGGTGGACTACCGACCTGCATCCGAGGGCAAGTGATTGCTGCCCATCCTACTACTATGGAATTAGCTGTCACTCTGTCAGCATCTTTGACAGACATGATGGTTGCTTCAGGGGCACTCAAGAAAGAGGCTGACTCCGCCAAGACTGGAACTTCAAGAAAACCGGACAAGAGGCCGGCAAAGAAACAAAAGGTGGCAAGGAACTTTGCTGCCACTACTCAAGCCCCAATGCTCAATTAGCCACCACCGCTGCAAGTCAGAAAGCCCTACACTGGCACTGCACATTTGTGCAACACTTGTCAGTATCATCACGCGCCAAACACTCAGTGCATGCAATGCACAAACTGTGGAAAGTTTGGCCACTGGGCAAACCGCTGCAGGAGCACTGGAGCTCCAAACAGAAACAACAATGCAGCTACTACTGCTGCTGCTGCAGATCACAGGTCTTGCTACAACTGTGGTGAACCTGGTCACTTCTCTCGGGATTGTCCCAAGAGAAATCAACAAAGGGCTCAAGCACCAAGAGGACGAGCCTTTCAAATAGGAGCTGCTGCAGCTAGACAAGACCCGAACGTCATTACGGGTACATTTCTTCTATCTGATTTCTATGCCTCTATATTATTTGATACTGGTGCGGATCAGAGTTTTATCTCATCCGATTTTGCTAGCCATTTTAATCATGTTGAGGAATCATTAGACTCCCCTTATACTATTGAGATAGCTAATGGCAAACAGATTACAGTTGACACAGTACTTAGGAATTGCCCACTAACACTTGGTGATCATACATTTTCCATCGACTTGATACCGATGGAGCTGGGTAGTTTCGACATCATCATCGGAATGGATTGGCTATCTCTTAACCGAGTTGAGTTCATCTGTTCCGATAAACTACTACGTATTCCTATGGAGAACAATGAGGTCTTGGAGATTCGTGGAGACCAAGCGAAACGCAGTGTCAAGATAATTTCATGCATGAAAGCTCGCAAGTGCTTACGGAAACAATGTGTTGCATTTCTAGCTCATGTGATTCAGAAAGACAGGAAAGCAATCAAGATTCAAGATGTGCCAGTTGTGAGAGATTTTGCAGAAGTATTTCCGGATGACTTACCGGGACTACCACCCGAGAGATCGGTACAGTTCCGAATCGATTTGATTCCGGGAGCAACTCCTGTAGCCAAGTCTCCCTACAGACTCGCACCATCGGAGATGCAAGAGTTGTCCAACCAGTTGCAAGAATTACTCGATAAAGGGTTCATCCGACCGAGTTTTTCCCCGTGGGGAGCTCCGGTTCTTTTTGTCAAAAAGAAGGATGGAACTTTCAGAATGTGCATTGATTATCGAGAGCTCAACAAACTCACCATCAAGAATCGGTACCCGTTACCGAGGATTGATGATTTGTTTGATCAGTTACAGGGAGCACAGTACTTTTCAAAGATAGACCTGAGATCAGGTTATCATCAGCTCCGGATACAAGAAGAAGACATACCCAAGACGGCTTTTCGCACCCGATATGGTCATTACGAATTCATGGTGATGCCATTTGGATTGACGAACGCACCGGCTGTGTTCATGGACTTAATGAACCGGTTGTGCAAGCCGTATCTTAATCAGTTTGTTATTGTCTTTATTGACGATATACTGATTTATTCAAAGAACGAGAAGGAACATGAGCAACACCTCAAGACAGTTTTGGAGCTTCTAAAAGCAGAACGACTCTATGCCAAGTTCTCCAAGTGTGAATTTTGGTTAAGAGAAGTTCAATTCTTGGGTCACGTGATTAACAGCAATGGTATTCACGTGGATCCTGCCAAGATTGAAGCAATTAAGAACTGGGATGTGCCTACAACACCGACAGAGATCCGATCATTTTTGGGATTGGCAGTTTATTACAGGAGATTCATTTCGAATTTTTCTAAGATAGCCTTGCCTCTCACCAAGCTCACACAGAAGTCTGAACCTTTCGTGTGGACTCAGAAACAAGAAGAGGCATTCCAGACATTGAAACAAAGATTGTGCAATGCTCCAATCTTAACACTCCCAGAAGGCAATGATGACTTTGTAGTTTACTGTGATGCTTCCCATCAGGGACTCGGATGTGTTTTGATGCAACGAGACAAAGTCATTGCTTATGCCTCACGACAGTTGAAGATACACGAGAGGAATTACACGACACACGATCTTGAACTGGGAGCTGTTGTTTTTGCACTAAAGATTTGGAGGCACTACCTGTACGGTACCAAATGCACTATCTTCACAGATCACAAGAGTTTACAACACATATTTGATCAGAAGGAGCTTAACATGAGACAGAGACGTTGGGTTGAGCTCCTGAACGATTACGATTGTGTGATCAAATATCATCCGGGCAAAGCAAATGTTGTTGCAGATGCTTTGAGCCGGAAGGAAAGAGTCAAACCCTTACGAGTTCGCGCCATGGGAATGACAGTGCAAACAAGTTTGAGAAATCACATTTTGCAAGCGCAACAAGAAGCAGTGGCAAGAGACAATCTGAAACGCGAGCTCGACTGTGGAGCCGAGAAACATTTTAAGACAAAACAAGATGGAGTTATTTCCTACCTGGATCGTGTTTGGATTCCAGCAGTAGATAAACTTCGAACACTCATACTTGACGAGGCACACAAAACACGTTATTCAGTTCATCCTGGTGCCGATAAAATGTACCAAGATCTTAGGTCATTTTATTGGTGGCCAGGTATGAAGAAAGACATTGCTACTTATGTTGGTAAATGTCTCACATGTGCTAAAGTCAAAGCTGAACACCAGAAACCTTCGGGTTTGCTGGAACAACCAGAGATACCACAATGGAAGTGGGAACAAATAGCTATGGATTTCATTACCAAGCTACCCCGCACTTCCAGCGGACACGATTCGATTTGGGTTATCATTGATAGATTAACCAAGTCCGCACATTTCTTGCCGATCAGAGAAACGTACAAGATGGAGAAACTTGCAAGACTATACATTGATGAAATAGTAGTGAGGCACGATGTGCCACTGTCTATTATTTCAGACCGGGACAGTCGATTTACTTCGCGGTTCTGGCAATCATTACAACAATCTTTAGGGACAAGAGTTAACTTGAGCACCGCTTATCATCCACAAACGGATGGACAAAGCGAACGCACCATTCAAACCCTAGAGGATATGTTGAGAACATGCATCCTAGACTTCGGTGGAAGTTGGGACACACACTTACCACTCATTGAGTTCTCCTACAACAATAGCTACCACAGCAGCATTGGATGTGCTCCTTTTGAAGCACTCTATGGTAGAAAATGTCGGTCTCCAATTTGTTGGACCGAAGTGGGAGACAACAGAATAACTGGGCCTGAGCTTATTCAGGAAACTACTGATAAGATTGCCCAGATTCAACAACGATTACAAGCAACACGTAGCCGCCAAAAGAGTTACGCAGACAAACGGCACAAGCCTTTGGAATTCGATGTGGGTGACCGAGTCATGTTGAAAGTGTCCCCATGGAAAGGCGTAGTTCGATTTGGGGCTAAAGGCAAACTAGCACCTCGGTATGTCGGACCGTTTGAGATTACTCAACGCATAGGTCCTGTGGCGTACAGACTCAGACTCCCTGATGAACTCAGTGGAGTACACGATGTATTTCATGTATCAAATCTCAAGAGGTGTCTAGCAGACGAAACATTGATCATACCATTGGAAGAGATACAAATTGACGAACAACTACACTTCATTGAAGAACCTGTAGAGATTATGGAACGTGAAGTCAAGAGACTGAAACGAAGCCGTATCCCTATTGTAAAGGTTCGATGGAACTCCAAGCGTGGACCAGAGTTTACCTGGGAGCGCGAGGACAACATGAAAGCAAAGTATCCCCATCTGTTCGAGAATTAAAGCCCGACTTTGATGCTTAAATTTCGGGACGAAATTTCTTTAACAAGGGGAGACTGTAACATCAAGTACCAGATCGTCCGGCAAGTCCGTACGGTATGTGTACTTTCACTTTATACTATGTGTAAATACATGTACATGAACAGTTATCGCATTAACAGAATTCAGAATACAATACACAGTTGTACGTATTTTAGTGCAAACTTAAATACATTAAGTACAACGCACAATTGAAACATTAGTTGTGTTTATTAAGTGAAAACTTAATAACAGTTAACACAACGAATCACGAGAAACAACAGCTTACAAGTGAACAACGAAAGCAAATCGGTTGCGATCTGATGTCCACAGATGACAGGAATCAGATGGCCGACAAATCAGTACAGGAACAATGTGAAAACATGATGTATAGTTGAGTGCGACAGTGAGGAAACACAATTCAAACACAATTACAGTGTTATTTCAAAATAACGAACTGACAGTGTGTTTGCGTGGGTGACGATTCACACAAACATATCTGTGAGTTTAGAGTTCTGAAATAATGACTGGAAAGTAAAAAAAAAAAAACAAAAGTCAGAAAGCAAAACCATCGTCGTATTCGTTCGGGTGACGATTCGAACGAATACGCGCGAAGGCGACGCGATCTGACGAAACGAAATTATTTAACGATCTGAAACGGAAATAAATTAAGAAAAAATAATAATAATAATAATAAATTTAAAAGAGTTATTCGGAATTATTACCAAAAAAAAAAGAATTTTATAAACCATTCCGGTAAAACGACGCGTTAACGAGGTTTAACGGTCTGATCGCGAACGAAACAGTAAAAATAAGTAAAATATAATATTTCATGTTTTACAATTTTGAAACTCATCAAAAATAATCCAATAAAACTAAATTACGTGTTCAATTATTTAATTACGTAACCGTATAACGCGCGTGTAAAAATACGCGAAAACGCGAACCGAGCAACAAAAACGAACCCGAACACCCTCGGGGTATAAATACCCTTAAAGAAGTCATCTTCTTCATTTTTACACCCACCTTCTCTCTCTAAAACCCAAATTCCGGCCACACTTTCTCTCTCTACCTTCTCTCTACCATAACTCACTCAAAACTCAACCAAATCACCTCATTCTTGCGCCAAATCGAAGCTCTTGACATTCCCTACACAAAGGTACCAAGGATCGGCCCTATCTCCATCTCAAACTCTCGAAATCTTAGAGAGAAGTTTCGGTTTTTAGGGTTTTCTACAAACCCGACAAAAACCGAACTTTAACCGGTTCAAAACATCACTTTTTCGACCCATACACCTTCTAGATGAGTTTACTCACCTAAACCCACTCAAAACGACTATATATACGACTATACCCCGAAATCATCTTCTCCCATGGCTGAAAACCCGTTCGGGCGAATGGCTCATGAGTATGAGCCATTCGACCGAATGAGTCGGGAGAATGAGAGTGGAGTATGAGTCGGGAGAATGAGAGTGGAGTATGAGTCGGGAGAATGAGTGGAGTATGAGTCGGGAGAATGAGTGGAGTATGAGTCGGGAGAATGAGCTCATTCGGGTGACTCGGGCGAATGACTCATTCGGGACTCATTCGGGAGACTCATTCGGCTGATTCATTCGGGAGACTCATTCGGAAGAATGACTCATTCGGGGGACTCATTCGGGCGAATGACTCATTCGGACTCATTCGGGAGACTCATTCGGCTGATTCATTCGGGAGACTCATTCGGAAGAATGACTCATTCGGGAGACTCATTCGGGTGACTCATTCGGGAGACTCATTCGGCTGATTCATTCGGGAGACTCATTCGGGAGACTCATTCGGGAGGGAGACTCATTCGGGTGACTCATTCGGGAGACTCATTCGGGAGAATGACTCATTCGGGACTCATTCGGGAGAATGACTCATTCGGGTGAAAACTCATTAGCATGAGCCATTCTTATGAAAATCACAAGAATGAGTCATTTTCAGTACACCAACTCAATTAACAACTCAGATTTCAAAAAGAACAATCAAATATGGGATCATAACTCAAATAACATTTAATCAAACACAGGACTGTGAATACAACATCAGTACGAAAACAGCGAGCGCGTGCATTCTTGAGTCTAAGTCAACCCCTATCTACTACAAGGTGAGTTCATATGCCCCTTTTCTTTAATGTTTATTGATTTTAAACTCTCGGGGCTGAGAAACATGCTTACTTTTATTTACATAAACGTTATGTTTAACATGTTGTTATTACATTGATTTTAGATAATACTTAATTGTTTATTATCGCTTATCATTGTATGCATGCTTGTATGATCATGATATGACAGGTTTAATAAGATGAACGAAATAATATATCTTATTAGTTCATCAACACATCAGAATAACATAGTTGTAAGATTTTATCTCATCACACTTAGTTATTCTCACATAAACAAACATCGGAACAATCACATGCAAACATATGAATGTTACAAAGATATTACATATCTTGTAATAACATTCGACACAAGAGTTAAGTAAGTGTAATAGGACAAGTCCTTTTAACACTTAGCTTTACAACTCAACACATATGACAAGAGAACATGGAACAAAGAATGATAATCATGATAATGTAACTTCATGATAACAACATCATTCACTCAAATATTTAACATAACATAATAAGACAAGTTCTTATTTGACCTTGTTAATAACACAGAGAACATATGACATGGAGAACAATAACACAGATGAACACAATTACAATTAGTTACTATTGACCTGTTGTATTATATCACTACAATCATGTGCCATATATACAAGTTTATCATGTAAGTCCCTATAATTTGCTGACCAGTTAGTTTGACGTGACTAAACCGACGATAGCATAGTGGTACCATAGGTTTGACAAACCTCTAGCTTGTAGGGCTAGTATGTTGATCGTATTGATTCATTGGCCGGTAACGTATGACCGGTGACAGGGCGACCTCAAGTCAGGTTCTGGTAAGCGACACATGGTGATATTAATCTACAGTGATAAGTAATTAATCCAGCGAAAACCCTATTGACTAGTAGGTTGAGAAGGTGATCTGCTCTCATGTTACACTACTAGTAATATATTTCGTTGAGGACAATAGACATACAAAGTGGTAGAGATAAATCGGATGCATTGAAGTCTGATTACGTGAGGATTTCAATGGATTCCTTTTAGGCTCTATGCACTATGGTTCAAGGACAAGTTGCAAGGGGTTAACTCACACTCTTAATACTTAATAGAGTAACATCAGTTAACCCACCTCAAGTATAGAATAATACAAGGAACAGATTTCATTAATCTAAAATCCTTAACATCTGGAGGGTTATCAATACTATGAATTGATAATTAAACCCCATACAATATATTATTCTATCATCAATACAACAACTGAATACATATCAAACACGATGAATAAACGGGTAATGGATATCTTTAGTTGTATCGCAAGTGGGGTAGAACTTGACTGAGTGTGTGGTGGGATAGCGTTTGGGCTCGACCCTTGCGTACTACTTGTACATATAACTAAGGAGAGGCCATTGGGTGGTACAAATGAAACAAGTATTACAAGTAACAAGTATGACATTGTGGATGTGTGCGTGATCAATTCAATGGTTTTCAATTTACTTACTTATGAACTCACCAACCTAGTGTTGACTTTGTTTAAATGCATGTTTTCTCAGGTGACGAACAGGTGTAGATACAATTGTGCAAGTGCTAAGCTAGTGGACTCTTAGAAGACTTAGCTTACTTTTGATTGCATACTTTTGATATGACAAAACAGTGAATCACTTTTGTATATCTTGTACAGTTCAAGATATAAACTCATTGATTCTTTTTGATTAGATTTACTTAGTTAAATTATGATGTACAATGTAATTTAACTTTGTAATTCTATTTCATCTCATGATTAGCATTTCTCATTCATATTCATGTGCTATGTAAACAATCTGATCAATTGATTATCACTCAAAGATATCGCGCCCTGGGAACCTTCCGCCCGTCGGGAAAACACGATCCGTTCCTGTCGGCCCGGGGTGTGACAAAAATGCTATTTATACGCGTTTGTTTAGTCTCCATCTCTCGTTTTGGTTTTTCGTTTTCTCGTTTCCTACTCTCAAAGTCTCAATACTTTTTATAATTTTCCCTTTGTTATCATGGATGCTTCAAATTCTTCGGTCGGTCAAGGTTCCAACACCGGACCATCGTTTGTTCGTGTTATTGAACACAATCGGAACCCGGAGATATGGTGCAATTGGGATTTGGTCGAGCTTAGTGATGGTTCTATAAAAGCTCGTTGCAAGTTTTGTGGAATATATTTAGGGAAAGAATCAAATTCGAATTTGAAGAAACACATCACCAAACCGTTTTGCAAGGCGTTGAAAAAGGATCCCGAGTCTCAACAATCGCAAATGAATGTTGAAGGTGGAATATTTAATTATGACCTTGATCGGGTTCGGGATCGAATGGCGAAGTTCGTGATTCAAGAGGCGTTGCCGTTTAGCCATTTCGACAACCCTCGGTTAACAAGCATGATTCGGGAGACGCTTCAACCACGCTACACCCACGTAAGTCGACAAACTCTTAGACGCCATTGTTTAAAGATGTGGAAACATGCCAAACATGAACTAGTTGCATATTTTGAAAATTTAAATACGGTGGTTAACTTAACTAGTGATGTTTGGTCGGCTCCACATAATCTACCCGAATCCTACCTTTGCGTCACCGCTCATTGGGTAGAACCGTCATCATGGATAATGATGAAACGCACCATTGCTTTTGAACTTTTTCCGTATCCACATACCGGTGACCTTTTATTTCAAATTTTAGATTATGTAATAACGACGTTTAAGTTAGAAAAAAAATTTTCAATGTCATTTGATAACGCTTCAAACAATACGACGGCGGTTGAAAAATTAAAATTAAAATATTTGCCGTTATGTAATGGTGCATTTTTTCACTCAAGATGTGTTGCACATATAATAAATTTAATTGTGCAAGACGGTATTGGCACTGATGATGTTACAACATTTATAAACGTTTGTCGACAAATGCTACATGATATTTTTAGAAAGAGCCGGGCACGACATATGGCATATAGGAAATTTTGTAAAGATACGGAGATGATTTCTTTGGGTGCAAATTGATATGTACCTCATAGATGAAATTCCACTTGCCTAATGCTTGAAAGTGCTTTACGACAAAAAGATACTTTGCAAATGTTTCACGCAAGTCTCGTCGACCGGGGTTATGTCGACGCATTTTTGGATAGTTCTTGGGATAATGTCCAATTATTATCTGAATTTCTTGAAGTTTTTAAATCATCAACTACTAAACTATCAGGGACTTATTACCCGACTAGTTTTTTGGTTCTGTCGGAGATATTTTTAATGGTTACAAACTTTAAAACTTTTGAAAATAAAAATGAAATGTTTTCTAACATGATATTACCGATGCGAAATAAATTACTAAAGTATTTTCTTGAATTACCACCCGTTTTTACTTGCGCGGTCGCTTTAAACCCAATTTTAAATGTTACGGGGGTGGAATGCTTGATAGACGAAATTTATGACGCTCTTGACATACACGAGATATACCCAAGCTTTTCAACCGAAGCAAAAAATGTTTTTAATAATAATTTACAATCTATGTATGACTTTTATTTGATTAAATATGGTGGAAACATACATATGCCCACCCCTGGTTCCTCATCAAGTTCGAGTGCTTCTCGAGCATGAGATCCGATGGTTAACCTATTGAACACGGTTCGAAACGTCACCGCTAAACGTCAAAGGGGTAATACCCCTTCAAGCGAACTCGGCCGGTATAGTGGTACGGATTACGTATCTGATATGACGGCCGAGTCATATCGCAATTTTGATATTTTGGCTTGGTGGAAAGCAAAGGAATCCGAGTTTACGATTCTTGCCGCCATGGCCCGTGATTTACTAACTGTCCAAGCTTCCACGATAGCTTCGGAATCTGCATTTTCTCTTAGTGGCAGGGTCTTGTCGTTAAGAAGAACAAAACTCACTCCCGAGTCGGTAGAAATGTGCATATGTTTAAAGGATCATTTGGACTCGATCGATCGTATTCAAGATCAAACAACCCTCGAAGATGAAACATCCATTGAAGTAAAAGTACATGACGAAGAAGTTGAAGAAGGCTTATCACCCGGCCTATCCGACGAAGAACTCGCATTTGAAGCTAACTTCAGTCGTTCGCAACAAAACGACACAAATCTTTAATTTTAATGTTTTATTAGTTGTTTGTAACTTTTCTTTTCTTTTGTTTTTAAAATACTTAAAATAATTAATGAATTTATGTTTGTTTTTAACATTTGTTATTTTGTTACTATTAACCAATTCAAACATTTAACTAATAAATAATTAATAAACCCTAATTAAACAATAAAACCTTAAACTTATCAAACATTTAACTAATAATTAATTAATAAACCCTAATTAAACCTTAAACAAATCAAACCTAATAAAACCTTAAACTTATCAAACATTTAACTAATAATTAATTAATAAACCCTAATTAAACCTTAAACAAATCAAACCTAATAAAACCTTAAACTTATCAAACATTTAACTAATAATTAATTAATAAACCCTAATTAAACCTTAAACAAATCAAATTAAATAATAGTTTAAGGTTTTATTTGTTTAAGGTTAAATTTTTTGATTTGTTTAAGGTTTATTAATAAGTTTAAGGTTTTATTAGGGTTTATTAATTATTAGTTTAAGGTTTTATTAGGGTTTATAAATTATTAGTTTATAGTTTAAGGAAAAAAAAATAACAATTGGAACCGGTTCTAACACAGGAACCGGTTTAGGACCCTACCCTAACCGGATACACCGAATAGGGTACTTTTGGAGTGGAACCGGGTACAGAACCGGTTCGGGTCTTGGGTGGAACCGGTTTGGAGGAACCGGTGGGTCTCAGGAACCGGTTTGGAACCGGTTCTGGTTCTTGAAAAAAAACCGGTTTGGCCACCTCTAGTCTAGACGTCATTATGATTTGGGCTTGAATCGGGTTTCTTGATTCCATAGGGTTTTACATTGAAATGAATGTTATTAATTATGATGTGTTTTTTTGAATTAAGAAAAAAATTATTTTTAGAATATCAAAGTTATATAAGAAACAATTTTTCTATAAAAATGATTTTTTTGTATAAAAAATAAAATAAACTATAACCCAGAGTTTTAAACAATAAGATATTTATAATCTAATGTCATTGTTTAATTTATTTAAAAAAACAAAGTAAAAAAGTGATAGGCAAAGTTACGCTTTTTATCCTTATGTTTAACGCTATTTCTTAATTAAGTCGTTTAAATTTTAATAATTACATAAATTATATTATACCTTATTTATTTCTAAAAGTTAGCATTTGATAGAACACATTATGAAGTTTATTATCAGTTAGTTGAAATATATAATTGTTAAAACTCAAAAGATTACATATCGTTTGTATAGTTATTAAAGTTTTTAATTATTGTTTTATTAGTTAAAGTATTCATTAATACGTAAATTAATCATTTTATCTTAAAATATCCTTTTACAATTTTTAAATTTTTATTACTAACTATTTAATATTTTATATCAAATCCGTGTAATACACGGGGTAATAATCAAGTAAAAGTATACAGTAAAATGACGTTTACCTGTAAAATGGGCATTGGGAAAGGAACTAGAAAATAAATTCCGCAAAAAATCGACGGAGTTTAGGTAGTATTCTCCTGTTGTTAACCGAAAAGCAGATAGATCTCCTCCAATGATGTGATTCCATGACTTGTAATAATCTAACGGATCTTCTTCCTGAATGTTTCCATCATCAAGCATGCTAATGGACTTTGTTTGAGTTATACTAATATTCTCATCGTCCATCCAATTCATATAATGGCTAAAAGAGGAATATATAATATTGTAAATATTGCTACGCCCCCCACTATATTTACGGGTATCTACCATGATTCCATCATCATATACAAGACCCACACCACATCTGCACACATCTATAAGATATTTACTACAGTTTTCTAGATTTATAGTAATTTCATCACCAACTTCCATCTCATTCTTCCCACATCCAATGGCTTAAAAATATTTGGTCATCTCCATCTACGCAGAAAGATTTAATACAATGCATGTATATCCAGGTGCAGTTCTTTGTAATATTACTAATTTTGATCGTTGGTAATTCAAACAACTTGCCCGTATAGCAGAAATTCAATCCTCTAAGCTTCTTAGGATGTGATGGGATGGTAAATGATATTGATGTTCCCATGCTTGCATGCCTTATACAGTACGGCATCTGTATCCCCTTATATATTGTGCTGAATATTCCAAATTCGTAATACATCTGCCAAATATGACAAAACTATATGAACACAAATCGTATATACATATTCACACAGACATTTAGTTAAGTAGAGGAAACCTGGATCTGAGATTTCTGTGCTCCTTCATAATTATAACCAGTTACCATGAACGTTTTTTCAGATGGCAAAAAACAGGACCATCCCAAACTCCACAATACCTTTTCCTCAACACCTGCTATAGGTTGGATTTTGATCATGCCCTCAATTTCAAAAGAAGAAGGTGCTAATAAATTCCTGTCTGCTATCAACTCAAGTGGGACCATTTTTGGATCAAAGGTAATTTTCCGTAGCAAACTTTTATAATCAGGTTTCCAACAATTATTATATAGATTCAGCCGTCTTAATGTACATGGAGGATGCTCAACTGACATCAGCTTAAGGCAGTTGCTCATTTCAAGTGTCTGAAGCCCAGGAAGGGTTCTCACACAATCAGGCAGAGAGACAATCGAATTGCCATTTAAACATAAATCCTTTAACATTAACAGGCAACTGAAGTCCATTGGAAATGATTCATTTGACAAATTATTATGAGCAAGAGATAACCTTACCAATGAGCTCGGTAAAGATATCGCAAAGAAATTAGAATCATTTGGTATAGCTTTGGACACTTCAGACGGATCTGTAACCCTTTTCTTCATTGGAAGTTCAAGAATATCACAACCATCTAGTAATAATGTTTTGACCTTCTTTAGCATGCCTATAGTTGTTGGAACCTTCTTAAGCTTTTTGCAGTAACTCAGATCAATGTAGACAAGTTCAACAGATTGGTCTATCGATTCACAGATATTGATCAAACCTATGCATTTTATAACAATTAACCTCTGTAGTGCAGGGAGTTTGGAGAAACCGCCAATTCTCCTGAGTTGTTTAGAGAAACTCAAAGTAAGAAACTTCAGTGATCCAAGCAATCTATTATCTTTTGAGCGCGATCTATTAACCTATTGAAATGGAGATGAATAAACATTTTAGTAAATTATATAAACCTAGCGTGGAAGGATATTAAAATTTAATGTAGATGCTTCTAATTTCTGACCTTTTGCCTCTTTCTGGATGGTTGTGAGTGACTATAAGACATGTCAAAAGATTCAATATTGCTATAGGACATGTCAAGAGCAACCAAATTCTCTATTGGTAAGTCTAAAGGTATAGACTTTAAAGGGAACCCATGCATACACAACCATCTTAATCTTTGAGGAAAATTCTTATAAGACCCACTGAGTTGCACAAAATTGAGCTGGAGTATCATTAGGTTAGGCATCTTACTCAATGCGGTTGTTTCTAACTCAATTGATCCACATAACATATCTATCTCAAGCAATTTCATGTCTAGGACAAGGCCCTTGGTATTTCTTGTACCCTAAGAATAAAGCAATGACAAAGATTAAAAGACCTTATGTAAATTTATATAAAAGTAATGAAAAGACTTGCAATTACAACTTCTTACCTTATTTTCTTCCAACACGTTAAATGACTCCTCATGACAACATAATCGACTACGCTCTTCAGGCTTGTCAAGTGACTCTTGTCGTACTACATCTCTTCCCATTTCTTGAATCAATTGATGCATCATTAAATTGTTATATGGGCCGATCGTAAGAAGGCATCTGTCAATGAGATTTCTGATCCCTGTAGTGCGGATACCACAAGAGTTCAATATTGTTTCAGCAAAAACTCTCTCTTTCTGAACAAAGAAACATGCAATATGTTTAAACAATTCCTTATCATTGTTGGATTGTATAGAGTCAAAGCTCATCTTCAAGACATTCATAATACGTGAATCTGTTTCTTCCTTCAGTCCTATCACACAATCCTCCCATTCAGCCACAGTTTTGTTAAACAGAGACTCACCCAAAACTTTAAGAGCCAATGGATGTCCTTTACAATATGCCATAAGCTGTTTTGACACTTTTTCATAACCGTCCTTTGGACCGTTGCTCATGAATGCATGATGACTTAAAAGTTGTAATGATGCTTGCTTATATAACCCTTCAAGTAAGATCTTTGTATGCTTGGGATTAATTAACAGCTTACTTGGTGCATATCTCTCTGTTAATGATGCATCTTTGGTTGTTATTATGATTTTGCTTCCTGGATAAAAACCTTTATTACCAAGTAGCGCGTACAATTGATCAACACTGTCTATATTATCAAGAACTATAAACACCTTCTTACGATTTAATCCATTCTCGATCATAGATGTGTACGCCAAAATATCATGAACTTGAATTTGACTTGTTTTCGAAATGTCACGGAAAAGTTGTTTTTGTAGATCAAGAAGTCCAGTTTGTGCAGCACATTTTTCAGTGATACATTCGATAAAGCTGCTTTTGGCGAATAAACGATAATGTGACCCATGGACATACCTGGCCAAAGATGTCTTGCCAATCCCAGGCATACCCAGGATAGTGAGGATGTCTGCATTATGTGAAGATCCATCCAACAACCATGAAGTAATGGCTTCAATGGAATCTTCCATCCCGAAAAGTAATGGTAGAGTACTATATAAGGGTCCACCTAACCTACGGTGGATGTATGTTACAATTTCTCCGATAAACTCTGTCTCTTTCCTGATAATGATTTAATGATGTCAGACGTTATGAACTAACTTTTCTAAACAAACTACCACAAAATATTTTTCACCAACCGGGTGAAGCAGCGAAGCAAATAATGAAGGAAGAAAGCAATCTAATTAATCATCATCATCGTCATCCCCACCATTAGCAAAACTAAGGTAGGGTATGAAAAGACCTCTATCTCGTAGAAATAAAGAGACTGCTTCCAACAAGAATCCTGACTCATGAAGTCGGATTAACCGACCAACCCAATGTTTTTAACGTTATTTTTCACAAAAATTAAGTAAAGTAACTTTAAAATTAGTATAATTTCACTTTTATAAGGGCTACGTATATATACATTATATGCATGTAACGCAAAGAGTGTCTAATCCAATGACTAAACATGAAAATAATAAAGTAAAAGTTGGAGCAAAACTGTAGCTACAATCCAACAGAAACTAGACCTAGATTCGGGTTAGAACACGTAATGTTTTAAAAAGGTCCAGCTAGCTTCACGTTAGAACGTGTTTTGATTAAAATAACTCTCGGTTAGAACCGACAGCCTTAGAAAATATTAAATTTGTTTTGATTTAACCAATCATGACGTGTTTTTAAATTTACCGATGCTCAAATAACCGATCCAAATGACCTATTTTTTTCAATAACCGTGGGAAGCGGTAAACCCAGGTAAGGTAATATTAAAGAAACCATGACAAATGATTCAGAACTTGTAAGGTCCCACCACGCGTTGCGGCGGTATTAAAACGTAAAGTATGTGCAGTTTATTTCATCAAATGAAAATGTAATATAATTAACTCGACCGACCTTCTAAAAGAATTTACGTTGAAACGTACACCAACATAAAACGTATATAAAATAAGTACGAAAACATATCATATTTGTCAAGACTCATTTCCGGAAATTTTTTATTTCGAAACATGTATCAACACGAATTTATATGGACTCCTATGTAAAATTAAGCACGTAAGAAATTATTATTTTTAACTAATGAACAAAATGGGTGAAAGTGATAACCTCGAAAGCATAGGATAAAGATTTAAAGTTTAGAGATCACTTGCGACGACGATGGCTATTTTGTAGGGGAGCGATTTGATGACGACGGCGTGTAAAAAAAGAGAAAAAAATGAAGAGATTGTTGATGAAAAAAAGATTAGGAAAAAAGAAGATAAAAAGAAAAATAGGAGAAAATGAAAGAAAAAACAAAGTTGGGAAGGTATTTGAACCCATGTCCAACAAATAAAAGCATAAAGCCTTGCCACTTCAACCACACCAACATTGGTGTAATATTTTTTAGATTGATGTCAAAAACGTTAGTTGTCTAAACAGCATGGGCTGGATTGATAGAATATTCTATTTAGGGCCGAAATAGTTAAAATAATTAAAGCACAGTGGCCAAAACCGTAATTTACTATATTTTTTAAACTATAACTACTTAACCAAGAAATAAAAACCATGGTAACCAACCTTTACTCAAGTAGTCCACTGACATTGAAATTGTTATTGTACGAGAATGTTAGTCGTGCACTGCATGTAGTGATGTGAAAATTGAAATGTAAATTCAAAACATTATTATGTCACATATGTCACGGTATAAGAACCTAAAAATATTTTAAACAAAAATATCTATGAAAAGTCGAAAGCAACATAACGCCAAACGATGTGTTTAGGAACCTCATTACATGTGTTGTGTTAGTGATTGTTATTAAAGTTGATAAGTACATAAAAGAAATGTATAAGTTGGGGCGGTCCAGTTTTAGAGGTCGAAACGTAACATTAAGTTTTGTTGCGGCCTAATAATCTAAAAATAACTTGTTGCGTCTGTGACTTGACATTAAAGTGGTTGAGTATATAAAAGAAATGCCTACGTTAAACCGGTTCGGTTTTAGTGGTCGAAAGATATAAAGAAAATAATATCATGTCTCATATATTGTGACCTAAGTAAAAAATAGAAAATAATATTACGTCTAATATATTGCATCGTTACGGCCTTCTAATTTAAAAAAAGAAATTTTGTTTTAAAAGGATAACAAAGCTAAATGATAAATAAAAAAGAAAAAAAAAAGCTCTTTGTAATGTTTGAGCATGGGTTGTATTCATACCATTGAAGACTCTAAACAAAGTCATCCACCACATATATTTTCAATATCTATTGAACGAAAATAGTTAAATATTTAACTAAAGAATCAATGATTTCTTCGATTGGCCGCGTACTTTACCTTTTATTATATATATAATGATTAAATAACTGAAAGACAAGTAAGTACGCAAATAAACGCAATAAAGTGGTTTACCTGCCCTTGGCGTCCATCCCTTTCAATTGAGCAACTTGAGTAAGAGCTGTGTTCCATCGATCCATCTTTTTAGCCAGTAGACTTCTTTTCTGTGAGTTGGCTTCTGCTTCCAATCTCTTTTTATGGTCCGCCATTGCAACACCAAAGCTACCTTCTTGCTTCCTGACATGAGTGGGCTCCACATGATAGAAGATGGGGATAACCAGTTGGTCGGAGGTCAAACGTTGCTCAAGGATCAACACAAGTTCATCCAGACACCAAGTTGAAGAGGCGTAATTTGGGGACAACACTATAATCGAAGCCCTAGATGCTCTAATTGCCTTCTTCAATTCCGGCCGCAGGTCTTCTCCTGTCTGGATCTCGTCGTCATCGTAAAAGATGTTTAGATTAGCATCGAGGAGGGCGTGGTAGAGGTGATCGACGAAGTTAAGACGGGTGTCGATACCTCGGAAGCTTAAAAATACGTCGTATGATGAAGATGCTTCTGTGAGAATTACCATTGCATTTGAATGATATGAATTCAGAAGAGATGAGTGTTTTGATTTTTGAAGGAATCAGGACCAGAAAATCAACATATGATAAGAACCGAACAAACTAGTAAGTTTACTCGTAATTTCTGAGTCATCGAATTTTATTTATATTATCAAATAAAATTATATTGTATTATATACTATATTATTAGCCATTAAATTACACAAATTTAATATAAAATATTAAATAATTAGTAATAAAAATTTAAAAGTTATACAATATTTTGTTATAAATTAATTAAATTACATATTAATGAGTAATTTAACTAATAAAATAATAATTAAGATTTTCAATAACTAAAGAAATAATACGTGACTTACTTGTTTTGTAAGAATAAAGATTCTTAAACTAGTTGATGTTAAAAGTTCACTTACTTTTCTCTCAAAATCAAATTGTTACAAATCAAGAAGATAATTTACAATTTATATAATTATTAAAGTTAGATGACTTAATTTGAAAATATCATTAAACATAAATAACTAAAATTTAATTTTTCCCAACATTTTTATCATTTTTCTTTTAAAATAATTATTTTTTAAACATTTCGTTTTGAGAAACATCATTTGTTTAATAAAATATCATTATTTTAAAGCATGATTTATTGTTTATTTTATTTTGTGTAAAACGTCATTTTAGTTCCGTGGTTTGGCAATTTTTGTCATTTTAGTCCAATAATTTAAGTTTTTTCATTTGGGTCATTATGGTTTACATTTTATTGTCATTTCCGTCCTTATGGTTTGGTTAATTTTGTCATTTTAGTCAAAAAGTATAAATCTAATTGGACTAAAATAGCAATAAAATAGAAACCATAATGAGCGATCAATAAAATGAAACTATAACGACCAAAGTAGCAAAATTTAAATTATTGGACTAAAATGACAAAATTTGTCAAATCATAGGGACTAAAAAGTTATTTTACTTTTTTATTTTTAAAAATTGTTTTTATCAAACTTTTATTTTCTAAAAATACTACCTTAAAATATTTTTCTTTTTTAATTTTTTTTAGAAAATATCATATTTTATAAACTTTTTTAAGTGTGCTTTTTATTAAAAATATTTGATTTTTAATTTATTAAAAACTATTTTCTTGCATGAAAAAAGACAAATAATATTACTATATATTAATATTATAAGTATTCAATAGGAGAAAATGTTATTAATTAATATGATATATAATTGAATAAGTTGGTACAGAAATGATAAGTGACAATAAACACATGAGAATTTCACAAGTGTTAAAAATTATTTTTATTTATTAGGGTATGTGTTATGGTGTGTGATGGGGCGTGAGAGGAGCCGGTCACGCCCCGGTGGCGCCCTCCCCCCACTATACATGGGCATGAAGGAGGCGTGAGGAGCATCACGGGGTGAAAGAAAAAGAAAAGGAGAAAAAAGGGTGATGATGTGGAGTGATAGGGAAGTGATGGGAGGAGTGATGATAACACATGTAATGATAATGTGGAGTGATAAAGGGGTGATGGTGTTGGTTGATTATGTGACGCCTACGTGGCGCCTACGTGGAGTGAAAGGGGGCTTGATGATAGCACATAGCCTTAGAATTGAAAGATGACTCAATTATTTGTAGATCGTTTTGGCCCCAAGCCTGTCTGTCTTCTAGTCAGCTCCCTATTCATCTTCTGTCTCACACGGATAGATACTCTAGGGGCTTATGGGATAGGTTAGCTCACCTTATGAATAGGTTAGCTCGACTTATCATCCGAGAAGAGTGAAGAGAGGAACCTTCAAAGCTCATCTTCTATCGTATCAATTGAGCGGTGCATATCTTCTATCATCTTCGCAGAGGGTTCTGTCTCCACTATTATCAAACACAGTTTAGCCCTATGATTAAATTGCGATAGTTGGATTCCCTCTTCCTATAGCTATGCCTGACAACCTCTATAAGTCAGTTTTTACTCCTTTGATGGTTGAGCCTATCTAAAAATCAAGATGGTCTAACTAGTTATCACTTCTCCCTTTATTCATTTTTAAATAAAACCATATATAAACTTAAACCAACTAAAGACATGTATATCATAAGTAGGAAAACACGTTTTATTTGACTTAAGTTGTTCCTGGAAAAAAATGTGCATCCAACATTCATCAAGTAATTTATATCGAAACATGAATAAACATATATGTGTACAAATTTAGTTTTTTCCAGTTAAAAACAAAAATGATACATTTGAACCTTTATAAACTAGTGAGGTAAAAATGGTTAAATATTTAAAAAAAAGTATAAATTTGCCTTATAGATAGAATAGATACACATTATACATTACAATGTAAATAGAACCAAATAAAAGTAAATTATAAAATATATTAAAAGAAAAAACCTAACCTAAGACAACACCTTTAAATAACAAAAACCAAACTAGGGTTGGCAATATTAGGGACGAACACATTAACATGACACAACACCACTTTAACATGTTTCATGTTTACCCTTAACATATGTTGTGTATAAAGTAGATCGACACATTAAGACTTATTTATTTTGCGTGTCTAAACAGGTAAAAACCCATTAAGACATGTTAAGATCTATTAAGACATGTTTGTTGATAACAAGGGTTCGAATGGGTAATTTAAATGTGTAATGGGATATTCTTGAGTGTTTTGATATGATTATTCATTTGAATAGAACTTACCATGTGTTCATGTGGGTTTGCAGGTTTGATGAGGCAAAATGATCATTTTAGAAGGAAATCGGACAACCAGAAGCAAAAACGAGCAATTTGGGAGGCATGAATAGGAAGTTGTAGAAGCCCAGACCGTAGTTTATGGTCTACTGGACATAGCTTATGGTCTGGGAGTGTTGCACCGTAAACCCGAGGCTTATGGGTCTAAAGGGAGTTTTGGAATACCCAGGCCGTAGCTTACGCCGGCCTGGACGTAGCTTACGGCGGGGGTCAGATCAGCATACCAAAAAATGCATTTTTTGGGGTATTTAAGCACCTGGTTAACCCTAGTCGAGGGGAATCACTTGGAAACGAAAAACTGGAGTATCTAGGAGCATTCCTAAGCCTCCAATCATCAATCCAATCCTAGGAATCAAGATTTAATCATGCAAATCATCAAGAACATTGAAGATTCAACCATGGGAATGTCCGGCTAAGCACTTCGTGATCGTCTCTAGGTGGATAGTTAGGTTTGATAGCTAGGGTTTCTTTTGAATTGTTAAACATTGGTATTGGATTAGTTTTTTTTCATTGATTTACTTTTCTAGTATTGCTTAATTGGGGAAACATAACGATTTGTAATTTACTTTGCAATTATAATTTTAAGTTTGTTACTTTTTATTCGTTCATGGTTTGAGTGGATTGGTAATTACTGGAATTGGTTTTTCAAAGCTCAAATAATCATTGGTTTTGTGAAATCAATAATCAACCAAATCAACAACATCATCTAGCTATCAGTTGTCAATAAGGTCCTTAATTGGTTTTCAAATCATAGGTGTGGTTCAATTCAAGCATAAGCTATGTCTATGTGGTTTCCAATGGACATATCAAAGTATACCTAGTTACTTGATTAACTTGAAATCGAGAGTCATCACCATTTCTTTATTGTTTACAAATCTTTTAAGTAAGTGTTATAAGTTTATAAAATTGTTTTTGTTTGCAACTCAAAACCCAACATTTCAAAGTTTCATTTTTATTGCAATTAGTTAAGTAAATTGTGTTTGAAAGTAGTTTCCACTTGAATTCTCGCGGATCGATACCCGAATTCCCTATCTAATTGGGTAGTCAGATCTGAGTTTAAAACTCTTATTTTTGATTGGTACTTCGACATCGATCAAATTTTGGCGCCATTACCGGGGAGTCTTGCGCAAATTGCTTTCAATTTCACTTTATTTTGTTTTATTTGTCAGATTTACACAGGTTGTGTTAGTGTGCATGTAATTTCAGGGTTGCATGCATACTAGGTATTCTAGAAGATCTTCACTGTAACATCAGTGCCGGAACCGTCGCCGTAACAGTGATCTCTACAGTATACGAACAGTAAAACAGGTACGAACCATATACATTTCAGTACATTTCATATTCATATCAGTTGTCATTATCAGTATGTGTGTCATAGAACAAATTCAGAAACATTTAACAGAAACACAGTTCAAAACAATGGTTCTTGAGTCAGATAAATATTTGACAATACAGAACCATCATGTGATTATTTGTTTAGGATTTATTATGTATAAACATATGTGAGGCTTAGAGCACAAAACACACGAATATTGTTATGTGAATGCTAAATTGACGGGTTATTCGTATAGGTGACGATCTGTACGAATGCATCTGAAAGTTTAACGTTCTGAATGATGTTCTATAATTAGAAAACAAGATTGAAAAGTATAGTTATCGCTGTGTTCGTACGAGTGACGATTCGAACGAATACGCGCGACGACCGTACGATTCGATTTAAACAGTTAATTTATATTTTTAAATTTAAATAAATAAAAGATATTAGTTAATTTATTAGGAATCACAACTAGGAATAATTAAATAAATTTTAATTTTAAAATCGTATCATTTCGTCATGACAACTACGCGAAATCGACATATTACGCGAAACCGAACGAGACTGACCAACCGAGTGTGGTGAACCATTGTTATGGCATTAAATTGCCATAACTATCATCACCAACCACACACTCTCTCTCTCTCTCTCTACTCGTCACTTTCTCTCTCTAAACATCCCAAACTTCTCTCTACAATTGGAAGCTAATCTTAAGCCGGATTCGAGCATAGTTGGTGTCAAGACGTTCATCTCAACACGTAGATTACGAAAGTACAAGAAATCACAGAATTTCACCATCGAATTTGAGGTAAATCTTCATTTCTAGTTCGGTTTAGTGGTTATCACAAACCCTTGTAGATTTTTGGTGAATTTAATCACATTGAACACTTAGAAACACTTAGATAAGCACATATGAATGATTAGGAAGTTGTAGGACTGCTTTGTAACAGATTTGGATCGAAAAAGGAAGAAGATAGTGCAGGTTCGCGAACCAAATGCGATCAGACGAACCTATTGCAGGTTCGCCGAACCTTTCGACTGGGAACCGAACCTGTAGAGTCTGAGCCGAACCTATGCCAGTACCCTGCACCGAACCTGTTACCTCTGCAACGAACCTGTAACCATGTTTCAGCCGAACCTAGGGTGGCGAACCCTAGTACTCACGAACCTGCCTAGCCGAACCTTAGACCATGCGAACCTGTGTCAGACGAACCTAAGTGAGACGAACCTAGGATGCACGAACCTTGGGTCACGAACCTAATAGCAACGAACCCTAAGGGTTCGCCGGACCTGATACTAAGAGGTTCGCCGAACCTAATGGTTCGCCGAACCTATCCTGGATATCAAAAGGTTCGCTGCCCTAAGGGTGATTGAACTCAAAATATTGGCCAATTAAGGGAATTCAGTACCGAGGGCTGTTGAATTTAGTCTTAAGAACAAGGAAATGATCATACGAATACTCAAAGCTTTGAAATGAACTAAGGAACATGCATAAAGTGTTGGTGTTAATCTCAACATTTATACCTAACACTTAGAAATCCTATATGAATGTATGCAACTAATTTGGGTTGTTCAATTATGCACTCCAAGCTAAGTTGTAAACTCGGAAGAACAAGAATCAAGTTGGGAAACAAAGAACTATCAAAGGACTTGGAATTGACCTAAATTGGGTTAATTCAAAGTTCTAACACGTTTAACTTGTATGTTTCATGAAAATAACTTATGTTTTAATAAATGAAATGACTTTAAATAATAGTTAGTTGTAAATTTTATAAATGTCATGGGTTTCTTTTGAAATTTATTTAGTTATAAAGGGTTGTTGTAACATTATTGATTGGGAAGTTGGTTATAAAATAGACAATGTAATTGTCTGGATTTTAAACAGAAAACAAAGGAAACTCTGCTGAAATTTCTAAAAATGTAAAAGTTAATTATTATGATAAACTATGGGATTTGGGATCAAAAAGGGTAACTAAGTTAGGTTAGATTCTAGATACACGTAGTACTAAGACACTTAGTTGCACACACAACAAGACCCAACCTTAGCCACAACGACTACTACGCGTACTTATTATATTTGAATTCTTATAAAATAACTCAGGAATTGAAGAAACTTAGCTTACATACAGGAGCGCGCATTTGTGTTAAGTCATTTACATAGCAGCACAGGTGAGTTCATTGCCCCTTTTCTAACATTTTTGTTTTAAAACGCGGGGCTGAGAAGCATGCGTAAACTGTTATTTAAATTGTTTACTTAAATGCTTTTAAATTTATATGTTTTACATATATGAATGTTATCCTGGATCATATCTAGGAATATTTTATACATGTTTTACTAAGTTATTCCTTATTAATTAAGTGAATAACCTATTTAACTAAACCTTTCAAACAAAACAAAACATTTCAAACGAGTCAAAGGAAACATTTTTAACAAATCAAGCGTGTGAGTTCAGTGAATCAAACAAAACATATTGACGAATCAAATGGGTGATTTCAATGAATCAAGTGAAACATTTTGACAAATCAAGTGGGTGAGTTCAAAGGATCATATGAAACATTTTGACAAAACAAGTGTGGGAATTCAACGAATCAGACGAACAAATCTTTGCAAAGACTATATTCAATGTTATACAAACCAAGTGTTTGTTGAAGAATGAATCAAGTGTACGATTGATCCATGAATCTAGTATTTCAATGATCAACAACTTAAGTACATCTTGTAACAGAATCAGACGAATCAATAGATCATTTTCAAGGGAAAACCTGGGAAATATCAGAGATAACATATGCCAAAACAGACGAAACAAAAACCCTACATTTCAAGAAGTCCTAGCTAGACCGTTTGATTGTAGGTTGTATGTTTGAGGATATTTACAGTTTCCCTAACTACTAAGTACCTTGATTGACAGACTAGTCTACTCGAGTATGACCAAAGGCCCCAATTAATAGGACTTAGACTTTATTAAATGTTTATTTATTTATTTAATTAAGCATTTATCACTGTTTATACAATTACGGTAGTTGATCAAAATGTGTGATGAACTTGTGAAATAAATATGGATTTCAAATGATTGTAATGGCAGGGACAACAGCCAGAAGAACTTATGAGATTGGGTTAAGGGTAAAAATGCCTAATTATCATTAACAGCAGTGTCATATGCATGTTAGTATGTGGTGGGATGTTGGCTAGGGCTTGTCCCTTACATATGCCCTATATATAAGCATACCGATGTGGATATTACATGTGGTGTTAGTGAGGTTAGGGTCTTTACCAAAGGAGACTTTCAAATCATTTTCAATTACTAAAACTATATGAACTCACCAACCATGTGTTGATTTTATTTTTGCATGACTTCTCAGGTGACGAACAGGTCAACTAGGAAGCTTATGCTTTTGGACTAGGACTTTAGATAGAAGACTTAGTATTCTTGGACCTGCATATTTTTGGAACCTCATCATACAATTATTTTGTATATCTTGTGTAAATACAAGATAGAAATTTATGATGTTGATGATAGATTTACATTGTTAAATTATAAACAATATTGATGTAATTTAACTTTGTAATTCTATTATATTTAGCATTTCTCATTTATATCATGCGCAATGTCAACAATCTGATCATCACGATTATCACTCACGATATCGCGCCCCGGGAACCTTCCGCCCGTCGGGGAAACCCGATCCTACCCCGCCGGTTCGGGGTGTGACAGATTGGTATCAGAGCCATGGTTATAGAGAAATATAGGTCACTTATTTATACGGTTTGGCCTAGACTATAACCTAGGGACCCTGCATATAGAGAAAACATGACTTAGGAATTTCTTGCATACTGTCTTCTGTATTCAATCATTTCACTAATCAATATTATTTTGATTATGATCAGAATGCCGCCGCGAAGACAGACTCCCTCGTTGCCACATCATAGTTTAGCTCCACACTCATCGACACCCTCACCAGCTGACTCACCACCTCCACCTCCTCCACCGCCTACACCTCCTCCTCCACTGCTAACCCAGGCATCTGGTTCAGGCGCAACGCCGACTATAGATCCTGCTACTATTGCCCTGGTGACGTTACTGAGTAGCCAGATGACAAATCAGATGAAAGAAGCCATACCGGAGATGTTCCTTCATCTTCGTAATGAAATCCTCAACACTAGCAACACATCAGGAGAAGCCAGTGGAAATACTGGAGATACATCTCATTACTCATACAAATCCTTTGTAGGATGTAAACCACCCATCTTCAGTGGGTCTGAAGGCGCCGTTGGATTAATCCAATGGATTGAGAAGATCGAGACAACCTTGGATCTCTGCAGCTGCCCCGAACACCACAAAGTTCGCTACTCATCTGGAACATTCAACAAGCAGGCTCTGACCTGGTGGAACGGTCAGATCAACGCCCGAGGAAGAGAAGAAGCTATGGGCATGCCATGGGAAGACTTCAAGACACTGCTGAGAACAGAATTCTGCCCCAAGAATGAGCTGCAGAAACTGGAGGTTGAATTATCCAACCATGTGATAAAGGGGGCAGATCACATGGGGTACGCTACCCGTTATCACGAGTTGGTTGCTTTGGTGCCAGACATGGTGCCAACTTTGGAGAAAAGGATAGATCGTTATGTAGGTGGACTTCCCGCCTGCATTCAGGGTATGGTTGTTTCAGCCAACCCTACTACTGTTGAATCGGCAGTGAGATTGTCCGGCAAACTCACTGATTTGATGGTTACCTATAGACTTTTAAAGAATGAGGCTGACACCGGCAAACGCAAGGAAGAGTCTTCAAAGAAACCTCATCACCACCATCAGAAGAAGAAACAGAAGACTATCAAGAATTACACGGTAGCCACACCTCTTCAACAAGTAGCAGCAGCACCACAAAACCCCAACCGCAAACCCTAAACTGGCACATACCCTCTGTGTGCCAAGTGTCAGTATCACCATACTGCTGACACTCCCTGCAAACATTGCACGGGATGTGGACGGAAGGGCCATTGGGTCCAATACTGCAGAATGACTCCTAATCAAGCAGTCAACAATGCTGCTCTAGCTCTCCCTCCACCAGCTAATCGAAACAATGGTGGATGCTATAACTGTGGCGAACAGGGCCACTTTGCAAAGAACTGCCCTAAGAAGGCACAACCAGCAGTTCAAGCACCCCGTGGACGAGCCTTTGCCATCGGAGCACCAGCTGCACACCAGGACCCAAATGTGGTCACTGGTACGTTCCTCTTACATGACTTTTATGCATCTGTCTTGTTTGATACTGGTGCGGATCAGAGTTTTATCTCTGCCGATTTTGCATGCCAACTAGATTCTATAGAAGAACAGTTAGACTCCCCTTACATCATAGAAGTAGCTAACGGGAAACAGATTTCAGTTAGTACAGTTCATAGGAATTGCCCATTGACATTTAATGGTCATACATTCACCATCGATTTGATACCGATGGAGTTGGGTAGTTTCGACATCATTGTGGGAATGGATTGGCTTTCTTCTAACCGAGTGGAAGTCATCTGTTCTGATAAGCTGCTTCGAATTCCATTGCCGAGTGATCGTGTATTGGAAGTTACAGGGGATCAAGCAAAACGAAGTGTCAAAATCATCTCTTGCATAAAGGCGCGTAAGTGTCTACAGAAACGGTGCGTGGCATTATTGGCTCATGTGGTGGAAAAGGGGAAGGATAAGAAAAAGGTTCAAGACGTACCGATAGTGAAAGAGTATCCCGAAGTGTTTCCTGAAGATCTACCAGGTTTGCCACCTGTGCGACCGGTAGAGTTTCGTATTGACTTAATTCCTAGAGCAACTCCTGTTGCTAGATCTCCTTACAGATTGGCACCTTCAGAGATGCAGGAATTGTCTAATCAGTTACAGGAGCTACTTGACAAGGGTTTTATCAGACCGAGCTACTCACCTTGGGGAGCTCCGGTCTTGTTCGTGAAAAAGAAAGACGGATCGTTCAGAATGTGCATAGATTACAGGGAGCTGAACAAACTGACCATTAAGAATCGGTATCCATTGCCAAGGATTGATGATCTGTTTGACCAACTGCAAGGAGCACAATACTTCTCGAAGATTGACTTGCGGTCTGGATATCATCAGCTGAGAGTTCCAGACGAAGACATACCGAAGACGGCCTTCCGAACCAGATACGGGCATTACGAATTCATGGTGATGCCTTTCGGGTTGACAAATGCACCAGCGGTTTTCATGGATCTCATGAACCGAGTGTGCAAACCGTACTTGGATCAGTTTGTCATCGTCTTTATTGATGACATACTAATTTATTCCAAGACCAAGACGGAGCATGAGCAACACCTTAGGAAGATCTTGGAGCTGTTGAAGGAAAAGAAACTCTATGCCAAATTCTCCAAATGTGAATTTTGGCTAAGAGAAGTTCAATTTCTGGGACATGTTATCAACAGCGAGGGAATACACGTAGATCCTGCCAAGATAGAGGCGATAAAGAATTGGGACACTCCGAAGACACCGACGGAGATACGGTCTTTTCTGGGATTGGCGGGTTATTATAGAAGGTTCATTTCGAACTTTTCGAAGATAGCTTTGCCTCTCAGTAAACTAACTCAGAAAAGTGAACCGTTTGTCTGGGAGCAGAAACAAGAAAATGCTTTTCAGACCTTGAAACAGAAACTATGTAATGCTCCTATCCTATCACTCCCAGAAGGCTGTGATGACTTTGTTGTATACTGTGATGCCTCCCATCATGGACTGGGTTGTGTACTAATGCAACGTGACAAAGTTATTGCTTATGCCTCAAGACAGTTAAAGGTTCATGAGAAGAATTACACTACTCATGACTTAGAACTGGGAGCTGTAATCTTTGCATTGAAGATTTGGAGACATTACTTATATGGCACCAAGTGTACCATATTCACTGATCACAAAAGTCTGCAACACATCTTTGATCAGAAGGAGCTCAACATGCGACAACGCCGTTGGGTTGAGCTTCTGAATGATTACGACTGCGTGATCAAGTACCATCCGGGAAAGGCGAACGTTGTAGCTGATGCCTTGAGCCGGAAGGAACGGGTCAAACCCTTGCGCGTTAGAGCAATGGGAATGACGGTGCAGACGAGCTTACGAGACAAGATCATTCAAGCACAACAAGAATCAGTTGATCGAGGAAACTTGAAGAAAGAACTTGACTGTGGAGCAGAGAAACACCTGGAGAATAAGCCTGATGGAATGATCTACTATCAGGATCGAATATGGATCCCGGCGGTAGATGATTTGCGAAAACTTATCTTCGATGAAGCACACAAGACTAAATATTTTGTTCATCCAGGCGCTGATAAAATGTACCAAGACTTGCGGGGATTCTATTGGTGGCTTGGAATGAAGAAAGATATAGCCGAATACGTCGGTCAATGTCTAACGTGTGCGAAGGTAAAGGTGGAACACCAGAGACCGTCTGGGTTACTGGAACAGCCTGAAATTCCGCTCTGGAAGTGGGAACTGATAGCTATGGATTTCATTACCAAGCTACCCCGCACTTCCAGTGGTCACGATACAATTTGGGTGATTACTGACCGTTTGACAAAATCTGCGCATTTCTTGCCAATGCGTGAGACTTTCACGATGGATAAACTGGCAAGGTTGTACATCAATGAGATAGTGGTACGCCACGGTGTGCCATTGTCTATTATCCCTGATAGAGACAGCAGATTCACATCAAGGTTCTGGCAATCACTACAGAAATCTTTAGGGACACAGTTAAATCTGAGTACAGCTTACCACCCACAAACGGATGGGCAAAGCGAACGTACTATTCAAACCCTAGAGGACATGTTGATAACCTGTGTATTGGACTTTGGTGGGAATTGGGACTCCCATTTGCCACTAATCGAGTTCTCCTACAATAACAGTTACCACAGCAGTATCGGATGTGCACCATTCGAGGCTCTTTATGGCCGGAAATGTCGATCACCAATCTGCTGGACTGAAGTTGGAGACAATCGAATAACTGGTCCAGAACTAATTCAGGAAACCACTGACAAGATTGCTCAGATTCAAAGAAGACTACAAGCAACAAGGAGCAGACAAAAAAGCTACGCTGACAAACGGCGCAAGCCGTTAGAATTCCAAGTGGGAGCCCGTGTCATGTTGAAGGTATCCCCATGGAAGGGCGTTGTACGCTTTGGAAAGAAAGGCAAATTAGCACCACGATACGTGGGACCGTTCGAGATCATCGAGCGTATTGGTCCTGTGGCGTATAGACTGAGGTTACCTGATGAACTCAGTGGTGTGCATGACGTGTTTCATGTCTCTATCTTAAAGAAATGCCTTGCTGACGAGTCTCTCGTCATTCCAATCGAAGAGATTCAAGTCGATGAACAGTTACATTTCACAGAAGAACCTTTGGAGATTATGGATCGTAAAGTTAAACAACTGAGACGAAGCCGTATTACGATTGTAAAGGTTCGATGGAATTCAAGACGTGGACCCGAGTTTACTTGGGAACGCGAAGATCACATGAAGTCAAAGTATCCCCAGCTGTTTGAAGAGGAAGCCGTACCTGATAACAATGCTTAAATTTCGGGACGAAATTTCTCTAACAAGGGGAGGTTGTGTAACATCAGTGCCGGAACAGTGATCTCTACAGTATACGAACAGTAAAACAGGTACGAACCATATACATTTCAGTACATTTGATATTCATATCAGTTGTCATTATCAGTTTGTGTGTCATAGAACAAATTCAGAAACATTTAACAGAAACACAGTTCAAAACAATGGTTCTTGAGTCAGATAAATATTTGACAATACAGAACCATCATGTGATTATTTGTTTAGGATTTATTATGTATAAACGTATGTGAGGCTTAGAGCACAAAAACACACGAATATTGTTATGTGAATGCTAAATTGACGGGTTATTCGTATAGGTGACGATCTGTACGAATGCATCTGAAAGTTTAACGTTCTGAATGATGTTCTATAATTAGAAAACAAGATTGAAAAGTATAGTTATCGCTGTGTTCGTACGAGTGACGATTCGAACGAATACGCGCGACGACCGTACGATTCGATTTAAACAGTTAATTTATATTTTTAAATTTAAATAAATAAAAGATATTAGTTAATTTATTAGGAATCACAACTAGGAATAATTAAATAAATTTTAATTTTAAAATCGTATCATTTCGTCATGAGAACTACGCGAAATCGACATATTACGCGAAACCGAACGAGACTGACCAACCGAGTGTGGTGAACCATTGTTATGGCATTAAATTGCCATAACTATCATCACCAACCACACACTCTCTCTCTCTACTCGTCACTTTCTCTCTCTAAACATCCCAAACTTCTCTCTACAATTGGAAGCTAATCTCAAGCCGGATTCGAGCATAGTTGGTGTCAAGACGTTCATCTCAACACGTAGATTACGAAAGTACAAGAAATCACAGAATTTCACCATCGAATTTGAGGTAAATCTTCATTTCTAGTTCGGTTTAGTGGTTATCACAAACCCTTGTAGATTTTTGGTGAATTTAATCACATTGAACACTTAGAAACACTTAGATAAGCACATATGAATGATTAGGAAGTTGTAGGACTGCTTTGTAACAGATTTGGATCGAAAAAGGAAGAAGATAGTGCAGGTTCGCGAACCAAATGCGATCAGACGAACCTATTGCAGGTTCGCCGAACCTTTCTACTGGGAACCAAACCTGTAGAGTCTGAGCCGAACCTGTGCCAGTACCCTGCACCGAACCTGTTACCTCAGCAACGAACCTGTAACCATGTTTCAGCCGAACCTAGGGTGGCGAACCCTAGTACTCACGAACCTGCCTAGCCGAACCTTATACCATGCTAACCTGTGTTAGACGAATCAAAGTGCGACGAACCTAAGTGAGACGAACCTAAGTGAGACGAACCTAGGATGCACGAACCTTGGGTCACGAACCTAATAGCAACGAACCCTAAGGGTTCGCCGGACCTGATACTAAGAGTTTCGCCGAACCTAATGGTTCGCCGAACCTATCCTGGATATCAAAAGGTTCGCTGCCCTAAGGGTGATTGAACTCAAAATATTGGCCAATTAAGGGAATTCAGTACCGAGGGCTGTTGAATTTAGTCTTAAGAACAAGGAAATGATCATACGAATACTCAAAGCTTTGAAATGAACTAAGGAACATGCATAAAGTGTTGGTGTTAATCTCAACATTTATACCTAACACTTAGAAATCCTATATGAATGTATGCAACTAATTTGGGTTGTTCAATTATGCCCTCCAAGCTAAGTTGTAAACTCGGAAGAACAAGAATCAAGTTGGGAAACAAAGAACTATCAAAGGACTTGGAATTGACCTAAATTGGGTTAATTCAAAGTTCTAACACGTTTAACTTGTATGTTTCATGAAAATAACTTATGTTTTAATAAATGAAATGACTTTAAATAATAGTTAGTTGTAAATTTTATAAATGTCATGGGTTTCTTTTGAAATTTATTTAGTTATAAAGGGTTGTTGTAACATTATTGATTGGGAAGTTGGTTATAAAATAGACAATGTAATTGTCTGGATTTTAAACAGAAAACAAAGGAAACTCTGCTGAAATTTCTAAAAATGTAAAAGTTAATTATTATGATAAACTATGGGATTTGGGATCAAAAAGGGTAACTAAGTTAGGTTAGATTCTAGATACACGTAGTACTAAGACACTTAGTTGCACACACAACGAGACCCAACCTTAGCCACAACGACTACTACGCGTACTTATTATATTTGAATTCTTATAAAATAACTCAGGAATTGAAGAAACTTAGCTTACATACAGGAGCGCGCATTTGTGTTAAGTCATTTACATAGCAGCACAGGTGAGTTCATTGCCCCTTTTCTAACATTTTTGTTTTAAAACGCGGGGCTGAGAAGCATGCGTAAACTGTTATTTAAATTGTTTACTTAAATGCTTTTAAATTTATATGTTTTACATATATGAATGTTATCCTGGATCATATCTAGGAATATTTTATACATGTTTTACTAAGTTATTCCTTATTAATTAAGTGAATAACCTATTTAACTAAACCTTTCAAACAAAACAAAACATTTCAAACGAGTCAAAGGAAACATTTTTAATAAATCAAGCGTGTGAGTTCAGTGAATCAAACAAAACATATTGACGAATCAAATGGGTGATTTCAATGAATCAAGTGAAACATTTTGACAAATCAAGTGGGTGAGTTCAAAGGATCATATGAAACATTTTGACAAAACAAGTGTGGGAATTCAACGAATCAGACGAACAAATCTTTGCAAAGACTATATTCAATGTTATACAAACCAAGTGTTTGTTGAAGAATGAATCAAGTGTACGATTGATCCATGAATCTAGTATTCTATGATCAACAACTTAAGTACATCTTGTAACAGAATCAGACGAATCAATAGATCATTTTCAAGGGAAAACCTGGGAAATATCAGAGATAACATATGCCAAAACAGACGAAACAAAAACCCTACATTTCAAGAAGTCCTAGCTAGACCGTTTGATTGTAGGTTGTATGTTTGAGGATATTTACAGTTTCCCTAACTACTAAGTACCTTGATTGACAGACTAGTCTACTCGAGTATGACCAAAGGCCCCAATTAATAGGACTTAGACTTTATTAAATGTTTATTTATTTATTTAATTAAGCATTTATCACTGTTTATACAATTACGGTAGTTGATCAAAATGTGTGATGAACTTGTGAAATAAATATGGATTTCAAATGATTGTAATGGCAGGGACAACAGCCAGAAGAACTTATGAGATTGGGTTAAGGGTAAAAATGCCTAATTATCATTAACAACAGTGTCATATGCATGTTAGTATGTGGTGGGATGTTGGCTAGGGCTTGTCCCTTACATATGCCCTATATATAAGCATACCGATGTGGATATTACATGTGGTGTTAGTGAGGTTAGGGTCTTTACCAAAGGAGACTTTCAAATCATTTTCAATTACTAAAACTATATGAACTCACCAACCATGTGTTGATTTTATTTTTGCATGACTTCTCAGGTGACGAGCAGGTCAACTAGGAAGCTTATGCTTTTGGACTAGGACTTTAGATAGAAGACTTAGTATTCTTGGACCTGCATATTTTTGGAACCTCATCATACAATTATTTTGTATATCTTGTGTAAATACAAGATAGAAATTTATGATGTTGATGATAGATTTACATTGTTAAATTATAAACAATATTGATGTAATTTAACTTTGTAATTCTATTATATTTAGCATTTCTCATTTATATCATGTGCAATGTCAACAATCTGATCATCACGATTATCACTCACGATATCGCGCCCCGGGAACCTTCCGCCCGTCGGGAAAACCCGATCCTACCCCGCCGGCTCGGGGTGTGACATTCACCACTGAATTTCAATCCAGAAATTGAACGCACCGCTCATAGGAATCGAGTGCTCCACTGGACAGAACTTGCATCTCCAAGTGTTCAGCAACATTTGCAATGGAATACCCACTTAATAATCCACTACCTGAACCACCAAGATTTGAGGATTTTGAGAATCCACAAGGTAACCCAAATCCACCACCACTACCACATTTTCAACCCATTGCTCAACCCCATAATCAATTCCATCATATACCTCACCCTAACAATCCTCCTAATGAGGACCACCATACCAACACTACTGAAGAGAGAAATACTTTGAGAGGAGGTAGTCACCATGGTACAATAGGGAGTGGTGAGAACAACGTCCAGGATTGAGATGATGGTTTGAATGGTGGTGACTACAATTTACAGAATGTTAATGTTGTTTATGATGATCCTTATGGATATCCACAACCACCACCACAAATGCATAACCCTTACCCACCCAATCTACACCCATTAAATCATGGGGGTTATGGCTTCCATTAGCAACCCCAATATGGTTATCCATCGCAACAAGGTTTTAACAGGCCACCAAGACCTCAGAATTAGAATTATGGGCCTGGAATTCCTATGCCTCCTCCAAACATGGGAGTGCCAATGAACTACAATCATGGCATGTCACATGCACAAGGTGCAACTACTCGCTTTGGACCTGCTTTGACTACCAATTCCTCACCGGTAGTGACACGTGTTAGGCATGGTAGATCCTTTAAAGTGAGACCAGCAGTGTTGTCATCCTTGCCCACATGTCATGGAAGAGCTACTGAAGAACTTTATCAGCATTTGCAAGAGTTTGAACAATTCTGTCAAGTCACGGGTGGCCAAGAATTTTCAGCAGATGAAGTTAAGTTAATCCTATTCCCGTTATGTTTGAAAGATAAAGCTAAGGATGTTACACCCCGACCGACGGCAGAATACGTCGGGCGCGATTGCAAATTATCAAAAGCTCATGTTCTATGTTAAGGTTTCAATATTTAAAACATCCATATTAAATTATTCAAACAAAACATTCAAAAACATACAATAATTCAAAACAAATTACAAATGAAATACTAAACAATGTTTTAATTAACTAGGTCCTCTAAACCTAATATATGTCTTCGTCATATGTCTTCATCTTAACCTGTTACATATGTAAAATAAAAGGGTCAACTATTTGCATAGTTGGTGAGAAATTCAAAACAATTTAACATAATACGTATAAAAAGATGCAAAACTATTAAACTATATATAACAAGATCTAAAGCGTATGTAAGTTTCAAGTAGCACAAAGCAAGAATCCAAACAAGTGATATCACAAAGATTAAATCAAGAGTAGCTAGCTCTTTGACTTAAACAATGTAAATCATAATGTTTATGTTTATGTTTGTGTAAATTTCACCGTTTTTACACAAGACATAAGTCATTGCGAAGAATGTAGAAACATTCTTAGGCTACTATGTACTAGTATATGTGTGATGTATGAAACGTCTTCTAACCTAATTCCCACATAGCATTTAACACATAAATTCACATAGCGTCTGAATCATGTCTCTAAGCTTAAGAGTTTGCATAATGTATATGTTTTTGACTCTATGAATATGTTTTTGTATAAGACATATGTAACATCTCTAAAGGTTTGAAAAATGTAAAAAGGGAGTAAGAATTAACTCACAGTTTACTAGTTATCCAAAAATATCCTTGTTAATGTTTATAGAGCAGAGAAATCACACTTCACCCTTCCGAGGTCGGTTCACACAACCTATCACAATCTGCTCGGAATATAGAAAAATAGTTCTAGACACCTGATCGAGAATTAATTTGGTGGAAACGATCAATTATGTGTTATAAATATACTGTTCAAATATCATTACGATCGACGGTTCATTCCATTGGAACTGCATCATCCCACTCGGAAATCCAACAAACACGTTCAAGGAAATATAAAACATACCTCAAAGTAACACTTCGCAAATCCCAATGGTGAGAGAAAAGATAAACGAGTTTTAGAAACATATCCAAAAATTGGTTCAATCCGACGGTTAGATCGATGGGGATCATTCATTCTTTCTGATTGCATTTTCAAATCCTAATTCAGATCAGCTTACTTTGAGACATGAGAACACACATCTAAAAGTCTCCGATCGCAATTTCCTCATGTCACATTCAAGTATATGAGTGTATAAGAACATATCCAAAAATGAGGTCATTCCAACGATTAGATCTTCGGGGATTGTCCGATCTTTGACGCTGATTCTCCAAAAACAAGATTAACTAACACTCTCTTTTTCTCCCTTTCTTCTTGGCTGAAAATTTGATAAAAAAATAGGGTTTTTAAGACTTAAATCCCCACTAATCTTGTTCTCCAAGTTTCTCACTTCAACCCATCATCTTTCTTCTTTTATTTATTGTCACGCCTAATAAACTCAAGTTTGTTTTATTTCGTTTTGCAGCCAAAACTGGTAATGACATATAACGTATAATTTAGGGTGTTAAATCCCCACTACTACGATGATTTAATTAGGTTGTTTTGAATGGAGCTTTCGGTATGTTTTGATTCAGAAGGTGATTGCCGAGGTGTTTGTGTCGTTAATTCCAATTTCATCTTGGTTTTAATCAGTTTCATGTTTATCGTTTGAACATTCGATTTCGGTTATGACTTTTACACGAAATATTGTTGTTAAATGAAATTGATTGCACGGTTAATCTTGTAATCATGTTTTAAACATAAAACCGTTATCATTTTCAAGTATCTATTTAGACTTTCTATAACATATTGCTATACATATATATAATATAAAGGTTTATAATAGTCTTAATAAATGTTTATTTTAATAATATTTATTTAATTTTTTAAATCTTAATAAAAATTATCTTTGTAATACATATGATTATATACATGTATGGATACATATAAATATATATATTTATGCATAATTATGCATGTATGTGTTTATGAATAAAATCAACTAATGAATCTCATGAATTTTTTTTTGTTTATTTGAACTTTAGCACAACTGCAAGTCGTAACTTATTATTGAAAAACCCTAATGGTTATAGTCTCTCCTACTTTAGAGAATTTCGTCCCGAAATTTATTTGAAGAAAATGTTACCCAGGGAGTTGATTGTTCTTAGTTTTCTTTTGTTCTGCTTTGTTTCTATTGAATTTGATTTATGAGGTTTGACTATGTTAAATTTGTTTGTCTGGTTTCCATTTATTTCTCTACGAAAAGCGTTGAATTCCTGTATACACTTCAATGAGAAAGATATAGAGTTTTAATAAGCACACGAAAATTGATGTGTTTATTCGCGTTTTCAAGTTACTACTCTCATTCTTTAAAGAATGTTGGGGAAATTGCAAAGCAAGATGTTAAATTAGTTGATTGATGTTGGTTTTCTCTATTGTTAGAATTTGATAGGGAACTTGGAATAACTACATAGTTGTGTTATCTCACTTCCTTACAGTAAACGTAAATCAACCATGCACACTTTTCAATTTGTAAATAAAGATTTATCTCTTTAATATTGATAAAAGATTGCGCAACTTGTAATTCTCATTTATGATTAATGAAAATAGTCTGGCACTTTTTTTAGACGTATATGATTTAGGATGATGATTTAGGTTGCTTGATTGAGTTCTTGATAAAATTTAGTATTTCATGATCTTAGGTCATACATGTTACTTCTAGATAACAAAACACTTTATGTTATGAGAATAGATATTGTCTCCAAGAAATTTGGATAATAAGCTACGATTAGACCCGTTTTTTGTGATCAAATATAACTAAGAATATACTAAAATATTTTTCAAAAGAATATGATCATAAATTTTCTTAAGTTTGGCTTGTGTTCATGGAAGTCTTAAGTACATTCGTTATCCTCAACGAGGTATAACTATAACTTCGAAATGTTCATTTCTCAAACGAAACGTATTCTTAATTGATGTTTTTACAAGTATGAAATGTCACACCCCCAAATTCCCACGTGCGGTGTCAGACTGCGCGGGTGTGACGTGACCAGGATCACAGCTCTCGGTCATATAGAACGACTCTATATGAGTTACACAATCACACAATTTTGTAAGATAATACGAGTTTCATTACCATGCAGCGGAAAATGTTTTAAACATCATAAGTAAATAAAAGTTTGCAGCGGAAAATGTAAATTGTTTCAAACATTACAAAATGATAATTGTTTTAAAAAAATAACAAGTCAACACAATCCTAGGACTAGAGTCTAATGCATGCGACTCTGCTTGTACACCTCCTGAGTGTCCTAGCGTGTGCTCCATTAGTTACCTGAGAATACATGCGAAAAGTGTCAACTAAAAAGTTGGTGAGTTCACAGGTTTAGACAGACAGAAATAGTAAACAGACATATACTGGGTATGTTAAGCTTAGTAGTTGGATCTACGATCCGGGGAGTGTGTCAGTTCCTCTTACCGAAACTCGACTGTTTTCGTTTGCCTTCGCGGGTCATCGCTGAACCCGACATCACATCGATATTACACTCGTTATGACCTCCAGTCAACATTGGTGCCGAGTGGGGCTAGTCAAACCCAGTAGTACTACGTAATAACGACTCGTTTGTTACAACTAACGGTAAGGATAAGTGAGGGCTTAATGCGATAATAGTTACACTCAAAAATGGTTTTACTACATACCAGTCATACATCTAAAACAGTTTCATAGATTGTCACCCCAATAGTTAAGTAAAACAGTTAAAATTAAAAGTGGGGCTGTAAACTCACCTGAGTTTGAGTAGTGCGTTCTTAACAGAAATCGTGTAGCTCGCCGGCTAGCAGTTACCTAATATCACATAGGTGTTATAATTTTGTGTTACATACACGTGGGTCTCACAGGACCGTGTTAGTGTTTAACAACTCTAAGTTGTCGTGTGGGTCGTGTTGACCGTGTTTGACCTAACGACCCGTTGGTGACAGTTTTAGTTAACGTGTTCGTGTAACGTGCAGTTTAGTGTCGTGTGATGTGTACGGATACCAAAGTCATTTCCGTGAGGAAACTTACTATTTATAGTAAGTTTCTATTTCAGGCAGGTTTCCATATTTGGCAAGTCATGCAATAAATCATAATCTGATTATTCTATTATGCATATTTATCCTAAGTGAGCATGTTATCACATAGCACATAGTTACACTTAGCCGGTTTAGCATGTTTTGAAAGTAAAAGTTACGATTTTTAGAAAGTTGCACTAATAAGCATGTTTCACCAAGTTTAATAATCAACATCATCAAAATATCCATATCTTAGTCCTAAATAGCCATTAAATCACATTTGTTACAACAAACATGTTATCATTTATAAACTTTGTAAAATAAAGTTACTATTTATAGTAACATATGAAAAATACACATTATTCATGCTTTCAACGACATCAATCCTTCAATATCATCATATCAACATCAAATAATCATGCTAGACATTCAATGTCATCAAACTCATCGTTCTAGAACAACCTAATGTCAAAAAGTTACTATTTTTAGTAACCTTTATAAAAATCATACTTCTAGTGATTCTAACAATGCATATGCATCAATATTATCTTAAAACATTCTTTTAAGCATAAATCCTAAGTTTAATCTCATTCATGTGGCCATTTCATCATAAATCAAAATTTCATAACTCAAAAGTTTCTAAAATTAGCAACGTTGCAAATAATCATTTTCTTGACATTAACAACACACTTAGATCTGATAGATCATTTCCAATAATACTTATAACAACATTTCAATATCAATAATCATGTAAAACTTCATGGATCGTGCATGCATGTGGTTTAAAGTACCCATTACATGACCAAATCGACAAATCATCAACATATGCAATCAAAATCACCATAGATCATCATTAAGTCCACAAATCAGTAACAATAACGCCCAATAACAGATCTAAAACATCAAAATTTCGTGATTAAGGTGATGCTAATGATGCATGTGGCCAAAATGGCTTGCATGTGTGATTTCAAGTGATTTTAGACTATATTAGACATGGAAACTACCTCACACAGCTCTAGATCGTTGAGATGAGGCTGGAGCAGGTCTGGAAGGGCTCTAATCGCGATGATGAAAGATGATCGGTCATCGCGTACCGCGATGGATTTCTGTGAATTCAAATTCTCCCGCCTGGGCTTCGCGTGCCGCGAAGGCCCATTTGGGTGCCCATCGCGTACCGCGATGGGTCCCAGTTGAGCCCAATAAGCCCAAATTCATAGTTTGAAGCGATTTTCGCCAATTTCTCGACTACGGTCATTGTTTCTCGACACATAAGCATTGTTTTAACTTATTTAGGTTCCCCTGAACCTATGTGTAGTGATAGTGTATTGTGGTCTGATCCGTTCACCAACGTTCGTTATTCAATGCGCGTGCGAGTGTTTTGCGACAATTCCTCAAATTATCGGTGTGTTTGGACTGTTGTACCACGTGTCACACTAATTATCAATTATTCTAGTGCCACATATGAAATAATAATACACATTATTATTAAAATAAAATTAATGCTGACCTGGAAATTGCGAGGTGTCACATGAAATCAATGATAGTTAGAAATGAGAATCAAGTGGATTTTTAAGTGATTGAAACTAACTGTTGAAGGTTTCATCATGTGGTCATCGCGTACCGCGATGGATTTCTGTGAATTCAAATTCTCCCGCCTGGGCTTCGCGTGCCGCGAAGGCCCAGTTGGGTGCCCATCGCGTACCGCGATGGGTCCCAGTTGAGCCCAATAAGCCCAAATTCATAGTTTGAAGCGATTTTCGCCAATTTCTCGACTACGGTCATTGTTTCTCGACACATAAGCATTTTTTTAACTTATTTAGGTTCCCCTGAACCTATGTGTAGTGATAGTGTATTGTGGTCTGATCCGTTCACCAACGTTCGTTATTCAATGCGCGTGCGAGTGTTTTGCGACAATTCCTCAAATTATCGGTGTGTTTGGACTGTTGTACCACGTGTCACACTAATTATCAATTATTCTAGTGCCACATATGAAATAATAATACACATTATTATTAAAATAAAATTAATGCTGACCTGGAAATTGCGAGGTGTCACATGAAATCAATGATAGTTAGAAATGAGAATCAAGTGGATTTTTAAGTGATTGAAACTAACTGTTGAAGGTTTCATCATGTGGTCATTGTTTTACTTAAGATTTTATTGTGATTTACATTTGTTAAATCTATCTAATTAGAAAAAAAATGTGAACAACACACTCCCCCTACTTTAGTTGATTTGTTACGGTTGTTAGTTTTTTTGAACTTGGTTTTCCGTAAATTATAGGTTGTTAATAATCATTTGTTTAGGATTATTATTTTTTATTTTACTTATCAAATTCTAATAGTTTATGACTTGAGTATGCTATCATCGAATTAACAATGTTTATATATAGGGTATATGTAGGGCGAACCCAGCCATCAACCCACCACATTGCTAATACTTGATAACCCTCCCTGGCCATATCTGATGGTATTTTTTTAAAATAAAGGTATTGGAATTCGTATTTGTTTTGATGCATCGAGTTAACGTAGTAGTGTAAAGGTGTGTGATGAATAAGTTTTGATTGTAAAAGTTTCGTGGTTTGTGATCATTATAAAACACGTTAAATGGTCCATTAAATAGAGTTGGGATTTCGAATCGTAAGTTAACAAATTTGAATCACAAATTGAGGTTTCAAGTTTCGTAGATTAAATATTAGAGATTTAGTCTGATGTTTATGGTTAAAAATACTGATGTGTTAGAATTTTAGGTTATTGTATTAGTGTCACGAACTAGCATTTCAAAGTCACATGCTACTATTTAGAAAACATTAGAAAACTTTAGAATCATAAGTTGTCTTTTAATTTAGAATTTTGAAGAAAAATTCCATCAAAAGGCGTATAAATTACGTATTCGTTTTTAGAATTTTCATACAACTAGTTCAGTTGGCTAACAGTGGTTTGAATTAACGATAGTTTAGTTCTCTCATTGTTAAAATAATTACTAATATCTTTATATTGACTTGGTGTAGGAATGCACACCAATTCTTTGTATATGGTCAGCAATAGTTTAATTTGTTTAACCAATAGTTTTGACTAAAGAATAACATACTTGATAATGGATTTCTTTTTTTTTTTTGAATTTTGGAATCCAGTCCTTAGTCATACATTTGGTTCTACTCCCAATGTATTATTGGTGCTTATATATTGGGTATACCGCAGCCAACTCACCACACCAATAATACTTTGAAAGCATACCAATCACCTACCAATAATAACATAAACTATAATTTCAAATATGTTTGAATAAGGTTTGAAGATTTGATTTGATGCTTATCTCTGTTTTGAATTTCTAACTAAGGATGTGAATAGATATAAGTTTTTTTTACATTCAAAGTTTACTAAAATTGTGTCCCTTGTCTTATATTTCAGGATTCACATGCATTGCAAATTCTCGTTGCGTGTGCACCCGCAACAACTATTTACCTTGCATGATCACCCTATCCTTGAACTTGACACACAATGAGTTGATTTAGAACTTCAAATAATGTAAACTGGTCTTACCAAAATTATTAGGTTTTACAAGATGTTTAACCTCAATTGATCAGATTGAAGAAAACTATCCCGTAGAATCATAAACTTTGACTTGATTGACCTTTTACAAGATAGCATAAGAGTTCTTTGCATTTCACATATTGCTTTAAAGTGACAAACTTTAACTTTTTAGGTTATTACAAGTCCTTCACTTAGTACTCTACTCAAATAGTTTGAAGTTCTTATAAGTATCGTGATTCCAAAAATAAAAATTCGAGTTAATTGATTTCAAATGGAGTCTTGTCCTTGTCAGTATTAGTGTATGTATGGTTTGGATATTAAAGGATATTGAAGATGGATATGACATTACGAAACTTAGATTATGATGATAAAAAAATATCATGAACCATATGCCTATTATCAAAAGATTTTGTTTCAAACGGAAGAATACGTGGAATAAGACAATTTAGAACTTTAGATTAAGATGATAACAAGTATCACCTAAGTTAAATGCCTTAGATCTTTGGATTGCAGTCTAAGTATATGAATATGTGAAGTGAGATATTATAGAAATTTAGATTAAAATGATAAATAAATATCAATAATCATAAGTATAATGTCTTAGAGATTTGGAATTTTAGTTTTGAGTATAAGGATATATGAAAATGGAAGTCTTACACAAGTAGTAATGTCTATGTTTAGTGTAAGCTTAGTTATGAATGAGGAGAGGATATAGCATACACAAGTATGTGAGATTATAACCTTAGATAAATAGGATAAATGATCATCACTAATCATGGAGATTGTACCTTAGAATTTTGACAAAATATTTATAGAGTATGTGATATTATAGTACCTTAGATGTAGGAATGAACCACCATTACTAATCTTAGGTATAATAGAATTATGATAAGATATGTATAATGTGTGTCACATTTTTATTATCTTAGATGCAATAATGAATAATCATTATTAATCATAGAATAATGTCAGCGAATTTTCTTAACTTGTATAGAATGTATAAGTATGCTACCTTGCAATATCTTATGTTTAGTAATGAATAAAGTTCACTAACCATAGATATAATGTTAAAAGATTTCTTTGATATGTATAAGATGTAAAAGTGAGTGACATTATAACTTCTTAGATATCATAAGGAATCACCCTCACAAAATCATAGATGAAATGTCATGGAATCATAGTATGAGTATTATGGAATTTTTAGAATTTGTGACACTTTTATACCTTAGATGAAATAAGGAATCACCCTTACTAATCATAGGTGTAATGCCATAAAATCATTGTATAAGTATTATAGGATATTTAGAAATTTTGACACTGTTTTACCTTAGATGAAATAAGGAATCACCCTTATTAATCATAGGTGTAAGGTGCCTAGGCTTTGAGGAATGGTATCCAAAGTCAAATACTTTTGACGTGTTAAGACTTTGTTGCTTGTGAGACGTTTGGTATCACATGTTTTGGCCTATAAGTGAAGATACTATCATCGAGGGTCCTTATGCGAATTGCTTTCCTAGATAGGAATCTCAACTAACGATATTTCACCCTTCCAATTAATACATGTTCGTCTTACAAACTTAGTTCTAACGGGAATAACATCACAAAGATTTACATATGTATAGGGGCTTAGAAGGAATGAAAGGATTGCGAATCCCTAAAGTCTACGAAGAGTCCACGAACTTGTGAGAATGTAGAAGGTTCAGAATGAGAATTTGAATTGAGGGTTCACTTAGGTTAATATAGAAAAGGTTCAAATGAGTTTCACAGAAGGTTCAATAGTTAAGGTTCATAATAGGGGTTCTCAAAAGCAAAGGTTCACTAGTAAGGTTCATAATGAAGATTCACTTAGCAAGATTCATAATGGAAGTTCACTAAGCAAAGGCTCATAATAAAAGTTCACCAAAGAAAAGCTCATAATGGAAGTTCACTTGAGCAAATGTTCATAATGAAAGTTCACTAAAGCAAAGTTCATAATGAATATTCACTAAGCAAAGGTTTACTATGTCACTTAGAGTCTAAAGTTTATTTAGTCAAAGGCATGGTATACATATATGTGAAGCATAAAGTAACATATGAAGCATGTAGCACATAAACATGTAATGGTCCCAACTTCTAGTATATGCTGGTTCATATAAAAGGGTAGCTTAGTTATAGTCTAGGTCACCATTTCTAATAACCTAATTCTCTATAACCATGGCTTTGATACCAATCTGTCACACCCCGACCGACGGCGGAATACGTCGGGGCGCATTGTGAATGCTCAAAAGCTCATGGTGCTATGTTAAGGTTTCAATATTTAAAACATTCATCTTAAATTATTCAAACAAAACATTCAACAACATACAATAATTCAAAAAAAATTATAAATGAAATACTAAACAATGTTTTAATTAACTAAGTCCTCTAAACCTAATATATGTCTTCGTCTTAACCTGTTACATATGTAAAATAAAAGGGTCAACTATTTGCATAGTTGGTGAGCAATTCAAAACAGTTTAATATAATACGTATAAAAAGATACAAAACTATTAAACTATATAGAACAAGATCTAAAGCGTATGTAAGTTTCAAGTAGCACAAAGCAAGAATCCAAACAAGTTATATTACAAAGCTTAAATCAAGACTAGCTAGGTCTTTGACTTAAACAATAAAAATTATAATGTTTATGTTTATGTTTTTGTACATTTCACCTTTTTGAAACAAGACATAAGTCATTGCGAAGCATGTAGCAACATTCTTAGGCTAATATGTACTAGTATATGTTTGATGTGTGAAACGTAGTCTAACCTAATTCCCGCATAGCATTTAGCACATAAATTCACATAACATCTAAATCATGTCTACTAAGCTTAAGAGTTTGCATCATGTATATGTTTTTGACTCTATGAATATGTTTTCGTATAAGACATATGTAACATCCCAAAAGGTTTAAAAATGTAAAAAGGAAGTAAGAATTAACTCACAGTTTACTAGTTATCCAAAATATCCTTGTTATTGTTTATGGAGCAGAGAATCACACTTCTCCCATCTAAGGTCGGTTCGCGTACGCGAACCATTCTAGAACGACAAGCTATGAAACCCGAATACATTGTTCTAATCGTTTTTACATCATGACCTTTCTTTATGAGTTGGATTGTCTGTACAACCTCGATTTCTTTGCAAAATAACCGATCAAGACCTATTTTTTTTGTGCACACAATCTATCACAATCTGCTCGGAATAAAGAAAAATAGTTCAAGACACCTGATCGAGAATTCCTTTGGTGGAAACAATCAACTACATGTTATAAATCTATTCCTTTGAATCTTTGGGAATCGACAATCCTTTGGACTGCATCATCCCACTCGAAAATCCAACAAACACGTTCAAGGCAATAGAAAACATACCTCAAAGTAATATTTTGCAAGTCCCAACGGTGAGAGAAAAGATAAACGAGTTTTAAGAAACATATCCAAAAATTGGCTCAATCCGACGTTAGATCGATGGGGATCGTTCATTCTTTCTGAATGCGTGTTGCAAAAGCTAGTTCAGATCAGCTTACTTTGAGACACGAGAACACACATATACAAGTCTCCAATCGAAATTTACTCTAGTCATATTCAAGATATATGAGTGTAGAAGAACATACTCAAAACTGAGGTCATTCCGACGGTTAGATCTTCGGGAATCGTCCGATCTTTGAAGCTGATTCTCCACAAACGGGATTGACTCACAGTCTCTTTTTCTCCCTTTCTTCTTGGCCGGAAATTTGAATGAGAATTAGGGTTTTTAGGGCTTAAATCCCCACTAATCTTGTTCTCCAATTTTTTCACTTTAACCCATCATCTTTTTTCTTTTATTTATTGTCACGCCTAATAAACTCAGGTTTGTTATATTTTGTTTTGTAGCCAAAACTCGTAGTGACATATAACGTATAATTTAGGGTGTTAAATCCCCACTACTAGGATGAATTAATTAGGTTGTTTTGAATGGAGCTTTCGGTATCTTTTAATTCAGAAGGTGATCGCCGAGGTGTTTGTGTCGTTAATTCCAATTTCATCTTGGTTTTAATCAGTTTCATGTTTATCGTTTGAACATTTGATTTCGGTTATGACTTTTACACGAAATATTGTTGTTAAATGAAATAGATTGCATGGTTAATCTTGTAATCATGTTTTAAACATAAAACCGTTATCATTTTCAAGTATTTATTTAGACTTTCTATAACATATTGCTATACATATATATATATATAATATAAAGTTTTATAATAGTCTTAATAAATGTTTATTTTAATAAGATTTATTTAATTTTTTAAATCCTAATAAAAATTATATTTGTAATACATATGATTATATATATGTATGGATATATATAAATATATAATTACGCATAATTATGCATGTATTTGTTTATGAATAAAATAAAATAATGAATCTCATGAATTTTTTTTTGTTTATTTGAACTTTAGCACAATTGCAAGTCGTAACTTATTATCGAAAAACCCTAATGGTTACAAAGGAATGGTTCTCTACACTACCAGCCGCTAGTATTTACACTTGGACTGAAATGCAGCAATAGTTTTTGAGTGAGTTCTATACAATGAAAAAGACAACTGAAGCTCGTGCTACTATTAGGAATTTCAAATAGAAAGGAGGAGAGTTATCCCATGAGGCTTTTACTCGGTTCAAAGATATGGTGAGGAAATGCCCACATCATAGCATAATCATGTGGGAGCTATTGGTTGCATTTTATGATGGAATGTCATCTGTGGACATTCAGGATATAAACTCCCAAAGTAATGGGACATTCTTGTACAACCATGTACAAGTGGATTGGGACATGCTCGAACGAATGAGTGCCACTTCGAAAAGGTTAGAGCAATCTAACAAAAGATTAAAGCATGAGTCAGTCAATGGTGCATCTGCACAGTTAAGTGAGGAACAATTAGAAGTGATGGCACAAAATATGGCCAAGCTAGTAGGGTTGGGAAAAGGAAACATTACATCAGAAAATGTCTTTAGTGTGTGTGGTGGATATGGAAAGATTGGACACAAGGAAAGTCAATGCTCATCTCGGTTTGGTCCAACTGAGGAAGTTAACCAAGTGTTTAGAGACATGAATTCCAACACTTACCATATGGGGTTACGTAACCATCTGAATTTCAGGTATGGTAACACTTCAAATCAAATAAACCCTAACTTCCAAGCACCCAACAATCAAGGTAACCAACAACAGTTCAATCGTTTACAAGGATACAATCAAGGAGGTTATCAAAGGCAATATCAAGGTCATCAAAACCAGGGGTTTCAAGGCAACTATAGGCAACCACCTCCACAACAAGAAAATCAACAAGGTGGATCAACATCTACTTATGAAGCCTCAAAGATTGATGAGATGTTTGAGATGTTGAAGGAAATGAAGAAGCAGAACGAGATGAGGGATAAATATATCAATGCATTGAACAAGCTAGTGGGGCAAATGGCTGAGGATTTGGAAAACATGAATCCTTGAACATTGCCAAGTTATACAAAGGTAAACCCAGCTCATCAAGGATCATCTTCTAAGCATGCTCAGGTAAAACAAGTAACTACACTTAGAAGTAATAAAGTTTATGATAACAAAGTTGATGCTCCATCAACCTTTGTAGAAGGTGTGGTGGAAGATGTTGATGAGGATGAAGAGAGTGATAGTGAGGAGACACCTATTGCATCTAAACTGGTTTCTAAACCTGAATGTGTTTTAAATAAAACAACCAAGGAAGCTCCCTTTCCAGTGGCCTTGGTAAAACCGGATCTTTCTAATAAAACAAAACGGGGCCACAACAAGATGAAATGTTGGAAGATTTCAAACAATTAAAATTCAATCTTCCTTTATTAGATGCAATCAAACAGGTGCCCGCCTATGCTAAGTATTTGAAGGAACTTTGCACAAAGAAAAGGCAACATAAGTTGCCCAAAATGCTTGATGTGAATGTGCAAGTTAGTGCTATTCTATCGGGTGCTCTTCCACCTAAGTTGGAAGATCCAAGAACGTCTTTGATTTTTATTCAAATTGGTGATTTTACAAGTGAAAGGGCATTGTTGGATCTTGGTGCTAGTATTAGCATCCTCCAGGAAGTCTTTATGACCAATTTGACTTTGGTCCACTTCAGAAAACTGACACCACAGTTGTGTTAGCTGATTTGACTCCTAAACTTCCTAAGGGGTGTTAACGGAAGTGATTGTCAAGGTAGAAGACTTCTACTACCTGGTAGATTTCTTGGTGTTGGATTATGTGTTAGGTATACAAAGTAGGCAACCAGATGTCATATTGGGAAGGCCATTTTTGGCCACTGTTCATGCCCAAATCAATTGTGTTGATGGCACAGTTGATATGACATTCGATAACCGAAAGTTGCGTATGAATATGTTTTCTCATGTTACTAACCTTTCTACTCATATTGGGCAGTATCTCAAAGAGGAATGAGATGCCCTTACAACCGATTTTGATTTTTAACATATTTGATGTATGGGACATCGATTTCATGGGTCCTTTTCCAAATTCGTGTGGGAACTATTACAGCTTGGTGGCGGTCGATTATGTGTCTAAATGGATTGAAGCATTCGCCACTAAGACTAATGACCATTCCGTTGTATGCAAGTTTGTGTGAAAAAATATTTTTACAAGATTTGGAGTTTCCCGTGTGATCATCAGTGATGGGGGTACTCATTTCAAAAACACTCATTTTGAAAAATTGCTTCAACGGTATGAAGTAAACTACCGAATTACAACACCCAACCACCCACAAACTAGTGGGCAAGTTGAAATGTCCAATAGGCAGATAAAGGAGATTTTGCAAAAGACGGTTCGACCTGACCGCAATGATTGGTCTAACAAACTCAATGATGCCCTGTGGGCATACCGAACCGCCTTCAAAACGCCTATTGGCACGACCCCATATGTCACACCCCGAGCCGGCGGGTTGAAAATAGAATTACAGAGTTAAATTACATCAGTTTAATTCATAATTTAACAATGCAAATCTACTATTAATATCATAAATTTTCTATCTTGTATATGCACAAGATATACAAAATAATCTGTAAAATGATGTTTCAAAAATATGCAGGTCTAAAAGCACTAGGTCCTCTATCTGGCATCCTAGTCCAAAAGTAATAACCTCTTAGTTGACCTGTTCGTCACCTAAGAAGTCATACAAAAAGATCAAGTCAACACATGGTTGGTGAGTTCATGTAGTTTTATAAAAACGAATTTGAATAACCTTGTGAATGACAACCTTAACCTCACCATTAACCACATATACCATCCGGTTTAATATGCTTATATATAGGGCATATGTAGGGTCGAACTTACCACCCGCCCAGCCACTGTCCCACCACATACCAAACCACATGATATATTGTTCCTGGTAATAATTAAGCATTTCATCCCATACCTCTGATTCATAGCATTTGATTACCCTGAAAATGTTTACCTTGATCCCCCAAAATGACAACCTTAACCTCATCAATGACCACCTATGCTATCTAATCAAGTATGCTTATATATAGGGCATATGTAGGGGACAAGCCCCAACCACCGTCCCACCACATACCGGACTACTTAGCATATTGTTGTTAATTATAATTAAGCGTTTCACTCCATTCACCTTCATTTTAGATTTTGATTTCCACAAATAGAATCACCTCTGATTTCTTGAGTTCGTCATGTATCCATGATTACCCCAAAACACTTGTAGAAATATAATACTAAATCTTTAATTAAATTAATAATTAAGCATTTAAATACAATTACGACATGATGGTTGGACCTTATTTGACTCAATCAATTAGACTTAGTTGTTGGTGGTTGTCCAAGTTGTACCCTCACACACGTGGCCCATATCAGGCATGACCCAAATGAGTCTACCTATATGCATCGGGACTTTCATGATGCCCAAATCAGCTTGACCCTCTGGCCTACTGTACATGTCGGGACTTTAGCATATCCTTTGATTCTTGATCGTCTTTGTTCTCTTGATTTCGTTTGATAGGTTTAGTTATGCCCATATAGCTTGACTACAAGAGTCTAATATTGTGCCGGGACTTTCCGTGTGTTATACGTGGTCTTGATTTACATACAACTCACATCCACCTTAACTTAAACATTAATGATTTCATTAGATCTTAATGATATCATTATTTCAATGATTCACACACGGTTATGATTTCCTTGATTCTCTTGATTCTTTTGATTCTGATCTTTAGAATTCCATAATTTCCATAATGATTATAGCTTCTTGATTAGGATCCTTAGATTTACGGATCACACACTGGATTAGATTCCATTGAATTTGATCTTTAGCTTTGGTTCTTTTGATTTCACTTTGAGTTTAGATTCTTGCATTTGAACTTGATGGACATAGGGTTTGTTTTAGAATTTTAGAATTAAGGTATTACTCATAAGAGTAATTGATTAATTCGTTAATTACTTCTGCATAACAATTACCTAGACAGGAGTCTAGGTGTATAAACATGTATATAATAAGCATACAATAAGTAAAAGCATTTACGTAAAACATATTTAAATAAAAAGGTTTACGCATGCTTCTCAGCCCCGCGTTTGAAAACAAAAATGTTTAGAAAAGGGGCAATGAACTCACCTGTGTTGCTCTGTATTGAATTATCACAAAATACGCGCTTGTTACTTGTGGTTTATGTGTCTTAAGTACCTGAGTTGTTTTAAGAGAATTCGCATACGAGAATTATTTATAATCGTCGTATCGAGGGTCTTGGTCTCGGTGTGCAACCTAGTGTCCTATCTTTCTATTGTGCTTCTAGAATTCCTTCTATCTATTCTAGATGTATTACCGATTAATAACGCTAATCCCATAATTAATCCTTGCAAGTCTTTAATTAAAACGTTTTTAAATTAATTCAATTTAAGTTAAACATTTGGAAAACATCATTTAATGTAATTTGATAAAGTTTACAATTTAATTTATTTTATTAAAACGTAATTAATTTAAGGGAAATGTAATTTACACATGATGGGCTTGGGTTAATCCCATTGGATTAACTACGGCCCATTAATAGTCTTTGTTTTGTCAAATGATCCTTGATCAATATTTTGAATAACTTTTTCCAATGGTTTAGGTGTTAATAATCAAATGAACACTCGACACCTTAGGTTGTCGATTTGATCCTCATGATTTCCCTAATATGTTGGATCCAAAATGATGTTCAAATCCATGTTTAAACGATAATAAAGTTTAAGAACTCTATGTTTGATCCACAACCCTTGTTTAGATAATAATAAATTTTTATGAAAACTTTTGTTATTGAACTCTACTCGTAACTTCCTTATCCTCATTAAGAGAATCCTTAGTTTGTTGCCACATCATAGTACTATATTAACTTTCACATTGTCTAAGCCCCATACTTAGTTCATAACCCACCTAACATTGATACTAGATAGTGAGACCTTAGTATGGTTCCCATGCACACACACACATGATTAAACCCATGCATGCACCCACGCCATGCATGCAGTTGATGAACCGACCGAATCAACCTTTGGGCAGAAAAAACTTGCTGAATCAAGCCTGGCCGAATCGAGCCTGGCCGATCGAATGGAGGACTTGGCCGAAGGACGGGGGTGTGCGAATGAGTTGGGCCGACTGGGTGGCTCAAAGCCGACCAAATAAGGGTGTCCGATCGAATGAATGCCCAGCCGACCGAATAGAAGGATGGCCCGACATAATAAGTTTAATCCAACGAATAGCAGCTGGGCCAAAGGAGTTGGGCCAACCGAAGAAGGCTGGGCCGACAGAAGGAGTATTGGGCCGACCGAAAGAAGGTTGGGCCGACTGAGTGTTGCTTCGGTGCTTGTCTATTCGGTCGAATGGAGTTCAAAGCTCATTCGATGAGCTGGGCATATCACATTCGGCTATGCCGATTTCCATTATGTGCAACCATTGATCTTCGAGCTAATCGACTAAGTGGTGAAGTAAGACTTGTTCCCACATCATTCTAGCAAGGTTTTGTGCAAATCCTAAGGGCCAAAGTGGATAAAAACCGGCTTCCATGTGGTTCGAACCTAAGGGTTTGAAAACCCTAAAAACCGAACAAAGAATCGATTTTTACCTCAAATCTGTTGGATCCTAGCTTAGATCTGTTGTACTTTCGAGTTCTACGTGATGTGGTGGTCGTTTAGACACCAAAAACACTCGATTTCGTGAAGGATTGAAGAAGATATGGTGGTGAGCTTTTAGAGAGAGAAAGTAGAGAAAGAGGAAACGATAATCAAGATGGGAGGCTGGTTGGTGGTGGTGGTTGTGGTCGTTAATGCCACATTAAATGGGTTAGAAATACCCGGGTTCGTCGGGTCCGTTCGGTTTCGCTCGGTTTCGCGTAAAACGTCATTTTCGTAACGAAACTTCTCGGTTTTAAAACAAGAGTTTATAAAATTATTTTAGGTGATAATTCCTAATAAATTAACTAAATATCTTCCATTTATTTTAAATTTTCAGAAATATTTAAATTACTTGTTTAAAATCGAATCGTACAGTCGTCGCACGTTGTTTGAATCGTCACCCGTACAAATACGACGATAACTACACTTTTCAATATAGTTTTCTAATTATTGGATATCATTCAGAACGTTAAACTTTTAGATATATTCGTACATATCGTCACCTATACGAATAATCCGTCGATTTAGCATTCACGTAACGACATCCGTGTTGTTTTGTTCTTTAAAGCCTCACATACGATGAACCATGTTTCTGAGTTTTGTTTCTGAATCTGTTCTTTGATAACATAAAATGCTAATGATACAAGATATGAATCTAACACATAATGGAATTTGTATAGTTTGTACCTGATTACTGTTGAGATCACTGTTCCGGTGACGTTTCCGGCACTAATGTTACAGTCTCACCTTATTAGAGAAATTTCGTCCCGAAATTTAAGAATCGTTATCAGGTACGGTTTCCACTGTAAACAGTTGGGGATACTTGGACTTCATGTGATCTTCGCGTTCCCAAGTGAACTCAGGTCCACGCTTTGAGTTCCAACGAACCTTTACAATCGGAATACGGCTTCACCTTAGTTGCTTAGCTATGCGGTCCATAATCTCCAAAGGTTCTTCAATAAAATGAAATTGCTCGTCCACTTGAATTTCTTCGATTGGGATGACGAGTGACTCGTCAACAAAACATTTTCTTTAAGTTTGAGACGTGAAAGACGTCATGCACACCACTGAGTTCATCTAGTAATCTCAGTGTATACGCCACAGGACCAACACGTTCAATGATCTCGAACGGTCCTACGTACCATGGTGCTAACTTGCCTTTCTTTCCAAAACGTACTACACCTTTCCATGGGGTTTCCTTCAACATGACATGGTCTCCCACTTGAAATTCCAATGGCTTGCGCCGTTTATCGGCATAGCTCTTTTGTCTGCTCCTTGTCGCTTGTAACCTTTGTTGAATTTGGGCAATCTTGTCAGTAGTTTCCTGAATAAGCTCTGGCCCTGTTATACGGTTATCTCCCACTTCAGTCCAAAAGATCGGTGATCGACATTTTCGACCATACAAAGCCTCGAATGGTGCGCATCTGATGCTACTATGGTAACTGTTGTTATAGGAGAATTCAGTCAGTGGCAAATGAGAGTCCCAATTTCCATCGAAATCTAACACGTAGGTTCTTAACATGTCCTCCAGGGTCTGAATTGTACGTTCGCTTTGACCGTCCGTTTATGGATGGTAAGCTGTACCCAGATTTAAGTGCGTCCCTATAGATTTCTGCAATGATTGCCAGAACCTTGATGTGAATCTGCTGTCTCTATCTGAAATAATAGACAATGGCACACCGTGACGTACTACAATCTCGTTGATGTACAGTTTCGCCAGTTTATCTATCATGAAACTCTCACGCATTGGCAAGAAGTGAGCAGATTTTGTCAAACGATCAATGATGACCCAAATTGTATCAAGACCACTGGAAGTGCAAGGTAGCTTGGTAATGAAGTCCATAGCTATTTGTTCCCACTTCTAGAGCAGAATCTTAGGCTGTTCCAGTAAACCTGACAGTTTATGGTGTTCTGCCTTTACCTTCGTACACGAAAGGCATCGACCGATGTACTCGGCTATGCCTGGATGCACAGAGTACCTGGTCTTGTGTGCTTCATCAAATATAAGTCCTCTCAATTCGTCTACCGCCGGAATCCATATACAATTCTGGTAGTAGATAACTCCATAAGGCTTTGTTTCGAACTGTTTCTCTGCTCCACAGTCGAGTTCTTTCTTCTGGTTTCCTCGGTCAACTGATTCTTGTTGCGCCTGAATAATCTTGTCTCGTAGACTCGTCTGCATAGTCATTCCCATTGCTCTAACACGCAAGGGTTTGCCCCGTTCCTTCCGGCTTAAGGCATCGGCTACAACGTTCGCCTTTCCTGGATGGTACTTGATCACGCAATCGTAATCATTCAGAAGTTCAACCCAACGTCATTGCCTCATGTTGAGCTCCTTCTGAGCAAAGATATGCTACAGAAAATTATGATTAGTAAATATGGTACATTTAGTGCCATACAAGTAATGTCTCCAAATCTTCAATGCAAAGATTACAACTCCCAGTTCAAGATCACGAGTAGTGTAGTTCTTCTCATGAATCTTTAACTGCCTTGATGCATACGCGATAACTTTGTCCCGTTGCGTTAGTACGCAACCCAGTCCTGATGGGAGACATCACAGTACACTACAAAGTCATCACAGCCTTCTGGGAGAGATAAGATTGGAGCATCACATAACTTCTGCTTCAATGTCTGAAAAGCATATTCTTATTTCTGCTCCCAAACAAACGGCTCACTTTTCTGAGTTAGCTTAGTGAGAGGCAGTGCTATCTTTGAAAAGTTTGAGATAAACCTTCCATAATAACCTGCCAATCCCAGAAAAGACCGTATCTCCGTTGGTGTCTTCGGAGTATCCCAGTTCTTAATAGCTTCGATCATGGCAGGATCTACTTGTATTCCCTCGCTGTTGACTACATGACCCAGAAATTGGACTTCTCTTAACCAAAATTCGCCCTTAGAGAATTTGGCATGGAGTTTCTCTTCTTTCAACAGCTTTAAGAGCTTCCTGAGATGTTGTTCATGTTCTGCTTTGCTTATGGAATAAATCAGTATGTCATCAATGAAGACAATGACAAACTGATCCAGATACGGCTTGCACACTCGATTCATGAGGTCCATGAAAACCGCGGGTGAATTTGTCAATCCGAAAGGCATCACCATAAACTTGTAATGCCCATACCTGGTTCGGAACGCCGTCTTCGGTATGTCTTCATCTTGAACCCTGAGTTGATGATATCCAGACCGCAAATCAATCTTCGAGATGTGCTGAGCTCCTTGTAGTTGATCAAATAAATCATCAATCCTCGGCAATGGATACCGATTCTTGATAGTCAACTTATTCAGCTCCCGGTAGTCTATGCACATCCGAAATGATCTGTCTTTCTTCTTCACGAACAGAACCGGAGCTCCCCAAGGTGAGTTGCTCGGTCTGATGAAACCTTTATCCAATAACTCCTGTAACTGGTTTGACAATTCCTGCATTTTAGAAGGTGCTAACCTGTAAGGAGATTTAGCAACATGAGTTGCTCCAGGAACTAAGTTAATACAAAACTCTACCGGTCGCGTAGGTGGCAAACCTGGTAGGTCTTTAGTAAATATTTCCGGATATTCTTTTACTACCGGCACATCTTGAATCCTTTTTTTATCCTTCTCCTTTTCCACCACATGAGCCAGAAAAGCTACGCACTGCTTCTGTAGACACTTACGCGCCTTTATGCAAGAGATGATTTTGACACTTCGTTTTGCTTGATCCCCTCTGACTTCCAATACATGATCATTCGTCACTGGAACTCGAAGCAACTTTTCAGAACAGATGACTTCCACTCGATTGAGAGATATTCAATCCATTCCAACAATAATATCGAAACTACCCAACTCCATCTGTATCAAATCGATCGTGAATGTATGACCATTTAGTTTCAATGGGCAATTCCTGTATACTGTACTAACTATGATCTACTTCCCATTAGCTACTTCTATGATGTAAGGGGAATCTAACTATTCCTCTATAGAATCTAGTTGGCATGCAAAATCGGTAGAGAAAAAACTCTGATCCGCACCGGTGTCAAACATAATAGATGCATAAAAGTCATGTAAGAGAAATGTACCAGTGATCACGTTCGGGTCTTGGCGTGCAGCTGGAGCTCTTATAGCAAAAGCTCTTCCACGGGGTGCTGGAACTGCCTGTTGTGTCTTCTTTGGGCAGTTCTTTGCAAAGTGGCCCTGTTCGCCATAGTTATAGCATCCATCGTTGTTCTGGTTGTTGGGTGGAGGGAGAGCTAAAGCAGCATTGTTGACTGCTTGATTGGGAGTCATCCTGCAATTCTGGACCCCGTGTCCCTTTCTTCCACATCCCGTGCAGTGATGGCAGGGATTGCTTGCAACATGATAATACTGCCCTTAGCACACAGAGGATTTGGGCCAGTATAGGGTTTCTTGTGCACATTCTGCAGTGCCATGGATACTTGATTGAGTGGAATAGCCATTGTGTAGTTCTTCAGGGTCTTTTGCTTCTTCTTCGATTGTTGGTGATGATGGGGTTTCTTGGAAGATTCTTCCTTTGGCTTCCCAGTGTCAGCCTCTTTCTTCAGAGTTCCAGAGGCTACCATCTGATCAGTGAGTTTCCCAGAAAAACTCACAGCAGACTCCAAGGTAACAGGGTTTGCTGCAACCACTAAACCCTGAATGCAGGCGGGAAGTCCACCTACATATCTATCTATCCTCTTCTCCAGGGTTGGTACCATGTCTGGCACCAAGGCTACCAACTCATGATAGCGGGTAGTGTACCCCAGATGATCAGCTCCTTTCATAACATGATTGGATAGTTCAACCTCCAATCTTTGCAATTCATTCTTGGGACAGAATTCATTTCTTAGCAGTGTCTTGAATTCTTCCCATGGCATCGCCTTCACTTCTTCTCTTCCCTGGGCTTTAATCTGTGAGTTCCACCAAGTTAAAGCCCGCTTGTTGAATGACCCAGCAGAGTAGCGAACTTTATGGTGCTCTGGACAACTGCTAATGTCCAGCGTAGTCTCCATCTTTTCTATCCATTGGATTAATCCAACGGATCCTTCGGTACCGCTAAAGCTAGGCGGCTTACATCCCACAAATGACTTGTAGGAATAGTGTGATGCATTGCTAGTGTTCCCACTAGCTTCTCCTGATGAGTGCCCGGTGTTTTTGCTGTCGTTCTGAATACGGTTGAGCATATCCGGTATCACTTCCTTCAGCTGGTTAGTCAGCTGACTGCTTAGTAGAGTTGCCAAAGCAACAGTAGCAGGATCCAGTATCTGAGTCGCGTTAGGGTTTGGAGGTGGATTGTGTGGGGGAGGAGGAGGAGGTGGAGGAGGTGAGTCAGCTGGTGATGGCGTTGACGAGTGTGGAGATGAATCTTGTGGAGGTGGTAACAGGGGAGGTTGTCTTGTTGGCAGCATTCTGATCATAACCAATAAAGTTATCGGTTAGTGCAGTGATCGAATGCTGAAGACACAATGCAAATAAATTCTTAAGTCTTGTGTTCTCTACATGCAGGGTCCCTAGGTTATAGTTTAGGCCAAACCATTTAAATAAATGACCTATATTTCTCTATAACCATGGCTCTGATACCAATCTGTCACACCCCGAGCCGGCGGGTTGGATCGACTTCCCCGACGGGCGGAAGGTTCCCGGAGCACGATATCGGGAATGATAATCGGAATGATCAGATTGTTTACATTACACATGATATATAAATGAGAAACTGCTAAATGAAAATAGAATTACATAGTTAAATTACATCAGTTTAATTCATAATTTTACAATGTAAATCTACTATCAACATCATAAATTTTCTATCTTGTATCTGCACAAGATATAAAAAAAATAATTTGTAAAATGATGTTTCAAAAATATGCAGGTCCAAAAGCACTAGGTCCTCTGTCTGGCATCCTAGTCCAAAAGTAATAACCTCTTAGTTGACATGTTCGTCACCTGAGAAGTCATGCAAAAAGATCAAGTCAACACATGGTTGGTGAGTTCATGTAGTTTTATAAAAAGGAATTTGAATAACCTTGTGAATGACAACCTTAACCTCACCATTAACCACCTATACCATCCAGTTTAATATATGCTTATATATAGGGCATATGTAGGGTCGAACTTACCGCCCGTCCAGCCAACATCCCACCACATACCAAACCACAAGATATATTGTTCCTGGTGATATTTAAACATTTCATCCCATACCTCTGATTCATAGTATTTGAATACCCTGAAAATGTTTACCTTGATCCCCCGAAATGACAATCTTAACCTCATCAACGACCACATATCCTATCCAATCAAGTATGCTTATATATAGGGCATATGTAGGGGACAAGCCACAGCCACCGTCCCACCACATACCGGACTGCTTAGCATATTGTTGTTAATGATAATTAAGCGTTTCACTCCATTCACCTTCATTTTAGATTTTGATTTCCACAAATAGAATCACCTCTGATTTCTTGAGTTCGTCATGTATCCATGATTACGCCAAAACACTTGTAGAAATATAATGTTAAATGTTTAATTAAGTTAATAATTAAGCATTTAAATACAACTAAGACATGATGATTGGGCCTTATTTGACTCAATCAATTAGACTTAGTTGTTGGTGGTTGTCCAAGTTGTACCCTCTCACACGTGGCTCATATCAGGCATGACCCAAATGAGTCTACCTGTATGCGTCGGGACTTTCATGATGCCCATATATGATTGACCCTCTGGCCTACTGTACATGTCGGGACTTTAGGATATCCTTTGATTCTTGATCGTCTTTGTTCTCTTGATTTTGTTTGATAGGTTTAGTTATGCCCTTATAGCTTGACTACAAGAGTCTACTATTGTGCCGGAACTTTCCGTGTGTTACACGTGGTCTTGATTTACATACAACTGACATCCACCTTAACTTAAACATTAATGATTTCATTAGATCTTAATGGTTTCATTATTTCAATGATTCACACACGGTTATGATTTCCTTGATTCTCTTGATTCTCTTGATTCTGATCTTTAGAATTCCATGATTTCCATAATGATTATAGCTTCTTGATTAGGATCCTTAGTTTTACGGATCACATATTGGACTTGATGGACTAAGGGTTTGTTTTATAATTTTAGAATTACGGTATTACTCATAAGAGTAATTGATTAATTCGTTAATTAGTTCTGCATAACAATTACCTAGACAGGAGTCTAGGTGTATAAACATGTATATAATAAACATACAATAAGTAAAAGCATTTACGTAAAACATATTTAAATAAAAAGGTTTACGCATACGTCTCAGCCCCGGGTTTGAAAACAAAAATGTTTAGAAAAGGGGCAATGAACTCACCTGTGTTGCTCTGTATTGAATTATCACAAAATACACGCTCGTTACTTGTGGTTTATGTGTCTTTAGTACCTGAGTTGTTTTAATAGAATTCGCATACGATAAGTATTTATAATCGTCGTATCGAGGGTCTTGGTCTCGGTGTGCAACTAAGTGTCCTATCTTTCTACTGTGCTTCTAGAATTCCTTCTATCTATTCTAGATGTATTACCCATTAATAACCCTAATCCCATAATTAATCCATGCAAGTCTATAATTAAAACGTTTTTAAATTAATTCAATTTAAGTTAAACATTTGGAAAACATCATTCAAGGTAATTTGATAAAGTTTACAATTTAATTTCTTTTATTAAAACGTAATTAATTGAAGGGAAATGTAATTTACACATGATGGGCTTGGGTTAATCCCATTGGATTAACCTTGGCCCATGAATAGTATTTGTTTTGTCAAATGATCCTTGATCAACATTTTGAATAACTTTTTCCTACGGTTTAGGTGTTAATAATCAAATCAACATTCGACACCTTAGGTTGTCGTTTTGATCCTCATGATTTCCCTAATATGTTGGATCCAAAATGATGTTCAAATCCATGTTTAAATGATAATAAAGTTTAAGAACTCTATGTTTGATCCACAACCCTTGTTTGGATAATAATAAAGTTTTATGAAAACTTTTGTTATTGAACTTTACTCGTAACTTCCTTATCCTCATTAAGAGAATCCTTAGTTTGTTGCCACATCATAGTACTATATTAACTTTCACATTGTCTAAGCCCCATACTTAGTTCATAACCCACTCAACATTGATACTACATAGTGAAACCTTAGTATGGTTCCCATGCACACACACACACATTATTAAACCCATGCATACACCCACGCCATGCATGCAGTTGATGAACCGACCGAATCAACCTTTGGGCCGAAAAACCTTGCTGAATCAAGCCTGCCCGATCGAATGGAGGACTTGGCCGAAGGACGGGGGTGTGCGAATGAGTTGGGTCGACTAGGTGGGTCAAAGCCGACCGAATAAGGGTGTCCGATCGAATGAATGCCCAGCCGACCGAATAGAAGGATGGGCCAACAGAATGAGTTTAATCCAACGAATAGCAGCTGGGCCGAAGGAGTTGGGCCGACTGAAGAAGGCTGAGCCGATAGATGGAGTATTGGGCCGACCGAAAGAAGGTTGGGCCGACTGAGTGTTGCTTCGGTGGTTGTCTATTCGGCCGAATGGAGTTCAAAGCTCATTCGATGAGCTGGGCATATCACATTTGGCTATGCAGATTTCCATTATGTGCAACCATTGATCTTCGAGCTAATCGACTAAGTGGTGAAGTAAGACTTGTTCGCACATCATTCTAGCAAGGTTTTGTGCAAATCCTAAGGGCCAAAGTGGATAAAAACCGGCTTCAATGTGGTTCGAACCTAAGGGTTTGAAAACCCTAAAAACCGAACAAAGAATCGATTTTTACCTCAAATCTGTTGGATCCTAGCTTAGATCTGTTGTACTTTCGAGTTCTACGTGATGTGGTGGTCGTTTAGACACCAAAAACACTCGATTTCGTGAAGGATTGAAGAAGATATGGTGGTGAGCTTTTAGAGAGAGAAAGTTGAGAGAGAGAGGAAACGATAATGAAGATGGGAGGCTGGTTGGTGGTGGTGGTTGTGGTCGTTAATGCCAAATTAAATGGGTCAGAAATACCCGGGTTCGTCGGGTCCGTTCGGTTTCGCTCGGTTTCGCGTAAAACGTCATTTTCGTAACGAAACTTCTCGGTTTTAAAACAAGAGTTTATAAAATTATTTTAGGTGGTAATTCCTAGTAAATTAACTAAATATCTTCCATTTATTTTAAATTTTCAGAAATATTTAAATTACTTGTTTAAAATCAAATCGTACTGTCGTCGCACGTATTTGTTCGAATCGTCACCCGTACAAATACGACAATAACTACACTTTTCAATATAGTTTTCTAATTATTGGATATCATTCTGAACGTTAAACTTTCAGATATATTCCTATAGATCGTCACCTATACGAATAATCCGTCCATTTAGCATTCACGTAACGACATCCGTGTTGTTTTGTTCTATAAAGCGTCACATACGATTATACGTAATAAAATCCTAACAAATAATCACATGATGGTTCTGCATCGCCAGATAATTATCTGACTGATGAACCATATTTCTGAGGTTTGTTTCTGAATTGATTCTGAATCTGTTCTTTGATTACATAAAATGCTAATGATACAAGATATGAATCTGACACTCAATGGAATTTGTATAGTTTGTACCTGATTACTGTTCATGTTAGTGTTGAGATCACTGTTCCGGTGACGTTTTCGACACTGATGTTACACCATATCAGTTGGTTTATGGGAAGGCTTGTCATTTGCCGGTAGTGTTAGCTCATCGAGCTTTATGGGCTGTTAAAGAAGTTAATCTTGATTATGATACTGCAGGCAAGCAAAGGAAGTTGGATCTGTGCGAGTTAGAAGAGTTGAAAGATGAATCTTATGAGTGCACTTCTAAATATAAGGACCAATTCAAAAGAGTTCATGATGCAAAACTGTGGCGCCCCGTCTCCCGGATCATGCCACTAACTGAATTTACACAAGAACACATGGCAGCAGAGAAACAGCGGAATATCATTTTGTAGAAAATATAAATAGATGTCATTTACAAAATGTATAACCCAGGATTATATACATGATTCAATACATTTACAAATTTTACACACACGATAACAACGTAACATCTTCTAAGTCTTTGATGATAGCCTTCCAAATCTTATGCCTTACCTCTCATTGTATTCCCTTTGCTTGAATACTTCCAGATTACCTGATATGTATACTTAAAATGGTCAGTTTACACTAGTGAGTTCTAAGTTTTGTATATATGTTTATATATTTAGAAATTACATATTCAACCGAATGTATTAGAGAATACAGATAGTTCTACGGTTCTTATTTAAGAACCCCAATCATAAAAAATAGTTTCATAGTTCTTATTTAAGAACCCAATAAAAAGTATTCTTGAACTATCACTAACTCAGATTGTAAAAATAACTAGGCAACATATAATAGGTCACTATTATGTAATTAACATATAATTCATAAAATTTCAAGTTGCATTCGACAATGTTTAAGGAAGAAAAGTGAACTAATGAAATACAAACAAATATTGTGCAATATACAACCAAACATAAAACTCATTACTTATAATGATTTCATATCAAACTAATCATTACCAAGTCCTATGCAATCTCCAATAAACAAGTCACTATCTAGGGCCATGTTCGTCCTCTGCCAGGCCCGGTCATCACCAGCCACATATTGTTAATTGATCAATCAACCCCCTATAATCGACACATATGCCAGGGCTATTCCTCCCCGAGCGAATAGGTGATCTCACCACCATGAGATCGATAATATACGATTATGTTTATATTTATTGCACAGACTTAAATAATATTAGTTGATTTTCAAAAGTACAATAAAACCTTATGTCATCATTTTTGCACAATTTATAAACTTTAATAATAAGTTATTCACCTTATTTTGTTAGTATACATATCAGCCCCAAAATGTTAAACTATTTAAAATAGGCATCATAGAACTCACCTGAGCCTCCCTTGAAGTCACGATTTCCTTAGATGTTGGTTTACATTTATGAAACCCTCAACACCGATATGTAATGAGACTCTAATATATTTTAGAGTTTGGTAAATTACACGGGTTATTCTCGGGTCTCAAATGAAGCGTACAATCTTAGTCTACGTGTTGCTTGACTGATCAAGACCTGTATTTGCGCACAAGACCTATGATAATCTGCCCTAAACAAAAGACGTAGGTCTAGATGTCTGATCGGAAATTACTTTGGTGGATCGTTCATTTACATATTTTACAGACATGTTCAAAATTTTGTAAAGTTTCAACGGTTAGATCTCCGGGGATCAAAGTTTCTTTGGAACTTCATGTCCCCTCCCGAAAATCCGATCAGACTAGATTTAAGCAAGTAAAGGTATACCTCTGAATATTATTGAGTCAATCCCTATAGTCGAAATCACCGTGTGTGTTTTGGGAATAACATATCCAAAAATGAAAGCAATCCAACGGTTAGATCACCTAGGACAAATGATTCTTCAGAGCTGCCTTTTCAGCTTCCGAATTCCGACCAGTCTATTTCATATATTGAAAACCGCACCTCTGAGTCTCCGATCAATATTTCCTCCAGTAAAATTCACTATATTTATGTTATGAACAACATATTCAAACCTTAGCTCATTTTAACGGTTGAATTTCCGTGCATGTACAATTCTTCAGATATGCCCTTTTCAGCCTCTGAATTCCGACCACTCTACTTTCAGGTGCTAAAAACTGCACCTATAATGCTCTAGTCAAAATTCCCTCTAGTGAGATTCAAGATAATTTAGTTATGAAGAACATATTCAAAAATCAGCTCATTTCAACGGTTGGATAATCGTAGATCTGACCGAGACCAAAACTGCATGTGAAGAGTTAAAACCACAACATGCAGTCTTGAAATCTTTTGATGATTAAAATGAGTTTAGAGATGAAATGAAGGTAAATGGAGATTACCATGAGGATAGGGATGTCGAGAAATGGCTAGAAGCTAAAAATGGGATCTCCGACAACCTCGTCTGCCGTGGGGCTATCGTGAACCACCGCCAGACTCGCCGGAGACTTGCCGAATTCCGGCCAGCAGTTCTCTTTCTTTGAATTACACCTTTATGTGTGTGTAAGAGATTGAGAAGAATGAAGAAACAAAGGGGTAGGCTAGTATATATAACCCGAGCTGTTAACGCGTTTAAATCACGTCACAAGTATGTTTAACGTCACGAAAACATGCCACGAATATATTTTTGTGACTGGAATATCTTGATAAAAATATTCTCCGAATATTTATTTTGTTGGATATAACCAATCCAGATGAATAAATTCGTTAAAACGACTCAATATCGCGTATGCAACGTGTTTTCACGTTTTAACTGTTTTTCTCTTAACGAACTTCATTCTTACTTTTCTGATTATATTTTAGTAATAATATTATTATAACATTAACATAAATACTTAAATGTCGCATATTTGTTAATACGACACGTTAATCGGTTAATCGTCTGTACTCATTTATAAGTACCGATAACATACGTAACGACTCGCAGAATAAGTCTGCTATCTTATATGGGCTTATAACTAATCGGTTGGGCTAGAAATGAACCCAATCCTTACTGGGAATCATGTTCATCAGCAAGAAGACAATTCAGATTATAAGATTTTTTTTACGGATGTTACAAAAACTAAGGTTGCAAAACTTTGAAGTTGGTCAGAAAGTGTGGTTATACAACTCAAGGCTGAAGTTGTTTACATGTAAGCTTAAAAGCAAGTGGATGAGACCATATTCTATTATGCGCATCGGAAATTATGGTGATATTGAGATAGAAGATTTTGAGGATCACCTAAGACAAGTGGTAAACGTTCATCGATTGAAGCCATATTTGGAAGCAACGAATTTTAAAGTAGCATCAATGGAATTGGTGAGCTTTGTAATGAGCTCACCCGATTATGCGGACGTTTGAGGTTCAGGTAAACTGTGGATAAATCCCGAGTTGTATATTTTGTAAAATTGCTTTTATTTTATTTTATTTTTGTTCTCTTTATGTCTTTGTTTGTTTTGACTTTAGTTTCGGTCCTAAGGTCTAGACTCTCCAAACCACCACTCGTGGGCTTAAGGACAATCAGGGGATGTCCGGGTTCGTTCGTATTCGTGCGTGTAATTCTAATCGTGTTCATGACAACACGGCATTTGTGAAGGGTTGGGTATGGTCATTTAATTTGTGTTTTTGAGTTATGTCCTTTTTATTAATATGGGTTACAAAAAAAAAACTTGACCGTAACTTATGGCCAGGTCACCATAAGCTACGGTGGTGCATCTCATATGCTAGAAGCTCTCGGGTTTACGGCTAAGTTACGGTAAAACAGCTCCGACCATAAGCTACGGTGAGCAACCATAAGTTACGGCGAGTGAAACAAAATTTCAACCGTAAGCTACGGCGAGGGTACCTGTGACAACCAGTACCAGACCTTCCGGCAAGTCCGTACGGTGTGTGTACTTTCACCATTAACTGTGTGTGTGTGAATACAATGCGTGAACAATTGTGTGACAACAGTGTACAAACAGATGACAATAACCCTCAGTTGCGATCTGATATCCACAGATAACAGGAATCAGATGACCGACAACTCGGTACGAAAACAAAATAAATTCAATGAGAACAATGTGAAAAACAGGAAATTTAGTCGAGTCCGTCTGTGAGAAAGTTCAATGTAAAACAATCATTCGTTATTGTATACGAACAATAAACTGGTAGTGTGTTTGCGTGGGTGACGATTCACACAAACATATCTGTGGGTTTAACGTTCTGAACAATAACTGATAAGTAGAAAACCAAATCTGAAAGTGAAACGTACGATCGTGTTCGTACAGTTAGCGCTCTGTACGAAAACGCGCGTAGGTGACGTTTTCTAACAAAACGACGAAAACAAACGATTACGAACATTAAATAATTTAAAATAAACTAAGAATAATACATTCTAGAAATTTACACCAAAACCCTAATTTATATAATTAATTATGTAAAACCACCTAGTGAAATAAAACGTATTTTACAATTCGTAACGAAGTGACAAGGATTAACGATCTGACCCCGAACGAAACAGTAAAGATAAGTGAAATATAATATTTATGTTTTACAATTTTGAAACTCATCAAAACAATTCAAGAAAAACTATTTATTATGAACACATATAATACGCGTTTTAAATTCCGGAAACGCGACGAAAACGAGAACCGAGCAACCGAAACGAACCAGAATTCACCCGGGGTATAAATACCCTAAATGAGGCTTTCTTCCTCATTTCTCTCTTCACTCTCTCTCTCTCTAAAACCCTAATACCGGCTACCCTTCTCTCTCTAGATTTTTGGAACTTCAAACCTCCATAACTTGCTCAATTCTCAGCCAAATCACTCCATCTTTGGACCAAATTGAAGCTCTTGATCCCCTCTACACGAAAGTACAAGGGATCTGAGGAGAAACCCACCGAATCCGAGGTAAAGTGAGCTGCAAAGTCCCGGAAATTAGGGTTTTCAACCCTTTTGTTGAACCCATCGTATAACCAGTCTTCAAACCTTCTTACTTGAACCATACACCACCGAAAACTAGTCCTAACCTACACCCTCTCTGAAAACACCACTAAACCTTGAATGTGGATGGTTCTTGGCTAAGCCTAGCTGCGGCCGAAGGAGGCATCCAGGTGGCCGAGTCACTGGAGCGAAGGGGGGCTGGGTGAAGGAGCCTGGCCACATGGCCAGAGGCCTGCCAAACCACTGCCGACCGAATAACCCCTCTTTCGCTGAGTTGGGTGCCGAATGAGGCTCATTCTAGTCAAGACCCTTTCGGGCCTCCTCCTCATTCGGTCGGATCTCATTGGGGCGCATGAAGACCTTCATTCGGCCTAAGCCGCAACCATTCGACCATAATTCCTCACTTGGCTATGCATTCAGCCGAGACAAACTTTAGTTGGCCGAACCATGGAGCCACTTCCCTTCATTTGGGCCTTGGCCATTCGACCAAGGCTTATTCACAGAATATACTGCTAGGCCCAAATTATGTGGCCCATACTCACTGCCACGGCCTAAGCCCTGCTGTTTCGGTCCAGTTGACATGGTTTGGCCCAGCAACCATTGATTTGCCAAAGTAATTTCATTCGGCCCAAGGCCCAGATTATTGGCCCATGATCAATTGTTTCGGCCCACTTTACATTTGGACTAATCTATCATTCGGCCCAACACCTTCATGAGACCATCTTAGTTCAGCCCATGCATACCTTTGGCCCAATTGAATTAGTTGGCCCATGGTGGTCAATCTAACCCAACATCATCTAATCGGCCCATTGTAGAGTATTGGTCATATGATTCAAGTTGCAAATAAACATATGGAGTTATTGTAAATAATAAAATGCATGGGATTTTCTTAAAATATTACAAAGTTGGTGGAGAAATTATAAAACCATAAAGAGACAAGTGATTTCAATACCCATATACAAAGTCTTAAAGTATAAACTTAAGTTTTATACTTAGAAACTTGATAAACCTCAACTTTTATAAAATAACATGGTTTTTGTTAACTGTGTAACGAACTAGTTCAAGCATAACAAGAACAACATAAGGGATCTTAAAATATGAATCTAAGTTTAATACTTAGGATGGTTTGCAAAGATCCTATCAAAACAAGAGACAAGCATATCACAAAGGGTTTTAATGCAAACAAAGGTCAAAACAAAGTTAAACATAAAACAAATAACTAGGCATGCTAAGCTTAATCTAAATTGATTAAGTGTTAGTAAAACGCATCACAAGAGACTCAAGGCCGAAGGATGACCGAGACACACGAGTGTTAGCCAACTTTAGAGCTAACACAAACACACACACAAACACATACTCAAAGACTTATACTTATAAGTTACAACGACATGAAATCCATACAGGATTGTGAATACAACTACAAGGACAATTAAGAGCGCGTGCACTCTTGTTTAAGCTAAGTCAACCACAACCACTACAAGGTGAGTTCATATGCCCCTTTTCCTAATCTTTACTGATTTCAAAGCTCGGGGCTGAGAAACATGCTAAACTTTTATTTATTTAAAAGTTCTCATTAACATATTACTTATATTATGATTTAGATAATAATTGCTTATCATTATTATCGTTTATCATTACATGCTTGCTTGTTTGATTTTATCATACATGAAATAGCTAGGATGCTACATGCTAACCTAGAATCATGACACATTAACACATAGGATAATGTAAGTTTCTAAAAATATATCATACAACAACGGGGAAACCAAGGGATAACATACCAATAACAATTACAAATAACAAGAATGTTAATCATGATAATGCAACTTCATGATAACAAGATCATTCACACATTACTAACATTGTGTATAAGACAAGTTCTTATAGCACTTTGTTCAAATTGGTAAGAACACTCAACATCGAGATAACAGTTGAGACAATTACTCGTGATATCGAGGAGGATATTACGAGCACACGCTTTCGGGATGGCATTCCCCACATATAGTATTACTATTTATTAAGACTCTATTTAGAGCACATCCTTTAACCATCATGAGTAGGACACTTTACACACCGGGCTGGAGAGGGGTGACAGCTACTGGGACTATTATGTCCCAAACTAGATATCGAGTATGATATCTTACCCACCGGATTGGTTAGTACTGACAGTCACAGAGACTACTAGGTTTCGCTCTAGATATCGAGTATGATATTTTACACACCGGGCTAATTCGTAAGGAATAGCTAACAGAGGCGATTTCGTTTCTTACTTTATTCATTGGTTTAACTAACATGCCGGGCTAATCCACAAGGAATAGCTAACATAGATAATTATGTCTCCTTTCCTTTCATTATTGGGATAAACATACCGAGAAATCATGAGTGAAATGAAATGGGTATCCATTGTTGTATTACAGGTAGTGTTGAATTCAATTGAGCATGTGGTGGGATGGCGTCTGGGCTTGACCCTTTCGTATGCCCTATATATAAGCATGCTTGGTTGGATAAGACACTATATGTAAATATAACCATGGAGAGGACATTGTGTGAAATATGGGAATCAATTATCAATACAACTTGTGTGAAACATTGTGAACATGACTGACATAAATTGAATGGTTTACAATTACTAAACTTATGAATTCACCAATCTAATGTTGACTTTGTTTAAATGCATGTTTTTCTCAGGTGACGAACAGGGTTAGTCACCAGCATCCAAGGATTAAGCTAGTGGACTTTAGAAGACCTAGCTTCATTTTGTGTAGAACATACTTTTGAATGACTAAACTTGAATCATCTTTTGTAAATCTTGTGCATATACAAGATAGAAAACTCAATGATTCTTTTTGGATAGATTTACTTATTTAAATTATAAACATAACATTGTAATTTAACTTTGTAATTCTATGTTATATGTCATGTTAGCATTTCTCATTATATATCATGTGCATGTAAACAATCTGATCATTTCGATTATCAAACGATATCACGCCCCGGGAACCTTCCGCCCGGAGGGAAAGTCGATCCAGCCCGCCGGCTCGAGGTGTGACAGATTGGTATCAGAGCCATGGTTATAGAGAAATATAGGTCATATTACTTAAACGGTTTGGCCTAGACTATAACCTAGGGACCCTCATGTAGAGATCATTTGTCATAGGATTCTATTTGCATATGTCTTCTGCTTCTTATCACCGGACTAACCGATTTCTTTTCGGTTATGATCAGAATGCCGCCAAGATGACCACCAGCTTTACTGCCACCACCACCTCATAATTCAGCACCGCACTCATCGACACCAACACCGCCTGACTCTCCTACACAACCACCTCCTCCTCCGCCGCCGCATGTCCATCAATTGGATCCTGCTACTGTAGCACTGGCCACACTATTGACCAGTCAACTGAGGGATGTGATCCCCAACATGATAAACAGAATTAACAACAATAACAGTAACAACATTGCCAACTCATCTGGAGAGGGCAGTGGAAACACCAAGAATCACACGGACTACTCCTACAAGAACTTCGTGGGATGCAACCCACCTAGTTTTGATGGAAACAAAGGTGCTGTGGGCTTAATCCAATGGATTGAGAAAATGGAGACTACCTTAGACATCAGTGGATGTCCTGACCAACACCGCGTGAGGTATGCTGCAGGATCATTCGAGAAACGAGCATTAACCTGGTGGAATGCCCAGGTTCAAACCAGAGGAAGGGATGAGGCATTGGCGATGCCTTGGGAGGATTTCAAGAGTCTGTTGAGGGGCGAATTCTGCCCGAGAAATGAACTTAAGAATGTGGAAACAGAACTGTCACACCCCGAGCCGGCGGGAACGGATCGGCATTCTCGTCGGGCGGAAGGTTCCCCGGGGAGCGATATCGTTGTGATAATCGAAATGATCAGATCCTTTACATAGCACAAGAGATATAAATGAGAAATGCTAACATGACATTCAATGCGTAGAATTACAAAGTTAAATTACACAATAAGTGTTCATAATTTAACTAAGTACATATACTCAAAAGAATCGTGTAGTTTCTACCTTGTAACTGTACAAGATATGCAAAAAGGATTCACAATGTCATCAAAATATATGCATCCAAAAGTAAGCTAGGTCTTCTAAAAGTCCTCTAGCTTAATCACTGATGCTTGTTAACTAGACCTGTCCGTCACCTGAGAAAACATGCATTTAAACAAAGTCAACACTACGTTGGTGAGTTCATAAATTTAGTATTTGAAAACCATTGAATTTATGCCAGTCATGTCCACAACGTTTCACACAAGTTGTATTGATAATTGATTTCCGTGTTTCACACAATGTCCTCTCCATGGTTATATTAACAGATAGTGTCTCATCCAACCAAGCATGCTTATATATAGGGCATACAAAAGGGTCAAGCCCAGACGCCATCCCACCACATGCTCAACTGAATTCAACACTGCCTGTAATAAAACGATGGATACCCATTTCATTTCACCCATGATTTCCCGGTATGTTTATCCCAATAATGAAAAGGAGGGAGATGATTATCTCTTTTAGCTATTTCTTACATAATAGCCCGTAATGTATAATAACCCAATAAATAAAGTAAGATATGTAATCGTCTCTGTTAGCTATTCCTTACGGATTAGCTCGGCATGTAAGATATCATACTCGATATCTAGAGCGAAACTTAATAGTTTCTGTAGCTAATCATTAATAATTAGCCCGGCGTGTAAAATACCCAGACAATTGAATAAAGAGACATAATTGCCTCTGTTAGCTATTCCTTACAGATTAGTCCAGCGTGTAATATATCTTACTCGATATCTAGGGCGAGACCTAGTAGTCTCTGTGACTGTCAGTATTAACCAGTCCGGGGTGTAAGATATCATACACGATATCTAGATTGGAACATAATAGTCCCTGTAGCTGCCGTCCCTGACCATCCTGGTGTGTAAGATGTCCTACTCATGATCCCTAGTGTGAGACATAATAGTCTAAGTAACTGTCATTTCTGACAAGCCCGGTGTGTAAGATATCCTCCCACGATATCTATTGGAATGAATACGTTCCCTGGACTTTATGAATTTTCCCTAGTTATATAATAGCACCTCTCGTGCCTGGTATGATTTCATTAGATTACCCCCAAGTCTTATGTCTAAAGGTTCATGATTTACCCGACTGATCCACGGTTAGTGTAACTGGCACACTCTGACGGTTATAGGATGCACTCTAAATAGAGTTTTAATATATAGTGATAGTATATGTGGGGAATGCCATCCCGAAAGTATGTTCATGATATCCTCCTCGATATCATAAGTAATTGTCTCAACTGTTATCCCGATGTTGAGTGTTCTTAGTGACTTTAACAAAGTATTATAAGAACTAATCTTATGACACGATGTTAGAAATGAGTGAATGATCTCGTTATCATGAAGTTTCGTTATCATGATTATCATTCTTGATATTTGTAATTGTTTTCAGTGTGTTATTCCTTGGTTTTCCCGTTGTACTATCGTATAATAAATAATAAACAGTTGTAAGATATATTCTTACAACTAGTACTATTCTAGTGTTTAAATGTGTCAGGAAGCTATAATGGCATGTATCTTCCTAGTTATCTCAAGTAGGATAAACTCAAGTAAACAAGCGTGTAATGATAAACGATAATAATGATAAACAATTATTATCAAAATCATAATATAAGCAATATGTTAATGGAAACTTTTAAGTAAATAAAAGTTTGGCATGTTTCTCAGCCCCGAGCTTTGAAATCAGTAAAGATTAGAAAAGGGGCATATGAACTCACCTTGTTGTTGTAGGGTTGACTTTGCTTAAAAGGAAGAATGCACGCGCTCTTTGTTGTTCTTGTAGTAGTTTTCACGTTCCTGTATTGATTTCACATTGTTTGTATTCTTATAAGTATAAGTCTTTGAGTGTGTGCTCGTATGTGTATTGGTGTTAACCCTAAGTTTTAGTTAACTCTTGAAGGTCTCCTTTATCCTTATTCGGTCTCGTTTAATTGTTGTGACTTAACATGTTTCATTACTTCCCTTGATCTAACACTTGAAATCACTTGTTACTTTGTTAAATCTGCATTATCCTAGGTGTTAGGAATTTAAGTCCACCACCTTAGTAGTAGGTTAAATAATACCATTGTAAAATTGTAAGTATGATAATCCTTAACCATTTGATGTTTCTTTTAGATTACATATTAACCTTTTGGTCGTATGGTTGTCATTTGAGCAGTGTTTAAAGCATTATGTCCGAGCGTTTATGTGTAGATCCTTATTGGGCCGAAGGAAACCGTAGACCTTGTGAGTTTTGTGGGCCTAGATGTGTACGGGCTTTTCCATAATAATCAACATGGGCCATGCACACATATGTGGGCCGATTAAGGGTTATGTGGGCTGCCCAGTATGTATTTGTGACATGTGGCCCAATTCATTTAAACTCTTGGGCTCGTTAAGCCTTTATGGCCGAGACAATTGATTGGGCCGGTTGTTGGGCTAAGGGGTTGGTTCCATGGGTTGGTTAATGGTTATTGAGCTGAATCCATGAAATAAATATGGGCTGATTACTATGGGCCTCCTCGAAATGAAATGGGCCATGAACTTGGGCCGATTGGAATTGAATAGGTTAATTGAATCAGTATGTTTGGCAAGTTAGGGTGAGGTTGAGTGAACATCCAGCGAACCTAATGGTTCTTGTGCCCTTGCAGCTGATTGGCGAACCCCATGGTTCGGCTGGGATTGAAATCAAAGGTTCGGTGCACTAGGGAGGGTTCGGAAATGATGCATGGTTCGGCTGAGGCAGCATATGGTTCGCCGACATGACTCAAGGTTCGTGATGAAGTTGGGTTCGTTGCTTCAAGGTCTGGTCACCAGGGTTCGCTTGACTGATGTCGGTTCGTGAGTGTGACCATGGATCGGTGGGTGCATGAAGGGTTTGTAGGGGTCGAAGGTTCGCTTGACTTGAAAGGTTCGTGACCCCACTGGGTTCGGCCATGGGTGTCTGTCATGTCTAGGTTCGTGGCCCTTGTGTGCTTAACAAGGCTCGACAGTGCTCAACCCTTCACGAACCTGCTCTTGCGCAACACCACTTCATCCACATCATGGTTTCTAACTGATGTAGTGGGTTATCCTCGGTGTGGTGTTGAGCTAAACATTACTTCGAAGGGGTAGGGTTGGCTTGCAAGGGTTCCAAACCGGTTGTGAGGTTAGGTCGAATAAGTGGGTGAGAAAACCCTATTTTCAGCCATTTTTATGGCATCATACCTCGATTAGCGTAGATCCGTTGTACTTCCTTGTAGAAGACCTCAAGAGCTTCGTGTGGGTTCAAGAATCATCGAATTTCGTCAACGAATGAGCAAGATATGGTGGATTGAAGCTTGGAAATGGTGGTGGGAGGTGGATTCCAAATTTAGAGTAAGAGATATGAGTAGGTGATGTAATGAATGAAATTTAATGCTTGTGAGTAGTTTTTTTATACCTCGAGAAGGTTTGGGTTTGTTTCGATTGCTCGGTTCGCGTATTCGTCGCGTTTCCGGCAATTTACGCGTAGTTTATTTGTAATAAATAAAAGAAAGATTATTTTAATTATTTGATGAGTTTCAAAATTGTAAAATGTTATTTATTTTATTTTATTAAATTAATTTCGTTCGTGTCGTGTTTCGTTTTCGTTTCGTCAAATCGTGTCACCATCGCGCGTATTCGTTCGAATCGTCATTCGAACGAACACGTCGATGGTTTGACTTTCTGACTTTTGTTTTCCAACTTCTAGTTATCATTTCAGAACATTAAACACACAGATATGTTTGTGTGAATTGTTACCCACGCAAACACACTGTCAGTTTGTTATTCTGAAACGACACTGCAATATTGTTTGAATTGTGTTTCCTCACTGTCTGACTCAACTAACATCCTGTTATCACATTGTTTTCACACTAAATTGTCGGCCATGTGATTCCTGTCATCTATGGATATCAGATCGCATCCGATTTGTTTTCGTTATTTGTTTGCACATTGTTGTTTCTCTTGAGTGTATGTATTTACTGTGTTTAAGTTTTCACTTAAACACATGCAGCTGTAATTTGTTTTCTGAGTTCTGTTGCCACACAACTATTTAAGCACTGTATTTACACAAAGTGAATAGTGAAAGTACACACACCGTACAGACTTGCCGGACGGTGTGGTACTAGTTGTCACAAGAACTACTGAACCACATGATGGTGGGAGCTGAACATCTGGCATTTACCACCAGATTTCATGAACTGACAACACTGGCACCGGATATAGTGCCCACACTAGAGAAAAGGATTGAACGGTATGTTGGTGGACTACCGCCATGCATTCGAGGGCATGTGATTGCCACACACCAAACCACACTAGAGATGGCTGTCACGCTATCAGCTTCACTGACTGATGTAATGGCTGCCTCTGGTGCACTCAAGAGGGAATCTGGAACTACTGAGAATCTGGAACAACCCTCCACCAAGAAACGAAAAGTCGTTAAGAATTTCGCAATGACCACTGCTACCAAATAAGCTGTGCTCACACAACCACCACAGAACCACAAATCTTATTCTGGCACAGCTCCATTCTGCAATAAGTGCAACTATCATCATCAACCTGGCACCGGGTGCAGACAATGCACTTATTGTGGAAAAATGGGGCATTGGGCCAAATTTTGCAAGGGGGCAGACAACACAACACAGGACAAACCAAGCAGTGGCACAGACCGCTATACACCATGATCGCATCTCCTGTTACACCTGCGGGGAACCACGACATTATGCGAAAGACTGCCCAAAAAGGGTGCTACCGAGAGGGCCAGTACCAAGAAGACGTGCATTCCAAATTGGAGCAGCAACAGCTCGCCAAGACACTGACGCCAACACTGGTACGCTTTCAATCCAAATCTTTGCAGTTGTATTATTTAATACTAGCATAGATTATCGTTGTCTCTTCAAAGTTAGTTTAGAACTTACTCACAGTTGGTGCAACACTTGGGTATCTCTTACACTAAATGACATGAACTTACTGTTCACTTACCTTTAGTGAACAAACACACACCATGGAATTCAAAGTGATGGACACGAGTGGTGTCAATACCATCATCGGAACGGATGCTTTGTCCCTAATAGGGATGAAGTCATCTAATCCAATAAAACCCTTTTCATGTCATTACAGTGAACGACAGAGATGCAATCCTAAATCTTATTGTTGGAGTACGAAAACTCACGATTCGATCCGTAAAAGTTGTCCTATCAGACAATATACAAATTCATTCTAACAAGGGGAGAAACGAGAGGTTTCTTCTGACAGAGAATAGCACGTGATCGTAAGAATTATAGTGAACATTATAGAGCCTGAAGTTGTTTAATAACTCGAGATACCACTATGGAAGTGTACACAAACAGCTATGGATTTAAAATGCCAAGCTACCAAACTCTTCCAGTGAATCTAATGATTGTTAGATCATCGTGAGCAGTCGGGTTAAGTCTGCTTATTTCATAAATAGACACAAAGCTTAAGTTCAATGAGAACAACTAACATACAAAGAAACACATGATATCAAAGCATCTCCACCTATACAAAGAAAAAGTAGTACCGACAATGACGTTTAAATTTCGGGACGAAATTTCTTTAACAAGGGGAGACTGTGACAACCAGTACCAGACTGTCCGGCAAGTCCGTACAGTGTGTGTACTTTCACCATTAACTGTGTGTGTGAATACAATGCGCGAACAGTTGTGTGACAACAGTGTACAAACAGATGACAATAACACTCGGTTGCGATCTGATATCCACAGATAACAGGAATCAGATGACCGACAAGTTGGTATGAAAAAAAAATAAATTCAATGAGAACAATGTGAAAAACAGGAAGTTTAGTTGAGTCCGTCTGTGAGAAAGTTCAATGTAAAACAATCATTCGTTATTGTATACGAACAATAAACCGGCAGTGTGTTTGCGTGGGTGACGATTCACACAAACATATCTGTGGGTTTAACGTTCTGAACAATAACTGATAAGTAGAAAACCAAATCAAGAAGTGAAACGTACGATCGTGTTCGTACAGTTAGCGCTTTGTACGAAAACGCACGTAGGTAACGTTTTCTGACAAAACGACGAAAACAAACGATTATGAACATTAAATAATTTAAAATAAACTAAAAATAATACATTCTAGAAATTTACACCAAAACCCTAATTTATATAAGTAATTATGTAAAACCACCTAGTGAAATAAATCGTATTTTACAATTCGTAACGAAGTGACAAGGATTAACAATCTAACCCCGAACGAAACAGTAAAGATAAGTGAAACATAATATTTATGTTTTACAATTTTGAAACTCATCAAAAGAGTTCAAGAAAAACTATTTATTAAGAACACATATAATACGCGTTTTAAATTCCGGAAACGCGACGAAAACGAGAACCGAGCAACCGAAACGAACCAGAATTCACCCGGGGTATAAATACCCTAAATGAGGCTTTCTTCCTCATTTCTCTCTTCTCTCTCTCTCTCTCTAAAACCCTAATCCCGGCTACCCTTCTCTCTCTAGATTTTTGGAACTTCAAACCTCCATAACTTGCTCAATTCTCAGCCAAATCACTCCATCTTTGAACGAAATTGAAGCTCTTAATCCCCTCTACACGAAAGTACAAGGGATCTGAGGAGAAACCCACCGAATCCGAGGTAAAGTGAGCTGCAAATTCCCGGAAATTAGGGTTTTCAACCCTTTTGTTGAACCCATCGTATAACCGGTCTTCAAACCTTCTTACTTGAACTATACACCAACGAAAACTAGTCCTAACCTACACCCTCTCTGAAAACACCACCGAACCTTGAATGTTGATGGTTCTTGGCTAAGCCTAGCTACGGCGGAAGGAGGCATCCAGGTAGCCGAGTGGCTGGAGACGAAGGGGGGCTGGGCGAAAGGGCCTGGCCGCATGGCCAGAGGCCTGCCGAACCACTGCCGACCAAATGACCCATCTTTCGCTGATTTGGGTGCCGAATGGGGCTCATTCAGGTTACGAACAGGGTTAGTCACTAGCATCCAAGGATTAAGCTAGTGTACTTTAGAAGACCTAGCTTCATTTTGTGTAGAACATACTTTTGAATGACTAAACTTGAATCATCTTTTGTAAATCTTGTGCATATACAAGATAGAAAACTCAATGATTCTTTTTGGATAGATTTTCTTAGTTAAACTATAAACATAACATTGTAATTTAACTTTGTAATTGTATGTTATATGTCATGTTAGCATTTCTCATTATATATCATGTGCATGTAAACAATCTGATCATTTCGATTATCAAACGATATCGCGCCCCGGGAACCTTCCGCCCGGCGGGAAACTCGATCCAGCCCGCCGGCTCGGGGTGTTACAGTACCATAAGTTACGGCGGGCACCTTCCAGCCCAATTTTTTTGAATTTTTCTTTTTAGGATCCAACTCATACCCCTTCTAAAACCCTAAAAACCCGAACTGAACCCAAGGTCATGAAATTCTGGACATCCCTCTAACTTTTTCTCTTCAAGTTACATCACATACTCTCATCTCTCCCAGCCACCATCTTCATCTTTCTCATTACTCCTTCATAGTTACCATAAACCTTAACTTCTTCAATTCTCCACCAAATCAACCAAGTAAGTAGTCCATCTTTAGTGTTTTTCGACAAGGATCAAAACCCCGGTGTTATTTTTGCTCAGTTCGCGTTCGTTTGGGATTAATCAACTGCGACAACTCCGAACCCTAACTTTCAAAATGGGGATTTTTGGGTTTTTGAGTTAATCTTTCAATTTCAACACTCTTTGCACTCACTAAACTTCAAAGGTATGTAATTTTCACTTTATTTCAGTGATGGGCATGAATGCTTTAAGATTTCATAGTATGTAGTTAATATTTTATGGCTTGAATGCATGTTTTGACATTGTAGAGCCCGACTAAAGATAAAGACTGACAAAGTCAACCAGAGAAGAGTTGAAGACCTGATCTTGTTTATTTTCGTGTACTTTGTAATTCGTGTACAGTTGTATTTCGAGTACTCGACTATTTTCGTGTATAGAGGTTCGAGTACTCCTAGAGTAGTATAAATAGACGTATTTTGTACTGTTCTAGGGTTGGATTCCCGAGGCGTGCTCTCTAGATGTATTGAGGCACTGTTTCATGAACTTCACTGAATATATTAAAGTTTTGATCTTTCTTCTTGTTCTTGTGATTCTATTATGGATTCCGCGCGTTATAGAGTCGTTTTATGCATATTGGAGACATAAAGCTCGGTTCATGACATATTTGTGGACCTACACGTGGTATCAGAGCCTTAGTGCTCTTTTCTACATCAAGGTACAAGCTTTTTAGTGCAACTTCATTGCTTTCTTGTTCTACTCTACACTATCTAGCTGCTATCAGAATTTGGGACTCTGAATCTTAAGAAATATTTCTCTAGAAATTTGTCAAGTATTTTCGAGTTCAAATTTAGAGAACAGTTTTTCGGGTAAAGAAGAATTCGAGTTTAAGTGAAGTTCGTCTACAAATTTGTGATTTCGATTACATGGAGATTTCAGTTACATCTTGAGTTCGATTACAGGTTCATGATTCGAGTAAAGGTTTGAGTTCTAGTACTGTTGGTGTTCGAGTAGAAGTATGAGGTTCGATTACACTTGGATTTCGAGAACTACCTTAAATTTTGGGTAGTTTTGTCATTTCAAGTATTGACTAGACTTTGTGCACTGTTTGGGACTTAACACTTTTGTGGATTTCGAGAACAACACTTAGAACAATTTTCTGATTGATCATGACATCAAAGAACCTCACCAACCCTTCAAACCTGATCAACTTAGAGAATAAGATTAGCATCGGAACCAAGCCACCTAGGCTCGTGTCGGGAGATAACTTCTAGGATTAGAAATTCAGGTTCCAATCGTTTATCAAGTACACATACCCAAAGTTGTGGAGGTCAATTGAAGAAGGGCCGTATGTGCCTATGTACCAAATTGAGCTAAACGGACTCATTCCCAAGGACCCGAACTTATACACAGAAAACGACATTCTTTTGAAAGTGAAAGATGATAAGGCATACGCATCAATCACCATGGTGTTGTCAACTGGCGTGGCTCACTGGTTCAAAGAGCATTAGACAGCTAAGCAATTATGGGATGCTTTGGAAGCAAAATTTGAGGGTAATGATGACATGCGAGAAAGTCGCAAGGATATGTTAAGGCAGAGGTTCAATATGTTCAACCATGTTAAGGGAGAGTAATAGGAAGCTCAACTGAACCGATTTACACATCTGATTAGAAATGATCAGTGCAGGAATAGAGATGTCCAAAGGAGAAATCAACAAAAATCTCTTGAACTCATTGCCGTATAACTGGAATTCAAACTGCACCACTATCAAGAGAACCAAGGACATGTACAAGACCTCTTTGAGTGAGTTGATCTCCATTATTAACTCATATGACAGGGACGACAAGCAAAGAGCCCTCAATCATGCCAGCTCTATTGGCATTGCTCCTGCATCATAGAATGCTGCTCTCTTGTCTGCCATCAACTTTCAAGCATCTGGTCCTCTGCAATACTAGAACCACTCATCTCAATCTGTTCTGTTTGAGACTGCATTCCTTTCTTCAGGGCAACTTAGTTTAGTGCCCAAAGTCAATCTGGAAAGTGAAGAAAATATGCTGCTGTTCAAAGGCTTCATAAATAGTTACAATGCTTTTATTGCTGGAGAGTTGGAACCGGCCAATCTCACTCAAGATAACTTGGAGCAGATTAACCCGACAGATGTGGAAGAGATGGAAATCTCTTGGCAAATGGAAATGGCAGTCTTCCGTGCCAAAAAGTTTATGAAGAAATATGGAAGAAACAGTTTCGGCAACAAACCAGGGAAGAAGCTGGGATTTGCTAAGTTAAAGATGCGATGTTACAACTGTGACCAGCCGGGTCACTTTGCTAGGGAGTGTAAACAACCGAAGGTGGTGAAGAAGGGAGAGAAGAATACTAATGAGAAAGTTGCTGTTGGGGGAGGTGCAAGCACATCAAAAGCACCAGTGACGCAGAAGACAGACTCCTATGATTGGAGTGATCAAGTGCAAGAGCTGGAACTGACCCTGAGCCATGCATTCATGGCAGAAGTGGATGAGAAGCACAATGAGGTAACCAAAAATATTTGATCAACTTCTTTAATTGAGAAGGTACTTAAGTACTGTTCTCATAATGAAACACTAATCAAAGTGGTCACTAAACTGGTATATTTTAACTCTGAGTTTCTCAAAAATGAAACAATTTTTAAAAGGAAACTTGAGGCTGAGGGTCGTGATGTTTCAAAAATGAAAGAACTGTTAAGAGACAAAGAGTCAAATTATCAAGATGCCAGACGCAAAATTGATGAGCTCACTTTAGAATTAGAACAAGTTAAAACTCAACTTTCTAAAACCTCAGTCAGATGTGAGAAATTCGATTATGCAAGCAAAGTTTTAGAAGACATGGTTAGCATTCAGTATTGGGAGAAAAGGGGTAAGGGTCTTGGTTATAAGGAATGTGAGCCTCCTTTTAATCATAATTACTAAAGCATGCCCAGAATCAACACATCTGTTGATGACTTAGCTTTAAAATCTGATCATGCTTTTGAGTTTCCCACTGAACCAGTCTCACTTACAGTTGACCCCATGTTTGTTTCTGATGATTCTGAGGTATATGCAGATAGTTTAAATGATACAGGTTTGAGGGGGAAGAATGAAGAAAGAAGTGCTGGGAGCAGCACATAATGTTCAACATCTTCTCGCAAATCACATTTTATTCCAAAAACTGATTTTGTAGGAAGATTTGATGAAATTAATATTAAACCAAATGAGATGTTTAAGAAGTTTAATTCTACTTTTGTTAAAAGTGATGATGTTTTTAAATCAGTTTCTTCTTCTTTGAAGTAGATGAACGGGGCTCATTCCACAATCACCAAAGAGGCGGGTTCAAAGTTAAACCCTGACTATGAACCTTTTGTTCCAACCGGGTCCTTAGAACAAGCCTCTACTCGTACTTCATCTGGTCATGGTGATTGTGATGTAAAGTCATTTGACCCAAAAGAATTTCATGAAAAGGTATGTTGCTTTGCATGTGGTAGACAAGGCCACATTACCAGAAACTGTCTGCACCGACCTACTGAATTTTTCTACGGGAATAATCAGAAGGTCACACCCAAGGCCAAACCTACCAAAAGATCAATGAGGACTGACCAATCCTCAAAGCCTAGGGTGACACCTCAGAAGGTACCTCAGAATACTCCCATTGTCAAGAAGGCCAAACCAGTTAAACAAAATCAAACTGGTTTTCAGAATCAAAACTCAAAGGTTTTTAAAACAAAAAGCAAATCACAGTGGAAAAATAAACCACCAATGAAACCATCTTTAAAACCATTTGATCATGGCAGTGGTACAATGCCTAAAATTGTCGGGGCCAAACCAATCAAGCCCAAAGCGGATATCAAAAGTGGACCCACTATTCCATCTGTACCTAAATCTGTTATGGTTTGGGTACCCATTTCTGATTGATTTTGTGTTTAATGCAGGGACGACCCAATAAGCTTAAAAATGTTTGGTATGTGGACAGTGGCTGCTCTCGGCATATGACTGGGGATTTCTCTCAGTTACAAGAAGTCACACCTTTCAATGGAGGATACGTCTCATTTGCCGGAGACAAGGGAGGGAAGACAACCATGAAGGGCACAGTCACCAATGGAACTCTAAGCTTTGAGGATGTGTACTACGTTGAAGAGCTCAATCACAGCTTATTGAGTGTTTTTCAGATATGTGACAAACGCTTCTCAACACACTTCACAAACAAGGAGTGTCTCATTCTAAAGCCCGGATTTGTTGTGCCTGAGAAGTGGATCTTGATGAGGACAATGAGAATCAACAATGCCTACATCATCAATATGAATTTAGAATAATTCACTAAGAACACTTGTCTGGTTTCAAAGGCATCGGAGCATGACTGTTTGCTATGACATTGCCAACTGGGTCACGTCAATCTGTAGAATCTCAACCGACTCGCAAAGGGAGATCACGTTATTGGCTTACCTTCTAATGATTTCTCCACAATTGAGAAGTGCATCGCGTGTGCCAAGGGAAAGCAACACAAAAGACCCCATAAGCCTTAAATGTTCAACTCTATCTCATCAATTCTGCAACTTCTTCACATGGATCTCTTTGGACCGGTGAACGTTATGAGCATTGGGAAGAAGTCATATTGTCTGGTTGTGACAGATGATTATTCCAGATATACTTGGGTGTTCTTTCTAGCTAAGAAAGATGAGACATCAGAGATTTTGAAGAAGTTTATAACCCTGATCGAAAATCAGAAGAATCTATGGGTTAAGGTGATCAGAATTGACAACGGCACTGAGTTTTGAAATCAGACACTTATTGATTTATGCGATGAGAAGGAATTGCTCGGTAGTATAGTGCAGCTCGTACACCTCAGCAAAACAGAGTTGCTGAAAGAAGGAACAGATGACTTATTGAAGCTGCATGGACCATGCTGTAAGTGTCCAAACTGCCAACATTCTTCTGGGCTGAAGCTGTTAACACAACTTGTTATGTTCAAAATTGAGCACTGTTGAACAAACGCCATCAAAAGACCCCTTATGAGATTTTCTTCAATCAGAAGCCTAAAGTTGGACATTTCAAGTCGTTCGGGTGTCCACGTACTCTCCTCCATACTGAGCCGAATCATAAGTTTGATGACAAGGCTGATGAGCGTTACTTTGTGGGCTATTCATTAGATAAAGCTGCCTACTGGGTATACAACAAGAAGACCCGGATGATTGTGGAGTCATACTATATCGATTGGCAAGAGATGAATAACACCGACGCCAGTTCAGGTCCAAACTGGTTATTACAGTATGATTCTACTTTCAAGCCCTTCAACACTACATCAGAGAGTGCTACACCATCTGAGCCAACTGAAAACTTTGACAAGAGTGATGACGTAGACTACCGGGTTGACTACGTTCCATGTGATCCCAAGCTTCTAACGGTTGACCCTCCAGGCATGTATGATCGGTATCCTCTAGTTCAGCCAACCCCGATCAATGAAGTCATTTCATCAGATCCGGATACTTCTTAGTCTGTTCAGCCAATCCTGAGACAGATCAAGCTTCATCTTCTTCTCACCAAACTTTTGATAATCCACTGTTCTCAGACCACATCCCTAAGGAACATTGTGTGGATCATGGAGCCGAAGCAAGTGAAACCGCTCCAGTTGACAACCTTTCTTCTTCCAGTGAAGATCAGATGAACCACATCAGCAATTTGCTTCATAACCTGGTTGTGGAGGAAGTACCAACCCTAAGCATCAACAAGAATCATCCTGTGGAAAATATTATCGGACCTCTTTCAGAAGGAGTTCTCACACGATGCCGGTCCATTCCAGCTCAGAACACCTTGCCTGAAAGCACTATCTCACAAAGCCAATCAGGTCCGATTAATTCTTGTTTGTATTCCTATTTTATTTCGCAGGTCAAACCCAAGAATGTCAAGATGGCTCTTAAGGAGTCAAGCTGGGTAGAGGCGATGCAGGAAGAGTTGACGCAGTTTCAGAAGCTCAAGGTGTGGAATCTGGTTCCATTGCCCAATGGAAAACTGCCATTTGGAACCAGGTGGGTCTTCATAAACAAAAGGGATGATTCGAGGATAATCATAAGAAATAAGGCACGATTGGTAGTTTAGGGCTTCTACCAACAAGAGGGAATCAACTATGAAGAAGTCTTTGCACCAGTCGCAAGACTTGAAGCAATACGGATCTTCTTGCCCTATGCTTCCTACATGAACTTCACTGTGTATCAAATGGATGTGAAGACTGCCTTCTTGTATGGAAAGGTCAAAGAAGAAATCTATGTGTGCTAGCCCCCAGGGTTCGAGGATTCGCAGTATCCCGATCATGTCTACAAGTTAGACAAAGCCCTCTATGGTCTTCATCAAGCACCACGAGCATGGTATGCTACTCTTACAGATCATCTGCTTGCTCATGGATATACCCATGGAGCCATTGACCAGACACTGTTCGTTCGCAAAGATAAGGATAATCTGATTCTCGTCCAAATCTACATGGACGACATTATTTTTGGTTCCACGAGCTCGGTGCTATGCAAAGAATTTGAAGCGATGATGAAGAAAAAGTTTGAGATGAGTGCGATGGGAGAAATGACCTTCTTCTTGGGTCTTCAGGTAAAGCAAGATCCGAAGGGCGTGCTGATTCATCAAGGCAAATATGTTACCGATATTCTGACAAAGTTCAATATGTTGGAATCAAAGTCTGCATCCACTCTTATGCCTGCTCGTCCGGTCTTAACTTCGGATTCTGATGGTGAAGATGTTGATGAGCACCTATACCGCTCGATGATTGGCTCTTTGAAGTACCTGACTGGTAGCCGACCAGAAATCAAGTTCTACGTATGTCAGTGTGCCATATATCAAGCAAATCTGAAGGATCTTTTCACAAAACCGTTCGACACAGCTCGATTTCACCATCTCCTTGCATCTCTCAAACTAATTAGTTTTGATTAAAACAATTTTTTAAATACTGTAAAATTTGTGTTTTGTTTTACTTTAATTATCATATATCACAAATTTAGGGGGAGAAAATTTACAAAAACAACTAAAAGATTTTTGGTTTTTGAGTCAGTCTAAGATGATCTACAAGATATGGGGAGTGAATTTTAAGAAAACAACAAAAAGATTTTACATTTTCAAAGTTCAAGAAAAATACAAAAAGATTTGGATTTGGATGGTTAAGTGAAGAGGTTCAATTTGGGAAGTGAAATGATTTCTGACACTCAGAAATTCACTACCTAAAAGTAAATTTCTAAAGAATAACAACTTTGGATAACTATAATTCACTAAAAATTAAAACAAGTTTTTCAAAATGAAAGAAATGGACATGATCATTCAAAAATATTAAATATAGATAAATGAGAAGTAAGGAAAATCAGATAACCAGAAAGATGTAACAACTATTTGACTTCTTGCATAAATCTTTAAGTCAAAACAAGATTTTGTTTCGATAAACTTGAAACTGTTTTGAAAAAAAATCGGGTATTTTCCATGTTTTGTGGAAACAAAGAGCGAGAAATACTTACTGAAGCATCCTCTGTTTTGCGTAAGCAAAGACCTAGATATGTGAGGTTAAAGCCAATGTGCCTACATATCAGTAAAGTAAAAGATGCCAATGAGCACAAAGATGATAGAACCCCTTCTTGTTCTTGATTCAAATCTAATCAATCTGTTCTTTTTCTTTTATCATCTTTAACTCTGTCAAAATATTTTAAGTTCTTTGAAACACAATCAAAGTTTGAATCAAAAGATTTGACAAAATTGATAGGTTGCATGCTTATCTAGTTTTATCGTCTGACTCTTCATAAACTTCCCAAACTTGGTTTCAGAAAAACCATTAGAAGACCCTTGATCATAAGTCTTATTTTTGAATTACGGATTAACGAGTGGAAATTATTGGTAGGGCATAATTATTTTAAGGTTGGGTTTCAAAAAGAAATTATCTTAAGGTGGTCGAATTTTTGATAGAGATTTGATCCCACGAAATTGATCCGACTCAACTTTGAACTCGTCCAAATTTCTGAGTTTATTTTATTTTATTATATTTTATTATTTTATTTTATTTTACAAAAACTAAGAAATTTTTTTCAGAAAATAATTATACTCGAAAATTGGAATACTCGAATATCATACATGATTTCGTGTACACGAAAATCGTGTACTCGAAAGCTTTTCTATAAATACTTTGCGTTTGTGCTATTTCGAGTACCATTTGCTCCGTATTCGATTTTTCTTTCCATTAGGCGATCTCGATTTTTCATGCACCATTTTCAGAATCCACTCTGACTATATTGTATATCATATATAGGCGACCCTAGGTATAGATTTTGAACAAATTTTCACCGTTGAATAAAAAGTTATGGGCCAAAAATATTTTTCGAGTACTCTGCTCTGTTAACAGAGGGAATCTTGGACAAATCATATCGAAATCCTCAAAATTAGAAAGGGATCTTCCTATATGTTGGTCGCCTCCTAATTCCGAGCATTTCAAGTATATTTGGGTGTTTTAAGGAGCAAAATTGGAGTTATGATTTTTTTAGTGTTCTCGAAATTTTGAATTTCTAATATAAGTTTCGAATACAAATTTCGAGTATGAGTATTTCGAATACAAATTTCGAGTATGAGTATTTCAAATACAATTTTCGAGTATGAGTATTTCAAATACAAAACCTTTTTCGATTACAACTTGTATTTTTGAATACACCTTAAATTTCGAATAGAACCAATTTTTGAACACAGTTCTATTTTTGATTACCTTCTTGTGACAATCCGGCAATTCCGGATTAACCCTGTTAACTAAAGGTTAACAAAACCGAAACGAAATTTCACAATACTGAACTAGAGGGGCTATTGGTGAACAAGACCAGTTTCAAAGTAATTAAACTACAAGGTTTAGTCTTGAAATTATGTCAAAGTATGAAATTTTGACTTTTGGATAGTCAAAATTCGGATTTCTCTCAATTGAAACCGAAATTTGATGATTAACCTGTATAATTGCTAAATTAAACACTCTAGAGTATCACATTAATGATCATTATCATCAATCATCCGTTACTAGACCAGAAATGATCGAAATTTATCAAGAAAGAGAACCAAAGGTTGAAACCGTCACTTGCATCATTACAATTTGTATAATTCGAACAAAACACTCGCAATTGAGTTCACAGAAGCATTGTTCGGCACCTATAGGATTCTCTGTATACAGCAATTTGTTCTCAGAAGTGCAGTATCGAAGAATCGACTTAGAGGTGGTCGAAATTGAAGCCATAAGTTGAACATCATCAATTCTAGATCAAAACAGGTTAGTAATCGATCTTACATCTTCTAAAATGGCCGACTAAGCTAACCCATGTGACCAATTCGTGATTAAACATCGAATCATATGGTTTTTAATTCTAGGGTTCTTGATAAGAACGCAATTGGGGGTTTTAATGCAAACGAATTCAAAACTCAAATTGATTCTCACTATCAGTTTCGGAATCGGATGTTAAACGAAAATCCCACATCAATTTCATGTAACAAGTTCGATTAAACCGATTTCGAATTCTAGGGTTTCTAGGACAAAACGGTTTTGGGGATTTCTATTTAGAAGTATTTTAAAATCAAATTAAATAGCATGAGTGGCTTTAGAAGATTCCGATTAATGTTAATGCTATGTTAATTTCATCATAGAACTACGAATTGATGGGAGTCGAGTTCTAGGGTTCATAGGGCAAAGCGTTTTGGGGGTTTAGATTAAAACGCGTTTTATATTCAAATTAATTGTTATCAATAGTTTCAGATAGTTCCGATTAAGGATAAACGTGTATTAATTCGAAGTTCTAATATCGGATCACAAGAATTTGATGATTAGGGTTCTTTAACATAAACGAATGGGGGTTTCGTACTCAAACAAGAATTATAATCTAATCAGCATATGCAGAGAGATTCGTAGAAGGCTTTTTAGGGATAACCCTATGAATTCAGGACCTCTCATTAACGAATTTCATCCAATTGAATTGAAATTGATGAGGTTCTAGTTCGAATCTATCTAAACCCATATGGATCGGGTTTTGTAAGCAAAATGTCAAATTAAAACTACCTATGAACTCGTTTAGATCCATAGAAGCAAAGCCCTATAGTTTTAGGCTTAATTAGATTCGAATTGGAGCCCAATTGGATGTTAGTCTGTTCGGTTTTATAAGCAAAAGGGGAACCAGTCAACTTTTTATTAAAACAAATTGCCTGAGAGTTCTGTTAACCAAAATTGAAGCAGATCAGTGGTGGGGCGTGTGAGTATGGTCCAGGAGGTCAAGGGTTCGACCCTTGCTCCTGCTGGTTTTTGATTTAAGAATCAATTTTAGTATTTTAATCGTATCTTATTCGTTTTAACTCCGATTCGACTCGTTCGAATTGCGTTAGGACCAAAATCCAATTCCGAACATATTACAGTAATAAAATTTATATTTTAACACGAAAACGTAATCGCGTATAATTACGTTTTTTTAAATAAAATCATAAACGATGATGTGATTTTATTAAACTATTTTAAAGTCACGCGTACTTACGTATGCACATTTCTAACACTCTAACATACGTGTGTTGACACGTATGTGATTTCAAGCACAAAACAATATCCCGAATAACACTAAGTTATTGTTTAAACACAGATTCTTCGTAGAAGATTTTCTACGCGAGTTCACGAGTGTTTGATCATTCTGCTACAATCAAAGGTGCGTACACGGTCCCTTTCTTATTTTAACTGTTTTGGGGGAGAAAACATGTGCAACAAACACTTTTAGATACATATCACTTGCATGAGTTAGCTGTTTACATTAAGTGCCAACATAGCATTACAAGTCCTTACACTTCGAACCGTTTAGTTTGCCGTAGTGCAAAGCGTGGTAGTTGGAAATAGATCTATTAGGTTTGACAAACCTCACTTGGTAGATGGGATCTACGCAAGTGTTTGACTAGCCAATTCACAATACTATTGTTTGTGCTAGACAATAGTGGCAAGGCAAAACATGCAATAGCATGCAACAGTCAGCTTCGGTGTCGACCACTTATGTAAATAGTATAAATGACTAGCTATCATGACTATGCATGTGTGATTATGTTATCTGCAAACATTTTGTTCAAACTGTGGTTTCAAACATTTGTGAATGCTTAAACCTGTGTAATGCACCAACCTTTGTGTTGACTTGATTTACATGTTTTCTCAGGACGCTAAGGTACACAAGAAAGCAAGCATGGACTAGGAGATCGAGTCGCATGCATATTTTACATTTCTGTTATTTGGATTTGAACATTTGGGACTTTGTTTTGTAATTTACATTTTACAACTGTTACGTTTGTTATTGTTTTAAAACGCTTCTGCAAACTTTGAAAACTTTGATGTTACAGTTTTAGACCAAAGTATGTTTTGAAAATCGTATAGAGGTCTTCGTTATGTCTAATGATCTGAGATCCTGGTTTGTCATGACCCAAACGGTATGATTCTGTTAGTTGAAAATTTGGGGGTGTGACAGATTGGTATCAGAGCCATTGGTTATAGCGAACTAGGTTTGCATTTGTAGACTTAGACTATAACTGTTAGACATTAGACACACATACTTACAAATATCACTTAGAAATTACATATGGCATTATGTGATAGACTTGCTTACACATTCCATGACACTGCACTTACATATGGTATTATGTAACAGACATGGCATCTTCATCATCAGCACCATACATACACATTGTTGATTCGGAGGATGAGGAGCCGGTAGCTCCAGTGCCACCATCATCACCAGCACCACCTATCCCATCTCCTCCACCATCTGAGAGGGATGATTCAGACCCTGAGGAGGATCCGGATGAGGATCCGGAGGAAGAGCCTAAGGAGGAACCAGCTGAGGATACTCAGGAGATTCCTGCTGAGGGACCGTCTACTCATCCACCACCTGCATTGGATGTTCCTGAGCCTAAGAGGCAACGGACTGATTCAGAGGAGATTGCCCAACTACGTCAGGACTTGTACTGGGCAAATGATAGGATTGAGTACAATGTTCGGGAACTCTGGGATGCGAATGAAAGACACGATAACCTTTACAACTTGGTCAATGGGATGCGAAATGAGATCATCCAGTTGACTGATCTTCTCCAAGATTCTGAGAACCGAGCTGAGATTCTGGAAGGCAGACTTGTAGCCTTGGAAGACTTGGTGGCCTCGCAGAATGAAGAAGAGGATGAAGAGGAGGAAGGGGAGGAACCAGCACCAGCTGTTGATTCTGATCCTGAATCCACTATTGATGACCCAGAGGACTGATCTAGTTAAACTTATTAGGGGCGGGTTGTGTCCCTACATTAGAAGTTTGAAAACCTGTGTTTTGATTTTGAAAGTATTGTACTCAAATCAGATTATTATCTATTGAAAACTATTACTTATTGCCAACATTTGTGTTGATTTCTACATTACATGTTGTTGTTTGTTATATTGTTTACACGTTTCACATTAGATTTGATAACACTCTAACATTTCTTTTAACTACGGAGATAATGTCTGGAGAGAACGTACAAATGACTGTTGCTGAGCTCAATGAGCTGATAAACAACAGGATCGCGGAGGCTATCGCGAACTACACTCAGACACACACTACAGGACCACATGGTCCAGCAGGGGGAATTGTGAACCCACAGGTGTGCACGTTCAAGATGTTCTTGGACTGTAAGCCACATAACTTCAAAGGATCGGAGGGGGCCATTGGACTCCTTCGATGGATTGAGAAAGCGGAGTCAGTTTTTGAAATGTGCAACTGTCCTAAGGAGAATAAGGTAAAGTATGCTAATGGAACTTTGGAAGGTCCAGCATTGACTTGGTGGAACTCGAATGTTCAAACTCTGGGATTGGGTGAGGCCAATGCCTTAACTTGGAATGGATTCAAGACTTTACTGCAGGAGGAGTACTGTCCTCGCAGTGAGATGCAGAAACTGGAGGAGGAGTATTGGCATCTCAAGATGGAGGGGTCAAACATCGAGGAATACACGACTCGATCACATGAATTGGCCAGACTTCTACCACACATGGCTACTCCAGCCAGTAAGTGGATAGAGAGGTACATAGGAGGATTGGTGCCTCAGATCCAGGGATTGGTTACATCTGCAAATCCCACAACGATTCAACAAGCTGTGCGACTGGTGCACCAATTAACTGACTAGGCAGTTTTACAAGGAACTTTGCCTAAGAGAACAACAGCTACTAAGGTAGGAGACCACAAGAGGAAGTGGGAAAGCAGCAACTCCAGGAACTTCAACCAACAGCTGTTTCACCAGAACCGAAAACAAGATTCAAACAAGTCTTACCATAATTCAAACAGTGGTCAGCAGTCATCATCATCAGGGGGTATACTGGTAAACACCCAAAGTGCAACAAGTGTGGATTCCATCATGCTGGGAATGAGTGTGATAAGTTTAAATGTCAACGATGTGGCAAAGGAGGGCATGCAGCTAAGGATTGCCGCGGAGAGCTGCAGAACAGTTCCAACAATCAAAATAACAACCAGAACAACACACAGAAGGGTTGTTTCGAGTGTGGTAAGCTGGGGCACTTCAAAAAGGATTGCCCACAGTTAAAGAAAGGCGGGACTAATGATACAAATGGCAACGGCAACGGAAATGGCAATGGCACCAATAACAACAACAATAACAACAACAATGGTGCTAGGGGCAGGGCGTTTGTGATTGGAGGACGTCAAGCACGGGAGGATCCCAACATTGTCACGGGTACGTTTCTCTTGAATAATCACTATGCCTCTATGTTATTTGACATTGATGCAGACCGGAGTTTTGTATCTAGTTGATTTTCTAAGTTGCTAAATGTTAGTCCCACTGCCTTAGAAAATCCATACACTGTAGAATTAGCTGATGGTAAGTTAATTGTAGTTGAACAAATCCTTAAGGGATGTATGCTTGATTTGATGGGTCAAACATTGGAAATTGATCTTATGCCTATCACTTTAGGCAGTTTTGATGTAGTCATTGGCATGGACTGGTTGTCCAAACACCAGACTGAAATCGTGTGTCATGAAAAGATCGTTCGTATACCTCTTTCGCATGGAGAGACATTGTATGTACAAGGTGAGAAGAGCAGTATGCCACTGCGTCTCATATCTTGTATGAAAGCACACAAATGTCTGCGGAAAGGTCACACAGCAGTTATAGCACTTATAACTGAAAAACTGGTAGCTGAGAAGAAGATTGAAGACATTCCAGTAGTTTGTGAATTTTCGGAAGTATTTCCAGAAGACTTGCCGGGATTACCACCTATCAGACAGGTGGAATTCCGAATCAACCTTACACCAGATGCAGCACCGATAGCTAGGGCGCCTTATCGACTTGCACCATCTGAGATGCAAGAGTTGTTGGATAAGGGCTTCATACGACCTAGTTTTTCACCATGGGGAGCTCCAGTCTTATTTGTTAAGAAAAAGGACGGGACTTTCCGTATGTGTATCGATTACCGGGAACTGAACAAGGTTACCATCAAGAACCGGTATCCGTTACCTCGGATTGACGATCTGTTTGATCAGTTGCAAGGTTCGAGTTACTACTCGAAGATTGATCTCAGATCGGGTTATCATCAACTCAGAGTTCAAGAAGAAGATATTCCGAAGACAGCATTCAGGACGCGCTATGGCCATTATGAGTTCTTGGTCATGCCATTTGGGTTGACAAAGGCTCTAGCTGTGTTCATGGATCTCATGAATCGTGTTTGTAAACCTTATCTTGACAAGTTTGTCATAGTTTTCATTGATGACATTCTAATCTATTCCCAGACTGAGGAGGAGCATGCTGAACATCTTCGATTGCTGTTGGAATTATTGAAACAAGAACAACTGTACGCGAAATTCTCGAAATGTGACTTCTGGATGCGAGAAGTTCAATTTCTGGGTCTTATAGTCAATGAAAAGGGTATACACGTTGATCCAGTGAAGATTGAAGCGATTAAGAATTGGGAAGCACCAAAGACCCCTACCGAGGTACGACAATTCCTTGGTTTGGCGGGTTACTACCGACGATTCTTTGAGGGATTCTCAAAGATCGCTCAACCACTTACAGCTCTTACGCACAAGGGAACGAAGTATAACTGGACGGATAAACAGGAAGCTGCATTCCAGTTATTGAAACAGAAACTCTGCAGTGCACCGATTCTGTCCTTACCGGAAGGGACGGAAGACTTTGTGGTGTACTGTGATGCATCTGCACAGGGTTTGGGATGTGTGTTGATGCAACGTGATAAAGTGATTGCTTACGCTTCAAGGCAACTACGACCACACGAAAAGAATTACACTACTCATGACTTGGAGTTAGGAGCAGTGGTTTTTGCTTTGAAGATTTGGAGGCATTACCTATATGGAACTAAGTGTACCATTTACACTGATCATAAGAGTTTACAGCATATCTTTGATCAGAAGGAGCTTAATATGAGACAGCGACGGTGGGTAGAATTGTTGAACGACTATGAATGCGCGATTAAGTATCACCCGGGAAAAGCTAATGTGGTAGCTGACGCTCTAAGCAGAAAAGACACAACAGGAACAAGACGGGTTCGCGCACTTATGATGACGATACATACTGACTTACCTGACAAGGTACGCAGTGCTCAGTTGGGAGCCTTAGAAAAGGATAATTTGGTACACGAATCCTTACGGGGGATGGAAACACAATTGGAAGTCAAGTCTGATGGAATTCGTTATTTCATTAATCGATTTTGGATACCATTGCATGGTGGATTAAGGGAACTCGTGACGGATGAAGCACACAAGTCTAGATATTCAGTCCATCCGGGATCAGACAAGATGTATCATGACTTGAAGGCACTGTATTGGTGGCCTCACATGAAAGCCGACATTGCTAAGTATGTAGCAAATGTTTGACTTGTTCGAAAGTCAAAGTTGAATATCAGAAACCATCTGGTTTGCTACGACAACCAGAGATACCGATGTGGAAATGGGAACAGATTTCGATGGACTTCATTACTAAGTTACCCCGTACACCGAGTGGTTGTGATACGATATGGGTAATTGTCGATCGATTAACGAAATCTGCACATTTCTTAGCAATCAAGGAAACCGACAAGATGGAGAAACTAACTCGCATTTACATCAAGGAAGTGGTAGCACGGCATGGCATGCCAATTTCCATCATATCAGATCGGGATGCCCGATTCACTTCAAACTTTTGGAAATATCTCCATAAGTCTTTGGGAACTCGTTTGGATATGAGTACTGCATATCATCCACAGACTGACGGTCAAAGTGAACGTACGATTCAAACGCTCGAGGATATGTTACGAGCTTGTGTAATTGACTTTGGTGACAGCTGGGAAAACCATTTACCGTTAGTGGAATTCTCTTACAACAATAGTTATCATACAAGCATTCAGGCAGCACCGTTTGAAGCATTGTATGGTCGCAAATGCCGTTCACCGGTTTGTTGGGCTGAAATTGGTGACAGTCAGATTACCGGTCCTGAACTAGTTCATGAAACGACTGAGAAGATTGTACAAATCCGGAACCATATGGCAGCGGCCCGGGATCGACAAAAGAGTTACGCTGACAAACGTCGAAAGCCATTGGAATTTCAAGTAGGAGACCGAGTTCTTCTGAAGGTATCACCTTGGAAAGGTGTGATATGTTTTGGCAAGCGCGGAAAGCTTAGCCCTCGTTATGTAGGACCTTTTGAGATTCTAAAACGGATTGGTCCGGTTGCGTATCAACTCAAATTACCGGATGAAGTGAGTGGAGTTCATGATGTGTTTCACGTTTCAAATTTAAAGAAATGTCTTTCTGATGAGACATTGATTGTACCACTCGAGGAAATACAAGTGGACGAACAGTTACGATTCATTGAAGAACCAGCTGAAATCATGGATCGAGAGGTCAAACAACTTAAACAAAGCAAGATTCCGATAGTCAAGGTCCGGTGGAATTCAAGACGTGGTCCTGAATTCACATGGGAACGGGAAGATCAAATGATGAAGAAGTATCCTCATCTGTTCAAAACAACAGCAACAAACAATGAGAACGCACGTTAAATTTCGGGACGAAATTTCTTTCAACAAGGGGATGACGTGATGCTTCACACATCAACATTTCAGATTTCAAACTGTAAGCACAAACACTTTATTCAATTGGTTTTGTTACAAACATTTGTGCTACATTACATTTTATACATTTTATGTGCTACATTTCATATGTTACATGTTATGGTAGTACATGCATGATTAGTTACACACATTTTGCTATGTGCGGGGTTGCATAGTACAAACAGTTATAAACACTCAATATGTGCGAGGTTACACAGCACAGTATGATCAAACACAAACAGTCACAGTTAGGTGAACTAACTAGTGTACACGCAAACAGTTACATTGAACGACCACACTTAGTTGTGATGTTGCAAACATTGGATTTCGTGTGTAAGTACACACAAACACACAGAATGATCAAACATCACACTAACACGTACAATTTGAACTCAAAGTAGTGTCCTAACTACTTCTAACATCTAGCAATTTTCGGGACGAAAATTCTTTCAACAAGGGGATGATGTGACAATCCGGCAATTCCGGATTAACCCTGTTAACTAAAGGTTAACAAAACCGAAACGAAATTTCACAATACTGAACTAGAGGGGCTATTGGTGAACAAGACCAGTTTCAAAGTAATTAAACTACAAGGTTTAGTCTTGAAATTATGTCAAAGTATGAAATTTTGACTTTTGGATAGTTAAAATTCGGATTTCTCTCAATTGAAACCGAAATTTGATGATTAACCTGTATAATTGCTAAATTAAACACTCTAGAGTATCACATTAATGATCATTATCATCAATCATCCGTTACTAGACCAGAAATGATCGAAATTTATCAAGAAAGAGAACCAAAGGTTGAAACCGTCACTTGCATCATTACAATTTGTATAATTCGAACAAAACACTCGCAATTGAGTTCACAGAAGCATTGTTCGGCACCTATAGGATTCTCTGTATACAGCAATTTGTTCTCAGAAGTGCAGTATCGAAGAATCGACTTAGAGGTGGTCGAAATTGAAGCCATAAGTTGAACATCATCAATTCTAGATCAAAACAGGTTAGTAATCGATCTTACATCTTCTAAAATGGCCGACTAAGCAAACCCATATGACCAATTCGTGATTAAACATCGAATCATATGGTTTTTAATTCTAGGGTTCTTGATAAGAACGCAATTGGGGGTTTTAATGCAAACGAATTCAAAACTCAAATTGATTCTCACTATCAGTTTCGGAATCGGATGTTAAACGAAAATCCCACATTAATTTCATGTAACAAGTTCGATTAAACCGATTTCGAATTCTAGGGTTTCTAGGACAAAACGGTTTTGGGGATTTCTATTTAGAAGTATTTTAAAATCAAATTAAATAGCATGAGTGGCTTTAGAAGATTCCGATTAATGTTAATGCTATGTTAATTTCATCATAGAACTACGAATTGATGGGAGTCGAGTTCTAGGGTTCATAGGGCAAAGCGTTTTGGAGGTTTAGATTAAAACGAGTTTTATATTCAAATTAATTGTTATCAATAGTTTCAGATAGTTCCGATTAAGGATAAACGTGTATTAATTCGAAGTTCTAATATCGGATCACAAGAATTTGATGATTAGGGTTCTTTAACATAAACGAATGGGGGTTTCGTACTCAAACAAGAATTATAATCTAATCAGCATATGCAGAGAGATTCGTTGAAGTCTTTTTAGGGATAACCCTATGAATTCAGGACCTCACATTAACGAATTTCATCCAATTGAATTGAAATTGATGAGGTTCTAGTTCGAATCTATCTAAACCCATATGGATCGGGTTTTGTAAGCAAAATGTCAAATTAAAACTACCTATGAACTCGTTTAGATCCATAGAAGCAAAGCCCTATAGTTTTAGGCTTAATTATATTCGAATTGGAGCCCAATTGGATGTTAGTCTGTTCGGTTTTATAAGCAAAAGGGGAACCAGTCAACTTTTTATTAAAACAAATTGCCTGAGAGTTCTGTTAACAAAAATTGAAGCAGATCAGTGGTGGGGCGTGTGAGTATGGTCCAGGAGGTCAAGGGTTCGACCCTTGCTCCTGCTGGTTTTTGATTTAAGAATCAATTTTAGTATTTTAATCGTATCTTATTCGTTTTAAATCCGATTCGACTCGTTCGAATTGCGTTAGGACCAGAATCCAATTCCGAACATATTACAGTAATAAAATTTATATTTTAACACGAAAACGTAATCGCGTATAATTACGTTTGTTTAAATAAAATCATAAACGATGATGTGATTTTATTAAACTATTTTAAAGTCACGCGTACTTACGTATGCACATTTCACGTATGTGATTTCAAGCACAAAACGATATCCCGAATAACACTAAGTTATTGTTTAAACACAGATTCTTCGTAGAGGATTTTCTACGCGAGTTCACGAGTGTTTGATCATTCTGCTACAATCAAAGGTGCGTACACGGCCCCTTTCTTATTTTAACTGTTTTGGGGGAGAAAACATGTGCAACAAACACTTTTAGATACATATCACTTGCATGAGTTAGCTGTTTACATTAAGTGCCAACATAGCATTACAAGTCCTTACACTTCGAACCGTTTAGTTTGCCGTAGTGCAAAGCGTGGTAGATGGAAATAGATCTATTAGGTTTGACAAACCTCACTTGGTAGATGGGATCTACGCAAGTGTTTGACTAGCCAATTCACATTATTATTGTTTGTGCTAGACAATAGTGGCAAGGCAAAATATGCGATAGCATGCAACAGTCAGCTTCGATGTCGACCACTTATGTAAATAGTATAAATGACTAGCTATCATGACTATGCATGTGTGATTATGTTATCTGCAAACATTTTGTTCATACTGTGGTTTCAAACATTTGTGAATGCTTAAACCTGTGTAATGCACCAACCTTTGTGTTGACTTGATTTACATGTTTTCTCAGGACGCTAAGGTACACAAGAAAGCAAGCATGGACTAGGAGATCGAGTCGCATGCATATTTTACATTTTTGTTATTTGGATTTGAACATTTGGGACTTTGTTTTGTAATTTACATTTTACAACTGTTACGTTTGTTATAGTTTTAAAACGCTTCCGCAAACTTTGAAATCTTTGATGTTACAGTTTTAGACCAAAGTATGTTTTGAAAATCATATAAAGGTCTTCGTTATGTCTAATGATCTGAGATCCTGGTTTGTCATGACCCAAACGGTATGATTCCGTTAGTTGAAAATTTGGGGGTGTGACACTTCTAAATTTCGAGAACACTTTTAAAATCGTGAACTCCCGAAATGCCTTCAAATTTTCTAACTTTGTGATTTTGTCTAACTCCTTTAATCTGAACTTGGACTTTAGCTTTTGACCTTTGACTTTTTACTTCATATTTGTCTAACTTAACCTTGTTTTATTTCAGATTGCTGATTTGAGGTTTGTCTCGGACCATAACATGTCCGCGTATGTCGGAGATCCACCTGAGAATCGTTCGATGTTCAAGAGCTTAATGGAAGGTCTGATTTTCTCTCCAGTGAACTGCGCCATCTTGGAACAACCGGAGATCGTAGCTGAGTTTATCCAAGGCTTCTAGAACACGATCACTGAGCGCACAGATGCTAATGGCACAGTTTCCTTGATCGGCGAAGTTCAAAGGCATCCTGTTATTGTAACATCAGTGCTGGAACCCTACCGGAACAGTGATCACAACAGTAACATGAACAGTAATCAGGTGCAACTCTTATGCATTTCAGTGTGTATTCATATTCATATCTTATACTACTATCATTTCATGAATCAAACAGTGAATACATAATCATTTCAGAGAAACAAAACTCAGAAAACATGGTTTAACAGTCAGATAATTATCAGGCAACACAGAACCATCATGTGATTATTTGTTAGGATATTATTATGTATAAACATATGCGAGGCTTTATAGAACAAAACAACACGAATGTCGTTATGTGAATGCTAAATCGACGGATTATTCGTATAGGTGACGATCTGTACGAATATATCCGAAAGTTTAACGTTCTGAATGACATTCTATAATTAGAAAACAATATTGAAAAGTATAGTTATCGTCGTGTTCGTACGAGTGACGATTCGAACGAATACGCGCGACAACCGTTTGATTCAATTTAAACAGTAAATTAATATTTTGAAATTTGAAATAAATAAAAAATATTAGTTAATTTACTAGGAATAACCACTTAAAATAAATGTATAAATCTTATTTTTATAAACCGATTCGTTTCGTGACGAAAAACCACGCGAACCGACATTTTACGCGAAACGGAACGAGACTGAACCTACCGGGTAGTTGGATCTTTAAATGAAGACATTTAATGACCAAACCACCATCACCAACCCACTTTCTTCATTCACTCCCGTTTTTCTCTCTCTAGCCTCTCTCTCTAAAAACTCAAACTTCTCTCTAAGATTTGGAGCTTGTTTCTCACCGGAATCATGAGTTCTTGGAGTCAAAACGATCATCACACTACGAGGAACACAAAAGTACAAGAAGTTTGATCATTCACCCATCGATTTTGAGGTAAATCTTTGTTTTATTTCGGTTTTAAGGTGTATCACGACCCTTAGTAGATTATTGTTGTTTTAATCACATTGGACATCTAGAAACACTTAGATAAACACATAGGAATGACTAGGAAGTGGTAAGAACTGTCTTGTAAAAGATTGGAGTTGAAAAGTGAAGAAGAAAGTGCAGGTTCGTGACCAGATACGGTCAGGCGAACCTGTTTCAGGTCGCCAAACCTTCTTGCAGGGAGCCGAACCTGTCACGAACCTGTACACCTGCACCGAACCTGATAGACGCTCTGCAACGAACCTGTGGCTGCCCTGCCAGCCGAACCTGGCGACGAACCTAAGCGAGACAAACCTAGGATGGACGAACCTTCGATCACGAACCTAATAACAACGAACCTAAAGGTTCTCCGAACCTAATCCTAAAGGTTCGCCGAACCTAATCCCTAAAGGCTCGCCGAACCTACACCAATTGGCCAATGGGTTCGCTGCCCCGGAATTGATTTAATCTAAAGTGTTAGCAAATCAAGGATATTCAGTATCAGGGCTATTGAACATAGTTTTAAGAACAAGGAAATGAATATACGAGTACTCAAAGTTTAGGACGAGTTAAGGAAAATGTATTAGTGGATGTTATTGCCTAAATTGTTAGTGATAACTTCAACATTTACATCTGACACTTAGAAGAATTTCATATGTTAGTATACATTAAATTGGATTGTTCAAATTGAACACTCTAAGCTAAGTCATGTACATGGACGAACAAAGAACTATCGGAAACAAAGATCTAATAACATGTAAGGTTAATCTAATGTGATTAACCTAAGCATAAATTGTTGATCATAATTTCTTAAATTGACTTTATAAGTTTTATTAAAACATTCTTTAAATTAAATGAAATGATATTTTTATACTTAAACATGTAAAATGAAGTGTTAAATGTTTTGATTAAATTGTTTGGGAATTGGATGTAAATGGACGATATAAATTGTCTGGATTTGAGCTAAAAACAAAGGGAACTCTGCCCAAAATTTGTAAAAATTTAAAAGTATGTTAATATAATTAAACATGGAATTTGGGGTTATAAATGGGTATCTAAGTTAGACTAGAAAAGTAAGTCTTAGAATCACACTAGTATTTAGGACACTTAGTTACACACACCGAGACCAAACCTTAGAAGAGACGACTAATACGTATACTTATCGTACTCAAACTCTTATAAAACTACTCAGGAACTGAAGAAACCTAGACTACAACAAGAGCGCCCATTTGTGATAGAATAATTACATAGCAACACAGGTGAGTTCATTGCCCCTTTTCTAACATTTTGTTTTAAAACGCGAGGCTGAGAAGCATGAGTAAACTGTTTTACTTAAATTGTTTACTTAAATACTTTTACTTGACATATGTTTTATATGTGAATTGTTAACCTAGATCATGTCTAGGTAAATTTTATGCAGGTTTTTACTAAATTTATCTACTTATAATTTAAGTGGATAATTGGGTTAAACAAACATTTCAACGAATCACATGAAACATTTTGACGAATCAAGTGGGTGATTTCAACGAATCAAACGAAACATTTTTGACAAATCAAGTGTGGGATTTCAACGAATCAAACGAAACTATTTTGACGAAACAAGAGTGTGAGTTCAACGAATCAAACGAAACTATCTTTGCAAAGCTAATGTTCGATGTTCAACGAATCAAGTGTTTGATGAACAACGAATCAAGAGTACATTTGATCAACGAATCTAGTATTCCATGATCAACGAATCAAGTCATCTTGTAACAGAATCAGACTAATCAATAAATCATTTTCAAGGGAAAGTCTGGGAAATATCAAAGATAACATATGCCAACGAAACAAAACGAATCAAATACGAAACAAAAACCCTAGATTTCAAGAAGTCCTAGCTAGACCGTTTGATTTGTAGGTCATGTGTTTGATGATATTTACAGAATTCCCTAACTACTAAGTACCTTGATTGACAGACTAGTCTACTCGAGTTGACCAAGGCCCAATCATTAGGACTTAGATTTTATTAAATGTTTATTTATTTATTTAATTAAGAATTTATAACTGTTTCTACAATTGCTGTGGTTGATCATATTTGTGTGATGAACTTATGGAATCAACATGGATTTCAAATGATTGTAATTACAGGAACAAAGAACTGAAGAACTTGTGGGTTAATGATAAGGGTAAAAATGCTTAATTATTATTAACAACAGTATCATATGTGGATTAGTATGTGGTGGGATGTTGGCTGGGCGGGCGGTAAGTTCGACCCTACATATGCCCTATATACAAGCATACCGATTCGGATATTACATGTGAATTTAATGAGGTTAAGGTTTTTACCGAAAGAGGTTTACAAATCATTTTCAAACTCTAAACTATATGAACTCACCAACCATGTGTTGACGTTACTTTTGCATTACTTCTCTGGTGACGAACAGGTCAATTAAGAAGCTTATGCTTTTGTACTAGGACTTCAGATAGAAGACTTAGTATCTTTGGACCTGCATATTTTTGGGAACATCATTGTACAATTATTTTGTATATCTTGTGCAGATACAAGATAGATAATTCATGATGTTTATGATAGATTTACATTGTTAAATTATGAACGATACGGATGTAATTTAACTTTGTAATTCTATTTTATTTAGCATTTCTCATTTATATCATGTGTAATGTAAACAATCTGATCACTTTGATTATCACTCACGATATCGCGCCCCGGGAACCGTCCGCCCGACGGGGAATCCGATCCAACCCCGCCGGCTCGAGGTGTGACAGATTGGTATCAGAGCCATGGTTATAGAGAAATATAGGTCACTTATTTAAACGGTTTGGCTTAGACTATAACCTAGGGACCCTGCATGTAGAGAACATAGGACTTAAGACTTATTTGCATATTTTCTTCTGTAATTCGATCATTGCACACACCGATTATTTTATTGGTTATGATTAGAATGTCGCCGAGAAGACAGACTCCCTCGATACCACCTCCAGATTCGGCTCAACACTCCTCAACACCATCACCAGCTGACTCACCACCGCCACCTCCTCCTCTGCTTACCCAACCATCAAGCTCGGGCACGACACCAATACTGGATCCTACTACTATCGCCTTGGTGACCCTAGTGAGCAGTCAGATGACCAATCAGATGAAAGAGGAGATACCGGAGATGTTCAACCGTCTCCGTAATGAGATCAACAACACTGTTAACTCGTCAGGAGAAGCCAGTGGGAATACTGGTGGTTCATCCCATTACTCCTACAAGTCATTTGTAGGATGTAAGCCACCCAGTTTTAGTGGGTCTGAAGGAGCCGTTGGATTAATCCAATGGATTGAAAAGATTGAGACAACACTGGACCTCTGTAGCTGCCTAGAGCACCACAAGGTTCGTTACTCTGCTGGAACATTCAACAAACGAGCCTTGACCTGGTGGAATGGTCAGATCAATGCCAGGGGAAGAGAAGAAGCTATGGCCATGCCATTGGAAGATTTCAAGACGTTGCTGAGAACGGAATTCTGCCCCAAGAACGAGCTGCAGAAATTGGAAGTTGAACTGTCTAACCATGTGATGAAGGGGGCTGATCACATGGGGTATACTACTCGTTACCACGAGTTGGTTGCCTTGGTACCAGTCTGGTACCAACTTTGGAAAAGAGGATTGATCGATATGTAGGTGGACTTCCCGCCTGCATACAGGGCTTAGTTGTTGCAGCTAACCCTACCACTGTCGAGTCTGCAGTGAGATTGTCTGGGAAACTCACTGACCTTATGGTAGCCTCTGGAGCTTTAAAGAAAGAGGCTGACTCCGGAAAGAACAAAACTGAGTCGTCAAAGAAACCCCACTACCATCAGAAGAAGAAGCAGAAGACCATCAAGAACTACACGGTGGCCACACCCCTCCAACAAGTAGCAGCAGCACCACAAAACCCTAACAAAAGACCCTACACTGGCACGTTTCCTCTGTGTGCCAAATGTCAATACCATCATGTTGCTAACACTCCCTGCAAGCAGTGCACGGGATGTGGACGAAAGGGCCATTGGGTACAACACTGCCGGATGACACCTAACCAAGCACTCAACAATGCTGCTTTGGCTCTCCCTCCACCAGCTAATCAGAACAACGGTGGATGTTATAACTGTGGCGAACATGGCCACTTTGCAAAGAACTGCCCGAAGAAGGCACAACAAGCAGTTCAAGCACCCCGTGGAAGAGCCTTCGCCATCGGAGCACCAGCAGCACGCCAAGACCCAAATGTGGTCACTGGTACATTTCTCTTACATGACTTTTATGCATCTGTCCTATTTGATACTGGTGCGGATCAGAGTTTTATCTCTACCGACTTTGCATGCCAATTAGATTCTATAGAGGAACATTTAGATTCCCTTTACATCATAGAAGTAGCTAACGGAAAACAGATTACAGTTAGTACAGTTTATAGGAATTGCCCGCTGACACTTAATGGTCATACACTCACCATCGATTTGATACCGATGGAGCTGGGTAGTTTCGACGTCATTGTTGAATGGATTGGCTTTCTTCTAATCGAGTGGAAGTCATCTGTTCTGAAAAGCTGCTTCAAATTCCATTGCCGAGTGATCGTGTATTGGAAGTTAAAGGGGATCAAGCAAAACGAAGTGTCAAAATCATCTCTTGCATAAAGGCACGTAAGTGTCTACAGAAGCGGTGCGTGGCATTCTTGGCTCATGTGGTGGGAAAGGAGAAGGATAAGAAAAAGATTCAAGATGTACCGGTAGTGATAGAATATTCCGAAGTATTTCCTGAAGACCTACTAGGGTTGCCACCTGTGCGACCGGTAGAGTTTCGTATTGACTTAATTCCTGGAGCAACTCCTGTTGCTAAGTCTCCTTACAGGTTAGCACCTTCAGAGATGCAGGAATTGTCTAATCAGTTACAGGAGCTACTTGACAAAGGGTTCATTAGACCGAGCTACTCACCTTGGGGAGCTCCGGTTTTGTTCATGAAAAAGAAAAACGGATCGTTTCGAATGTGCATCAACTATCGAGAGCTAAAAAAGTTGACTATCAAGAATCGGTATCCATTGCCGACGATTGATGATCTGTTTGACCAACTGCAAGGAGCCAAATACTTCTCAAAGATTGACTTGCGGTCTGGATATCATCAGCTTAGAGTTCAAGATGAAGACATACCCAAGACGGCATTCCGTACCAGATACGGCCATTACGAGTTCATGGTGATGCCTTTCGGATTGACCAATGCACCAGCAGTTTTCATGGACCTCATGAACCGAGTGTGCAAGCCGTACTTGGATCAGTTTGTCATCGTCTTTATTGATGACATACTGATTTATTCTAAGAACAAAACAGAGCACGAGCAACACCTCAGAAAGATCTTGGAGCTTTTGAATGAAAAGAAACTCTATGCCAAATTCTCCAAATGTGAATTCTGGCTAAGAGAAGTTCAATTTCTGGGTCATGTAGTCAACAGCGAGGGAATTCATGTAGATCCTGCTAAGATCGAGGGAAAAAAGAACTGGGACACCCCGAAGACACCGACGGAGATACGGTCTTTTCTGGGATTGGCGGGTTATTACAGAAGCTTTATCTCAAACTTTTCTAAAATAGCTTTGCCTCTCACTAAGCTAACCTAGAAAAGTGAACCGTTTGTCTGGGAGCAGAAACAAGAGGATGCTTTTCAGACCTTGAAACAGAAGTTATGTAATGCTCCAATCTTGTCTCTCCCAGAAGGATGCGATGACTTTGTTGTATACTGTGATGCCTCTCATCAGGGACTAGGTTGCGTACTAACGCAACGTGACAAAGTTATTGCTTATGCCTCAAGATAGTTAAAGGTTCATGAGAAGAACTACACTACTCATGATCTTGAACTGGGAGATGTAATCTTCGCACTGAAGATTTGGAGACATTAGTTATATGGCACCAAGTGTACCATATTCACTGATCACAAAAGTCTGCAGCACATTTTTGATCAAAAGGAGCTCAACATGCGACAATGTCGTTGGGTTGAACTTCTGAATGATTACGATTGTGTGATCAAGTACCATCCGGGAAAGGCGAACGTTGTAGCTGATGCCTTGAGCCGAAAGGAACGGGTCAAACCCTTGCGCGTTAGAGCAATGGGAATGACTGTGCAGACCAGTTTGAGAGACAAGATTATTCAAGCACAGCAAGACTCACTTGATCGAGGAAATCTAAAGAAGGAACTTGACTGCGGAGAAGAGAAACAGTTTGACACTAAGCCCGATGGAATGATCTACTACCAGGATCGCATATGGATTCCGCCGGTAGACGAATTGAGAAAACTTATCTTCGATGAAGCACATAAGACCAGATACTCCGTTCATCCAGGCGCCGATAAAATGTACCAAGATTTGCGTGGATTTATTGGTGGCCAGGAATGAAGAAAGACATAGCCGAGTATGTCGGTCAATGTCTCACGTGTGCGAGGGTAAAGGCAGAACACCAGAAACCGTCTGGTTTACTGGAACATCCTGAGATACCGCTCTGGAAGTGGGAACAAATAGCTATGGATTTCATTACCAAGCTACCGCGCACTTCCAATGGTCATGATACAATTTGGGTGATCATTGACCGTTTGACAAAATCTGCTCATTTCTTACCGATGCGTGAGACTTTCACGATGGATAAGCTGGCGAGACTTTACATCAATGAGATAGTGGTACGCCATGGTGTGCCATTGTCTATTATTTCTGATAGAGATAGCAGATTCACATCAAGGTTCTGGCAGTCATTACAGAAATCTCTAGAGACACAGTTAAATCTGAGTACAGGTTACCACCCACAAACGGATGGTCAAAGCGAACGTACTATTCAAACCCTGGAGGATATGTTAAGAACCTGTGTGTTGGATTTCGGTGGGAACTGGGATTCCCATTTGCCACTGATCGAGTTCTCTTACAATAACAGTTACCACAACAGTATCAGATGTGCACCATTCGAGGCTCTTTATGGCCGGAAATGTCGATCACCGATCTGTTGGACTGAAGTTGGAGACAATCGAATAACTGGGCCAGAGCTTATTTAGGAAACCACTGATAAGATCGCCCAGATTCAAAGAAGACTACAAGCAACTAGGAGCAGACAAAAGAGCTACGCCGACAAACGGCGTAAGCCGTTGGAATTTCAAGTGGGAGACCGGGTCATATTGAAGGTATCCCCATGGAAAGGTGTAGTACGTTTTGGGAAGAAAGGCAAATTAGCACCACGATACGTGGGACCATTCGAGATCATCGAACGCATTGGTCCTATGGCGTATAAACTGAGGTTACCAAATGAACTCAGTGGTGTGCATGACGTGTTTCACGTCTCAAACTTAAAGAAATGCCTTGCTGACGAAACTCTCGTCATCCCGATCGAAGAAATTCAAGTAGATGAACAGTTACATTTTATTGAAGAACCTTTGGAGATTATGGATCGCAAAGTTAAGCAACTAAGGCGAAGCCGTATTCCGATTGAAAAGGTTCGATGGAATTCAAGGCGTGGACCCAAGTTTACTTGGGAACGTGAAGATCACATGAAGTCAAAGTATCCCCAACTGTTTGAAGAGGAAGCTGTACCCGAAAACAACTCTTAAATTTCGAGACGAAATTTTTCTAGCAAGGGTAGACTGTAACATCAGTGCTGGAACCCTACCGGAACAGTGATCACAACAGTAACATGAACAGTAATCAGGTACAACTCTTATGCATTTCAATGTGTATTCATATTCATATCTTATACTGCTTTCATTTCATGAATCAAACAGTGAATACATAATCATTTCCGAGAAACAAAACTCAGAAAACATGGTTTAACAGTCAGATAATTATCTGGCAACACATAACCATCATGTGATTATGTGTTAGGATATTATTATGTATAAACATATGCGAGGCTTTATAGAACAAATCAACACGAATGTCGTTATGTGAATGCTAAATTGACGGATTATTCGTATAGGTGACGATCTGTACGAATATATCCGAAAGTTTAACGTTCTGAATGATATTCTATAATTAGAAAACAATATTGAAAAGTATAGTTATCTTCGTGTTCGTACGAGTGACGATTCGAACGAATACGCGCGTCAACCGTATGATTCAATTTAAACAGTAAATTAATATTTTGAAATTTGAAATAAATAAAAAATATTAGTTAATTTACTAGGAATAACCACTTAAAATAAATGTATAGATATTATTTTTATAAACCGATTCGTTTCGTGACGAAAAACCACGCTAACCGACATTTTACGCAAAACAAAATGAGACCGAACCTACCGGGTAGTTGGATCATTAAATGAAGACATTTAATGACCCAACCACCATCACCAACCCACTTTCTTCACTCATTCCCGTTTTTCTCTCTTTAGCCTCTCTCTCTAAAAACTCAAACTTCTCTCTAAGATTTGGAGCTTGTTTCTCACCGGATTCACGAGTTCTTGGAGTCGAAACGATCATCACACTACGAGGAACACGAAAGTACAAGAAGTTTGATCATTCACCTATCGATTTTGAGGTAAATCTTTGTTTTATTTCGGTTTTAAGGTGTATCACGACCCTTAGTAGATTATTGTTGTTTTAATCACATTGGACATCTAGAAACACTTAGATAGGAATGACTAGGAAGTGGTAAGAACTGACTTGTAACAGATTGGAGTTTAAAAGTGAAGAAGAAAGTGCAGGTTCGTGACCAGATACGATCAGGCGAACCTGTTTCAGGCGCCGAACCTTCTTGCTAGGAGCCGAACCTGTCACGAACATGTACACCTGCACCGAACCTGATAGATGCTCTGCAACGAACATGTGGCTGCCCTGCCAGCCGAACCTGGCGACAAACCTAAGTGAGACAAACCTAGGATGGACGAACCTTCGATCACGAACCTAATAGAAACGAACCTAAAGGTTCGCCGAACCTAATCCTTAAAGGTTCGCCGAACCTAATCCTAAAGGTTCGCTGACCTAATCCCTAAAGGCTCGCCGAAGCTACACCAATTGGCCAATAAGTTCGCTGCCCCAGAATTGATTTAATCTAAAGTGTTAGCAAATCAAGGATATTCAGTACTAGGGCTATTGAACTTAGTTGTAAGAACAAGGAAATGAATATACGAGTACTCAAAGTTTAGGACGAGTTAAGGAAAATGTATTAGTGGATGTTACTGCCTAAATTGTTAGTGATAACTTCAACATTTACATCTAACACTTAGAAGAATTTCATATGGTAGTATACATTAAATTGGATTGTTCAAATTGAACACCCTAAGCTAAGTCATGTACATGGACGAACAAAGAACTATCGGAAACAAAGATCTAGTAACATGTTAAGGTTAATCTAATGTGACTAACCAAAGCATAAATTGTTGATCATAATTTCTCAAATTGACTTTATAAGTTTTATTAAAACATTCTTTAAATTAAATGAAATGATATTTTTATACTTAAACATGTAAAATGAAGTGTTAAATGTTTTGATTAAATTGTTTGGGAATTGGATGTAAATGGACGATATAAATTGTCTGGATTTGAGCTAAAAACAAAGGAAACTCTGCTCAAAATTCGTAAAAATTTAAAAGTAAGTTAATATAATTAAACATGGAATTTGGGGTTATAAATGGATATCTAAGTTAGACTAGAAAAGTAAGTCTTAGAATCACACTATTATTTAGGACACTTAGTTACACACACCGAGACCAAACCTTAGATGAGACGACTAATAAGTATACTTATCGTACTCAAACTCTTATAAAACAACTCAGGAACTAAAGAAACCTAGACTACAACAAGAGCGCGCATTTGTGACAGAACAATTACATAGCAACACAGGTGAGTTCATTGCCCCTTTTCTAACATTTTGTTTTAAAACGCGGGGCTGAGAAGCATGAGTAAACTGTTTTACTTAAATTGTTTACTTAAATACTTTTACTTGACATATGTTTTATATGTGAATTGTTAACCTAGATCATGTCTAGGTAAATTTTATGCAGGTGTTTACTAAATTTATCTACTTATAATTTAAGTGGATAATTTGGTTAAACTAAACATTTCAACGAATCACACGAAACATTTTGACGAATCAAGTGGGTGATTTCAACGAATCAAACGAAACATTTTTGACAAATCAAGTGTGGGATTTCAACGAATCAAACGAAACTATTTTGACGAAACAAGAGTGTGAGTTCAACGAATCAAACGAAACTATCTTTGCAAAGCTAATGTTCAACGAATCAAGTGTTTGATGAACAACGAATCAAGAGTACATTGGATCAACGAATCTAGTATTCCATGATCAACGAATCAAGTGCATCTTGTAACAGAATCAGACGAATCAATAAATCATTTTCTAGGGAAAGTCTGGAAAATATCAAAGATAACATATGCCAACGAAACAAAATGAATCAAATACGAAAAAAAAACCCTACATTTCAAGAAGTCCTAGCTAGACCGTTTGATATGTAGGTCATATGTTTGATGATATTTACAGAATTCCCAAACTACTAAGTACCTTGATTGACAGACTAGTCTACTCGAGTTGACCAAGGCCCAATCATTAGGACTTAGATTTTATTAAATGTTTATTTATTTATTTAATTAAGCATTTATAATTGTTTCTACAATTGCTGTGGTTGATAATATTTGTGTGATGAACTTATGGAATCAACATGGATTTCAAATGATTGTAATTACAGGAACAAAGAACTGAAGAACTTGTGGGTTAATGATAAGGGTAAAAATGCTTAATTATTATTAACAACAGTATCATATGTGGATTAGTATGTGGTGGGATGTTGGCTGGGCGGGCGGTAAGTTCGACCATACATATGCCCTATATATAAGCATGCCGATTCGGATATTACATGTGAAGTTAATGAGGTTAAGGTTTTTACCGAAAGAGTTTTACAAATTATTTTCAAACTCTAAACTATATGAACTCACCAACCGTGTGTTGACTTTATTTTTGCATTACTTCTCTGGTGACGAACAGGTCAATTAAGAAGCTTATGCTTTTGGACTAGGACTTCAGATAGAAGACTTAGTATCTTTGGACCTGCATATTTTTGGGAACATCATTATACAATTATTTTGTATATCTTGTGCAGATACAAGATAGATAATTCATGATGTTTATGATAGATTTACATTGTTAAATTATGAACGATACGGATGTAATTTAACTTTGTAATTATATTTTATTTAGCATTTCTCATTTATATCATGTGTAATGTAAACAATCTGATCACTTTGATTATCACTCATGATATCGCACCCCGGGAACCTTCCGCCCGACGGGGATTCCGATCCAACTCCGCCGGCTCGGGGTGTGACAGTTATCATTACTGAGCAGATTCCGAGGGAGTGCCTACAGTTTGGAGACAAGGCAACCGATTCTGTTGAGATTGATCTTGACTTGGTTCACAGACGGTATATCAGATGGGTCATGAGGGTGTCTACCCTCCTACGGAGAAGAAGCTACTACATCCCTACCGAAGATATCTTGCACATGTAGTGACCTAGTGTTTGTCTGGAAGGAAAGGCGGTTTTGATGTGCTAAATCAGATTCTCAGTTCATGTATGGTGGCATTAGCTTTGGGCATGGATTTCAACTACTAAAAGATGATCTTTCACGATAGGCATGCCAATATCAACGGAGAGAGAAATAAAAGATTTCTAGCAATCCCCCGCTTCATCCAGATCATCATCAACCAGAGACATCCAAGCTTTGTTCCCACTATCGGCACTCTTGGGATCAAGAGGATGAGAGAAGACATTTTCTCATATATGATGATGAACAGGCGCGGAAAGAAGTAGTATGTAGGGGAATGTCCTCTGATCAAGTTCGGAAGATTTGTTAGAGATGACGTAGTCATAGAGGAACAAGGAGCACCTGTTGCTATCGTTGCCAAAGAGCACGACATTGCTCCTACTGGCACAAGTACCCAGAGCGGCATGACTGCCGAGGAACTTGTTTCTGATTCTTCATCTTCATCTGGTGAAGAGATTTTGATATGAGAGAAGGATCCGGTCATCCCACCACTCATCAGAGCAGAACGAGAAGACATTCAGGACACGGACTACATGCCGACTCCTGAGTCTTTACTGAAGAAAAAAAGACTCAAGATGATGTCCAAGTAGCCAAAGGATCCTAGATTGCAGAAGAAGACCGCATGATCGTCCTCCTCGACTCCTACTCAGCCTCCACCACCTCCACCTCCGACACAACCCACTCCACCTCCTACGCAACCCACTCCACCTCCTACTCAGCCTCCACAACCTCTACACAACCCAAACCACAAACCCAACCCAAACCACAAACCCAACCCAAACCACAAACACAACCCAAACCTCAAACACAACCTAAACCACCAAAACAAAAACCACCCACTTAACCCATCAAGCCCAGAACAACCACCCAAATTCCCATTCCACCACCTATTATCATCTCTGAAACCACCCAAACCACATCTCATTATGCCTCTCACATCCACCATTAAGAGCCACCTCCATCACCACCTAGGAGTTAGAGAGACAAGGGCAAAGGGCCAATGGGCACTCCATCACCTTATATGCCTGAAAGTAAACCTGTGGATCTAGAATGGCTACAGGAACGTGTGTTTCTGCTGGAACAGGATTCTATTACTAAAGATGACAAGATTCATGAGTGTAGGGAGACTTGATTAAAGTATTTGAAATGTTCAGAAGACAAATGCGCTATCTTGACCGTGTGGTGAAACAAAATAAACATTCGACAAAGGAGATTGAAAACTTGACCGGTTTAAAGCTTGTTGAGCAAGATGATGATGAAGTTGATGGTGACAGTGATGATGATATTGAAGAAGAGATAGAGATGGAAAAGAAAGAAGAAGAAGAAGAAGAAGAAGAGAAAGATGAAAGGGATGATGATGCTGATAAAGATGGGGAAAATTCCAAAGATGACAAAGGGATGGATAAAGATGATGAAAATATGAGTTGTGACATGGGCCAGGGTGCCAGTTCTTCAGGACAAAAGGATGATGATCATGTCCAGGACGCTGCCAAGAATACCGATGCCTCTGAGAATCCACAGTCTGTGGAGAAGCCTCTGGACTATTATGATGATTTATTCGAGGATCTTCCCGAGAACTTTCTGTTCGATGGTCTCGGTGATGAGCTCGGTGGAGCGGGCCTAGGAGATTTGTTTCCAGATTTGTCTATGGATTCCGTTTTTGATGCGGTATGTGACCAGGAGAGAGCTGTATCTTCTGCTGTAGCATCTGTAGAAGAAAAACCAAAAAATGTTATTCTCGGCGACGTCTCCAAGGATCCATATGTAGACTACTTGTATGCTCACAAGTATGTCAACTCTGAAGGAAAGGAGATTGACCCTCTAGCCAAAGTTATTGACAGTTGCTTTGATAAGCAGAAAGACTGGACACCTGCTCCTCCAGAGGTTCGAGCGTCATTTCTAGGGGAAATGCAGGAAGAACATCCAGAGCATACATTCACGACATGCGACAGAGACCTGTTTGCTGTTCGTAATGACAGATCCAACATTTTCTGCTGGATGTACGACAAAGACAAAGATTTATATCTGTTGAAGAGACTGAATGGAAAGCTGGAATATTTTAAGAGGCCAAGGGACTTCTGCTCATTGCCAAAGTTCGAGATAAGGAGCATCAGCAAAGCTATGTTCTTCAATCCCTCGAAAGACACTCACGCCGATCTGTTCGCCAAATTCTTGAAGGATCAATGCGACAGAGACTTTCCGGTGATGAAGACAGCTAAAGGCATGCGTTTTGTGTCCACTTGCATCCTTGATCCTGTCAAAAAGGAACCATGGATTTATTACAAGTATCCGCCGCCATACACTGAGAAAGCCATTCCTGTCTCGTCACGAGCTCCCGACAACTCCTTAGCCAAGTTCCAGGTCTTGGTATTTTGACGAGAAGACACTTGCAGCTATCATTGTCCGGAACAAGGACGATATCAATGACTTTGATATGATCTTGGATTCGATGGATCTTTTGATGTTTGGCAAGGAAGATATGCAAAGATTGCACAAGTCTCCGATCAAATTCTACGGCGGATGGGACGAAGAGGCGAAGCCATTTACACGCGTAGTCGCTTTTGCTATGGAGCAGAAATTGTATGCCGGTGCAGGTCCTCTTTCTGTCTCTCTCCTTATCGGTTGACTTCATCAGTCTAGGGGGAGTTTGTAGAGCCAGACTAAAGATGAAGACTGACAAAGTCAACCATAGAAGAGTCGAAGACCTGATATTGTTTATTTTCGTGTACTTTGTAATTCGTGTACAGTTGTATTTCAAGTACTCGACCATTTTCTTGTATAGAGGTTCGAGTACTCCTAGAGTAGTATAAATAGACGTATTTTGTACTGTTCTAGGGTTGGATTCCCGAGGCGTGCTCTCTAGAGGTATTGAGGCACTGTTTCGTGAACTTCACTGAATATATTAAAGTTTTGATCTTTCTTCTTGTTGTTGTGATTCCATTTTGGCTTCCGCACGTTATAGAGTCATTTGATGCAGATTGGAGACATAAAGCTCGGTTCTTGACAGATTTGGGGACCTACAGACATGTATAGATGGGTAGTCACAGCCAAAAGTATTCACGTTGTAGTTAATATTAGGGTTGGAAATATGGGTAACTAAATGGAGTTGTATGGCTATTGTGTTCATGTTAAGAGATTCAAACAGATGTTTGAATGGCAAATTGTTAACTGGGTTGCTTGGAAATCTCTAATTGTGTGACACCATAGTTACTAAGGTTGTAAAATAAGTGAATGGCTTGCACATCACCGTACATTGAGGACAATGTATCTCAAGTGTGGGGATGAGGGAAATGGAAAACTTCACAAGCTTTTACAAAATATTCAAAATATGTTGTTTTTGAGTGAATTTGATTGGACATGAAAACTTAATTTTCAATGCACTAATGAATACCTACCAAGGCATAGATAAAGGCTCTCAGTCATGATTGTCCCTTTAAGTTCCATGAGAGTGTTGCTGACAAATGTTTTTGAGAAAAATGAAAAGAGATGCCTAATTAAGAATATCATGCTTTAGGGTAATTGCATATGTTGCATGCCGGTAACCTGATTCCTCCATATATGTGTGAGATATGTAGCCTTAGAGTCACTATATTTGTGAGATGAATTTCAGTTGTTGAGTGTAGACTGGTATGTGATGAATGTGATAGAACTTGTGTCTTTTCATACATGCTGAAACCTTAAGTGAATAATTGCACTGAAGTGATAAGGCATAAGGATTACACCAGTTTTTCCCTTTGACCCATTTATTAACATGTTCATTTCCCCCAGTTAGCCATTTTTGAGCCTATGTTTTGTTTCTAAAAAGTTCCCTTTGTTCAACCCAGTAGCCGAGCGTTAAAGTTAAAGTTTTTGAAAAGTGTTGATAAGAATCCAAGTTTGAAAAAAAAAAGAAAAAAAGAAAAGGAAAAGAAAAGAAAATAAAAAAGAGAGGTTCATGGTAGAATAAAAGACATTGTGTTATAACAATACAAGTGTCGTTGGTTTAAGTGTTTAGTTGGATTCTTCATCATATTAACCCAATAAATAACATATACCCTTCCCATAGCCAAAGCCAAAAGCCAAAAAAGACCTTTGATTGGTGTGTTATTTAGTATAGTGGTAGAGGCATGATTGACATACAAGCATATGTTCATATGATTCTATGCTTGATCTTGAGTGAAAAAGTTAATAGCACATCTTTTGACATCGTTATTTAAACCGAGAGGAGTTATTAATTGTGAGGGGTGTGTGTCATGTGTGAAAGTCTTACAGCATGGTATAGTTAATTAGGAAAATCTTGATTTGAGAAAAAAATTGCACCATATGTTTGCCAGCTTGTCAATCTCGATTATGTTAATCTATGGGACGAATATGAATTTGAGCCTTGATCTAAAAATTGGTAAAATGTTTGGAGGTGTGTGGTTAAGAAAGTGTATAATGTTTAAAAGGGTTTGCTTTAGGACAAGCAAAATGTGAAGTGTGGGGATGTGATAACAAGGGTTCGAATTGGTAATTTAAATGTGTAATGGGATGTTCTTGAGTGTTTTTATATGATTATTCATTCGAATAGAATTTACCATGTGTTCATGTGGGTTTGCATGTTTAATGAGGCAAATTGATGATTTTAGAAGGAAATCGGACAACGGGAAACAAAAACGAGCAATTTGGGAGGCATGAAAATGAAGTCGTGGAATCCCATGCCATAGCTTATGGTCTACTGGGCGTAGCTTATGCTCTGGGGGTGTAACACCGTCAATGGCACTGTAAAGCCGAGGCTTATGGGAGTAAAGGGAGTTTTGGAATGCCCAGGCCGTAGCTTACAGCGGGGTCAGATCAGCATACCAAAAAGTGCGCTTTTTGAGGTATTTAAGCCCTCGGTTAACCCTAGTCGAGGGGAATCACTTGGAAACGAAAAACTGGAGTATCTAGGAGCATTTTTGGAGCATTCGTAAGCCTTCAATCATCAATACAATCCTAGGAATCAAGATCTAATCATGCAATTCATCAAGAACATTAAAGATTCAACCATGGGAATGTCAGGCTAAGCACTTCGTGATCGTCTCCGGGTGGATAGTTAGGTTTGATAGCTAGGGTTTCTTTTGAATTGTTATAAATGGGTATTGGATTAGTTTATTTCATTGATTTACTTTTCTAGTATTTCTTAATTGTGAAAACATAACGATTTGTAGTTTACTTTGCAATTTCAATTTCAAGTTTGTTACTTTTTATTCATTCATGGTTTGAGTGGATTGGTAATTGTTGGAATTGGGTTTTCAAAGCTCTAATAATCATTGGTTTTGTGAAATCAATAATCAACCAAATCAACAACATCGGTCTAGCTACCGATTGTCAATAAGGTCATTAATTGGTTTTCAAATCATAGTTGTGGTTCAATTCAAGCATAAGTTATGTCTACGTGGTTTCCAATGGACAATTCAAAGTATACCTAGTTACTTGATTAACTTGAAATCCGGAGTGATCATCATTTCTTTATTGTTCACAAATCTTTTAAGCAAGTGTTTTAAGTTTATAAAATTGTTTTTTTTTTTGCAACTCAAAACCCAACATTTCAAAGATTCATTTTTAGTGCAATTAGTTAAGTAAATTGTGTTTGAAAGTAGTTTCCTCTTGACTTCTCGCGGATCGATACCCGATTTCCCTATCTAATTGGGTAGTAAGACTAGAGTTTAAAACTCTTATTTTTGATTGGTACTTCGACAACGATCATTTTTAATTTATAATTTAAAAATTACAAAGTAGGTTGTAACCGATTACCTTCTAAATATTTTCAATTTTCTAATCCTAGTTACTTAATGGGTTTTTAAAAATGTATTTCACAAGTTCTATAACGAGCCGTCTATAGTCTTAACTATTAACATGTTCATTAACATGTCATCTTGTGTTTACCTGTTTTAAATGGGTCATGTTTATGTTTGAAAAAACAGACATGATAAGTTTTCATGTCATGTCCTTGTCTACCCGTTTTGTGTTTTGTGTCTTTGCGTGTGGTTTTTTAACAGGTTGAACTTGTTATGACCAAACAACTTTATCACCATTTAACTTTGTTTAGTTTTTTGAAAAGAATATTTATTTATATAGAAAATTACCTGTGGTCACTAACCTTTGGTTGTAAGTTATATATAATTATGTGGAAATTTATCATTCTTCTTAGAAATTTACTTGTTACAAAAAGTATAATTTTACTTAATAAAAAAACTGAATTATATAAATGGAATTTTTATGTATATCTTCTTATTAATAGTCTTTATTGCATATTTTCTCAACTTTTAAAATTAACTAAATAAAATATGTAGTGAATTTTTTTATCTGTAAAGTATGTATAAGTAAAGGTATATATGTAATTCACCTTTTTTTTAAATAAATATCAATGAACAATGCTTTTAACATGAGAAAATATACAAATGCTTTTATATAAATAGTCATTAAAGAGAATTGTATAAATAGTTCACATGCTTTGATTAAATGAGATGTTTAGTACCTAGAATTAAATTATAAAATAATTACAAAACTTAGTCTAAGTATTTCGTGTGATTTTATTTAAACAAAATAAAATAAAAAATCATTTTGAGATTTTCTTGATTAATAATCAATCCACCATTTGTATTTTCAAATATTTGATATAGATTAAATGCGACTAAATAAGGTCAAACGACTGAGTTTATCTCATAGTTGTTAATTTTTTAAAATAATAATAGATGTTAAACAAAAATTATCACAGATACATTGATCTAAAGAAAATTCGCAATCTTAGTTACCTAAAATTATTTCGTCGCATATAGGGTTAATTTTGCTTACTATGAACATACGTGTTTCACATTTAGGTACCGATGTATCTACAACGATACTTACGTTAATTTTTTTTATTAGAGTTAATATTAATCAAATAGGGGTAATATTAATAATATTATTGGTTAACTATTTACGATGACATTAAATGTTAGTAGAGTTGGATTACTTAGGATCAATATTTGTCAATTATGCTCAACTAAGAACAAATTGAGAACATAAGGAAAATTTGAGTTAGTTATATCAATTAAAGACCATTAGGGTTAATTGAAGGCCAATATTGGTCATTAATGGCCACTTATATAATTTTTTTGAACGACAACTTTAAATAAAAACACCAAAAGAGCCAGCAAGATGCTAAACTCCCACACACCAAATACATCACCAAGTGAAGTAAAAATAAACTATTCTAAACATAAACATTTAAAAGGAAAAAGAACACCAATCCTACCAATTTAAAGAAACCCACCGTGCTCGATGTTTAATCCAAAGAAAGCTAAGTGATTTCACCTCCTCGAGTAAGTGATGATGAGAGCGCCTCCTCCTATAAACACTGCATCATTTCTATCTTTCTAAATGCACTATAGGGCTATCAACACAATTGCATCTTTTCAAAGCTATATAACTCCAGCAAATCCCTTATTGAGATGAGAAAAATAGGCTGCAACTTGCACCAAACTGAAATCCCCTACCATAGCATCAATGCCACAAAACATGATGAGAATAGTTGGGTGACCGATTCACTCTAGTCTTCACACAATGGACATATGACCAATTTAACCAGTACCCCCTCGTAAGCAAGGCAAACTTAGTCGGAAGACGGCTAAGAAATGCATTCCCAGCAAAGATATTGACTTTAATCGGAACCCAATTAATCCATTTCATCACGACTCGGGCACTAGATTCACGAATATTTGAACATAGCCCACGTATAGATTTAACCGAATATAATCCACTATTCTCTCCACATCAGACCCATTGATCACACTCATCGCTGAAGGATACCTGCATGATAACATTCTTAAAATCTTCTAAAGTATCCAATTCTTCCTTGCTAGAAGGTTGTCTTCTCTAACACCATATAAATTCAAATCCTTGATCCGTTCAAACCAACTGTTTTGAGATATAGCATAAAATTGCAACGCTCCAGATTATACAATCTTAGGAACAATTCTACCAAAGAGCTATCACCTGCCCATGCGTCTCCCAAAACACCAATGAATTCCCGTTGCTAACCACCCCTTTCATTAATCTTCGAAGATGAACGTTACGGTCTATAATATGGGAATCAATATATGCGATGTTTTTTTTTTGTATTTACCCAAGAGTAAGGATTTGCAGGGATTAAAATCCAAAACATGGATGGAAGAGTGCAAAGCCGCAACAACCCTTCCCCAAATTAAGCTTATCCGACTCTGTCTTATACCTCCACCGCCATTTAGCAAGGAGTTCCAAATTGCATCTCTTAGATTTCCCACCCCCAGACCCCCATTTTTTTTCGAAGTGGTTATTAGCTCCCAGTTTACCCAATGGATTTTTCGATTACCCATCGACCTCAAACCAGCCCCTCCACCCCACAAAAAATCCCTTCGCAGTTTGTCCAGAGATATAATGACTGCCACCAGTGCTTTCAAATAGAGAAAAAAAATATAGAAACATTGAACTAAGGACCAAATTTACCAACATGAGTCTCCCACCAACAGATAACGTAGACGCCTTCCATAATGATAACTTTTTTTCAAACTTTTTAATAACAGGTTTCCACATTTGAATATGGTTCATATTTGCGTCTACCGGTACCCCCAAATAAATGAATGGGATTTGTCCTACCCTGCAACATAATAACTCTGCCTTTGCCAAAATGGACTCCTCAGCCATATTAAACCCAAACAGACTACATTTTCCAGATTCACCTTGAGGCTAGATGCAAGGTGACAGCATCTGTAAATCCTTGCCAAATTCGCTATATTAATACCTGATCCTTCGCCCAATATGATCTCATCATCTGCAAACAACAAATGAGAGAGAATCGGCCAACCATTGGGAAGTTGCAGTCCGCGAAATGCACCAACACCTACCGTTTTATTGAGTATGAAATTTAAAGCTTCCATTGAAATAACGAATAAAAACGGATATAAAGGGTCCCTTGTCTCACCCCCTATATCATTGAAATTCCCAAGTTGGAGAGCCGTTAACCAAGACAGACGTCTGGGAGCTCTCTAAACATCCTCTCACCCATCTCCTCCATATTTAATTAAAATTCATTAGATCAAGGATGGAATCAATAAAATCCCATAAACTGAGTCAAAAGCTTTATTAAAATCCTGTTTAAAGAACAAGGCCTCCATTTTAGACTTTATGATCCATGCAAGGACTTCATTCAATATCAATTGGCCATCCAGTATATACCTTTCAGAGAGAAATGTCATCTTGCTTTCCGATATTACGAACCAATTGTCACACCCCGAGCCGGCGGGCCGGATCGTGTGTCCAGTCAGGCGGAAGGTTCCCGGGGCGCGATATCGTGAGTGATAATCATGATGATCAGATTGTTTACATAGCATCAACATTGAGAATAACTAAAGCACAAATATCATTAAACTAGGATTACAAAGTTAAATTACAACTGTCAATGTTTGATAATTTAACTAAGTAAACCTATCAAAAGAATCAAATGTTTACTATCTTGTAAATGTACAAGACGTCAAAAGTGATTTACAACAATCATCAAAACATGTGCTTTTCAATATCTACTAGGTCCTCTAACTGGGCATCCTAGCATGCATTCCTTAGCCTTAGCTTAATCATGTACGTCACCTGGGAAAGCATGTAAGAAAACAAAGTCAACATAATGGTTGGTGAGTTCATATAGTTTAGTAGTTGAAAAATAGCTTTTGCAAACCTTTTCGGTAACAACCTTAACCTCATTAACATCACCTGTAATATCCAATTCGGTATGCTTATATATAGGGCATACGAAAGGGTCGAGCCTACAACCCGCCCAGACGTCATCCCACCATGTACTAAACCACATATAACATTGTTGCTAATGATAATTAAGCATTTTACCTACATACAATCTCGTTTCCAACATAGCTTTAGCATTCTGTTTAAAAGTTTACATGTTTATAGCATTCACATAGCTCAGCATTTACGTATATTGTGCGCAGATATTAACTTTACATTAACATAGTTTAGCATTTACGAATCTCATGCATAGGTACAAGCTTTGCATTAGCATAGTTTAGCATTTACGTAACCCATCAGATACAAGCTTTGCATTAGCATAGTTTAGCATTTACGTATTTCATGAATCGATTCCAGCTTACAATAGCATAGTTTAGCATTTACGTATCACATGAATAGATACAAGCTTTGCATTGGTATAGTTTAGCATTTACGTAGCTCATGAATAGATACAAGCTTTGCATTAACATAGTTTAGCATTTACGTATCTCATGAATAGATACAAGCTTTGCATTAGCATAGTTTAGCATTTACGTATCTCATGAATAGATACAAGCTTTGCATTAGCATAGTTTAGCATTTACGTATCTCATAAATAGATACAAGCTTTGCATTAGCATAGTTTAGAATTTACATATCTCCTGAATAGATACAAGCTTTGCGTTGGCATGTGGTCTTAGCATGTAGTATGTAGCATATAGCATTAGCATGTAGTCTTAGCTTGTAGCATATGGCATTAGCATGTAGTCTTAGCTTGTAGCATGTAGCATTAGCATGTAGTCTTAGCTTGTAGCATATGGCATTAGCATGTAGCATGTAGCATATAGCATTAGCATGTAGTCTTAGCTTGTAGCATATGGCATATAGTATTAGCATGTAGCATGTAGCATTAGCATGTAGTCTTAGCTTGTAGCATATGGCATATAGTATTAGGATGTAGCATATAGCATATAGCATTAGCATGTAGTCTTAGCACGTAGTCTTAGCTTTTAGCTTTTAGCTTTTAGCTTTTAGCTTTTAGAATTAGTTTTTTGAATAAGTGTATAAGCATTAGTATTTGCATTATGATTTAGTATAAAAGCATTTACGAAACATTTAAACATCTGTTTAAAATGAATAACATGCGTCTCAGTCCCAATGTAAAATTCAAAATAGTTTAAAAGGGACAATGAACTCACTTGTGTTGTTAAGTATAAATTACCACATATAATGCGCGCACGTTGATTGTAGCTTTAAGTATCTTCAACACCTGAGTTGTTTTAAAAGATTTGAATACTATAAGTCTTTGTAATATACGCAAACTAGGGTTTTGGTCTCGGCGTGCAACTAAGTGTCATATGTTACTAATGAATTTCTAAGTTTCTCCCTAGAAAGCCTAATACTTTACCCGTATATAACCATTGTCCCGTAGTTAGTGGCTATTAAACCGTAGCTATATAGGTTTATCTTTATTGTATTTAAAGTCTTTAATTAAAATATTTCGATTAATTCTTTCAAAGTTAAACCATTAAGTTAAAATCATTTAGTTAATTTAAGAAAGTTTATCATTGATTTCATTTACTAAAACCATAATGTATTTTAAGAATATCATAGATTGATTTATTAGAATTAAGTTAATCCCATTTGATTAACTCCAAACCTAAGATTAAGTCTTAGCTTTCTTTTGTTCCTTGAATCATTTGTATGGACAACTTAGCTTAGAAGTCCCATAGAACTATCTAAGTTAGTTAGTTCCTTGCTTCTTTGCATCTCATGTTTTACACTAAAATAGTGAATACCATTGTTGTTGTTGCATACTTCTTTGTTTACCCTTATTTAAAAAAAGAATTGAATTTGCTTCTTATTAGGAACACCCTAATAACTCCCCATGCATACACACACACACAACCATGCGTGCAAAGAGGGTGTGAGTGTGAATGTTTATACTTTCCTTATGGCTCATAGTTTAGCCATCTCTTTCTAACCTTCATGTTCTTAGTTAGGTTAACCTTTAATCCAAAAAGTCCTTGGACCGAATGGTTTTGGCCGAAGGGTCTTAACCCGAAAGAGGCTGAGCCGAGTGGAGTCCGGCCGAGTGAGCCCCTAGCCGACCAAGTGGCCTGGCCAAATGGCTTAGCCCAACCGAATTTGCTTCTGGCCGATTGAAGGCTGCCGAAGGAAAGCTTGGCCGAATGAGGGTGGTGGCCGAATCAGGAGAGGACCGAATGAGCTAGGGCCGAGTGAAGGTGGTTCTTCGGCTAAAGATGGCCATTCGGCCGAAAGGGGGGCCATGCGGCCTGTGTGGCCATTCGGCCTAGCTGTGGCTGGGTCATTCGGCCTCTCGAAATTTTGAAATGCAGCCACTTAGATCGAGCATATGATCACCCCACATCCTATTACACTTGTTCCTACATACTCTACTGGTGTTTTCCCTAAAGTTTTGAGGTGTTTGAACCGGTTTCTAGAAGGGTTCAACTAAGAGTTAGAAAACCCTAGAAATCGCAACAAAAACTTCATTTTTACCTCGAATCCGATGGTACAAGGCTTGGATCAACTGTACCTCTATGATCTATGTGTTGTGGTGGTCATTTAGACACCAAATGGCTTGAATCCGTTGAGAAATAAGTGAGATAGAGATGGTGTTTCTAGAGAGAGAAAGTTAGAGAGAGAGGAACGATGTTTGGGAGGTGGTGGCTGGTAGGTGGAGGAGTAATGGGGAATTAAATGCCCCATTTAACTCTTTCAACTACCCGCGTGTTTGGTCTAGTTCGGCTTCCCTCGGTTTCGTGTAAAAACGTCGTTTTCTTTCCATTTTCGTAATGAAACGTTACGGTTTTAAAAGTAAAGTTTATTAAATTAATTTAGGTAGTTATTCCCAGTAAATTAATTAATTATCTTTCGTTTATTTTAATTTTTCAGAAACGTTTAAATTACAGTTTAAATCGAATCGTATAGTCATCGCGCGTATTCGTTCGAATCGTCACCCGTACGAATACGATGATAACTACACTTTTCAATGTGGTTTTCTAATTATTGGACATCATTTAGGACGTTAAACTTTCAGATGTATTCGTACAGATTGTCACCTATACGAATAATCCGTCCATTTAGCATTCATGTAACGACGTCCGTTGTTGCTTTGTTTTGTTCCACCTCGCATACGTTTATACAAAATAGCATATTAACAAGCATTCGTGTGTCACTTCCATGTTGTCTGATATGTTTCTGACTGTTAAACCATGAGATTTAATCAGATTGCTGAAACGATTGCTTAATAGTTTAGTGTCAAGCATCACAATGTTAATAGCATACAAGTAGTTCACATAGTTTGTACCTGAGTTACTGTGCAAGTTACTGTGCAGATCACTGTTCTAGTAGCGTTTCCGGCACTGATGTTACACCAATAACCATACTTATCCTTTTAGACAATACCTAAGAAATAAACTTAGGTAAACACCCATGGAGACTGATTGGCCGAAACTCATTAAACGACAAATGATCTCTTGTTTTTGGAATTAAATGTAAGAAGGACGAACTGCAGGATTTATGTATTACCCCATCCTCGTAAAAATAATCAAACACCTTTGCCGAATCATCTTTAAGAAAATCCAGATAGTGCTTTAGGAAGGCAAAGTTATCACCATCAGGCACTGACGCCTTATCTCCCCAATATCCCATATTTCCTTCTAATTTCATCTATAGAAAAGGGCATCGATATTGCATCAATCTCCCAAGAAATAATGCCAGAACAAATAACAACATGCCTCCGATCCATGGGTTCTTTAAATTTACTTCTAAAAAACTGCCATGCACTTCGTTTTATTGTGATCGGATTAGAGCACCATTCACCATTGATAGTCATTCCATTGATCCTTTTTGATGCCAAATGAGAACGAATCATCCCAAGAAAATAGGATGAGTTTTCGTCACCTTCCACCGCCCATGTGACTCTAAATTTTTGCTTCAGATCAGATAGCGTAACCTATTCCAATTCTTTTAGAGCCATAATACACCTTGCCCACTCCTATTCAGAAAAGAAACCCATCTTGGCTAAGACTCCAAGATGCTGGCATTGAATATTTTCCAATTTCATTCTCTCTTCCCGCCACTCCTTTAGATAGTTTTTAACCTTTCTTAATTTACTCATGAACATCACATCAGAAAGTCCCCCATCACCTCCATCCTCCAAAGCTTTAGAAACACCTCATCAATACCTGGAATTAACAACCATGATGAATTGAATTTGAATGGAGAAGGGCCATAATCCAACTTAGATGTGACTAAGGTAACCGGTGAATGATCTGACCATAACCGGGGATGCGTAGTAACATGTGCCTCCGGCCATCTATGAAAAAATTTACTACACACCAGGAACCTATCAAGTTTACTGAATTTCCTCCCATCCGGTGACCTACATGTATATTTCATACCCCCATCCTATATTCTTGCAAACTTGCCCTATATATAAAATCATTGAAATCTAAAGTACTCCTTTGATCATATTCTAAGTTCATTCTCTCCGAAATGTTCATAACTTCATTAAATTCACCCATGATCACCCACATTCCTTGAGACTCTCCCATCATATCTATAATGGATTCCCATAACACTCTTTTATTGTCTCTTTGTTGTGGAGCATACACATTTACCACATTTAAAGGTTCGTCAGGACCCACCACCCGTGACACCCGACAATTTTAGGTAAATTACAACACTCACTATGACTTATTTCACATTCATACTTCTTACATTTCATTTAATTAAAAGAATCAAAAATTATTTAATTACGAAACGATAGTTCGAGGAATTATCGAATCGTACATTACACATTGATTTTGGAAAACAAGTGTGGCAAACATAAACACAATTGAAAAATGTGCATTACACATTCATTATGATCAATCAAGTGTGCAAAAATTTCGTAAAGACAAATACAAACGATCATAGATAATTCAAGGAATTACCAAAATACACACGAGTCTCATTACACGAACTTTGGTGAACAAACGAAATCATAATCAAACAAATGAATGTGTCATTATGTGTTTATTGTAACATCCGGCCCCGTCTACCACCAATATTGTCCACTTTGCCCACTCGGAGCTCACGGTTTTGCCTTCGGCTGCCCGGGTGAAAACTTTCCAGGGAGGTCACCCATCCCTGGATTGCTGTAGCTTGAGCACGCTAAACTGTGGAGTTTTCATGTGCTTCACAGCTAGCAAACCGAAAACGTGTTGATGATGTTAGAGGTAGATTGTTACTTATGAGACAGGAATCTCTCCTGTTCAACGCCAATGTGGCATTGCCTAAGATGTTACATACACCCCCTTAGGGACTCATCGTCCTCGATGAGGTTTGCCCCACCATCCCGTGTAGAACAGGAGTGTCTCAGATACCATTCTGTAACATCCGGCCCCATCTACCACCAATATTGTCCGCTTTGCCTACTCGGAGCTCACGGTTTTGCCTTCGGCTGCCCGGGTGAAAACTTCCCAGGGAGGTCACCCTTCCCTGGATTGTTGCAGCCCGAGCACGCTTAACTGTGGAGTTTTCAGGTGCTCCACAACCAGCTAAGCCTAAAACGCGTTGATGATGTTAGAGGCGGATTGTTACTTATGAGACAGGAATCTCTCCTATTCAAGATTGAAAACCTCTATACTTATGCAATTCTTAAAAGCAAGTCAAAGTCTCCCACACCTATTCAAGCTTGTCTAAAGTTTTTGTTAGCCTTGGTAGGTGTTTGGTATGCTATCAAAGTATTAGTAGTGTGGTGGGTTGGCTGCGGTATACCCTATATATAAGCACTAATAGTACATTGGTAGTAGGACCAAAAGCTTGATCAAGGGCTAGATTAGTCAATTCAATATATAGTTTCGAGAAACCATGCTAGTCAAACCGATTGTTACTCAATTACTAATCTTGGTGTGTATGCTTACACCAGGTCAAATCAAAGATATCAAAAATCACATGAATCATGTTAATGAGTCTTAAATGAATTATCCTATATTCGTTTGTTCAAACAATTATTCAACGATTCAGTGATATTATAACTAAGGTTAATGATAAATAGTTATCACAACCATATGATATCACATAATAGTGTATTCTATATCATTCGCATATTCAAAAATCGATCATCAGCTTTTGTGTAACAAATATGAGATTCTATTGCAAGATTGAAATTGCTAGCATCTTTATACTTATACGATTTCTAAAGTTAATCAAGTATTCACGTGTCTATTCAAATATTGTTAAGATTAGGTTAGTCTTGGTAGATAATTGGAATGCTATCAATGTATTAGTGATGTGGTGGGTTGGCCGCGGTATACCCTATATATAAACACCAATAATACATTGATAGTGGCACCGAAAACTTGACAAAATATAGGATTAGTCAGTTAATCTACAATTCGTGTGAACTATTATTCAGTCAAGAAAAATCGACAAATAAATTATTACTCATATAACATTATCTGGGGAGTATTTTTATACTAAGTTATTCAAATACTTTTGCAGTTAATCACACCGTTAGTTAACCAACTATCGTTAAATTCAAAACCCTCATAACAAGTAAACTAGTTGTATACAAATCCGGAAATCCGAGTACATTACTAATACCTATTCTAATTAATGTTCATTATCATTTCAAAGTATTCTAACACAAATTGTGATTTTGAACGCCCCTAAACTATCAATGAGTGGTCTATATTCAGACATTATCCCATGACATTAATAATTACATTAAATCAATAACCAAAGGTTAGAAAGAAACAAAACAAGTTGAAAGAAATAATTTACACTCAAGTGAACGATTCCTACTAAATAAATTTCGGGACGAAATTCCCTAAAGTATGAGAGACTGTAACCCCTAGGGTTTTCTGTTACGAATTCAAACATTTTAATCGTGTTCGATTTATAATAAAATAAAGCTGCTAGTATTCTTTGAAACGTTTGTGATCATAAACTTAAATATATCTATATATATATGTGTGTATATATATATATAGATCTAATTCATTTAAAAAATAATAATATTAATAATAACACAAGACGCAATCTAAACTTTTATAAATTTCATTTTATAAAAAGCTATAATTCTTTCAAAGTTTAAAGGTATAATAGGTTGTAATAAAATAATAACATTTTATTAGTAAGCAACCCATTATTAAAGTTATAAAAAGATATATATATATATATATATATATATATATATATATATATATATATATATATATATATATATATATATATATATATATATTCTACACATAAGTATAAATAAATAAAACCAATGAAGGTGATAAAACATTTTATTCTTAAACATAGTAATACAATTTATAAAACAATATCAACATTCATAAAATAATGAGGTTCAAATTTATAATACATACATACACACATATATATATATGTATGTGTATGTGTCAAAATAAATAAATTATCAGTAATTAAATATTTATAACTTTTAAACATTTGAACGTAAAACAATTAAAAATAAAAAGTTTATTAAACTTAGAATGACAACTCTAAAACTTTTAGTTAGTTTTTAACATAAGATAATAAAATAAGATAAAGGATAAATTATTAAATTTATTAAACATAATCTATAAAATTTTACAAATGTTTTTTTAGATAGAAGGACTAAAGGGGATATTATTAAAAGCTGAATTGTGAGAAGGGAACATGTTTGAATTGGAAATGATACAAGGAAGAAACATGAGGGACCAAACCTGCAAATCTCCCAAACTCCTTCCCCTTTTACCCGGTTACTATATGGATACCCCAACCAGACCCGTTTTTGATCCATACTCCACTCTGATCATTTCCAGCTAGTTTACAGCTCATATTAAGGTAAATTAGGACTGAATTTTCACGCATAATTGATTGAAATCAACAATTAAGCCGAATCATCTAAAAACACACGTTAATTGGTTACCAAAATTATGCAAACCGATCGAGAATTCAAATTCGAGATAAACCATTATAAAAGCCGAATCAAACCATTCCAATTATTTCCCTTGGCCCTCGCGAAGTTGTTTGCACAAGAATCAAACGTTCACAACACCTCCTGAGTGCGATTGGGACTCAAGATTCGTCCGGACTTTTGGTTCATTCGAATTACACACAAACGAACTCAAAACATGTAATTATTGGTACCATTCTACTCGTTATTCAATGGGGATCAAAATCCCTATCGTTCTAGAGGCTTATAAACTCCAAATCAAGCTAATTCGATCCAAATAGAACTAGGGTTTCGGAGTTCTTAACACAGAATTGGGAAGACCTAGTCAGTTTGTATTTAAATAATTCATTGGGAATTAAAGACTGTACAATTAGAAGACTTGGTCCACCGGTTATGTTTGATGGGGTTTGATTTCGGGTACTGCAAGGTCGAGGGTTCTAGCCTTTCCAAACCGTTTTTCTTTTAATTATATGTATACTTAAAATGCAACGTCGGTGGCTATTATTATAATAAAGAATAAGAAAAAATAACTTCTGTATAAAATAAATTATTTCAATAAAGTACACTCTATACTAGATTGGATGAGTTGGTTGACACTTTGCCCTTTGAAATAAGGAGTCGCAAGTTCTAGCCTCCACTACTTTTTTTTATCTTCCTTTTTTAATTTGGCTCGACTAAAAAATAATACCACGTATAATCTAATATAAATATATATATATATATATGGGAGGGTTACATACTTAAAATGCAACGTCGGTGGCTATTATTATAATAAAGAATAAGAAAAAATAACTTCTATATAAAATATATTATTTCAATCAGGTACACACTATACTAGATTAGATGAGTTGGTTGTCTCTTTGCCCGTTGAAATAAGGGGTCGCAAGTTCTAGCCTCCACTAATTTTTTTTTAACTTCCGTTTTAATTTTGCTAGACTAAAAAATAATACCACGTATATTCTAATATAAATATATATATATATATATATATATATATATATGTGCTAAATATAAAAAATCAGGATTTTTTTAAAAAAAATTGATTGTTTAGTATGAGTTTTCTTAGTTTTGTTTGAAGTAATAAGTTTTTATTTGAACCCTCCCCTATATATATATATATATATATATATTTGTTGTCTGGATTTCAAACAAATGATTATATAAAAATAGATAGTATATCCCCTTTGAATATAATCTAAACTATAAACTTTTAGTATAACTTACATTAGCGTTGTAACGTTTTTTATAACTACTTTTCAATATAAATATTATTCAAAATTAAGTTTGTTTATGTTTTTCATATGGTTAACTCTAATAAATTTTTACTTTTATACGTTTCGCCAAAAAAAAGTATTCAAAACTGATTCCGCCTATGTTTCCAGTCAAGTTACATACTTATTTTAACTTTTTTTTAAAACGTTTGCATGCTTTGTACGTCAAATTATTATAATAACATGATAACATTTTAGCTATATTTCAATTGTTTTCACTTTTTGTTAAAATTTTTTTAAACGACGTAATTTATTAATAATTGTTTAATATATCGTTGTGACTTTTTTTTAATATATATAATTTATTTATTATATTATATAAGATATGATTTTTCACGATAACTTTCTTTTGTTAAAATATATATGTATATATGTGTGTGTGTGTGTGTGTCTATATATATGAGAAAGATAATTTGAAAACCCTTCTTAGTTTGAAAACTGTGAGAATCTGACATTCTGGATTAACCCCGGTAATCTCAAGACTAACTGAAATAATACGAAATCGAACAAAAACAAACTACAAGGGTTAAAATCTAACAAAATTAATTATAAACATCAGAATTACAAGAATAAGTTTAGTAATTAGGTTAAAATACAAAGTTTGACTTTTACAAGTCAAAAATTCGACCAAATCACTAATTAAATTCAAAATTTACATTTAAATCAGGTAATAATCGAATTAAATTGGTTAAAATCATCACCTTGATGATTACTAACAGTTTGCATACGTTATAGAACCATTAACTCGTCGAATTAAACTAAAATGGCACTTACGAGTCGTAACCGTCCCTAATTAGCATCAAATTCGTATAACCCGAACGTAATGCACACAATTGCACATTCCTAAACCCCAATCGGCACATTCAGAGAGTATTACAAGCAACAATTCGATTCCAAGGTGTTCGAGCCGAAGAATTCGATCCGGGTGTAGCCGAACTCAAAATACAAAGTTAATCGTCATCAATTCGACATCCAATCAAGTAAGTTTTCACTCCTACACACCCTAAAAATGCCGACTAAGCATAGCCCTATGCTATTTTCGGTTAAAAACATCGAATTATAAGAATCCTAATCCTAGGGTTCATCATCATGAACGATTTGGGGATTTCGGTACAAATGATGTTGAAAATCAAATTAATCATCATCCTTAGTTTCATAAGGATGCGATTAAGGATAAATACAGGTCAATTTTATGAAACAACATCGAATTATATGGATTCTAATTCTAGGGTTTGTTCTAGAAAGTGATTTGGGGGTTCTTAACAAAACAAGTTCAACAATCCAATTAAAGTATATACATAGATTCAGAGTAATACGTTTAATGAAAAACCCTTATCAATTTCATATAACAATAACGAATTGAAGGGTTTCTAGTTCTAGGGTTTCCTATGAAAACGAATTGAGGGATTTCGATTTAAATGAACTTGATATGTCAATTAAACATTACAGACATGTTCGAAATATCAAGCCTAATGAAAACCCTATGAATTTGTGTATTAACTGGTTCAAATTCGGAGCTTCAGAGTCGAGGCTTAGGTCGGTTGAAACCGGATTGGTTCGGGATCGATCTGGAGCTTTGAATTCGATCAATAATCAAATTAAATCTATGGATTGACTCGCTTGGACCTGTTAAATCGTAGCCCTATGGGTTCAGGCTTATTGGGGATCGACTTGCGGGTCAATCAAATTTCCATGGATGTGGGTAAAAGATGAACAAAGGGAATCCTATTTATTTCTGATTAAAAATATTTAAAATTCAGTATTAAAACAAAAACACAACCAGATCAGCTGGTTGGGTGTGTTGGTTTGGAGTTAGGGGTCACGGGTTCGATCCTAAGCCCCATTGGTTTTGAATTAAAAACCTAATTTTTGGTATTTTAGCTATTACTTGTTCGTTTTAATCCCGATTTGGTCCGTTCCAATTGCGTTGAAACCAGAATTCAATTTCGAACATATTAGAACAATAAAATATATATTTTGACATGAAATCATAAATCTCGTATAATTGAGCGTGTTTAACGAAATCGTATATAATCAAACGATTTAAACAAACGAACTTAAAACCGTGCATACTTTTGTATGTACGTTTTGAACATTCTAACATACGTGTGTTGACACGTATGTGACTACAAACATGATTTAACATTACGAATAACACGACGTTATTGTAAGGACACAGATTCATCGTAGAATATTGTCTACGCGAGTTCACGAACAGTTGATCATTCGATTTACACTCACAGGTGCGTACATGGCCCCTTTTCTTATGTTAGCTGTTTTGGGGGAGAAAACATGTGCAACAAACATTTTAGATACATATCACTTGCATGAGTTAGCTATTTACATTAAGTGCGAACATAGCATTACAAGTCCTTACATATCGAACCGTTTAGTTTGCCGTGGTGCAAAGCGTGGTAGTTGGAAATAGATCTATTGGGTTTGACAAACCTCACTTGGTAGATTGTAGGTCTACACAGGTGTTTAACTAGCCAATTCACATTACTATTGTTTGTGCTAGACAATAGTGGGAAAGGAAAATTACATTCTAACAGTCAGCTTCGGTGTCGACCGCTTATGTAAATAGTACAAATGACTAGCTATCATGACTATGCATGTGTGATTATGTTATCTGCAAACATTTCGATTCAAACAGTTGTTTTAAACATTTGTGATTATTCAAACCTGTGTATGCACCAACCTTTGTGTTGACATGATTTCCATGTTTTCTCAGGACACTAGAAGCACAAGTAAGGACAAGCATGGACTAGGATGTGGAGTCGCATGCATATATTTTTAAGTCTTGTGTTTTGAATTTGGATATGTAAGACTTTGACTTGTAATTTACATTGTACGAACCGTTACGTTTGTTATTTGTTTTAAAACGCTTCCGCAGACTTTGAAACTTTGAAATTACAGTTTAGACCAAAACTATGTTTGAAAATCATATAGAGGTCTTTCGTTATGAGTCTTCCGACCGTATGCCACCTACATTTCGTGCCTCTAAGAGGCCACGATTTGAGTCTGATGATATCGCCCGACTGACCTGGGAGTCAAAGTGGGCTGATGATAGGATCGAGCAAATCATACAGGAGCTCAGAGACGTGAACGCTTGATACGCAGAGTTTCGTAGTGAAGTCCATGGGATGGAGACTAACATCACACATCTGACTGCACGAGTGCAGGAGGAGGAACATCGAGCAGACATCGCTGAGGGGAGATTGATTGCGTTGGAGGAGCAGTTTATATCCGACGCATAAGAGGAATAGGAAGAGGATGAGATACCAACACAGGATGTTGATTCTGATGCTGATTCTACTATTGAGGATGCCTGATTATTTATTTTAAACCTAGAAGGGGCGGGTTGTGTCCCTGTATTAGATGTTTGAAAACTTATGTTTTGATATTGAATGTATTTTAATCAATTCAGATTATTATCTATTGAAAAACTATCATCTATTGCCAACAGTTGTGTTCAATCATACAGTTACATATTTGTTTGTTGTATCGTTTACACGTTTCACATTGGATTTTGATAACACTCTAACACTTATTTTAACTATGAAGATCATGGCTGGCGAAAACATACATATGACAGTTGCTGAGCTCAATGAACTGATCAATAGTAGGGTCGCGGAGGCTATCGCGAACTACACGCAAACACACACGACAGGACCACAAGGTCAAACAGGGGGATTAGTAAACCAGCAGGTATGCACATTCAAAACATTTTTGGATTGCAAACCTCATAATTTCAAAGGATCGGAAGTGGCCATTGGACTCCTACGATGGATTGAAAAGGCGGAATCAGTGTTTGAGATGTGCAACTATCCTGAAGAAAACAAAGTCAAATATGCTACGGGAACTTTGGAGGGTCCAGCGTTGACCTGGTGGAACTCCAATGTTCAAACTTTGGGATTGGGAGAGGCTAATGCCCTAACCTGGAATGGGTTCAAGACATTACTGCAAGAGGAGTATTGTCCTCGCAGTGAAATACAAAAGCTGGAAGATGAGTATTGGAATCTGAAGATGGAGGGATCTAATATCGAGAAGTACACTACTCGATCACATGAACTAGCCAGACTCTTACCTCACATGGCTACTCCACCAAGCAAGTGGATTGAGAGGTACATTGGGGGATTAGTGCCTCAGATCCAGGGGTTAGTCACTTCTGCAAATTTCACAATTATTCAACAAGCTGTTCGATTGGCGCACCAACTGACTGATCAGGCAGTACAACAAGGAACTTTGCAAGAGTTGTTGGATAAGGGCTTTATACGACCTAGTTTTTCACCATGGGGAGCTCTAGTCTTATTTGTTAAGAAAAAGGACGGGACTTTCCGTATGTGTATCGATTATCGTGAACTTAAAAAAGTCACTATCTAAAATCGGTATCCACTACCTTGAATTGATGATCTGTTCGATCAATTGCAAGGTTCGAGTTACTACTCGAAGATTGATCTCAGGTCTGGTTACCATCAACTCAGAGTCCAAGAGGAAGATATTCCTAAGACAGCATTCAGAACGCGCTATGGCCATTACGAATTCTTGGTCATGCCATTTGGATTGACGAACGCTCCAGCAGTATTCATGGATCTCATGAATCGAGTCTGCAAACCTTATCTTGATAAGTTTGTCATTGTTTTCATTGATGACATCCTCATCTATTCTCAGACTGAGGAGGAGCATGCTGAACATCTTTGATTGCTGTTAGAATTACTGAAACAAGAACAATTGTACGCTAAGTTCTCGAAATGTGACTTCTGGATGCAAGAAGTTCAATTCTTGGGTCATATAGTCAATGAAAAGGGCATACATGTTGATCCAACAAAAATTGAAGCGATTAAGAATTGGGAAGCACCAAAGACCCCTACCGAGGTACGACAATTCCTAGGTTTGGCGGGTTACTATCGACGATTCATTAAAGGTTTCTCAAAGATCGCTCAACCACTTACAGCTCTTACACACATAGGGATGAAGTATGATTGGACTAATAAACAGGAAGCTGCATTCCAGTTACTGAAACAAAAACTCTGCAGTGCACCGACTCTGTCCTTACCGGAAGGAACAGAAGACTTTGTGGTGTATTGTGATGCATCTGCACAGGGTTTGGGATGTGTGTTGATGCAGCGTGATAAAGTGATTGCTTACGCTTCAAGGCAACTGCGACCACACGAAAAGAATTACACTACTCATGACTTGGAGTTAGGAGCAGTGGTATTTGCTTTAAAAATTTGGAGACACTATTTATATGGAACCAAGTGTACCATTTACACTGATCATAAGAGTTTGCAACATATCTTTGATCAGAAGGAGCTTAATATGAGACAGCGACGATGGGTCGAGTTGTTGAACGACTACGAATGCGCAATCAAGTACCATCCGGGAAAAGCTAATGTGGTAGCTGATGCTTTAAGCAGAAAAGACACAACATCAACAAGACAGGTTCGCGCACTTATGATGATGATACATACTGACTTACCTGACAAGGTACGCAGTGCTCAGCTTGAAGCATTAGAAAAGGATAACTTGGAGCAGGAATCCTTACGAGGAATGGAAAAACAATTGGATGTCATGCCTGATGGAACTCGTTATTTCATTAATCGACTTTGGATACCTTTGCGTGGTGGTTTAAGGGAACTCGTGATGGATGAAGCGCACAAATCCAGATATTCAGTCCATCTAGGGTCAGACAAGATGTATCATGACTTAAAGGCACTGTATTGGTGGCCTCACATGAAAGCCGGCATTGCTAAGTACGTTAGCAAATGTTTGACTTGTTCGAAAATCAAAGTTGAATATCAGAAACCATCTGGTTTACTGCAACAACCAGAAATACCTATGAGGAAATAGGAACAGATTTCGATGGATTTCATTACTAAGTTACCCCGTACACCAAGTGGTTGTGACACGATATGGGTAATTGCCGATCGATTAACGAAATCTGCACATTTCTTAGCAATTAAGGAAACCGAAAAAATGGAGAAACTGACTGCATTTACATCAAGGAAGTGGTAGCATGACATGGCGTACCAGTTTCCATCATATCAGATCGGGACGCTCGATTTACTTCAAACTTTTGGAAATCTCTCCATTAGTCCTTGCGAACTCGTTTAGACATGAATACTGCCTATCATCCGCAAACAGACGGCCAGAGTGAACGTACAATCCAAACGCTCGAGGATATGTTACGAGCTTGTGTAATTGACTTTGGTGAAAGCTGCGAAAACCACTTACCGTTAGTGGAATTCTCTTACAACGACAGTTATCATACGAGTATTTATGCGGCACCATTTGAAGCTTTATACGGTCGTAAATGCCGTTCACCGGTTTGCTGGGCTGAAATTGGTGACAGTCAGATAACAGGTCCTGAATTGGTGCACGAAACGACAGAGAAGATAGTTCAAATCCGGAACCGTATGGCAGCGGCTCGGGATCGACAAAAGAGTTACGATGACAAGCGTCGCAAGCCAAAGGAATTTCAAGTAGGAGACCGAGTTCTTCTAAAGGTATCACCTTGGAAAGGTGTGATACGATTCAGTAAGCGCTGAAAGCTTAGCCCACGTTACGTAGGACCTTTTGAGATTCTGAAAAGGATGGGTTCGGTTGCGTATCAACTTAAATTACCGGATGAACTCAGCGGAGTTCATGATGTCTTTCATGTTTCAAACTTGAAGAAATGTCTTTCTGATGAGACATTGGTGGTACCACTTGAAGAAATACAAGTGGACGAACAATTACGGTTCATTGAAGAACCAGTTGAAATCATGGACCGGGAGGTCAAACAACTCAAACAAAGCAAGATTCCGATAGTCAAAGTCCGGTGGAATTCAAGACGTGGACCTGAATTCACATGGGAAAGGGAAGATCAAATGATGAAGAAGTATCCTCATCTGTTCAAAACAACAACTGCAAACACTGCGAAGACACGTTAAATTTCGGGACGAAATTTCCTTCAACAAGGGGATGACGTGATGCTTCACACATCAACACTTCAAATTTCAAACGGTAAGCACAAACACTTTATACAATTGGTTTTGTTACAAAAATTGTGCTACATTACATTTTATGTGCTACTTTTCATATGTTACATGTTATGGTAGTACAGACATGATTAGTTTCAGACAATTGCTATGTGCGAGGTTACATAGTACAAACAGTTGTGAACACTTACTATGTAAAAGATTACATAGCACAGTATGACCAAACACGAACATTCACAGTTAGGTGCATTAACTGGTGTGCACGCAAACATTGAACTTAAAACGATCTCACTTAGCTGTGATGTTGCAAACATTGGGTTTTGTGTGCGAGTACACACAAGTACACGGAATGATCAACTATCGCACTAGCACGTAATGATCAACTATCGCACTAGCACGTACTATTTGAACTCACAAGTAGTGTACTAACTACTTCTAACATTAAACAATTTTCGGGACGAAAATTCCTTCAACAAGGGGATGATGTGACAATCCGACATTCCGGATTAACCCTGGTAATCTCAAGACTAACTGAAATAATACGAAATCGAACAAAAACAAACTACAAGGGTTAAAATCTAAAAAAATAAATTATAAACATCAGAATCACAAGGATAAGTTTAGTAATTAGGTTAAAATACAAAGTTTGACTTTTACAAGTCAAAAATTCGACCAAATCACTAATTAAATTCGAAATTTGCATTTAAATCAGGTAATAATCGAATTAAATTGGTTAAAATCATCACCTTGATGATTACTAATAGTTTGCATACGTTATAGAACCACTAACTCGTCGAATTAAACTAAAATGGCACTCACGAGTCGTAACCGTCCCTAACTAGCATCAAATTCGTATAACCCGAACGTAATGCACACAATTGCACATTCCTAAACCCCAATCGGCACATTCAGAGAGTATTACAAGCAACAATTCGATTCCAAGGTGTTCGAGCAGAAGAATTCGATCCGGGTGTAGCCGAACTCAACACACAAAGTTAATCTACATCAATTCGACATCCAATCAAGTAAGTTTTCACTCCTACACACCCTAAAAATGCCGACTAAGCATAGCCCTATGCGATTAAGGATAAATACATGTCAATTTTATGAAACAACATCGAATTATATGGATTCTAATTCTATGGATTGTTCTAGAAAGTGATTGGGGGTTCTTAACAAAACAAGTTCAAAAATCCAATTAAAGTATATACATAGATTCAGAGTAATACGTTTAATGAAAAACCCTTATCAATTTCATATAACAATAACGAATTGAAGGGTTTCTAGTTCTAGGGTTTCCAATGAAAACGAATTGAGGGATTTCGATTTAAATGAACTTGATATGTCAATTAAACATTACAAACATGTTCGAAATATCAAGCCTAATGAAAACCCTATGAATTTGTGTATTAACTTGTTCAAATTCGAAGCTATTGAGTCGAGGCTTAGGTCGGTTGAAACCGGATTCGTTCGGGATCGATCTAGAGCTTTGAATTCGATCAATAATCATATTAAATCTATGGATTGACTCGCTTGGACCTATTAAATCGTAGCCCTATGGGTGCAAGCTTATTGAGGATCGACTTGCGGGTCAATCGGATTTCCATGGATGTGGGTAAAAGATGATTAAAGCGAATCCTATTTGTTTCTGATTAAAAATATTTAAAATTCAGTATTAAAACAAAAACACAACCAGATCAGCTGGTTGGGTGTGTTGGTTTGGAGTTAGGGGTCACGGGTTCGATCCTAAGCCCCATTGGTTTTGAATTAAAAACCTAATTTTTGGTATTTTAGCTATAACTTGTTCGTTTTAATCCCGATTTGGTCCGTTCCAATTGCGTTGAAACCAGAATTCAATTCCGAACATATTAGAATAATAAAATATATATTTTGACATGAAATCATAAATCGCGTATAATTGAGCGTGTTTAACAAAATCGTATATAATCGAACGATTTAAACAAACGAACTTAAAACCGTGCATACTTTTGTACTGTAACATCTGTGCCGGAATCGTTACCGGAACAGTAAACTGTACAGTAACTCAGGTGCAAACTAGGAGAAATACTTAGAAGCTATTTACATTCGATGCTAAACATAAACTATGACACGATGTTTCTGAAATTCTGAATTAAATTTTATGATTTAAACAGTCAGAAACACATCAGACAACGATGAGCAGGTACACACATGTTTGATTTTATATTAGTAGGTTTAAACGTATGTGAGGATAAACAGAATAAAACAATAATGGTTGTTGCTACAGAATGCTAAACCGACGAACTATTCGTATAAGTGACGATCTGTACGAATAGATATGAAAGTTTAACGATCTGAAATAATGACTGAACGGTATAAAACAAAATCAGAAAGTGAAACGTACGATCGTGTTCGTACAGTTAGCGCTCTGTACAAAAACGTGCGTAAGTGACGTTTTCTGACTAAACAAAACGAACAACGATACGAACGATAATAAATTTAAGGAAATATAATATTTCCTGTTTTACAATTTTGAAACTCATCAGAAATAAATTAAAACGTAACTATTTTAAATTGAAATACGTTCACTTCGCGAAAGTAATAACGAAACACGTAAAATAATAAATTACGACAAATAATTTAAGAAAATAATAGTTAAAATAATTACTAGAAATAACTACTTTCCAAACGTTTAAAATAAAGTCATTTTATTTAAATTACGAAAATATACGCCTTATGATCCGGAAATGCGATGAAAACACGAACCGAGCAACCGAAACGAACCCGAATACCCTCGGGGTATTTAAAGCCTAAAAGGAGGCTTTCTTCTCATTTCACACAAACCCTCTCTCTCTCTCTAACTTCAAATCCGTCTTCCTCTCTCTCTAGAATAATCGTTCTCCAAATCGCGATAACTCGCTCGTTTCTTGACGGATTTGGGCGTTCTTGGTGTCCACGCGAAGCTCTCGACCTCCTCTACACAGATGTACAACCGATCTGAAGTTTTAACCGGCCAAATTTGAGGTAATCACACTTGAACAACTCGAAAAATAGGGTTTTATAGATTTTTGTTCGACACACACACACAACCGGACCAAAAGCTTTATCTTCGAACCCACACCCCTCGACAACAGGTCTATTAGTAACAACATCATGGAAATGGCTAAAATGATGGGTCAAAGATGTAGGATAGTGATGAGCGCTTACAGGTTTGTTAGAACCATTTCCGGCCGAACCTTCGGCTACAAGCTCCACATGGCCGAACCTTTATGCACTAGCGAACCCTCAGCAAGAGCCACGAATCTTCTTCCTTTGGCGAACCATTGCCAAACCCTTGGCCGCAAGTAACTGTTGAACCCTTTTTGCTTTCAAATGGCCGAACCTTGGGTTCGCCGCTGCCACTGCCGAACCATCAAGTATCGAACCTTGCATGGCATGCCCACGAACCCTCTGCATGGAGCCGAACCAGGGATCATCTTGACCGAACCTCATGGCTAACCCATCACCTCGCCGAACCCTTAATAGTAACGAACCTTGAGGCTGAAACTTGTTTTCAGCGAACCTTGCATCCACCATCGACCTAATCGGCTCACAGTTTTTTTGTTTCAGCCCAAAGGAATGAGTGAGCTAGGCCATTCACGCTGAGTCGGCCCAAATCATTGGATCAGCCCACATTATTTCGACCACATGCATATCCTCGGCCCACTGGAAATCCACCGGCCCAATTAATTGGCCCAACTGAAATTCATGGCCCACTACACATAATCGGCCCAAGAAACTTGTGAATTAGCCCAACATTTGGCCACGTTTAGTTATTAGGCCATGATCATTCATGCGGCCCATGATCCTTCGGCCCAATCCCATTTTATCACCAAGAACACACGATGGGCCCAAAGGATTACTTAGGCCCACTCGTTATGGCCCAACCCAATTAACTACTTCGGCCCAAGTAGAATTCGGTCCATTAACATTTGAGGCCCACTCTTAGCCCAATATAATTACACGACTCATTCGGACCACTTTGATCATGACTTAAACCACATTCGGCCCATATGTTTAAAGACATAACGAACATTTAAACTAAATGATGCTCAACGACATGTAAGGGAACTTATGGTGACTACTATAAATATGGTGAAAGGATTTAGAAACAAAGATTTAAAACTCTAACTTCTACAACCATCATGTCATACTAACAAAACTTAACGACAAGTAAGCAAGGGCCGAATGAACATCGAAACTCATAATTGTTAGTCAAGTTCTAGGACTAACACATACACGCAGACACATCATTAGATACAGGAACTTGAAAACAACCACAAAAACTACAACGAGCGCGTGCATTCTAGCTTAAGCTAAGTCAACCACTTCAAACACAAGGTGAGTTCATTGCCCCTTTTTTAACATTTTTGTTTTAAAACGCGGGGCTGAGAAGCATGCGTAAACTGTTTTATTTAAATTGTTTACTTAAATTCATTTACTTAACATATGTTTTATATGTGAAATGTTATCCTAGATGATGTCTAGGTAAATTTTGTGCAGGTTTTTACTAGGTTTAATTTAAGTGGATAATTGGGTTAAACTAAACATTACAACGAATCAACCGAAACTATTTTGACGAATCAAGTGGGTGATTTCAACGAATCAAACGAAACATTTTTGACAAATCAAGTGTGGGTTTTCAACAAATCAAACGAAACTATTTTGACAAAACAAGTGTGGGATTTCAACGAATCAAACGGAACTGTTTTGACAAAACAAGAGTGTGAATTCAATGAATCAAACGAAACTATCTTTGCAAAGCTAATGTTCGATGTTCAACAAATCAAGTGTTTGATGAACAACAAATCAAGAGTACATTTGATCAACGAATCTAGTATTCTATGATCAACGAATCAAGTACATCTTGTAACAGAATCAGACGAATCAATAAATCATTTTCAAGGGAAAGTCTGGGAAATATCAAAGAGAACATATGCCAACGAAACAAAACGAATCAAGTACGAAACAAAAACCCTACATTTCAAGAAGTCCTAGCTAGACCGTTTGATTTGTAGGTCATATGTTTGATGAGATCAGAATTCCCTAACTACTAAGTACCTTGATTGACAGACTAATCTACTCAAGTTGACCAAGGCCCGATCATTAGGACTTATATTTTATTAAATGTTTATTTATTTATTTAATTAAGCATTTATAACTGTTTCTACAATTGCTGTGGTTGATCATATTTGTATGATAAACTTATGAAATCAATAGAGATTTCAAATGATTGTAATTACAGGAACAAAGAACTGAAGAACTAATGGGTTAATGGTAGGAGTGAAATGCTTAATTATCATTAACAACAATATACTAAGCAGCTCGGTATGTGGTGAGAAGGTGGCTAGGGCTTGTCCCCTACATATGCCCTATATATAAGCATAATTGGTTGGATAGCATAGGTGGTTGTTATTGAGGTTAAGGTAGTCATATCAGAGGAATCAGGGTAAACATAATCAGGATAATCGAACGTTAAGGATCAATAATGGAGAATGAGACACTTAATTATCATTAACAACAATATGTTAGGAAACTCGGTATGTGGTGGGACGGTGGCTGGGGCTTGTCCCCTACATATGCCCTATATATAAGCATACCTGGTTGGTTAGCATAGGTGGTCGTTGATGAGATTAAGGTTGTCATTCTGGGAATCAAAGCAAACAATTACAGGGTAATCAGATTTTATAAATCAAAAGTTATGAAATCAAAGATGCAAGATGAAACTCTTAATTATCATCAGGAACAATATATCATGTGGTTTGGTATGTGGTGGGACGGTGGCTGGGCGGACAGTAAGTTCGACCTTACATATGCCCTATATATAAGCATACTGAAACAGATGGTATAGATGGTTAATGGTGAGGTTAAGGTTGTCATTCAAGAGACTTTTCAAACTATTTTCAACTACTAAAACTATATGAACTCACCAACCATTGTGTTGACTTTGTTTTCTTACATGTTATCTCAGGTGACGTACAGGAATAGACTAAGACTTCAGGATTGCATACTAGAGTGCTCAACTACAGGACCTAGTAGACTTTTGGAAAGCACTTATCTTATTATGAAGCAAATCATTTTTGTTATCTTGTACATACACAAGATATGAAACATTTGGTTCTTTTGTTAGGTTTACTTAGTTAAATTACCAAACAGTGACAAATGTAATTTAACTTTGTAATCCTAATTAATGCTTTATTGTGCTTTTAGTTATTCTTAACATTGATGCTATGTAAACAATTTGATTACTATGATTATCACTCAAGATATCGTTCCTCGAGAACCTTCCGCCCGACGGGGAAATCCGATCCAACCCCGCCGGCTCGGGGTGTGACATGTATGTACATTTCGAACATTCCAACATACGTGTGTTGACACGTATGTGACTACAAACACGATTTAACATTACGAATAACACGACATTATTGTAATGACACAGATTCTTCGTAGAAGATTGTCTACGCGAGTTCACGAACAGTTGATCATTCGATTTACACTCACAGGTGCGTACACGGCTCCTTTTCTTATTTTAACTGTTTTGGGGGAGAAAACATGTGCAACAAACATTTTAGATACATATCACTTGCAGGAGTTAGATATTTACATTAAGTGCGAACATAGCATTACAAGTCCTTACATATCAAACCGTTTAGTTTGCCATAGTGCAAAGCGTGGTAGTTTAAAATAGATCTATTGGGTTTGACAAACCTCACTTGGTAAATTGTAGGTTTACGCAGGTGTTTAACTAGCCAATTCACATTACTATTGTTTGCGCTAGACAATAGTGGGAAAGGCAAATTACATTCTAACAGTCAGCTTCGGTGTCGACCGCTTATGTAAATAGTACAAATGACTAGCTATCATGACTATGCATGTGTGATTATGTTATCTACAAACATTTCGATTCAAACAGTTGTTTTAAACATTTGTGATTATTCAAACCTGTGTATGCACCAACCTTTGTGTTGACTTGATTTACATGTTTTCTCAGGACACTATAAGCACAAGTAAGGACAAGCATGGACTAGGATATGGAGTCGCATGCATATATTTTTAAGTCTTGTGTTCTGAATTTGGATATTTAAGACTTTGACTTGTAATTTACATTGTACGAACCGTTACGTTTGTTATTTGTTTTAAAACGCTTCCGCAGACTTTGAAACTTTGAAATTACAGTTAAGACCAAAACTATGTTTGAAAATCATATAGAGCTCTTTCGTTATGTCTAATGTCTGAGATCCTGGTTTGTCACGCCCTAAACGGTATTATTCCGTTAGTTGAAATTTGGGGGTGTGACAAAAACTATGAAAACCACGTAAAAATAATGTAAAAAACGTTTTATGTGAATTTTTTTACATATTAGTAACATTATTTGGCAAATTTTTTATAAAAAAATCAAAAAAGGCCGAGTAAATTTAAAAAAAAATTGTAAACCCACGTAAAACATGCGTAACATCTGAGCGCAGCGTTACGCAATAAATAGATGTAGTTATTCGTTTAACGTAATAATATATATAATTGTCAGCTATATTTTTTTACAGTGAAAATGAGACTCATAACATCTCATCATTTTATAAATGCTTTTTATTTATGTTTTAATCTCCAAAATCATGTCATTGTTACTTTATACAACTGTTTTATAGAAATACATAACAAGTGTTGTTAGTGAAAATTAAAGAGATTGATACATACATCAACTTAATAACATATCACCGTTTTATAAACTTTTTTCTGTATATGTTTCGATCTCCAAAATCACGTCGTCGTAAATTTATACAATTGTTTTATACACATAGGACGTAGTATATGTACTTCAATTCATAAACATGCCTCTTCACGCGCTTTTGGTTTTCATTGTCGATCATATACATTTTTTTAAATATTATCTCATGTATTATATATGTTAAGATTTTTCATGATAGTTTTCCTTTGTTAATTTAAATTTATATATAATCGTTGATTATATCGTTCTACAGTGGCATGTTATATCGTCAATTATATGATCGTTGGTTATCCCTTTTCCAATTATTTTTTTTAAATTTGTGTATAGTAACAGTATTGTTGTATATCAAAGTTTTGATTTTCTTAAACTTCATATACCGCAATGTATGTGACGCAATAATGTTGTCTATCTACACTTTAATTAATGAGATAAATCATAATTTCATATGTTTGTTTTAATTAAACCTCCATGTTGATGCATAAGTCTTAATTATACCGCCCGCGGTAGCGGGCGGGTAACTTTTCTAGTTTTTGCTTATTTCAGAAATATTTTTTTTATAAAAAAATATGTTTAAAAATTTTATAAATCATACAATATGATTATAAATATTCTGATTATTAGTATTATTTTTTTTATTTATTCAGAAAACAAAATCATTTATTTTAATTAATTTAAATGATTAAATAACTATATAATTAAATTTAAAAAAAATTGTATAAACTTTATGAACATTTTTTTCAGCCATAAGCGTTTATTTATTGTATTTTATCAAACATTATTAGAATCTATCTTTAAAAGATTATTTTCAGTCATACAAATTAATTTATTTTCTTAACATCTTTTATTTTATCAAACATTATTTTATCAACACAAAAGGAGTTATTCAACTCTTATTAAAGAAAAATCACCAACATTTATATTTTAATATTATAAATTTAGACAAGACTTTTTATGATTTGTCTTAAATTTCAAAACATCTAATAACATAATATATATACTTAATAAATCATATGTGATTATTTAAAATAATTATGTAATTATTTTAAATCATATTTTTGAATACATTTTTAAGATATATATATATTATGCAATTAAATTTATTTTAACATTCTTAATTTGTGCCTCGACTTTCAAGTACTAAATAAACTAAATTTTTTTTAGCAAGAATCATTTTATATTTATTTTAAAGTAATTCTCAATGAGTTCTAAAATAAATATTTTCAAACACATATTTAGTAAACTTTATAAATTAACAAATGGAATGAGATATTCAAAATTCAATACATTATTTAATTTGAACAGAAATATTTAAATAAGTAAATATTTCAAAATTGAAACCATTGAATCTTAGACTTGTTCGTTTAAGCTTTCATAGTATGCCATAGTGTCTAGAATATCAGAATTTGAACTCTAAGGAATATTATGGCTTTTAGGACAAAGAGCAATCACCACTTCCTTAAACTCATAGGCAGGAACTTGGACAAGCTAGACAATAAAGTGAGTTTTCTTCGCACTCCCTTTTACATTTGTCACACCCCCAAATTTCAACTAACGGAATCATACCGTCTGGGAACGTGACAAACCAGGATCTCAGATCATTAGACATAACGAAGACCTCTATATGAATTTCAAAACATACTTTGGTCTTAAAAACATAACATCAGAGTTTTCAAAATTTGCGGAAGCGTTATAAAACCAGTAACAGTTGTAATATGTAAATTACAAAACAAAATCCTCAATGTGTAATGTAAACAATAATTGTAAAACATGCATGCGACTCTATCTCCTAGTCCATGCCAGCTTTGTTGCGCACCTTAGCGTCCTGAGAAAACATGTAAATCAAGTCAACACAAAGGTTGGTGCATAACACAGGTTTTAAGTATTCACAATGTTCAAAACAGCAGTTTGAATAACAAGTTTGCAGATAACATAATCACACATGCACAGTCATGATAGCTAGTCATATAAACTATTTACATAAGTGGTCGACACCGAAGCTGACGATTGTCATGCTATAGCATGTTTTTGCCTTGCCACTATTGTCTAGCACAACAATAGTAATGTGTTGTTTGGTCAGTCAAACACCTGCGTAGATCCCATCTACCAGGTGAGGTTTGTCAAACCTAATAGATCTATTTCCAACTACCACGCTTTGCACTACGGCAAACTAAACGGTTCGAGGTGTGTAAGGACTTTCAATTGCTATATTGTCACATAATGTAAACAGCTAACTCATGCAAGTGATATGTATCTAAAAAGTTTGTTTGCACATGTTTTCTCCCCCAAAACAGTTTAAAATAAGAAAGGGGCCGTGTACGCACCTTTGAGTATTGCAGAATGATCAACTACGTGAAATCGTGTAGATAATCCTCTTACGAAGGATCTGTGTTTAAATAATAACTTAGTGTTATTCGAATAGTCGTTTTGTGCTTGAATTCACATACGTGTCAACACACGTATGTTAAAGTGTTAAAAATATGCATGCGTATGTACGCGTGCCTTTGAAATCGTTTAAATAAAATCATATACGATTTTATTTAAATAAACGTAATTATACGCGATTTCGTTTTCGGATTAAAATATGAATTTTATTATTCTAATACGTTCGGAATGAAATCCTGGTTCCAACGCAATTCGAACGGGTTAAAACGGAGTTCGTATGCGAAAGTTATTGTAAAAATACCAAAAATGGTATTTTCCACAAAACCGGCCGAGGCACGGCTCGAACCCGCGACCTCCCGCTCAACACACACACATCTAACCAGTTCAGCCCGCTAGGGTTTCGCATAAGAACTCAGAAATAAATTCTTTTAACTTGACCCCCAACCGGTTCCCTTTGACAACTATAGCCGAAGCCTTCAAACCCAAATTGAACCTCGATTCGAACCCGATCAAGCCTAAAACCATAGGGCTATTATTCCTAGAACCCAGACGCATCAGATCATCGATTTAATTTAGAATTTTTTGTTAAAATGCTACGGTTTTAAGGCTCCAACAGTTTCGAACCTAAATCCCATTCTCATCGATTCAAATTCACCCAATTCGATTGTGTTTGACTTTAAATCCATATGGTTTTCATTAAACCAACAATTTCGAACCTGTCTGTATGCCTAATTTAAATCAATAAACACCTTTGAATCAAAAACCCCAAATTCGTTCTAGTTCAAGAACCCTAAACTCAAAATCATACAATTCGTAGTTCCATGATGAAATTGACATAGTATTATCCTTAATCGAAACCCTCTGAATCTACCCATGCTATTTAATTCGATTCTTAAACCCATTTGTATGGAAATCCCCAAAACGTTATATTACAAGAACCCTAGAAACCGACTCCCTTGAATTCTTGTAAGTTTAATGAAATCAGAATGTGGTTAAGCTTGATCGGAGTTTTCTGAAACTTCCTATGCAAGTTAATTTGATTTTTAATCCCGTTTGCCCTATAACCCCCAAATCCGATCATAGTATGAACCCTAATGATCGAACCCTTATAATTCGCAATTCTCACTTCGAATTAGCATGGGTTTTTGTTTAGTCGAATGTTTTAGGTTGTGTAAACATCGATTATTACCTGTTTTGATGCCCGATTGAGATAACTCGACTTGTAGATGCAATTCGGCCAAGCTCCTAACCGATTCTTCTACTTGAACACCTTGGGATCAAATTGCTGGTTGGATTCCCCTCTGAATATGCCGAATATGATTTCTGTGAACTTAATTTGGTGTATTATGATCGATTATACCTATTTGTGTAATGACTAGAAACGGTTTGGCTCACAAATCGTTTATTTGGATTAAATTCGCAGCTTAATGAACTAATAACGCCTGATCATTATTACTAATCATCAATGGGATGATTTAATTTCAGTTACAACTCTTATTATTGGGCAATTCGAATTTTGCCTCAATTTTCATACGAATTTTGACTCTAAAAGTCAAAACTTTGCATTTTAACCTACTTACCAACCTTATCCTTGTAATTGAGGTGTTTATGGCTTGTTTTGATAAATTCTAACCCTTAGAAATTATTCTCGATCAATAACATATCACTTCGATTAATAAAATTAAACCAAAAATCCCGAATTATCATTAATTGGTTCAATTTGGAATACTATTGAGCTAAATTAATCCATTTGGGCCTCATTATTGTAACTGGGCCTACATTAAACTCATTGGGCCTATCTTGGCCTTACTGGGCCTACCTTGGGCCTACTTTGGCCTTATTGGGCCTACTTGGGCCTACTTTGGCCTTATTGGGCCTACTTGGGCCTCATTGGCCTTCCTTGGTTTCATTGGGCTTATCTTGGCCTTATTGGGCCTACTTTTGTCTTATTGGGCCTGTGATCTCACCATATTCAGTTAGCGAAGTTAACTCAGAAAGTCGAATTGTCACAACATTCTTTGTTTTTGGGATGTTACACATGTCTTAGTCCTAGTTAGCTTTATGTGTTAGTAGCCTAAGATGTGTTAGATACCATCTTCGCATTGGCTTTTGTCATTGTGTGAAAAAGGTGAAAAGTACACCTAGCAAACTTGTTGAAATATAAATGTTAATTTAAAGTATGGTCATACTTGAATTAATAGTTGGTATGGATACTTGTTTGGACACAAGCTATTTTTATTCATTCATTCGTTCATTCTATTTATTCAAACTTGTATTCATGCTATGCTTAAGATACATATTCTAGTTTGGCTATAGTTTGCATCCTTTTTATACTTATTACTTAAACTTAGTGTGTGAACACACCAACTATGCAAATAGTTGACAAACTCTATTTTACATGTGTAACAGGATAAGGAAGCATGATGAAGACATAAGATAGGCTTAGTAACCTAGTTTAAAACTTTGAAACAATTGTATAGTTTTTTTCAATGTAATATTTTATTTATTTTGAATTCTTGTAATGACTATTTAAATGTTGGTTGAATTAATTGATTATTATTAATTGGATGCATTAAATATGAAACATTGTAATAGCACCATGAGCTAATGAACATGCAAACTCGCGCCCCGACGTATTCCGCCGTCGGTCTAGGTGTGACATATTGGTATTTATGTAGCATCCGACCCCGTCTACCACCAATATTGCCCGCTTTGCCCACTCGGAGCTCACAGCTTTGCCTTCGGTTGCCCGGGTGAAAATTTCCTACGAAGGTCACCCATCCCTGGATTGCTGCAGCCTGAGCATGCTTAACTGTGGAGTTTTCATGTGCTCCACAGTCAGCTAAGCCGAAAACGCGTTGATGATGTAAGAGGCGGATCGTTACTTATGAGACAGGAATCTCTCCTGTTTACGGCCGATGTGGGATTTTCCTAGGATGTTACATACACCCTCCTTAGGGACTCATCGTCCTCGATGAGGGTGGATCCACCATCCCGTGTAGAACAGGAGTGTCTCTGATACCATTATGTAACATCCGACCCCGTCTACCACCAATATTGTCCGCTTTGCCCACTCGGAGCTCACGGCTTTGCCTTTGGTTGCCCGGGTGAAAACTTCCCAGGGAGGTCACCCATCCCTGGATTGCTGCAGCATGAGCACGCTTAACTGTGGATTTTTCATGTGCCCGCAGCCAGCTAAGCCGAAAACGCGTTGATGATGTAAGAGGCGGATCGTTACTTATGAAACAGGAATCTCTCCTGTTCACGGCTGATGTGGGATTTGCCTAGGATGTTACATTTATGTGCTAACACGAAGTAAACGTTTATAATAGACATTACAAATCGAACACGAATGAAATCGAATAAATAAATTGAAAAATCAGCTAAGCCATGACCGATTATTTTCCACCTTGTCGGTACGCGGAGTGTATCCGTGGACTACCCGACTAATTTGTCCTTGGCGATACATGACGAGTCCTAGAGGACAAAAAGCCTATAAAAGCAACCCCATTCTCTCACTCACTACTCTTTTGCACCAAACCCGAACTTGTGGTGATTTCTCTCGGCCATACCTCCATCATCCTCATCCAAGCTCACTCTTAACTCCTTCCAAGGCCTCATCTTGCATTATTGGGAGCTTTGAAACCATTAGAGCTTGGAGAAGGAGCTATAACGCGAGGAGTAGCCTTCAACCCACTAGAGTTTCATCACCAGGAGCTTTGGCAGGCCATTCTCAGTAAATCCATCCATCTAAGGTAGTTTTCTATGGTAATCTACACTTTGATCGTACATGCAAATAGTAAAAACACACATGCAAGTGTGTTTACCCACATGCAAATCCATGTAGCTCACTTGCACGAATTTTTTGGTGTTCTTATGTGATTATTCATGTAGTGTTAATGATTTAGAGTGTAAAAGTGTCTTAGAATGAGTTTTGATAACATTTGGTAGTGATTTGTGCAACTTACTATAATGAGAAACTTTTTGGATGCATGTTGTTGATAAGGGATGATCTAGACATGTTAGATGTGCTTAGATGGTGTGAAACTTTTATTAAAGCAATTAGAAACACATTTGGATAGTTGGATTTGTGAGAATACGACATATGATAGTAACTTACTATTTATGGAAACTTTTAAAAATCAAAAGAGGGATTTCAGCTATCTTTCATTATTTGATGATTTGTAGATATTGTAACATGTTTACAAATGCTATAAAACATATTTGAAACTTTGATTTGTGAAAACAGACGGAATTTGACAAATTGAGTGATTGTGTATAAACATGTTATACGTGTTCAACGTGTTTTTTTAGAAACATGCTAGAAGTACTAGTTCATACGTGACCTACGTGAACATTGTATGATTAGAGTCATAGGATGCATTATGATGTCCTACTTTCGTGTTATGATCAATATGACACATAAACGAACTAAACACAACAAACGTGTCACCAACAATTCGTCGAGTCAACACAAGTCAACACAAAAACACTCGGTTGAGCACAACGACACTTGGAGTTGTATGGGATACAACACACCACAAAACATATAATCACAACCTATATGGTTATAGGTGATCACTAGAAGGTGGTAGCATTCGCAGGTTGCGAACACACAAACCGGAAACTGCACTATCAGGTGAGTTCACGACCCGTTTTTCTATTTTATACCTTTGGGGGAAAAACATTACATACAAACTATTTTTGAACGACAAACACATTTTGGATACATATGGACATGCTTTATCACTATATTCATATGTGTGGCATACATCACAACTAAGTCCTCATAAACACATCTCAGACCGATAGTAGCGCGGGGCGCCTAGCGTGGTAATCTTAGATAGTACTATTTGGGTTTGACAAACCCCTCTTTTGCGCACCTGGGAGGCCATCCCTAAAGAGAGTCGGAACAAAGAAAAATTGACCAAATACATTTGCTATTATCTTGTGTGATGGACATGGCATGAGGCATGCTGTTAGCTTCGGTTTCGAACCCACATATAATATAACTATATTGACTAGCTATCAATCGATATTGCATTACAAAGATATGTATTCCTGCAACATTTACTTTAAACATGCATTATTTACTGCTACTATAAAACATGTTCTCTCACCAACCGTTGTGTTGACATTTTACTCACATTTTTTCTCAGGTAGCTAAGGCACGCCCTCAGGATGTAGGAAGCTAGGACGGGGTAGCATGCATCTACTACGTGTCTTAGGCTATTGAGAACATTTTAACTATTTTGTTTTGTAATGTAATGTTAAACAATTTAAACCGCTTTCGCAACTTTTGATTTGAAATGTTTTGAATACATTTTACTTAGCTTCCGCAAATCTGATTTATTAATCTGTTTTACCCAATAAATTGGATGTACATGTATAACCAGACATGTAGTCTCCCAAGAGTGACTAGAGACTGTGATACTGCGCTTAACTGTGCGCCGACCAATCGAGTCACGCCCTTGGAAGGACTGGAATTCCCGGGGTGCGACAGGGTATCAGAGCCCTCGGTTATTGCTAATTAGGTTTGCATTTAGTGAACTTAGTCTATAACTATTAGTCTCCACCCACACACATTGTACTAGAATTGTCATTACTTTCATATGCGATCATACATATACTTATTACACGTATTTTATACCTATGTTCATTTTTGCTAGATCTATTGAATGATCGAATTGGAATTTTGAAAATAGGCTTAAAACAAAGTCTAGGTACTAGAGATTTTCGGGGGTTCACGAAAGCCAACTTATCGAAATGAGAGGTTCACGAAGGTTTTATAGTCCAAGGAAAGTTCACCCCGTGAACTTTCACTTCGTGTACCTTGCCATTTCGTGTACCTTTCAGTTCATGTACTATTCGAAATTTTGAGATCATTTATTTTTCTAACTTTTTCTGAAATAAATTAAGATAAAATAAAATGAAAGTGTTACAAGCTAAGTTAGTTCAATTTTATGGGATCAAATCTTCTTATAAAATTCGTTTGTCTTACTGTAGTTTCTCGTAAAATTACAACTTTGAAATAGTCATATCCCACCCAAGATTTTTTCCTGTCTTTCCACGTTTTAAAGATTAAGTTGTGATCAATTTTTTTCGAGTTTTATTATTCAACAATTTGGAGAAGTTTAGAAGTATTCCGATGTGTTATCTAGTTCTATTATACAACTTATCAATTTTGAAAAATCCTTAATTTAAAAGTTCAATTTGTTAGAACGCATATGAAATGTCTTGACAGAGTTTTTAGATGAGAAAAGAAAGAACAGATCCATTATTTTTTATTAGAATGGAGAATAGGAAGGGGTTTTTTCATCTTTGTGCATATTAAGCATCTTTTGATTTTAAACTGATCTGCAGACACAATGGTCTTAACGTCACACATGTAGGTCTTTGCTTACGTAAAACAAAAGATGATGCAGTAAGAATTCTCCGCTCTTTGTTTTCACAAAACATAGAAAATACCCGATTTTGCTCAAAACAATTTCATGTTTATTACAACATAATCTCATTTTAGTTAAAGGATTTTTGAAAAAAATCAAATAGTTTTTGCATTTGTCTAGATTCTCTGATCTTAACTATACTTCTCATTTATTAATCTAATTTTGTTTGATCATATTTAATTTTCTTAGTGGAAGACATGCATGTTTGCTTGGTGATTTATATTATCCAAAGTTGTATACTAAGATATCACAGTAAGACAATGAACTTCTGATTCTTTATCTTTTTGTATTTTTCTTTTACTGACTCAACAGTACAAAAATCTTTTTGGTTTTGTAAATTTTCTCTCTCTTAATTTGTGCTATATAAGAAGAAAGGAAAACAAAACACAGGTTTAACTTATTAACAAGCAAGTGGTGGAAGCGAGCTGTATCGAACGGTTTTGCGAAAAGGTCCACAAGATTGTCATCAGTATGAACATTTTCCAAATGAATAAGCTTACGTTCGAAACAGTCACGGATAAAATGAATCTGGATGTCAATGCGTTTAGTTTTGAAGTTTTGTACAGGATTCTTGATGATTTGAAGAGCTGCTTCATTTTCAAAATAAATAGATGATTCAAGAAAATTGAAACCATAGTCCATAAGCTGATGTTGCATCCAAATTACTTGAGAACAACTTGAGGCAGCAACATTAAGCCTCTGCAGTAGAAGTAGACATAGTGGTCTGCTTCTTGCACTACCATGATACAAGGTGATATCCCAAGTAATGACATCCACACATGATTGACTTCCTATCTAAGTTGCATCCACCAAAATCACTGTCAGAATAAGCATAAAGATTAAACTCAGATATTTTGGGATACCATAAACCAAGTCGGGGTTTGTCGGACAGGAAACGGAAAATTCTCTTCACAACGATCATATGAGATGCCTTCGGATTAGCTTGATATCTTGCACATTGACACACGTAGAACATGATGTCTGGTAGACTTTGTGACAATTCGACTTTTTGAGTTAACTTAGCGAACTGAAAATAGTGAGATCACAGGCCCAATAAGGCCAGTGTAGGCCCAATGAGATCAATCTAGGCCCAATAAGGCCAGTGTAGGCCCAATGAAGTCTAGGAAGGCCCAATAAGGCCAAGGTAAGCCCAGGTAGGCCCAATAGTATTTAGGAGGCCCAATTGGGTTAACTTAGCCCAATAACATTTCAATTGGCCCAATGAGTGACAATCGGTATTCCGGATTAACTCCGTTATTCAAAAACTAGCATAAACGACACGAAATTATTCGAAATCAAATCAGAAGGATTAAACTTAAACAAAACAACTTTATAAACATTTAAATTATGAGAATTAAGGTTACAAATAAGTAAATTGTTCAAATTTGACTTTTATAAGTCAAAATTCGTCAAATGTATAGACAAAAATTCGAATTCCATCATAGCAATCCATTATAATTGAATTAAACATGCAATAAATACATCATGATGAGAATTAACGGCTAACATCAATTATTCGGACATTAATTGTCAAATTAAAACTAATTACACCTCCTTTTGATGAAACCGTCATATTTAACTACAAAACTTACACAATTCAATGGAATTTCTAAAAATTAAACATCTGAATACTTCAATCGGCACCCTCAGGGTCTTTTGCATCCAGAAATTCGAAGCAAGAAGCCGTGGTTCAAGGAATTCGATTGAAGCTTAGCCGAACATCAACCTACTAGTCGATCTCCTTCAATTTGATATTAATTCGAGTAAGTTTTAGTTCCTAAACTACCTAAAGATGCCGATTAAGCAAACCCTTATACTAATTTGGTGTAAAAACATCGATTTGATGAAGATTCGATCCTAGGGTTCATCCTATGAAACGAATTGGGGATTTTATCTAAACGAGTTACATAACTAAATTAAGTTACATCAACAGTGTCAGAATGGGCCGATTATCATTAAATCTATGTTAATTTTATATAAGAACAACGAATTAAATGATTTTAAATTTTAGGGTTCTTATATAAAAACGTTTTGGGGTTTGGATCGAGAATGAATTCAAAGATGAAATTATTTGTTACTAATAGTTTCAGAAAGTCTCGATGAAGGAAATTCCTATGCTAATTACAACTAACAATAACGAATTGCATGAATTCGATTGTTAGGATTCTTAATCAAAACGAATTGGGGGCTTTTGAATCAAACTAGGTTAATAATCAGATTAAATGTTACAGAAACCTTCGAAATTGTTGTGCTAATGAAAACCCTAAGGTTTAAGAATCGAATTCGGATGAGTCGTGGGTCAATTGGGATGGGTTTGCTTCGGCTATGGTAAGACAATGGGGAAACCGATCAGTTTTGATTAAAACAATTGAATCAGAACATGGTTAACAAAAATCGAAGCAGTTGAGTTGGTAGGGTGAGTGTGATACGGGTGAAGGGTCGCGGGTTCGAGCCCGGCTCTCAACAATTTTTGGTTTTAAAACAAATTTTGAGTTTTAAATCATAACTTCTTCGTTTAAACTCCGATTTAAACCGTTCAAGTTGCGTTAGAACCGTAATGAGAATACAAACGTATTATGATAATAAAATTCATATTTTAACTCGAAAACGAAATCGCGTATAATTACGTTGATTAAATAAAATCATAAATGACTGCATGGTTTTATTTAAACGATTTCAAAGGCATGAGTACATACGTATGCGTATTCCTAACACACTAACATACGTGTGTTGACACGTATGTGATTTCACGCATAACACGACATTCCGAATAACACTAGGTTGTTGTTAAAACACAGGTTCTTTGTAGGAAGACTTTCTACGTGGGTTTAGGTGTGTTTGATCATTCTGCAACAATCAAAGGTGCGTACACGGCCCCTTTCTTATTTTAACTGTTTTGGGGGAGAAAACATGTGCAACAAACGCTTTTAGATACATATCACTTGCATGAGTTAGCTGTTTACATTAAGTGCAAACATAGCATTACAAAGCCTTCTCTTTCGAACCGTTTAATTTGCCGGAGTGCAAAGCGTGGTAGTTAAAGATAGATCTATTGGGTTTGACAAACCTCACTTGGTAGATGGGATCTACGCAGGTGTTTGACTGACCAAACACACACATTGCTATTGTTCGTGCTAGACAATAGTGTTAAGGCAAAAACATGCTATAGCATGGCAACTCGTCAGCTTCGGTGTCGACCACTTGTGTAAATAGTTTATATGACTAGCTATCATGACTGTGCATGTGTGATTATGTTATCTACAAACTTGATATTCAAACTGCTGTTTTGAACATTGTGAATACTTAAACCTGTGTATGCACCAACCATTGTGTTGACTTGATTTACATGTTTTCTCAGGACACTAAGATACAAGCAAGGACAAGCAGGGACTAGGATGTTGAGTCTCATGCATACATTTCAGTTCAAGTGTTTTAGATTTGATCAATTAAGACATTGAATGTTATTGGATTTGTACTTTACATTTTCAAACCGTTACGTATTGTTATTGGTTTTTAAAACGCTTCCGCAAACATTGAAACTTTGATGCTACAGTTTTAGACCAACATATGTGTTGAAATTCATATAGAGGTCTTCGTTATGTCTAATGATCTGAGATCCTGGTTTGTCACGTTCCCAAACGGTATGATTCCGTTAGTTGAAATTTGGGGGTGTGACAGATTGGTATCAGAGCCATTGGTTATAGCGAACTAGGTTTGCATTTGTAGACTTAGACTATAACTGTTAGACATTAGACACTTACTTACACGATAGTTTATATGCATTTACATATGGCATTTTGTAACAGACATGGCATCATCATCTATACCTACTCACACTGAGGGACAAGTAGTAGCATTGTCAGAAATCATGACAAGGAGGATCGAACCAGTGGATGATACGCTCCACTATGGGGAGGAAACACATGTTCAACAAAGGGGAAACAACCAATATTGGCAATGGTTTCCTGATCTCATACGCAGCTGGGTGTGGGAAGAACAAGTGCCACCACCACCAACTGCCAACACTGCTAATAGCCTTTGGACGTTACCTGCTCTTGGATATCCACTAGAACAGGCATTTGCTGCTTTTGTTGCACGTATGGAGCGTGAAATCCGCAACATGCGGGAAGTAGCGGGGATGATCACAGAACTACTTGAGAATAACAACTGGCTGACACAAATGTGGGATAACCTCACTGAGGAGTTGGTTAGGACTAATGAAGAACAGGAAAATTTGGTGGAAACGATCTGGATGATGCGAGGGATGATCCTCGAACTCACTGCACGATTAGAAACTGCTGAGTTACGTGTAGCTGTAGCTGAGGCAAGGGCTGAGGAAGCCAATGCACGGGCTGGTGCAGCGACGATTGAAGCCAATATAGTGAGAGATTTGGCTGGGGAGGCCATGACCCTCATCACTGGGCATATGCGTTACCAGCATGGTGTAGTGTCTGGTCCAGCAGAATTGGAAGATTCATCATCAACCGTTGATCAACCAAACGATGGAATCTAGTTATTTTCATTTACTTTCTATTTAACAGACTTATATGAGTGGGTTGTACTCATAAAAGTAGATTTAGTGTTTAGTTGTTTTGCATCTCTTGACAAACAATTGTAAGCACTAGTTTATCATAAATGATTAAGAATTGATACCTTAATGGCTATGGTATTGTGTTACATTTACTTTATACATGAAGGATGATTATGCGATGGATGTAGTCTCATTATGTATATTTGTAAATGTGAAGATCATGGTTGGAGAAAACATTAACATGACCGCAACGGAACTTGAGGCACTTATTAACACTCGAATTACCGAGACAATCGCAAACTATACGCAAACACACCAAACAGGACCACGTGATCCAACGGGGGGACTGGTAAACTCACAAATGTGCACGTTCAAGACATTCTTGAACTGTAAACCACGAAATTTCAAAGGATCGGAAGGAGCCATTGGACTTCTTCGATGGATTGAACAGTCAGAATCGGTATTTGAGAGGTGCAATTGTCCGGAAGAGAATAAGATCAGATACGCTATTTGTACTTTGGAGGGTTCAGCCTTGATATGGTGGAACTCTATCGTACAGACACTCGGGTTGATTACAACCAATGCTCTTACTTGGCACGGATTCAAAATCCTGCTACAGGAGGAGTATTGTCCCCGTAATGAAATGCAAAAACTAGAGTATGAATACGGGCAACTCAAGATGAAAGGTTCTAATATTGAGGAATACACTATACGATTCCAGCAACTAGCAAGACTTTTACCGCATAGGGCAACCCCGTCTAGTAAGTGGATCAAGAGATACATTGGAGGACTGGTATCTCAGGCCCGAGAATTGATCAAATCTGCAAATCCTACTACCACACAGCAAGCTGTTCGACTTGCACACCAACTGACTGATCAAACGATGCAACGGGGAACATTACCCAAACGAACAGAAACAGCTAAGGCGGGAGACCACAAAAGAAAATGGGATAGCATTGATTCCAGGGATTTCACTCAGCAGTCATTTCAGCAGAATCGCAAGCAGGAATCCAACAAGACTCATCACAATCCAAACAATAACCAACAGTCATCGAGAGGGTATAATGGTAGATGCCCGAAATGTAACAAATGTAGATTCCATCACTTTGGGAATCAATGTGACAAATACCGAGGCCAGCGGTGCAGAAAGGTGGGTCACATAGCAAAAGACTGTCGAGGGGAACTGCAGGCAAGCCCACTCTACCGGAGCAACACACAAAAAGGATGTTTTGAGTGTGGCATACCTGGACATTTCAAGAAGAATTGCCCACAACTCAAGAAGAGAAGGGCTAATGACATAGCTACAAAAGGAAACCGCAACAACAACACAAATGTTGCTAGAACAGGTCTTTTGTGATTGGAGGACGTCAGGCACGAGAAGATCCCAACGTCGTTACGGGTACGTTTCTCTTGAATTATCACTCTGCCTCTAAGTATTAGTCCTACTACTTTAGAATACCCATACACTATAGAATTAGCTGATAATAAATTAGTTGTTGTAAACCATATTCCTAAAGAATGTGTTTTGACTTGATGGGTCGAACACATGACATTGACTTTATTTCTATATCTTTAGGCAATTTTGATGTTGTCATTGGCATTGACTGGTTATCCAAACACCAGGCTGAAATAGTATGCCATAAAAAGATCGTTCGTATATCTCTTTCGCATGGAGAGACATTGTATGTACAAGGCGAGAAGGGCAGTACGCCACTGCGTCTCATATCTTATATGAAAGCATACAAATGTCTGCATAAAGGTCATACGGCAGTTATAGCACTTATAACTGAAAAGCCGGTAGCTGAGAAGAAGATTGAAGATATACCAGTAGTTTGTGAATTTTCGGAGGTATTTCCAGAAGACCTACCGGGATTACCGCCTATCAGATAGGTGGAATTTCGAATCGACCTTACACCAGATGCAGCACCGATAGCTAGGGCGCCTTATCGACTTGCACCGTCAGAAATGCAAGAGTTATCCACACAATTGCAAGAGTTGTTGGATAAGTGTTTCATACGACCTCATTTTTCACTGTGGGGAGCTCCAGTCTTATTTGTTAAGAAGAAGGACGGGACTTTCCATATGTGTATCGATTACCGGGAACTTAACAAGGTTAATATCAAAAACCGGTATCCGTTACCTAGAACTGACGATCTGTTCGATCAGTTGCAAGGTTCGAGTTACTACTCGAAGATTGATTTCAGATCGGGTTATCATCAACTAAGAGTTCAAGAAGAAGATATCCCGAAGACAGCATTCAGGACACGCTATGGCCATTATGAATTCTTGGTCATGCCATTTGGGTTGACAAACGCTCCAGCTGTATTCATGGATCTTATGAATCGCGTTTGTAAACCTTACCTTGAAAAGTTTGTCATTGTTTTCATTGATGACATTCTCATCTATTCACAGTTTGAGGAGGAACACGCTGAACATCTTCGATTGCTATTGGAATTATTGAAACAGGAACAACTGTACGCTAAGTTTTCGAAATGTGATTTCTGGATGCAAGAAGTACAGTTCTTGGGGCATATAGTTAATGAAAAGGGCATACATGTTGATCCAGCGAAGATTGAAGCGATTAAGAATTGGGAAGCGCCAAAGACCCCTACCGAGGTACGACAATTCCTTGGTTTGGCGGGTTAGTATCGACGATTCATTGAGGGATTCTCAAAGATCGCTCAACCATTCACAGCTCTTACGCACAAGGGAACGAAGTATAACTGGACGGATAAACAGGAAACTGCATTCCAGTTATTAAAACAGAAACTCTGCAGTGCACCGATTCTGTCCTTACCGGAAGGGACGGAAGACTTTGTAGTGTATTGTGACGCATCTGCACAAGGTTTGGGATGTGTATTGATGCAACGTGATAAAGTGATTGCTTATGCCTCAAGATAACTACGACCACACGAAAAGAATTACACTACTCATGACTTGGAGTTAGGAGCAGTGGTGTTTACTTTGAAGATTTGGAGGCATTATTTGTATGGAACTAAGTGTATTATTTACACTGATCATAAGAGTTTGCAACATATCTTTGATCAGAAGGAGCTTAATATGAGGCAACGACGATGGGTTGAGTTGTTGAACCATTATGAGTGTGCGATACCCGGAAAAAGCTAATGTGGTAGCTGATGCTTTAAGCAGAAAAGATACTTCAACAAGACGGGTACGCGCACTTATGATGACAATACATACTGACTTACCTGACAAGGTACGCAGTGCTCAGCTCGAGGCCTTGAAAACGGAAAACTTGGTACAGGAATCTCTACGAGGGATGGAAACACAGTTGGATGTCAAGTCTGATGGAATTCGTTATTTCATAGATCGACTGTGGATACCTTTGTATGGAGGTTTAAGCGAACTCGTGATGGATGAAGCACACAAGTCCAGATATTCAGTCCATTCGGGATCAGACAAGATGTATCATGACTTAAAGGCACTGTATTGGTGGCCTCACATGAAAGCTGATATTGCTAAGTACGTTAGCAAATGTTTGACTTGTTCGAAAGTCAAAGTTGAATATCAGAAATCATCTGGTTTACTGCAACAACCAGAGATACCAATATGGAAATGGGAACAGATTTCGATGGATTTCATTACTAAGTTACCCCGTACACCGAGTGGTTGTGATACGATATGGGTAATTGTCGAGCGATTAACGAAATCTGCACACTTCTTAGCAATCAAGGAAACTGATAAGATGAAGAAACTGACTCGCATCCACATCAAAGAAGTGGTAGCACGGCATGGCGTGCCAATCTCTATCATATCAGATCGGGATGCCCGATTTACTTCCAACTTTTGGAAATCTCTTCATAAGTCATTGGGGACTCGCTTGGATATGAGTACCGCTTATCATCCACAAACTGACGGTCAAAGTGACCGCACGATTCAAACGCTAGAGGATATGTTACGAGCTTGTGTAATTGACTTTGGTGATAGCTGGGAAAACCAGTAACCGTTGGTGGAATTCTTTTACAAATCCAGAATCGTATGGCAGCGGCTCAGGATCGACAAAAGAGTTACGCTGACAAACGCCACAAATCGTCGGAATTTCAAGTAGGAGACCGAGTTCTTCTAAAGGTAGCACCTTGGAAAGGTGTGATACGATTCGGCAAGCGCGGGAAGCTTAGTCCACGTTACGTAGGACCTTTTGAGATCCTGAAAAGGATTGGTCCGGTTGCGTATCAACTCAATTACTGAATAAACTCAATGGAGTTCATGATGTATCTCATGTTTCGAACTTGAAGAAACGTCTTTCTGCTGAGACATTGGTAGTACCACTTGAAGAAATGCAAGTGGACGAACAGTTACGATTCGTTGAGGAACCAGTTGAAATCATGGACCGAGAGGTCGAACAACTCAAACAAAGCAAGATTTCGATAGTCAAAGTTCGGTGGAATTCACGACGGGATCCTGAATTCACATGAGAAAGAGAAGACCAAATGATGAAAAAGTATCCCCACTTATTCAAAACAACAACAAACATTATGAAGGCATGTTAAATTTCGGGACGAAATTTCCTTCAACAAGGGGATGATGTGATATTTCACACTCTAACTGTAAGCACAACACCTTATACTATTGATTTCTTTGCAGAATGCAAACACAAACATTTTATATTAGTACATACATGATTGATTTCAAACAATGTACTATATTTCATGGTGGTACAATCATGAGCGATTAAACAATAGTAGTACTACAAATAGAAGGAACTAGAATAATTGTGTAAGGTAAATTGACGAGTACAGGGGCCCATGTAATCGTGAATTTACAGGTACGCATGAATTTTGGAAGTTTCTATTTTGTCGACTACATTCAAACATTTGCTATGTGTGAGATTACATAGTACAGTATACAAACACTTTGTTCAAGAGGTTTTGTTACAAACATTTGTGCTACATTACAATTTATACATTTTATGTGCTACATTTCATATGTTACATGTTACAGTAGTACATGCATGGTTAGTTACACACATTTTGCTATGTGCAGAGTTGCATAGTACAAACAGTTACAGACACTCACTATGTGTGAGGTTACACAACACTGTATGATCAAACACAAACAATCACAGTTAGGTGAACTAACTAGTGTACACGCAAACAGTTACATTGAACGATCACATTGAATTGTGATGTTGCAAGCATTAGACTTTGTGTGTGAGTACACAAAAGCACACAGAATGATCAAACCACACTAACACGTATAATTTAAACTCGTAAGTAGTTTCCTAACTACTCCTATCATTTACTAATTTTCGGGACGAAAATTCCTTCAACAAGGGGATGATGTGACAATTCGACTTTTTGAGTTAACTTAGCGAACTGAAAATAGTGAGATCACAGGCCCAATAAGGCCAGTGTAGGCCCAATGAGATCAATCTAGGCCCAATAAGGCCAGTGTAGGCCCAATGAAGTCTAGGAAGGCCCAATAAGGCCAAGGTAAGCCCAGGTAGGCCCAATAGTATTTAGGAGGCCCAATTGGGTTAACTTAGCCCAATAACATTTCAATTGGCCCAATGAGTGACAATCGGTATTCCGGATTAACTCCGTTATTCAAAAACTAGCATAAACGACACGAAATTATTCGAAATCAAATCAGAAGGATTAAACTTAAACAAAACAACTTTATAAACATTTAAATTATGAGAATTAAGGTTACAAATAAGTAAATTGTTCAAATTTGACTTTTATAAGTCAAAATTCGTCAAATGTATAGACAAAATTCGAATTCCATCATAGCAATCCATTATAATTGAATTAAACATGCAATAAATACATCATGATGAGAATTAACGGCTAACATCAATGATTCGGACATTAATTGTCAAATTAAAACTAATTACACCTCCTTTTGATGAAACCGTCATATTTAACTACAAAACTTACACAATTCAATGGAATTTCTAAAAATTAAACATCTGAATACTTCAATCGGCACCCTCAGGGTCTTTTGCATCCAGAAATTCGAAGCAAGAAGCCGTGGTTCAAGGAATTCGATTGAAGCTTAGCCGAACATCAACCTACTAGTCGATCTCCTTCAATTTGATATTAATTCGAGTAAGTTTTAGTTCCTAAACTACCTAAAGATGCCGATTAAGCAAACCCTTATACTAATTTGGTGTAAAAACATCGATTTGATGAAGATTCGATCCTAGGGTTCATCCTATGAAACGAATTGGGGGATTTTATCTAAACGAGTTACATAACTAAATTAAGTTACATCAACAGTGTCAGAATGGGCCGATTATCATTAAATCTATGTTAATTTTATATAAGAACAACGAATTAAATGATTTTAAATTTTAGGGTTCTTATATAAAAACGTTTTGGGGTTTGGATCGAGAATGAATTCAAAGATGAAATTATTTGTTACTAATAGTTTCAGAAAGTCTCGATGAAGGAAATTCCTATGCTAATTACAACTAACAATAACGAATTGCATGAATTCGATTGTTAGGATTCTTAATCAAAACGAATTGGGGGCTTTTGAATCAAACTAGGTTAATAATCAGATTAAATGTTACAGAAACCTTCGAAATTGTTGTGCTAATGAAAACCCTAAGGTTTAAGAATCGAATTCGGATGAGTCGTGGGTCAATTGGGATGGGTTTGCTTCGGCTATGGTAAGACAATGGGGAAACCGATCAGTTTTGATTAAAACAATTGAATCAGAACATGGTTAACAAAAATCGAAGCAGTTGAGTTGGTAGGGTGAGTGTGATACGGGTGAAGGGTCGCGGGTTCGAGCCCGGCTCTCAACAATTTTTGGTTTTAAAACAAATTTTGAGTTTTAAATCATAACTTCTTCGTTTAAACTCCGATTTAAACCGTTCAAGTTGCGTTAGAACCGTAATGAGAATACGAACGTATTATGATAATAAAATTCATATTTTAACTCGAAAACGAAATCGCGTATAATTACGTTGATTAAATAAAATCATAAATGACTGCATGGTTTTATTTAAACGATTTCAAAGGCATGAGTACATACGTATGCGTATTCCTAACACACTAACATACGTGTGTTGACACGTATGTGATTTCACGCATAACACGACATTCCGAATAACACTAGGTTGTTGTTAAAACACAGGTTCTTTGTAGGAAGACTTTCTACGTGGGTTTAGGTGTGTTTGATCATTCTGCAACAATCAAAGGTGCGTACACGGCCCCTTTCTTATTTTAACTGTTTTGGGGGAGAAAACATGTGCAACAAACGCTTTTAGATACATATCACTTGCATGAGTTAGCTGTTTACATTAAGTGCAAACATAGCATTACAAAGCCTTCTCTTTCGAACCGTTTAATTTGCCGGAGTGCAAAGCGTGGTAGTTAAAGATAGATCTATTGGGTTTGACAAACCTCACTTGGTAGATGGGATCTACGCAGGTGTTTGACTGACCAAACACACACATTGCTATTGTTCGTGCTAGACAATAGTGTTAAGGCAAAAACATGCTATAGCATGGCAACTCGTCAGCTTCGGTGTCGACCACTTGTGTAAATAGTTTATATGACTAGCTATCATGACTGTGCATGTGTGATTATGTTATCTACAAACTTGATATTCAAACTGCTGTTTTGAACATTGTGAATACTTAAACCTGTGTATGCACCAACCATTGTGTTGACTTGATTTACATGTTTTCTCAGGACACTAAGATACAAGCAAGGACAAGCAGGGACTAGGATGTTGAGTCTCATGCATACATTTCAGTTCAAGTGTTTTAGATTTGATCAATTAAGACATTGAATGTTATTGGATTTGTACTTTACATTTTCAAACCGTTACGTATTGTTATTGGTTTTTAAAACGCTTCCGCAAACATTGAAACTTTGATGCTACAGTTTTAGACCAACATATGTGTTGAAATTCATATAGAGGTCTTCGTTATGTCTAATGATCTGAGATCCTGGTTTGTCACGTTCCCAAACGGTATGATTCCGTTAGTTGAAATTTGGGGGTGTGACAGACTTGCCGTGAGATACATTAGCGAGACGATCATTGATCGATAGAGGTGCTGATCAACATCTTCTCCTGTAAGATCTGAAGTCAATGTAGGACGTGCAGACATAGGAGTAGAAGCGGGTTTTACATACAACATGTTGAACTTGGTGAGTATGTTAGTCACATATTTTCCCTGATGAATGTGAACTCCTTTGGAATCTTGCTTTACTTGAAAACCTAGAAAGAAGGTCATTTCCCCCGTTGCACTCATCTCAAATTTTTTCTTCATAACAACCTCGAATTCCTTACACAACACCGTACTTGTGGATCCAAAAATGATATCATCAACATGGATTTGGACAAGAATCAAGTCGTCCTTATCTTTGCGAACAACTAGGATTTGATCAATGGCTCCACGTGTGTATCCATTTGCAAGGAGGTGATCGGTGAGTGTAGCATACCAAGCACGAGGGATTTGATGAAGGCCATACAAGGCCTTGTCTAATTTGTAGATATGGTCAGGATTTAGCGGATCCTCGAAGCCAGGAGGTTGACATACATAAATTTCTTCCTTAACCTTTCCATAAAGGAAAGCTGTCTTCACATCCATCTGATACAAAGTGAAGCTCATGTATGAAGCATAAGCGAAGAAGATACGAATCGCTTCAAGTCTTGCAATGGGAGCAAATACTTCTTCATAGTAAATTCCCTCCTGCTGGTAGAAGCCTTGAACTACCAAATGGGCTTTGTTCTTAATGATGACACTTGTATCATCTTTTTTGTTCCTGAATACCCATCTAGTTCCAGTTGGCAACTTTTCTTTAGGTAGAGGAACCAAGTTCCACACACTCAGCTTCTGAAACTGCATCAACTCCTCTTGCATAGCCTCAATCCAGCTTGGCTCCTTTAAGGCCATTTTAATATTCTTGGGTTCAACCTGCGAAATGAAGCAAGAATATACATGAGTTAAGTGAACCTGACTTGGTGCGTGGAAGAGCTCCCTCAAACGAAGCAGTCTGAGAAGGAATGGACTTGCTTCTTGTAAGAACTTCTTTAGATATTAGACCAATAATATTCTCCACTGGGTCGCTCTTATTGATCGTGGAAGTGGGAATATCCTCGACCTCTAAGTTCCCAAGTAAATTGCTGATGTAGGTTAACTCGTCTTCATAGGAAGGGCCTGAGTTGTAGTTTGGTGCAGTTTCACTACGTTCTTCATCATGATCCATGTAGTGTTCTTTAGGGATGTTGTTTGAGAACCATGGAATATCAAAGGACCGATGTGTGGACTGGGAAGTTTGTGGAGTCTCGGAAGTCTATGGATACACTTCTGTGACTGGTTGTGCATTCTTGTACATTCCCGGTGGATGTACGCTTCGAAGTTCTAGATCATAAGGAACGTAATCCACTCTGTAGTCCACATCATCACTCCGGTAGAAGTTATCAGCAAGATGTGATGTATCTGCACACTCAGCAATCACTTTCTGAGGCTTTTGAGAACATACACGTGTTTTCAGCAAAGGAGTAGGAGTTTATGTTGATGATGTATGCATTGTTGATTCTTGGAGTTCTCATTAGGATCCCTTTCTCTGGTATTACGATCCCAAGTTTCAAAATCAGACATTCCTTGTTGGTGAACTGGGTAGAAAATCTTTAGTCACAAATCTAAGAGACACTCAACAAGTTGTGGTTGACTTCTTCCACATAGTTCACATCTACAAATCTTAGAGTTCCATTTGTAACCGTACCATTCATACTAATTTTGCCTCCTTTGTCACCGGAGAATGAGACGTATCCTCCATTAAATAGGGTTACTTCATACAATTGAGAGAAATATCCCTTCATATATCGGGAACAACCACTATCCATACACCACACGTTCTTGATCTTCTTTGGTTGCCCATGTATGATGTAGAAACATTTAATGAGTTATTGGCACCCAAATCTTTACAGACCTAGGCACTTTTGAGTTATCAGTGAGAGGATCAATTATGTTTTTCAACTTGCCAGAATTAAATGTCTTTTGTAATGATTTTTCTTTCCAGATTGTCTTATATGTTGCTTTGGAAATATCATTTTTCTTTGGGTTATTAGAAACATTATGATTTTGTTGAAAATTGCTTTCATTTTTCTTGTTAGATCAGGCAGAATGATGATTCTAAGTCTTCTTTGATTTCTTGTCCTTAGGCTTGGAAGGTTTTTCAACCTTCTTTTGTTTCATGATTGAGCTAGCCTTAAGTGTGACCTTTTGGTTCATTCTATAAAAGAATTCAACAAGTCTGTGCAGACAATGTCTTGCAATGTGTCCTGGTTTTCCGCAAGCAAAACATCATACCTTTTGATGAAATTGGTTTTACCTCTCAATCACTTGAACCAGGAAATGTATTTGTAGAGATTTGTTCCAAAGACTTATTGGATTTAACCTTGAACATGTATCTTTAGTGATTGTGTCATAATATTCCTTTTCTTTGCCTTTTGAAAGATCAACATTTTTTTCAAGGTTGAATTACTTTTAACATCGTTAGTAGGTTTTACAAACTTAGTCTTGAAATCATGAACCAATTCATTAAGATTAATAGAATCAGTCTAAAAACTCCCAACATTGTTTGATTTAGAAACATAAAGTTTTGACTTGTTCAACACAAAAGGATGATATGTGCTCTCCCTAGAACTTCTTTCCACTTGCTCATCAACTTGTCTGCAAGTACTTACATATTCTACACATATCTCATTATCATTAGAAAAGTTCACAGTTTTCAATTTAGCGTCAATTGTTAAAGAGACTGGCATGTCAGGACCAATTTATAATTGAGGTCCAAGATCTGACCTTGAGACTAAGTCATCAAAAGATTTATTGAATTTGGGCATGCTAGAATAATGTTGGTTAAAAGGAGCTTCAACCTCTTCATAACCAATACTATTGGTCCTTTTGCCACGAACTTGGGAATTGATCATGCCAGCAACAACATTACTTGAATAATCAGATTTCTCAACAGTTATCATAGATTTTGATAACTCAATTTTAACTTGATTTAGTTCTGAAGTTATCTCATCTATTCTGCTCTTGGCAGTTCTATAGTGAGATTCTTTGTCACTTAAAAGTTCTTTGAGTTTTAAAATGTCTAGCCTTTCAGCATCAAGTTTTCTTTTAAAGATTGCTTAATTTTTAAAACATTGAGTTAATGTATTTTAACTTTGTTAACTCTTTGATTAGTAATTCATTATGTTTTAGAGTTAAATACTTTATCAATGCGGACAGAAGAGCATAGATATTCAGTTACCTCAGATGATTTTTCATCAACTTTAGCGATGAATGCATGACTTAGGGTGATCTCCAGCTCCTGAAGTTGATCACTCCAATCATATGAGTTTGTCTCTTGAATAACCAGTGCCTTTAAAGTTCCAGCTCCTGCAGGTTCATCAGACTTCTTTTCAGCTTCCTTTCCAGTCTTGGGCATCTTGCATTCACTACGAAATGTCTGGGCAGATCACTTTTGTAACACGGAAGCTTTGACTTATCAAATCCTAATTTCCATCCGAGGTTATTCCTAAAACTGTTTCTTCCATATCTCTTGATTAACTTCTTAGCACGAAACACAACCATTGCCATCTACCATGCAATATCCATCTCTTCCACATCAGTGGGGTTGATTTGTTCAAGGTCCCTGTGCTGAACTTTCTTAATTTGTCATGGACATCAATGTTGAACTTTATGAAACTGGATTTACCCCATAGAGCTTGCATGATTCATAGCTCGCTCTTCATCCATATCATAAGAGTTGGTGGTGGAGATCAGTTCACTTAAGGATGTCTTATACATATCCTTGGTTCTTTCAATGGTGGTGCAGTTGGAGTTACAGTTATATGGCAGAGAATTCAGTAACTTCTAGTTCACCTCTCCCCTTTTCATTTCAATGCCTGCACAGTTTAGTTTAGTCATCAAATGGGTGAATCGATTGAGCTGTGCTTCCAAAGTCCCTCCATTGTTGTGGTTGAACATGTTGAAGCATTGTCTCAACATATCATTTATACTTTTCCTCATATCCTCATTTCCTTCGAACCTTTTTAACCAAAGCATGTCACACCCCAAGTCGGCGGGCCGGATCTGAGACCCGTCGGGCGAAATAGTTCCGAGGCATGATGTAATCGGAGTGATCAGATTGTTATATTGCACATAATAATATGAGAAATACTAAAATACATTAAATGAATAAAATTAAATTACAACTGTTTTATAATTTAATTCTACTACAACTTGACTTGGACATCTAGAATGTGGACCAGATGTCCCACAAAATTTCTTGCAAAAGCACAAGTCTTGGATCTTGTAACCGACGTGGCCTGATGAGATTCCATTCAGGAGTTGTAGGTTCCTCTAAGACATCCTATATTTCTCTCTAAAATTCCTCCTACTTTCACCTGTTCTTTACCTGAGGACATGTAAAATATGTCAAAACTAGGTTGGTGAGTTCACATTAGTTTCAAAAATATTAGGTTTTGTAAAAGGTTTAGTGAAAATCTTTCCATTAACAAAGGTTTTGAAAGTGGTGTGTGAATGGTGTTGAAATCACCAATGGACTTACACAAGTGCTTAAGTCTGAACATCATTAGTGACACCATCCCAAATCATCGAAGGTAGTTTATATATAGGGCATACGTAGAGCCAAGGCTCGGCCGCCAACCCACCACACCTTTGATAATCCACAAGGATGTCCTTAACAAAAATCAGGCCTCGTCACTTGTGTGCCTCTATTCGACACGACATGACGGATGTAAAAAGAATTGTCTTGAGAATGAAGTGTATGCTCTGTCTCCTGATATAGGAGACTTGTTTTGTTTTGTTTGTTTGAAAATCAGACAATTTACACTTCTTTCTGACTTTTAACATTATTTGTTGTAAAATCGTTTGAAAACTGTTCAAGACCAGGTCTTGAACATTTGTTTGAATTGAAAACTCATGTTGTTTGTGTGGTCTGTCCGTAATATCACCCATGTGTTCATTTACCAAAACTAACTGATATGCCCTTGTTGATTACTTCCCATGGAACTAATCCTAGTTGATGTTTCACGTTGTACGCATGTAACGTACCAGCCTTGGTGCTGGAGGTTGGTTGCACCTATAGTACCATCTACGTTACCGTCGGTTGACCCGCGTCAACCAACGGTAATTGACCCAAAGGGACTTACTTGAGAATTTCTCAGTGAATTCTTGATGTGTTGTTATGTGGACACATGCTCTAGTGAATTACCCAAGACAGTACCATGCAAATATGTTGTTTGTTTGATGGGGGATTCCCATGAAAATGATTGTTCTCGATTGTGCACTACACAATTTTCCCGGTTCGTGTCCGTTCACCTCTTGGTTGGGGACAAAGCCTCGAACTGTTGTGGTCAATGAACACCTCCTCGATAATTTGTGTTTGAACTCTCGAAACTCGTTTGTTGTTGTCGTTGAGTTGGAAACGGTGAATGGAGCGATGAACGCTCAGTAAAAATAGCTGAAAATGCTCTTATTAGAATAACATTCGAATAAGAGGTTGAGAGTTGATCTTTTTATTAAAATTATTTGAAAATAACTCTTATTCAGTTATCATTCGAATAAGAGGGTTCATGTTCTCAGCCCCAAATGATTTGGAAGGCAGTAACTTACAGAAAAAAATGGGTCTATGAACTCACCGCACTCACTCGGTATGTTCTCTCGGTTTGAATCATGTGTCATAAATTAGTTAGTTAGGTGTTGGATGGTTGTGTGTTTTGTGTTTTAATGTGATTTTGGTAAATATGTTTTTATTTCGTTTTATCTTGATTAGATTTAAAATTTGGCATAAGGTTCAGTTCTATCAATACGAATGGTGTAAGATAGGATGTTCAACACTTAGCACTTTTTGGGCTCTTCCTAGTGCGAATGGCCTATTCGTGCGAATGACCTTCATTCACACGAATGGAATGATGCGAATGCATACTCTCATTCTGGTGTTCCATTCTGGTTGTCCCATGCGAATGAGTCTGTGTCATTCGTGTGATTGCTCATTCGTTCAGCAGCTCGTTTGGGCAACTTCATTCGACGAATGAGGCTTCTCATTCGCCTGCAGATTCACCAAGAAGGCCATTTTTGAAATCGGTGGTTATTTGGGGTGTTTTTACGGTCAAAATTGATGGTAAAACGTTTTGGAGTGTTTTGGTGCAAAGGATCGGTGCTAATACTTATTGTGGAGCTCTTATTTGACAGTAATGGGATGAAAATGGTGGGGATCTTGAAATGGAGGTGTTGGCGTTGAAATACACACGATTTAGACGGTGGAATGGTCCTATTTCGCGTGGAAATGGTCGAAAAATCGAGTGGCCGAGAGTGGGGTTCGGTTGAGAAAGTTAGGTGAAAAATGGGTTTGAAAAACGGAAGTGTTGCTTTTATAGTTGTGTTGTCGCACGAATGAGTCATTCGTGCGAATGGCTCCCATTCGGCCGAATGACTATGGCTATAAAGCTTCACCGAATTAAACCTATTCGTATGAATGAGGGTCCATTCGCATGAATGGTTGTGTCTCTTAAAATTTTGATTGTTTATTAAATTGTTTTGGGGAAATCTTATTAAATTTTTTTATTATTTTATATCAACGTTAAAAGAGTCACGCTACATCTGTATGAATCGTCACCCATAAAAAGTCGCGTTGTATTTAACTGCTGAAATTGTTTTGTACTGTAAGGATATCATTTAGTATATCAAATCTAACAATATACCCACATGGATCGTCACCCATGCCGATATCTCGTTGGATCGATACTCCAAATGTCATCCATTCAGATTTTGTTCATTGTTTTCCCTCACAAGGTGTTTGCCTTTTCTTCTGATTCATGTTTGTGTGATTCAAAGGATTTTCGCAACTGTTTTAGGAAGATCCTTGTATTTTAGTTTGTTATCGTTATCGTCACTCTCGTAACACAATGTCTTACACTGTTGTTGTGTACACCCTTGGATTTCAGACTCATGGCAACTCGTATGCCGGTTGTCAGATTCTCACCCTGTTGAAGGAATTTCATCCCGAAATTTGAAATGTGTTATTGGGCTCTCGTTTCCTTTTTGAATGTTTTGGGAGACGGCCGGTTATGAATTGAGTTTCCAATTTTTCCATGTTGTGCAGAGACGTACATGGGGAAAATGTTGTTATAGTCTTGTATCCATTGACATGTACTCCATTCGTTTCCTGTGAGTTGCTGACCGTAGTTGTCGGGTTGTGGTTTGGTAAGGATATACCGAATGTACACGCGAGGTCTCACGATTCTCGATTACGTAATGTGGTCAACTCGGTCTTACATAGTAGATTGGTACACAAATGATGTTACGTTAACATTTGTGTCTCTGTGTCATTTATTGAAAGAGTTGATGGTTGTGGTTTGGATAGGAGCAGATGTATAACTTCGATCGGTTGCTCTTGATACCTCTCGAGATGTTACCTTTGTCAACCATTCGTCTCTTCTCGTTTCCATCCACTTCGAGTTGTGTACTGGGTACCGGTACTATGCTTCTCGATTGAGGTGGGTTTACGAACTTTGTTCATATAGATTTTGAGGTTTTCTTAGTGAGTTAGTCTTATTCATTTAGACTTTTCATTGAGGCCGTGTTTCCGCTTTGCGTTTTCAAAAATGTCTACTTCCTCACTTTACTCATTGTTGGAAATGAAGTGTATTGAATCGTATCCTTTGAATCGTACGATTTCTTGCATTGTTCCTGAGATGGATACGCATGATTTCTTTCCCTCCAATCCCTATGTTCACGATTTGATGTTGGATTGTATGGATGTCCTCTCACCTTCCAGACATCACTACTTCCAAGGTTTAGTTCTGTAATTTGCTTTGGTATAGCAAATTATGGATTGTTCTCTGCTAGGTTTTGGGGATTATGTACCTTGGGGTTCGAATTTTCTCGTCTTCTTCTCCGTGATCAGGTGCAGCTAGGTCAGTTGTGGCATTGCACGATCTGGCAACACAGTTCTCTCTGAATTGTTTCTCTTCCAACCCCATTGAAGTTGTCGAGCAAGTTCTCTTTGATTCAATTGCAGTGTTCCTTCACGTGTGGTTGAGTTGGAAGCCGCATGTAGAGGATGTTTTCCTTTTTGTTACGAAGAAGTGATGCCGACCTTCCCTGGTGAGCTCGGATAATATGGGTTCCGTGTTATCAGATGTTGGGTTGTTGAAATTCCTACTCATTTGGGAGGTGAAGAATATCATTTCTTGACATTCTTGTTTGTTCTCTCAATGTTCGAGATCTTAATGCATTAAAGTGAGAGGGTCAGAGGCCGTCTCTTCACATTCATCCTTAAAATCGACTCCTTCGTAGTGCCTTGTGGGTATTAGTACCGTGTGCACCTAATGCATTCCCTATGGAACTTCGCATTCCCAAAGATACCTCAGTCGGTGAGAGTTTTGCTTCTATCGCTTGGAGGAAAGTTTTGAGTTGTCTTCACAACATGTAAGCCCTCCCTGTTGGGTTTCAGCTCTTGTTGTTTTTTATGGTCTTCCCAATGAAGGTTGTTGAATTCACCTTTTGCTCAGGTTCAATTGTAGTCGTGCTAATCTGGTTGATTTTAGCACACAATTAACTACACTGCCATTCTTTGAGTGATGTTTCGCAAGGAATTCACAAAAGGGCGTCTGTTCTCTTCCAGTCACTAGTCCTGATCTCCAATCTGCCGATGGTGTGCAGTGCTGCTCCACCAGTATTTTGCTATACAGGCATGTAGATGTCTACTTCTTTTCCTTGGTGCACTGCAGAACTAGCACTACCTCCTCAAAAGGACATAGATCCTTGTGTTTCGGAGTAAGATAATTACTATCTATTCTCACTAGTTGTTAGAACTACTCGGGGTTAGTTCCTCTACACATCCTTCGATCTATAACTAATATGCAAGTCATAGAGTAATGTGGTAGTAAAATGATCATGGTTGTTTGGAGATGATGCTCTACTAAGCTTTCAAATCCACAGACTAAGGGTAAGGTCTCACACCGTGCGGTGGAGTTCGAGCGTTTGGGGGAGCAGGAAAAGACTATTCAAGATTAGACTGAAGTGGTTAAAAGTCTCTCATTTAACCAGTTTGATAGTCCTAGTATGGAATACTAGCTCTTGATATTTCGTTCATCGAGGTTATCATGGTCGATGCCTATCGAGTTAGGCTCTGATTCTCCTTCGAAAGTACTTGTAATTCTCAAGGTTTGAGAGCTCAATTAAAGGGATATCGGGCTCATTTGAGTTCTCTTGATTCCTTGAATAACTCCCGCTCTTTCAGGAATACTGATTCCTTGTTGATGTTAGGTAGTCGGGGTCTGGTTTTAGAGTCGCGTTGGTTCGACCTTATTAGAAATACTTCGAGGAATGCTTTTACGGACCCTCTGCCCATTGGGACATACCACCTCTTCATCTCTCCTCCTGTCCTCATTTCCTAGTGGTGACTGAGGTTGTCATCTCACCCCTTCCTCTAGTCCTAATCAAAACTCTAGGAGGTGTTTTGCTTGTTGGCCTTTAGAGTTTCATGCTATTGAAAGATTAGGAATGGGCGGACACATTTTAATGCATACATTTAAATTATACATGGTGGATGTAAGAGAATGTACCTGTGTTTGTGCATGTTGACAACGTTTCATGTGTGTGGGCGCTGTCAGCGCCTTGCTGCAGTCACCTGTGGTGATTCACACTCTTCTGGGGCACTTCTTAGCTACGTGGCCATGTTCACCACATGTGTAGCAGCACTTGACATTGCTTGGTGGAGGGCAGGTCGTTGCAACATAACCTGGGCGTTGAGCAGTTAGAGTCCGACAGCTCTGGCTTTCATGGCCCATCATCCCGCATGCTGTGCCTTGTTTACACGGTTTGCCTGCGATATGATGGTGCTTGCAGTTGGCACACATGGGAGATGTGCCAGCGTACCTCTTACAGACTGGGCCCACTAATGAGTTGCAATGCTAGGCCCAATGACCCGACTTCCCACATTTGGAGCATAGTTAGCACCTTCTGTCACTAGGATGATGGTATTGACATTTGGTGCAAAGGGGAAATTCTCCAGCGTAGGATCTGCGAGGTTCACCTCGGTGACTGGGACCCGCTTGATCAGTGAAATCGGTCATTCGTCTCTTGGGGAGTGGGTATCTGGATTCGTCCGTCGACTCCCTTTGGCTTGCTCCGTCTTCAGTCTTCAACACCATAGGAGCATTGGTTAGACCTATGGTACCATCTATGTTACCGTCGGTTGACCCACGTCAACTAATGGTAAATGACTCTAAAGGGACTTACTTGAGAATTTCTCAGCGAATTCTTAATATGTTGTTGTGTGGACACATGCTTTAGTGAATTACCTAGACAGATACCATGCAAATATGTTGTTTATTTGATGGGGGATTCCCATGAAAATGATTGCTCTTGATTTTTCACTACACAATTCCCCAGTTCGTATTCGTTAACCTCTTGGTTGGGCACAAAGCCTCGAACTGTTGTGGTCAACGGACACATCCTCGATGATTTGTGTTTGAACACTCGAAACTCATTTGTTGTTGTCGTTGAATTTGAGGGTTCATTTGAATAAGAGGTTGAGAGTTGATCTTTTTATTGAAATTATTTGAAAATAACTCTTATTCGCTGATCATTTGAATAAGAGGGTTCATGTTCTCAGATCCAAATGATTTGGAAGGCAATAAGTTAAAGAAAAGAAGGGGTCTATGAACTTGCCTGGTTTTATGGGCCGTCTATGCATTCACTCGGTATGTTCTCTCGGTTTGAATCCTGTGTTATAAATTAGTTAGTTAGGTGTTGAATGGTCGTGCATTCTGTGTTTTGATGTGATTTTGGAAAATGTGTTTTTATTTCGTTTTATCTTGATTAGATTTAAAATTTGGTCAAAGGTTCAGTTCTATCAATACGAATGGTGTAAGATAGGACGTTCAACACTTAGCCATTTTTGGGCTCTTCTTGGTGCGAATGGCCTATTCGTGTGAATGACCTTCCTTCACCGAACGGAATGTTGCGAATGCATACTCTCATTTTGGTGTTCCATTCGTGTGAATGTGTCTTCATTCGCATGGTTGTCCCATGCGAATGAGTATGTCTCATTCTTGTGATTGCTCATTCTTTTAGCAGCTAGTTCGGTCGACTTCTTTCGACGAACGAGGCTTCTCATTCGCACGAATGAGCCCTTCGTACGGCTCATTCGTCTGCAGATTCACCAAGAACGCCATTTTTGAAATCAGTGGTTTGTTTGTGGTGTTTTTACGGTCAAAATTGATGGTAAAACGTTTTGGAGTGTTTTGGTGCAAAGGATCGGTGCTAATACTTACTGTGGAGATCGTATTTGACCGAAATGGGATGAAAATGGTGGGATCTGGAAATGGAGGTGTTGGGGTTGAAATACACACGATTTGGACGGTGGAATGGTCCGATTTCGCGTGGAAATGGTCCAAAAATAGAGTGGCCAAGAGTGGGGTTCGGTTGAGAGAGTTGGGTGAAAACTGGGTTTGAAAAACGGAAGTATTGCTTTTGTAGCTGTGCTGTCACACGAATGAGTCATTCGTACGAATGGCTCCCATATGGCCGAATGATTGTGGCTATAAAGCTTCACCGAATTAAACTTATTCGTACGAATGAGGATCCATTCTCACGAATGGTTGTGTGTGTTAAAATGTTGATTGTTTATTAAATTTTTTTGGTGAAATCTTATTAAAATTTTTTATTATTTTCTATCAACGTTAAAAGACTTACGCTAACATCTGTATGAATCGTCACCCATACAAAAGCCGCGTTGTATTTAACTACTGACATTGTTTTGTACTGTCAGGATATCAATTAGTGTATCAAATCTAACAATATACCCACATGGATCGTCACCGATGTCGATATCTCGTTGGATCGATACTCCAAATGTCATCCATTCAGATTTTTTTCATTGTTTTCCCTCACAAGGCGTTTTTCTTTTCTTTTGATTCATGTTTGTGTGATTCATAGGATTTTCCCAACTGTTTTAGGAAGATCCTTGTATTTTAGTTTGTTGTTTATTATCGTTATCGTCACTCTCGTAACACAATGTCTTACACTATGGTTGTGTACACCATTGGATTCCAGACTCATTGCAGCTCGTATGCCGGTTGTCACAAAGCATCCCATAGATCTTTAGTTGTTTTGCGCTCCTTGAAACCATAAGCAAATTCTGTTGAGAGAGCCATTGTGATGGAAGCATAGGCCTTATAATCCTTTTCTTTCAGTAAAATGTCATTTTTAGTGAACAACTCAGGATCCTTGGGAATTAATCCTCTAAATTCATTCTTATACATATTTCCATACGATTCTTCTTTGATTAATCTCCATAACTTAGGAACAGTGTATTTTACGAAAAACTGAAATCTGAACTTCCGGTTTTGAAAATTATCTCCATAAACAAGCCTAGGAGGCTTAGTACCTGTTCCATTCTCACCATCCAAGTTCAGCAGATTGGACAAGTTACTAAGACTCTTATCAGCCATATTGAGAGTAATTGAAACAATAAAGTGTATGAAAGTTATAGTTCACGAAGATACTGAAGTACACGAACGCAAAGTATACGAAGATGCCGAAGTACACTCCTTTAAGTACACGAACACATGATTATACGAAGGTACCGAATTACACGAACCCAGAGTATACGAAGCTCACAGTAATCGAAGCTTCAAGTATACAAGAAACCAAAGAATCCGAAACTCAAGTACACAAACTTGAGAGTTTTACGAAGTCCAAAGTATGCGAAAAACAAGTAATCGAACCTGAAAGCCAAGGTTCATAAAGCCAAAGTTCACGAAATCTTCAAAGATCTCCAGAACACTTTTCTGTGCGATTTTGGACTCCAAATTGATTGACAAGCTTCCCAACTCGATGTTGAACAATAAAGTTGTATCCTTTTTACAAAATGCTTGAGTCTTGATACTGAAAAGAGCTCTAAAGGTCTTATACCACTTGTAGGTCCCAAACTTATAAAGTTACCAACTTCACACGAAAATAAGCAACAACAAACTTTTATTGAGTGCGGAATCCAAAGTAGAAGAGAAATCAAGTGTTTTGCATAAATAAATTCGTGAACTTTACAAGGTGTGATCAATACGTCTACATACACTACCTTGGGATCCGAACCTAGAACGATTTCAATACGTCTATATATACTACTCTAAGGTACACCAAATGAAAGTATACCAAAATGAAAAGTTCACGAGTAGCAAAGTACTCGATGAGTACTTTTGTCTTCGAATACTTTGCTTTTTGCTTTGATTTTGTCAGTCTTTTTGTTTTTTCTTGGGCTCTATAAAGATAAGATCTTTTTGGACGTGAAGACATAGAAACCAAGGCAACTGGATGAAGCTATTGGTCTTGCGTGATTGGTGGAAGAGAAACTCTCGTTACAACTAAGGGGGTATATGCCAAAGTCACAAATTTCTAAGGTAGAATTACATGTTTCCCCCTCTTTTGAGGACTAATTACATATATACCCAATTAAATATTTTGACGAAAATACCCTTTGATCTATACCTTTTGAATTCCAAAATCAGATACGTAAAGTCGTAAACTTCCCATACGTAATTCTCGTTTGTCGCCCCCCACCCCATAAGACCGTCTCTCGCCTCATTTCTCCTCCTGCCGCAGCCTTCCGGTCGCCATCGCCTGCCGCCGCCCCTCTCGTCGTCGTGGTCGTCGCCTCCATACGAGCATCAGCAACATTTCTAGGGTACCATCGTCATCCCTCCATACAAGCATCATTCGATCAGGTATGGGAAAAGAGTGTTTGTCAGCAACATCTCGATTTGCTTCAAATAATATGTCAAAGTATTATGTTTGCTTCAAATAATATGTCACCATCATCAGCAACTTTCCGAGGGCCCCATCTATTGGTTATATGTGTTTCAATTTCTTGGAGAATGAAGATTGAGGTAACATTCAATGATATGTGAATGTGTTTTCTATATAACTTTTAGTTAATCTGATTAATAATTTTTTCAGTATTTGTGGTATTATAGTGTTTAAATTTAGCTGTGAAGCAATGGTAAAATATGTTTAAGAAAACTTTTAAAGTAAGGTTAAAATAGTAATTCCTTAATTAATTTTAATTAAAATGGGTATATTTGAAATTTTAACATTAGAATGGTGGGTGCAAATATGAGCCTTGTTAAACACTGGCAGCCCATTATCAATTTGTTTGAGAATAGATTATCTCTATGGAGAGCTAAGCACTTATCAATGGGAGGTCGTATTACTTTGCTAAAATCGGTCTTGAATAGCCTTCCAACATACTATTTTTCGCTATATAAGGCACCGGTTAAAGTGATTGATAAGTTAGATAAAATAAGAAGGTCCTTCTTATGGGGTGGTACTGACTCACAGTCCAAGATTTGTTGGGTGGGTTGGGAAAAGGTTTTGCTACCAAAAAACTGTGGCGGATTAGGCATTGGCTCACTACGAGATATGAATCTTAGTCTCCTCACTAAGTGGTGGTGGAGATTTAAGGTAGAACCAGGTAGCCTTTGGAGAAGAGTTATAAATGGCATTCATAATAAGTTACCAATTGGAGACATTATTCCTTCAAAACCTATCATGGCTGGGGTTTGGAACAATATAACTAAGCTGGATAGGGCTTTTCATAGTCTTGGAATCAATATCAAATACCTCTTCAAGGGTGAGATAGGAAATGGTCAATCTTTATGCTTCTGGTCAGATTTATGGGTAGGAGAAATCCCACTATGCTACAAGTTCAATAAGTTATTCAAGCTGGAAGAAAATAAGGCTTGTCGGGTAAATGAGAGGCTGCAATTGTCAAACTCAGGTTTCTCAATATTTTGGCAATGGAGACGTGAACCTGAACAAGGTCAAGAAGAGGATGAATTAGTTGCTTGCAAAGCTCTTTTAAACAATGTTGTAATCAATGACAGAGAGGACCGTTGGGTATGGCTAAGTTCAAATGATGGTCGATTTACTGTAAAGTCTTTAAAAAACAGAATCATTACGACTAACGAGATGCAAGGGGAATTCGTTCTTTATTGGAGTAAGTGGGTACCAACAAAAGCAAATGTATTAGCATGGAGAGCGGAGCTCGGCAGGCTTCCGACTAGAGATGCGCTTGCAAGAAGAAATGTCTATACACCCACTTTGGAATGTCCTCTTTGTCAGCAGGTAGACGAAACGGTCTTGCATCTGTTCACTTCTTGTTGCTTCGCCGATTATGCGTGGCAAACAATATCACAATGGTGCAAAATTCCAGCTTTATACGCATTTCAAGTTAGGGATCTTTTGGTGCTGCATAAATCTCTTCCTCTAACAGAATTCAAAAAGGAGTTGGTGCATGCTATAATAATTACAACTTGCTGGTGTATATGGAATTTGAGAAATGAAGCCGTTTTCAAGGGGATACCTCCATCCATAAATAGGATGGTGGATAATATTAAAAGATTAGGATTTCTTTGGGTTAAAAATCGAGCGAAAATGCCAACATTAAAATGGGAAGATTGGTATTCTTTTAATGTAACTTGAGTGTTGTTTCAATTGTTTCCTATGGTGTAACTTTGGTGTTTTCCTCTCCAGCAACTTGCTGGGGAGCTGGGAATAAACATTATTTTAGCTGTTCAAAAAAAAAAAAATTAAAATTATGGATTGAATATATATGTAATAAATGAAATTTATAAGAGCATATATGTAATTGCCCCAATTTCTAATTCTTTCACACCGGCCAAGTCTTCTTCTGGGTAATTAGGCCTAGGCCCATCCCACCGGTTCGACGCATCTCTGGAGCTGAAGCACGAGAACGGAGGGAAAAAGGGTTGTGTCATTATTGTGATGGAAAATTTGTGCTAGGTCACAAATGTAGCAAGCCTCAACTATTTATGATTTTAGATGTTATTGAGGGTGAAGAAGAAGCACATTTTGTTGATGCATCCGCGGATCAGCTTGACGATTCTTCAGCAAAATTTTCATTCCACGCGATTTCGAGTACAATTCTTCCTCAAACCTTACGTCTCTTTGGTAAAGATCCAGAATCAGGATGTGGTGGTTTGGTTGATGGGGAAGTACCCATAATTTTATCGAACAAGCAGTGGTTGACCGTTTTGGGTTAACCATGACTCGGGATGTTTCGTTTGAAGTTGTTATTGCTAACCGGAATAAACTCAAGTGTGTAGGACGGGTACGCAAACTCACTATAGTCATCCAAGGGTACTCAATTTGCACAGATTTCTTTGTTTTACCGGAGACGGCGTATCCGATTGTACTTGGATTACAGTGGTTGAAAACTTTGGGTCCCCTAGAGATTGACTTTCAACAACTCACTCTAGGGTTCAATCTTGGTGGCTCTTCTCATCGACTTCAAGGGTTACAAGTTCAGATCTTGCAACTCTGTAAACTAGTGAATTATTTGGAATTTATGGGCCTGTTTTGCTATTGCAAATTTGTTTGGCTAATCACGAGTTACCTCGAGCACAAACACCTTGTCCTGCCATTCAAGAGGTATTAACAGTTTTTTCTAGGGCTTTTCAAGAGCCTTCCAATTTGCCTCCCCAACGTTTTCAAGATCATAGCATACCTCTGCTACCAAAGGCTAAACCGGTTAATTCCCGTCCCTATAGGCAGCCTTATTATCAAAAAAATGATATTGAAAGACAGGTGCGCGAGCTGCTTCACCATGGTCTAATCCGACCGAGCCATAGTCCTTTTTCGTCTCCGGTTTTTTTGGTTAAGGAATCCGACAGGTCATGGCGGTTTTGTATTGATTACCGAGCTTTGATCGACATTACGGATTTACGGTTAAAGATAAATATCCGATTCTGATAATTGATGAGCATCTCGACAAATTGTTTGATGCCCCTATTTTCTCCAAGCTTGGTCTCCGTTCTGGGTCCATCAAATTAATTTGCGTGCGGGATGACGATATCAACAAGACAACTTTCTGGACACATGAAGGGCATTACGAAATTTGTCGTTATGCCTTTCGGTCTCACGCGCCGGCCACTTTTCAATGTTTTATGAATTACTTATTTCGGCCGTATCTCGTTAGTTTATTTTGTTTGTTTTTTTTTTTATGACATATTAGTATATTCCAAATCCTTGAAAGACCATTTGGAACATTTACATATTGTTTTGGGGATCTTGGAAGCTAACCACCTATTTGCTAATTTTTAAAGTGTTGTTTTTGGGTGCACAAGGTTAAGTATTTGGTTCACGTGATTTTGTCTGAAGGGGGTGACGGTAGATTCTGCCAAGGTCCAAGTTGTTTTATCTTGGCCCACACCAACAACCGCGAAGGGAGTAAGGGGGTTTTGGGGTTGGCCGGGTACTACCAGAAGTTCATTATAGGATTTGGAGAGATCGCTGCTCCCTTACATAGGTTGATCGGCAAGGGACCGTTTCGTTGGGATGCCGAAGCAGAGAGAGCTTTTAAACGGTTGAAGGTGCCTTTAACTATGACTCCGACTTTGGGCTTACCAGATTGGTCTTTCCCATTCACACTCGAGTGCGATGCGAGTGGGGTGGGTATATTAGCTTATTTTAGTGCCCTGTTAAAAGGTACGATGTTATCTTGGTCCACTTATGAAAAAGAAATGCTCGCAATCGTTAAGGCAGTTAGGAAGTGGCGTCATTATTTGCTCGGGCGACCGTTCGTGGTTAAAATAGATCACTTGAGTCTCAAATATTTGTTGGGACAACGGATCTCCACGCCGGCTCAGTCACGTTGGCTACCCAAGTTAATGGGTTATGATTACCGAATCGATTACAAGAATTGGGGGGTCGATGCTCTGTCTCGACAAACTGAATTTCAACTAATGAACATATCTCATGCCACTTCCACTATCTGGGCTGAAATACAAAAGGAGGTTAGGGATGATTCTTTTTATCACAATTTTCCTTTGTCTTTGCCTACCAATTCACAAAGGGATGTGTTTTTCATGATGGGGTTTGGTTTCGTGGCTCAGCTGTCTTGTTAAAATCCACTTCTCTATTTATTCCTACAGTATTGAGGATGTGTCAATCGCCCCGTTAGCGATGCGCACATATAATGTATATATGTGTTGACAGCTCTTGAGGGGCAAAAGTAAATTTGCACTAATTTTAACGTTATTTTACTTATTCAGTGAAAATAACGTTAAAATCGTTTCGGACGGTTGATCAAGCATCATGAGCCGAGGGTCTCACTGGAAGCAGCCTCTCTACCCCTACAGGGTAGGGGTAAGGCTGTCTACATCTCACCCTCCTCAGACCCTGCCTTAGCATGCTAATGGCGGGATATACCGAGTACGTTGATTGATTGATTGATTGATTGATTGATTATTGAGCATGTGTCATTTTTTCCATGAAGGGGGTCATTGGGTATCATAAATCTTTAGCTAAGGTGAAACATAATTTTTGGTGGGTTGGAGTAAAGGAGTCGGTAATGAATTTCTATTACGAATTGTCAAATTTGCCAACGAGCTAAAACCGACAGTATGAAACCGGCCGGATTGCTACAACCATTACCGATTTCCGGACCTGATTTGGGAGGATATTAGCATGGGTTTTGTGGAAGGGTTGCCACTTTATAATGGGTATACCGTCATAATGGTGGTGGTCGACTGACTTTTGAAGTATGCACATTTTATACCCCTTTAACACTGGTTCACCGCGGCTGTGGTTGCTAAAGAGTTTGTAATTCATTTTATACCCCAAGAAGGGGCTGCTAATCAAATGGTTGGGTCGGCCAAAAGAGGAGGCAACTTGGGAAACAGAGTCGCGTTTTGTTCCTTCCAATGTTTATTTCCAAATTGTTAGTAAAGTAGTTTTGACTTGGTATCTATCTTCTTTCTTATATGGAGAAGATCTTTTTGATTGGGAAAAAAAAAAAAGAAAATTGTTCGGAATATCTCTCTCTATATTTCTTCAACTAATTGCTTTGATTAACTATCCCACATCAGATAGCAGTAGGTTTCTAAACCCAACAGTTGTTTAAGAGTAATTCACATCATCGTCTAAGTTGTTACTTGTAATCGATGATTATGCATATGTCACTTCTTTTGTCTAGACATTCCAAACCTAACATAGATTTCTTGTTTTAATCTATTTCGTAACTATAGTATTGGTTTTAATCATTTAATATAATTTCATTCATGATAAATGATATTTTTGGAAGGAAACATATATCCATAGGTATATAGTAATACGCATAAGTAAATATAATATACATTCATATAATCTACACATATTCATACAATCACATGCATGGTAGCTTTAGAAACTCTAAAGAAAGATAAATTATGCATCTGACCAAGTGATATCTAAATCTCCCCAATTATCCTCAGATACACCCAAGGCCTTCCATACAGCTTTAGAGGCGTCAACAATGTTATTAGGGCATGGGGGCTGATAATCATGGTCTTCGTCACAACCCATCGTAGAGTCACACTCATCAACTACCATGGCCTTTACACTTCGTCCGTTTCCATTGATGGTTATTAAATTGTGACACCTGTCACCTCCTTTGTACCAGCCTGTTGATAGTGCTACTACTGGTTTGTCATCACTGTGGTATTGGTGATCACACTCTGAGGGGCCACCTCCATCGCCTCCTTTTTGGAAACTATTCAACGTTAGGGTCGCCTTTGTGCTACTTGAAACGGGTGGAGAACATGTGTAGGTTGTGTAAAACTTTCCTTGGATACAACAATCAGAGTCATTTTCTTTGTTGCATTGTCCAGGCGGAGGCTTTTTTCCCCTTATGCCACCACTTGGCTTGCAACTTTGGGCATCAATTTGTTGTGAACAAGCAACCACGATAGCAAGAAAGACAAGAATGCATACCAATATGCTGAAGTTCTTCATACCTATCCTCTTTCGTTTATATTTAATATCAGGAATTGAAATTTGATAGAAGTTAGAATGGATTTGATTCCTATTTATACATGGTTTTGACTTCAAGAAAAGCCAATTTTGTGGTCATGGCGTGATAAATTTTCTACAACATGCTCCTTTGTTCCTTGAATGTTTTATTAGATAACTATTGTTCCGTTAAAACCTTAAATTTGTTGGTCACTCATTTAGCTCAAATACAATTCAACGTTATGAGTTTCTCTTATGTTTGCCTATGTTATGACATCTATTTTGTCCTCGTTTTCTCATTTTTGTCTAATTAATATTATATTGGCCCATAACATAATCATTTTGAAGCATGGATAATAAAGTTTTGTTGTTTTGATAGCTTTATTAAGATTAAAAATAAAAACAACGAAAAATAAATTTTCAAAAACTATGCTAAAAATTGTCCAACTTTTTGCATGAATATCTTCAATATTAATCAGCATACTTATAATCTGTTTAAGGGACTCTTTAAATTTGTTAAGTTTTTGACCACATATACAACCTTTGAAAACGTGTAAATGCAACTTTTAATCCTTTTAGACAATTAAATCCAAAATATTATTAGGGAATATTATTTATTGCTAGTTCCACAAGTCAAAGCAGCAGTAATGTACTCTTCTACAATTAAATGAAGTTTATGATAGCTGTTCTCCTATGTTGCCTGTGAATTTGCGTTATCAATTAGTGATCCGGCCATGATGAAAGTCACATAATTGTTATGAAGATACAAAGGTTAAAAATCTGTTTATACAAAATTGCTTTTAAGAATACGGAGGCCAGCTATTTGTTTAGCAACAAGCTTGGAAGACAAGGCATGGCTTTGGCATTCCCGAATGAGACATGTTAACTTCCAAGCGTTAAGACATGGCTAAAGAAAACTTAGTCATAGGTTTGCCTTTTATAATACATGTGACAAGGCATGGGTTTGGCATTCCGGAACAGAGCATGTTAATTTCCATGTGTTAAGTGACGTTGCCAAGAAAAACTTAGGCATAGGTTTGCCACATAGAATATATCTGACTGAAGTTTGTGAAGGCTCCCTTGTAGCCAAGCAGACGGGAGATATGTTCCCAATGGAATTGAAGTGCAATGGATATATAGAATCAAATCCTTTGGAATTAGTTTATGCTAATCTCTGTGGTCCAATAACACTACTAATAGTCGATGATTATTGGTTTGTGGATTTAATTACTGAGAACAAAGGATGAAGCTTTTGAAAATTTCAAGATATTTATAGTTCAGGTTAAAAAGGAAAGCGATTACAGACTAAGGCTCTAAGAACAGATCATGTGGGCAAGTTCAACTCACAAGAATTTGATGTGTAGTTACTAAAATACAAATAACAGCACCACACTGCACCTTATAATGATTAATGGATATGTGGAGCGAAGGAATCATACATGTTTGGAGATGACGAGGTCTGTGTTGAAAGCAATGAACTTGCGAGAATGTCGCGAGGTAACTCATCATTCTGTGTACTTACTGAATAGAGTAAGCACAAGACCAGTGAAAGGGATGATTCCTATGAAGCTTGGGCATGAGTTAAACCAAATCTAAAGTATTTGAATTTATTTGGATGGGTGGAATTTGCAAAGTTATTGAATGGTCATATCAATAAGCTAGGAGACATAAGCATCATGTTAATTTACTTCAGAAGGGAACATGGAATAAAAGGGTACAAATTGTTTAAACGGAAGGCAAGAAGGTGATTGTGTATTAAGATGTAGAATTCAAAGAAAAGAAGAAACAGGCCTAGGCAAATGATAATAGGATTATGGAGATTATAATGATGCTAAAGTGAGCAATTTGAAATTTTGTTCCTAGTGTTTTTCAGAGTTCTATTACAGGGAGTATAAAATTTGCTCTGAGTATAGAAAGTACACCATATTTTCAACAACAATGTTATGGGATAAAGTGTCATGATTTGACAAATCAGATTCATTTTAGACATGAGAGATTGTATTGCTCTCAATGGTCAACATACAGATTTAACAGTCCAGTTTATGCTCTATGTGCAAAGAAGCATATGTGCTTTGCATGTGGTAAGCCCGGTCACATTGCATGAAACTGTATTTACTTGCAAACAGATTTTTATCTGAAATTTACAAGAGTCAAGGTGTGCTCTAAGCCAAAAAAAATTGAAAGAACGAAGGTTGTGGATCATCATAAACCAAAGAATAGTCTGTACAGTTTTATAAAAGATAAAATAAAAAAAAATAAACAACAAAAGTTACCGAAGCCTAAATCAGTTCTAAAGTCTAAAGTTACTGCTCCTAAGGTGTTTAAACAACATGCTAAACAGAATCAATTCTAGAGAGTGAAGCACACTACAAATCAAATTATTAATGCAAATCAACAGTGGTAATTGCAGGAAGTATGTTATATTGGTTCTTCAAGGTTTGCCCGGAATAACTATAGATTGGGTACTGATATTTGATTCAAGACCTAAATACTATGATAGCATAAGTCTAGGAGGGAGATTGTAAGGACCTAGACTTGAGACTTATGCAATAATTGGATTATGTCCGAGACAACAAGGTTTTTAGTTAACATTAATAATGGTTTTCGGCAGATTGATGGGTTCTTGGTTGCAGTGGATTGCTAATGGGTTCTTGGTTATGGTTTTCGGCTAAGGGTTTATGCCTTTAGATTGTTTCTAATGTTTAAGAATAAATAGATATTTGACTTAATTGTAAAGGCAAATTTTGATAAAAGAGAGAGAGCCGAAACCTAGAGAATAATTGTTTTTATTGTTTTCTTTGATCATCATTGTAACAAACGATTTCATTTCGTTTAATGATAATCGTATGCATTGATTGATTATTATCTTTAATCCTCTGCAAATTATTATTCAATTGATATGCGGTTTAGATTCTGCCCATCACGAAGTGTTTCGTATGTTGAAGTTTTGATTTATAGATCCGAAATGGTGAAATTAGGACCTACGCTTTCTTTTCATTCAACTAAGCCCCTCCTTCTTTGAATGAACTACTGAATTCTGTTTTAAACCAAATAAACTAAGATGGCTAGCTTATTGGGTTTCTCATGGTTGAAAAATGAACCCAACACGTACATCAGGGGAAAAATGTGGGGTGAAGTAGCTTGGTCAAGGTTGACCGAGTATTGAGGAAGATAAGGTCACATGCAAATGTTGGAAGGATAGTGGCATAAACAAAGGAATTAGTGCAGGTTTTAAAAAAAAGTTTGCTTTCTATTTAAGTAGTGTGTTTAGTACATATTTAAGCAATCAAAAGGTAAAATTGTTTTAATAGTTTTCACCAGCAATAATATTGGGTAAGGCTAAATATACCCCCCCTAGACTACTCCCATCGTCAACTTAAATGGCTGGTTGTTCGTGAACTTTTTTTTAAAAAAAATTAATATTGAATAAAATTGGACGATCCGGTTGTCCCACCCACCGATGGTCGTTCCATTTTTTAATGTTATTTTTTGTTTTCATTTGATAGATGGCAATTTCTTATTGGTCCATATTATAAGATTTATTTAGTGAAAAATTGATTGGGTTGGTTGTGAATGAGAGTGAAAAAATTAAGTTTGGTTGGTTGTATATATGAAAGAGAGAGAAATTAATATTTTATGGAATATTTTTGGTTGGTTGGTTGTGGATGGGAGTGGTCTCATAACTTGTCATACCCCCCCTCAAAATATTAATTATAAATTTGACAAAATTCATCCTTCAACCTTATAACACAACCAAAATCTACCAAACGTTATTTTCATTTTAAATTTTACTAAACGTACCCCCTTTATTACTTGTCATACACCCTCTCCAAAATATAAAATATAAATTTTGACAAAATCAGTCCTTCAACTTTATAAAACAGCCAAAATGCATCAAAACATTATTTCCACCTTAAATTCTACTAAGCGTACCCTTCTTATTACTTGTCATATCCCCTCTCCAAAATATAAATTTGTCAAAATCAGCCTTTCAACTTTATAATACAACCAAATTGCACTAAAACATTTATAATTTATGTTTCATATACCTTATACAATTTAAAAAATTTAACATTCATAAAATATTACATAAGATTGCAATAAATAATAGAATTAACTTTAACAAAAAAATTTTTGTAAATAGTTATACTTGAAAAACTTAATTATTATCGATGAATTTACGCTATTTTGCAACTCAAACAAGAAAAAAAAACAATAATAATAGTTATGATAAGTTCTTTAAACATCTATAACATCTGATGAAGAACGATGAGAAGTTGAGTATACATTTTTATACGCTCCTTATAAAATGATTCCCATTCAGCTGGTGTTTGTGTGTGGTAGCTATTATACAGTGTACGTGAGTAAGCTGATAGCATAGCAGTTAGTTGTTGGGCTTCTAGTTGTAGCTTTCATATGGTTGGGCTTGTGATGCAAGTTTTTGGGCTTGTGGATTAATTCTTGATGATAAAAGTTAAAATAGAAGATAAAAGAGTCAGTTGAGGATATGGATAAATATCTCAATCTTATTGACTTTAAGTCATATCATCCTTTCTACTTTTTCTGATCATTCAAGAAGTCTACAGAGAGTTTGCATCAAAGTTTTTTCTTTAGATATAGATCTCGTACGATTCAAGGGTTCTTGAATCGATTGTTCTTTGTGTTCTAGTTTAGAGAAGTGATTAAGATAATCTTGTTGATTATCTGTGAGTAAAAGTTTGTTTTCTCTGTTTTGTAAGATCTTTCGTTTTTGATCTTTGTTGACATTAACTCTGTGAGTTTATTGTGAGTATATTCTTGGTTATTAGTTGATGTATTTTTTGACAAGGTGTTTCTGCAAAGCAATGCACATGCCAAGTTTACCCCCCCAACAATTGCTAGAATAATGAATGGCAATATGGCATACCCAGTCCAACAATTCCTTCTTCAACTTGGTGTAAAACTCATTTCTGGTAAGTTTAATAGTAAGTCTCTTAAACAAATACGTTTTTATAAAATCGGCCATGCCTTTTGCGGGAAATTTGATATAAAAATAAAATACTTTTTTGACATCTTGATGGTTCTTGTGGTTTCACATATCAAAAATAATTATATATGTTTCCGAAAAAAAGCTTTTATATAAAAGTTATAAAAGTATTTAAAAGTATTTATATATGTTTTGTATCGCTAGCCCAGCTTTTTTATATATGTTTTGGAAAAATAATTATATATGTTTTAATCAATATAATTAGTTTTAAGTTTATAAATTTTTTTGGTGAAAACAAAATTTAAAAAAAAAAAGCTTTTATATAAAAGTTATAAAAATTTTGGGAAAAAAATGCTCAAAACCGGAATTGAACCCGCGACCATTGAAGAAAGCTTACAGACTCTGGAACCAGCTGCGCTAGCGATACAATTCGTTTAAGGAACCATTCTAAATTCTTATAACATACGTCTGGGTTTTCACCCCAAATCTGATTCATGCGTATGAACCCTAACTTTTTTGATCACAAATTCAACCGAATAAGAACCCGATCGTTAATAGAAGCTTAGGGCTTTCTTTTAGGGTTTTAAAACGATCACAATGATATGAGGAACACTAACCTTCATTTAAGTTTGGATGGTTTTCGAGTGCGAGACCGAGAGCGACGAGTAGGGGAGTTGCAGGTCTGATTCAAGAAGATTGAGCGATCTTGAGAGTTGTTTTCGTGCACAGAATGGCTCGCAAGGATTTGAGGAACATATCAGTCGATTTAATTTGGTTTTTATGCTCATTTAGATCGATTTTGAGTTCAAGTTTATCCTTCTATTTTCTAGGATTGGTTTGATTCGAATTTACTTCAAATTCGTGATAAGTATTGATCTTCTAATCTTTGTTATTGATAAATTTTAAAACTTGGTCATGTTTATCTGTTAATTTTATTAGAATGGTTGATAACTAGATTGAGTTTGAAGAATGAACGTGAGTTTGTGAGTTTGGATGATGGTTGCAAACTTGTGGGGAAGATGAATTAATTGTTTGTGATAATGTCAAAAACACCCTTATGTTTTGTTTAAAAATTGGATTTTTTTAGTTAACAATTAAAAGTATAAGGTTTACTTGTATATGTTTAAAAAGTTTAAGGGGAGGTGTACGACAAGTAAAAAAAATAGAAAGGGGGGTATATTTAGCACCACCTATAATATTTGGTCTTTTCTGGCTATATTCTATTGTTTGTTTGGAAGAGAAGTTAGGATATTGTACACTGTTCACAACTGGTCCAATCGGGTCAAATTGGAACAGTTTAAATCAACTCAACAGAAACAGTTTGTTGAGTCTAGTTTTGAAAACATTGGTGTTCATAATATGCACAAGCTCACGAGTAATAACTTATCACACATAAATATAACATCTTACAATATGGAACACATACAACAGGAACATCAAGACTATAATAAGACAATAACGAAACATGAAGCTATTATGCGTCGGTCCATGTGATGCGCATTTCTCCCCAACTAGTCATAGGAATTCCCAAGGCTTCCCAAACCGCTTTAGAAGCAACAACAATATTGTTTTTGCAAGGGGGAAAATAGTCATGGTCTTTATCACAACCCATTGAAGAATCACATTCATCTACAACCATTGCTTTTATACTTCTCCCATTAGCGTTAATCTTGATGAAGTTACCACACCTCTCGCCATTCTTGTACCATCCAGTTGATAACGCCACCACTAGGCTGTTATCAGAGTGATACTTGTTATCACACTTAGAAGGCACACCACCGTCGCCACCCTTCTGGAAACTATTTATAGTAAGAACGGCCTTTGTATAGGCTGAAACCGGAGGAGAACATGTGTATGTGGAGTAAGGCTTGTGTGGAATGCAACAAAGTGAGTCACTGTTTTCCATGCACTGTCCTGGAGGGGGTAATTTGCCCCTAATGTGTCCGCTTGGTCTGCAAGTCTGGGCATTTGTTTGCAAAGAATTTGAAGTTATGACAATTAGCAACACATTAAAGAGTGTGTGTAGGACAATCTTCTTCATTGTGCTTTTCTCTGTGTGTGTATATATATTGTACAATTTTGACATACAGTCTTACAGGTTTAGCATTAACTTTATATATTTTAGCAACCTGAGGGTTCAAGTCGTCGTCTTAGTTTGTTTGAAATCAACTTTGTAAATATGTGGCCCTGTAGCCTTTTTTTTTGTAAAATAAAATGTTTCCTTGCTAAAAAAGCCAAGAAGCTTCACTTTTGTTGTTATATATTCATGTTTTGATTACCACATAAAGACAATGTTACAGTCTTTGGCTGATGAGTTATCACAATTATATTTTTTTTCGAATTTTCCCTTATGCAATCTCTAACGAAGTGATGTAATGGTTTAAGTGGAGGAGAGACAATCTAAAAGTCTCAAGTTCAATTCAATTCTCATTTAGGGGAAGTTCCTTAGAGACCACCAACCCGGTTGCTTACGATCGCATTTTACCTGTTCCTTCCAATAGTCGGGTATTGGGGGGAACCCAGGGGTTTACCATGTGAGTGGGTTCCTATGGTTAAAAAAAAAAAAGACAACCTTGTCCTATTATAGTTCCTTTGTTTTTTTTTGTTTGTTATATGTTTTGCTTGAAACAGTTGCTCATGCATTTTTTGGTAGTTTTCCATTCATACCTTTGACAGTTCTCACTCATTGTGGGTCTAGGAATCTGGGATCAGTGGCGGATTCAGGAATTTTTTTCTAGTGGGTTCACTATTTTAAGGCATTTCAATTAGATAAAAGCAGACACAAAAAATATTCGTGTCGAATAATATTAATATGATAGCAGTTAGTGATTTAGGGGAAAAAAACATACCTATAACTACTCCCATATATGGTTTCATCTTTTTAAAACGTTGCATCACGTCTTAGGAATTCGAATTATCCCAATTGTCGCTATTCTTGCTTCCACACTCATCTTCAGCATCACTGTAATTATAAATACTATTATTTACGACGACAAACATAGCTTGTAAAATCTTAAAATATTTTTATGTGAGAAAGGTTAAATGTTTTAGACAAGAAGAAGAACATAAAGTTTCATGCTAAAATGAACTTCTTAGACATACTTGATTCAAAAGATCAAATCTATGAAAAGGATGAATCTTGAGAAAGGATCTTAGGGATATAGACTCAAGCTTGAAAAGATGATATTGCCATTACCCAAAGCTTCACGCTAATCTCACGGTTGATAGTAGAAACTAATCATCCCAACTCGATAACCAAGTGTTCAATAATGGTATCCCCTTCCATGACTCAAGCTTGAAAAGATTATATTGCCATTACAGCTTCATGAACTTCACCTATATCTACCTTCTCCATCACTTTTCCTACTACACCTTCAATGGTAGCAACACATTCACCGACAACCACAAAGCTTTGTGATCACCTCTTGTTTACAATATTTTCTATTACACACATCACACCCTTTTTTCTTACCTTAAATTGATTATGATATTGGTTATATTTATTATTATGCTTCGCAAAATACCTAAACAAATCAATACTACTTTCACATAAATACATAATACCTAAATAAATCAACACTATTTCACAAAATTAGTAAATAACTAGTCAAATAAAGCAAAGGGCTGAAGTCTGAAGATGATTACCAGTCGTCCAGGAGGCTAAATCGGCTGCAGAGGGGAGGCTAAATCAACACTAATTTCACAAAATACCTAATCAAAACAACACTAATTTCAAAAAATACCAAATCAATCAATAGTTCAAGGACTCAGGGAGCCCAGAGGCACCGCAGTTCACAGAAGCAAGTAGCGCCAGACAAGCAGGGAGCGCCGGTCGCCCGACAATTCGTACGGTATGTGTACTTTCACCATTTACTATGCGTAAATACAAAGTGCTTAACAGTTGTGAGACAACAGGACTATGAAAACAAGTAACAGTTGTATGTATTTCAATGAAAATTGTAATATAAATATACAACCACACATGAGAAATAACATCGGTGAAAACAAATGACAAAGACATATCGGTTGTGATCTGATGTCCACAAATAATAGGAATCAGATAGCCAACAATTTCATGAGAAAACAGTTATAACAATGTGAAAATAGGTAAGTTTAGTTGAGTCCGTCAGCGAAAAAGTACAATTCAAAACCGTAATTCAGTTTCGTTTCAGAATAATAAACTAACAGCGTGTTTGCGTGGGTGACGATTCACTCAAACATATCTGTGGGTTTAACGTTCTAAACGAGAACTGAAAAGTAGAAAACAAAAATCAGATTGTTCGAGTGACGATTCGAACGAATACGCGCGAAGGTGATACGATCTGACGAAACATTAAAAATAAACATTTTTGAAACAATAAAACAAGGAAAAGAAATTTAAGGTATTTAATAGGAATTACAACCTGGAAACGGTAAATATAAAACTATTTGTATTTAAAGTACGAAAAATATGTGTTTCGTAACGTAACGAAACGTAAAACCGAGCAAACCGAACGAACCCGAACTTGCTCGGGTATAAAAGCCCCAACCAAGCATTAAATCCTCATTTATTATCCCACTCATCTCCTTTCTCTCTGTAAATCCAGATCTTGCTTCTCTCTCTAGAAAACTCACACAAAAATCACCACATCTTCCTCATTTCTTGGTCAAATTCTTCAATCTTGGTATCAAATCAAAGCTCTAGACATTTCCCACACAAAGGTACAAAGGATGGGCCCTATCTCCATCTCAAACTCCTGAAATTTTAGTAAGAAGGTTCGGATTTTAGGGTTTTCTCCGAACCCGACAAAAACCGAGGCTTTAGCCGGTTTTAAACATCTTTTTTTTCGACCCATACACCTTCTAAATGAGCTGTCTCACATATACCGACTCAAAACGAATACATATTCGACTAAAACTCAAAACCGCCGCATGCTATGGCTGAAACCCGTTTCAGACGAATGGCTCATAAGAATGAGTCACTCATTCGTGTGAGCTACTCATTCGTATGAATGGTCATTAGCATGACGAATTTGTATGAATGGCCATTAGCATGAGTCATTCTTATGAATATCAAAAGAATGAGTCATTTTCACTACACGAACTCAGTTAAGAACTCAAATGTTAAAAAGAACAATCAAATAAGGGATCATAGCTCATATAACATTTAATCAAACATGGGACTGTGTATATAACATCAGTACTACAATAGTGAGCACGTGCATTTCTTGAGTCTTAGTCAACCACTAAAACAACAAGGTGAGTTCATATGCCCCTTTTCTAATCTTTTGATTTAAAATGTGGGGCTAAGAAACATGCTAACTCGTTTATTTATTAAAAGTTTTAGTACATTATTCAAACATCATGGGATTTAGATAATAAAGATGTTATCTTTATTATCATACTTTATTCAAGATCAATGTGTATGCTTGTGTGTGCATTAACAACAATGACAATCAAGGGTGTTTCATGATAACATAACTTCATGAATTAATCCGAACATTTAAATAACTCGAGTGAAATATTTATTTGATCTTATAACACTTTGTTATTTACAATGAAATAGCATGAGACAATTACAAGTGATAACAAGAATGATAATCATGATAATATAATTTCATGATGATGATATCATTCACCACATATACTAACATCGTGTAATAATATTAGTTCTTATAACAATTTGTTAAAGACTCTGGGAACACGTAACACTGAGAACAGATGACACTAAGGCAATGACAATGAGAGAACACATACAACAACTAATTACTATTAAGGCTGTTTGTATTATATCACAACAATCATGTGTTCATGAGTTCATGTACAACCGTAAGTCCCTTCAAGAAAATCATTTACCGTTGATTTAGTGTGACTAAACCGATGATAGCGTAGTGGTACCATAGGTTTGACAAACCGCCGGCGAGTGAGGTTAGTACATTAATCGTAACATTATCATTGGCCGGTATCGTATGACCGGTAACAGAGTTGCATCAGTCAGATTTGGTAAACGACACATGGTGATATTAATATGTAGACACTGATTGTAATTAAATCCTTCGTATCTATTAACTGGTAGACTGAGGAGTTAATTTTCTCTCATGTTGTATTACTGGTAATAGATTTGTTAAAGGCACTGATTCTTTTGAGACTACAAATGAGATAGAGGTAAATTGGATGCATTGTGATCTGATTACATGAGGACCACAATGGACCCCATTTAGGCTCTATACATTCAAGATTGTGAACAATATCAATGAGTTAACCGTCACTCCTAGTATTAGAAGTGAATTACAGTTAACCTTATAATTGAGAGAACACTAATAAGGATAAGATTAAATTAATCTATTTTCCTTAAAACAATAAGGGATTATCATAACTTAGGTCATGGTAATTTATTCCCTTCAAAACACTATTATTCTATACATATAACACTATGGGATGAGAATACATCATATGAGATTAACAGGTTGGATATCAAGTGAGACAAATACAATGTGATTTGAAAATGGATATCCATAGTTGCATTACAAGTGATATTGAATTCAGTCAAGTATGTGGTGGGCTGGCGGCTTCATTCATGATACTTATGACATGTATATAAGCATGCTTGATATGGATGATACACTATTTGTAAGGGTAACTATGGAAAGGACATTGGTGAGATAAGATATGACAATAACAATAAGACTTGTGTGTGACACAATGACATGCGAATGAAAAATTTCAAGTACTTTCAATTACCAAACTTATAAACTCACCAACATAGTGTTGACTTGTTTTAAATGCATGTTTTCTCATGTGGCGAACAGGTTTAGTCACCAGACTCAGGATGCATTAGCTAATGGACTTTTATAGTGGACCTAGCTACATTTTGTGTGCATAACTTTTGAGAGCCGTAATCACTACTGGACATAGAGATGGGCAAACCGGTTTTTTCTTAACCGAAACCGGTTTAAAGTCATAGCGGTTTCATCGGAACAGGTTTTCGTGTAGGAACCAGAACCGATTCCTAATTTTGAATTACATACCGGGTAGAACCGGTCCAGGTAGGTCGGGTCTATAACCATGTTCAAGAACCAATTCCGGATTCAAAAAAAATTTTAATTACTAAATAAATAAAAATAAATAACATAAATGCATTTTTATTTATATTTTAATAATTTTACAAACAAAATAAATACTAAAAAATAAAAATATGAAAAAAATTGTCGTTAGTCCTATTGCGTTTGTGTACGACTATCAGTAATAGCATCATGCACAAGTTCTTCATCGGATATATCTGGAGATAATCTTCGTCCACCTCCTCTTCGTGTACTTTTGTTTCAAGTTATATTTTATCTTAAAGACCTGTTACATTTTGAATTCGATTGATCACAGGTGATTTTTTAAGCAAATGCACATCAATATTGATAAAACTTAGCCACTAAGAGAAAATGCAAATTCCAAACCATAGAAGCTTGGGCGGTTAGTAAATCATGGGCCATGGTGGCTAGAATCAGATAGGTCGATTCTTTGGGTTAACTTAGTTTTAGTTTAGGCCACCATTTTCTAGTAACATATATCCCTATAATCATGGCTCTAATATCAATCTATTACGCCCCAACCGACGGCGTAATACGTCGGGGCGTGAGTTTGACTGTTCATTATCTCATCGTGTTATTAATAAGTTTGAATAATTAAGGCATTCAGTATTAAGATTAGATGAACATTCATTGAATACAAGGCATACTTACAAACATAAAAAAAAAAATACAATGAATAACATTACAATTTAAAATCTAACATTTATTTAAAATTAACAAAGTCCTCTAAGCTTATTTTATGTCTTCACCAGCTCACTTTATCATGTTACATATGTAAAATAAATTTGGGTCAACTATATGAATAGTTGTCGAGTTACCCATACAGTTTAATATATAGGAATATGTATAAAAGTTTAAATGCTTACAAAGTCTAAATCAATAATACCTAAAGCAAGTATATTAGAAGTTCAAATAGAATTCTTTGGCTCTTTCACCTTTACTAATTTAATGACATAAATCATAAATGTAAGGTTAGTTACAATAATTAAATATAGGCTCTTTCAGCTTTGCATTTTACAATAACCAAAGTTATTGTGCAAAGGCTACTAGTTACATAGAATATCGGTGCTTTCACCTTTGCTCTTTTAATGTGTTTATGATAATGAGTTTCGTCGCATCCTCGTGTTTCTGCCCCAGGCAAGGGTGTTACATCATTTATGTATTTATTTATTAAATACATAAAATCCTATTTGAGTTTGAATATTTCATAGTGCATTCCATCCACAAGTTTAGTTATTTAAATTGATGTTTTAAATGTTTATGTGTAAAGGTAAGAATTTAGAATAAAATTATTCTTGTTTTATAAAGTTCTCGTTTAAAATGAATCTAAGTCTTAATTGTTTTAAAATAAGCTTTTAGATTTTTATTTGAATAAGTGAATCAAAGTATTTAATTATTTGTTTTTGAATGGGTAAAAAATATGTTATACGCTTTGTTTATAAAACCTTGCTTTAGAATAAATAATAATTTTTGGTAATTTAAAGTATAAAAATACTAAATTAAATTTTTAAGATTTTTAGAAGAAATTGTTTGGATAAATATATCGTATCATTTTATTTATATATTTTATTTGAATATATATTAAAAAGAAATACTCTTATATTTTATGAATTTACTTTATTATAATGAAATATTTAAAAAAACATACTTGAATTAATTTTATTGTTGTAATTTAGACTTTAAAAAATATATTTAAAAAATGATATTTAATCATTTATTAAATTTGTTTTTATAATTAAAATATAAGAAAAAAGAATTAAATAGTTTTATGAAAATGTTTAATAACTAACAGAATATGGGAACTAGTTTTAGGATTTATTGGATTTTTTTACATAGAAAATATGGATGGAATAGGCTAAAAGAAAAAAAAAGGTTTTTGGGTGCCCCTACCGAGTTTCGAGCCCGGGTCTCCGAATCCACGCACCGTTGCCTCATCAGTGAGCTAGGGCCGGGATTCACTGATCTTGATGGTAATTTTTGTATTATACACAACTTAAATCGATGCCCCAAATTGGATGAACCCTAGATTTAAGATTCATCCAATTCGAACCATTGCTTGATTGTGGTTTCGATCTATCAGTGATTAAATCCGATTAGGATGGCATGAAAATTACCTTAGATGAGGTCGTTTTTCTTGGTGTTCGAGAGACGACCGACCAGAGGGGGTTCATGCGTTCGATTCGTGCTTGAGGATGATTGTGGTTGTGTAAATTACTCATTTCAACTAATAAAAATTTTGCCACATAAACAATTTTATAGAAAATTCAAAAGTATGTTTTAGTCATTTGACCTAATAAAAAATTAGGTTTACTAAGAATGTAACAAGTGTCATACTCTTAAAAATCTCTTAATTTTTCTATTTTAGAATCAATGATTTCTCATAGATTTTTATACATTTATAACTTTTTATACGATATTATTTTTTTTACTAAAACTACACCGTTAAACTTATCATAAATTTCTCTTAATTCCATAATTGTTATGCCAAACTTTTTTTCCCAAAACACGATCAATAATACTTCTACACTAATTTTCCGTTTTTCAAAAAATTAACCATCCTTTTTTTATAAAAAAATCCCTAATCTTGAATATAAGTTACAATGTTATTTTTAAAAAAAATAAATATTAAATAAATTCATATCAATACAAGTTACAGATGTGATAAATGTAACGAGTTGTAACATCAATATAAATTACACCAACGTAACAAGCTGCAACATAAATACAAATCACAAATTACGTAATGAGATGTAATTACATCAATGTAACAATATGTATTTAATGACTTAATTTTGATCGAAAAATACAATTTGTATAAAAAACATATGAAGATTTTTTAAAATGAGTAATTTTTTTAAATGGAGAGTTTTTCAAATGGTAGGAAAAAAACTTTTTGAAAATTAATAAAAAGTTTTAATATTAATGTTAAGTGTAATAACGAATAATTTGAAAATATTTTATGATATTATACTTTAATTAAATATCAAAATGTGATTAATTTAACGATGTAGTTTTATACCAAAGATATGTATATAAAAGTTATGAATGTTTTAAAAACAAAAGGGTAACTTTTATGACGTGAAGAGGTTTAATTATACCAATGTAATAATTTATATTTAATCTTATAACTTGATTACAGTAGTGTAATTATGAACACTTTAAAAAATTACAAGATTAGTTGAATTAAAGTTAAAAATGAGAAAAGTTTTAATGTATTATACAAGTTATAAATGTTTTATAAATAGAGTGGTAAAATTATTTTTTAAATGAAATTATGATTAGTTTCCAAATGTCAAAAATAATTTTCAAGAAATATCAACCACCCATTCTTGAAATTAATAGTTACTACTCATTTTAAATTACATTATTTAAATCAACTAATTCAAAATTGCTTATGAGTTATATGATTTGGTATGTGTTAGCAATAACTTGAAGCCCAACACACACACATACACACACTTAGGAAATGGAAGTAAAAATAACCCACTAAATGTGCAATTACCTAAAATAACATGTTAAGATCAAACTAAATATTTGATTTTTTTACATCATTTTAACACATTTAAAACACTTTCTTATTTTATGAGTTTGCCTAAATCTATAAAATAAGAATGTGTTAAAATGATGTAAAAAAACTCAAAAATCTGGTTTGGCGTGTGAGCTGCAATGCAAATCCATAGAGTTTCTGAAACATTTATTTAAAACATGGTCAAGTGGTTTTGCCAAAATTCAATTTTTAAAGCTGAGGAATCCTAATTTCATTTTGTTCCAAATTTGTTCGATTATGGAACCTTTTGTGAACAAAGCATAGGGCTTTTGTTCTTTGATGAAAAACGAATACAATGCACACAAAACTTACTTGGTTTCAGTATGTATTGGATGAGTTCGAGTCCTATGAATAACTTCGGCCATGCTTGAATTCGATCCAACAAATCAAGGGAACTTTGATACGTCAGAAAGATGTCGTGATGATTTTGGTATATTCAATTCGAGTTTTGAGGAATGCTTCGACCGATTTTGGGTTTTGGTTTGACTGAAATCGTTTGGTTAAGGTCCAACCGTTAATTGGTTTTAATTTTTTGGATTTAATTGTGCTAGTTGGTTCGAAATTCTGTTCAAAACATACAGCTGTTAATGGTTTGAATTTAGAAACACGTTTTGGTTAATTTTGGCAACAAACCCCGGTGATGGAGGGTTCGATCGCGTGTTCTGTGGGGAAGAAGATAGGTTTTGCAAATTGACACAATTTACCCTTGTGATTTTCAGATATTTACGTTTTTTTAAACCTTCTGATAGCTGAAAATGGATCCATGAATTGCAACATTAGTCCCTCAATTTATACTTTCATTATCTTATGCTAGGACTCCCTACAAAAAGTTTATAAAAGTTACTATCAAATATTTATAAGCTTAAAACTTTATAGATTTAACAAATCTTATAAAGTATTTTTTATTTGTTTTATTTTAATAAAAAAATTTCTATTTATATTTAAATCAAACCTTATGAAATTCTTGCTAAATATTAAAAGCATCTATAACTTATATTTATAAAAGTTCGTTTTCATTTAATTAGAATTTACTTAACTAAATTTTAAATCAATTGATTCTTATTTAAAATTATTGTATGACTCATATCATATGATAATATATATATATATATAGGAAGGTTCATAAGAAAACTACTCATTTTAGAAAAAACCAAGAAAACTCATACTAACTAATAAATTTTTTAAAAATTTTTTTCATAATTTTTTATTATAAGGTTAGAAATGTTATAATAAAATTTTTTTTTTTTGAAAAACATATATTGATCACGAAGTTACGTATATGTAACTCAAAAATTTTTGTATGTAACAACCTAAAATACAAAAAAATTAATTTTTATCTTTTTCTTTTTACATTTTTTATCTTATAATAAAAGGAAATAAAAAAAATGAAACAAAAAGTTTAATTGGTAATGATTGTGCTTAGTTTTTTGGTTTTCTCCAAAATGAATGTTTTCTTAGAAACCATCCTCTATATATATATAGGAGGCAGATCTAATACAAAGGATGTTTAATGTGAGAAGGATATGAAGGATTCTGCACCTTTGATCAAATAAATCAATAGTTAAGGGTAAACACGAAACATGTTAAAGTCGTGTCGTGTCGTGTTAACGTGTTCGTGTCTGAAATTGCCAGCCCTATTTAAGATCTAGTGGTCCCCACTTTTTGTTTAAAACATCCGTGAATTAAAGATAAAAGGGCAAAAAATGAATTGCTTACATTTGTTAACTTTTTTTGTGGGTAAATCAAGTTCCACCATCTTCTTGTAAATCAAATAACGTTTAAACGTTTAATTATTTTTTAAAAAAAATTGCACCATAAAATTGAGAATTTAATTATCTTTAATTTGAGTATAATATTGTTATAGTTTAATAAAAAAACTTTACGTGGTCCGTGATTTTTATGCTTGGTACGTAATTGTTGGTCCGTGATTATCCATTTGGTCATAGATTATATGTATTAGATGATAGTCCGTGATTTGATATAACGCATTGGTCCTTGATTATGCCTGTTAAACGATGGTCCGTGATTATATATAACATGGTCCGTGATTTTACACGGACCATTATACCCCTTACCCAGATTACAAGTGGTGCATTCTGGTGGCTTCCTACGCTTCTCACGTTAATTTCATTTGTACAATAACCGGCCCCTATATATATGTATATATTTCTTATCGAATAAGATCAAATTAAATCTTACTAAAATTTATACAATGTGATATAAAAAATTTAAAAGTTTCCCCAAAGTTTTGTTTATTTAAAATTTGACGCAATAACAAATAATATTTGATTTTGAGAAATCCCCAAATATTACATATTTTTCTATTTAATTATGTTTTAGTCTTGACTATGTTTCTTAACTTTTTTCCAGATGCTCGTATTTACATCAATTTAACAAGAAAATTAATTAAAAAATGAAATAATGTGAGCCTAAAACGTTTGTTTTTCACTGTAATTAAATAAATGATATAACGTAACCACATTTTACTTTTACAGCAATGCAAACCAACATATTTTACAACTCGTCATTAATTTAAGAAAAAACGTAATTGTTTAGTTGATTTAGACTCAAAATTTTGGGTTTACATTAATGTAACAAGAATAAACATAATACATTTTTCCTGACAACATTAATTAAATCACTGTAATTAAATAAATGATATAAGTTGAGTCTATCATGTTTGTTACATTACTGTAATTAAATAAATGATGTATGCACATTTTACTTTACGGTAATGTAAACCAAAAGTCGTTACAATTAGTTACAAATTTAAGACAAACATAATTTTTGGTTGATTTTGAACTCAAAATTTAGGGTTTACATCAATTAATGAGCGTAAACATAACACATTAAACAACAGTAAATTACATCACTGTAATTAAAAAAAATATTATAAGATGAGCCTAACACGTTTATTACGACAATTTAATTAAATAAATGATACAACATATACCGCATTTTACTTTACAACTATGGAAACCAAAATTCGTAACAACTAGCTACAATTTTAAGACAAACGTAATTTTTAGTTAATTTTGTACTCAAAATTTGTTACAAATCTCACACCCCGAACAATGATGAAACATGCCGGGGCTAGAGCTCGAATCCCCAAAAGCTCATGGTGCTATTTTATAAGTTTCAATAGTTAATGCAACAATATTAAAGACTCAACAATCAAACATTAATTAATATTAAAACAAACATTCATTACATTGTTTTCAAAACTAAAGTACATAAATTTAAATAGTATAACATTGGTTAAATTTAAAACTAGGTCTACTAGCATAAACCTATCCTATGTCTTCACCATCGTATCCACCTAACCTGTTACATATGCAAAATAAAGATTTTGTCAACTATTTGCATAGTTGGTGAGTAACACGTACAATTTATATAGTTTACTTAGAAAAACTAATGCAATTCAATTAGACTACAAAGTTTAAATTCTAGCATGCATATCCTATCAGTTTGCAATTAAGTTTATAGAATATCTCGTCTCCAAACTCGTATCAATACTTAGGTAAAAAGCTTAGTATATCTGTTGGATCGGGTTATGTAACTTACACAACACTTTCACAAGGTATCTTTTACTAAGTTGATAGATGCGGAAATTCTATCAACTTGATTTGCAAAACAGATTGAAACAAATACAAAAGACAAGTATAAAATCAAGGTTAAAGTATATTGCATTCAACTGTTAAGGTTACAAGTCTTAGCTCAAGCACACGTGCACTACTGAGTTACATATGAAGGATTATGTACAACCTACAGCTGTATCCTCGTAGGGATACAAGGCTGGACAAAATTAGGGGTGTCAATCGTGTCGGGTTGACGGGTTAGCGGGTTAACAGGTTACGGGTTGGCGGGTTGGTGGGTTGAATTTTGCAACCCGAACCTGACCCATATATTTATTCGTGTCAAAGTTTCCAACCCTAACCCGGATTGACATAAATCCGGGTCAACCCGAATATGACCCGTTTAACCCGTTTATATAAATTAATCAAATAAATTTACATATTGTAATTGGTTGTTGATTGAAAACAAGTCAATAATTACGTGTTTAGTAGATGTTTATGAGTAACAAATAGTTATTATATTATTTTAACAAAAAAATTAATATTATTATAACTAAACATATAATTATGTATATCATAATTATAACGTAAGAAACATTAAAGAAACTCGTTGGTCTAGTTTACTGGAAAAAAAATTAAAATCATTTTTTTGTAAATGAAAAAAATATAATTTTGTTACTCGATCAATTAAAGTATGTAAATAATCAAAACAAAAATAACTAAATATATGTTTCAAGAAAGAAAAAATATAAAAAAATATTTTTGAAATTTTAAACGGGTTAATGGGTCAACCCGTTTATAAATGGGTCAACCCGAACCTGACCTGATTAATAAACGGGTCAACCCGAACACGACCCGTTTATTTAAACGGGTTATACTTGTCAACCCATTACTTGATTATTTCCGTGTCGTGTTCGGGTCGTGTTGCGGGTCGTGTCAAGAATTGCCGCCCCTAGACAAAATACTAGAAACAAACTAATGCTAAAACTAGTATCTGTTATGGTCTTGACAGGCCAAGCCATATTAATTACAATTAATACAAAAGACTCCATTGACTTTTACAATAAATGCCTACACTACAAAAGACATTAAATTCTTGATATCTCTGTAGTTCTGACAAATCTTCTTTGCTGTGACTATCATAGGAATGTCTTCTTTGTTGGTCTTCATGAGAGAAAGTAGTTCTGATCCTTTCAATAAGTATATGGAATCTTTGTCAGAACCAAGTATTCAGAAGTCTTTGTCTTTGGAAGCTGTTAAGCATACATTCAGAAGCAATTGTGTTCGAAAGACTTTGTCTTCCTTGGAGAATCTCAAAGAACAAGGCTATTTTCCGAAGGTATTTGGTCTTATGAGGAACTTAGGTTCCTTCCGAAGACCATTACTTTCGGAAAACAACACTGTTCTTCTGAGACCTAAGTTGGATTTTGGAGTTGAGCCAAGGACTTAGATAGTTTTGGAGAGCACCAGCCTTCATAATCTTACAATATCTACAAGTCAGCAATAGTTTATATCGTCTCCAAACTCGTTACAATACAAGGCACAAAACTAAGTATTTTCACAAGCTTGTCCATAGTTGTACTTTTCACCCTTTTAACACATTTGACCTAAGTAAAAGCGAAGGTAGTATCTAACACACCTTAGGCTACTCGGTATCAAATAACATAAAATAACATAGAATAACATAGAATAACACAGAATCACAAAGCAAGTAGTATCATATAGCAAAGAATCAAACCAAAATAGACTAAAGGCATTGCATCTATAAAATTTGACTCTAGAATGATTTAGTTTTTGAATACCGACATATGTAACATCCCAAAAGTACAAAATGTAAAAGAGGGAGTATAATATTACTCACTTTGATGTCCTAGCTTTGTCCAATAGTTTTTTGCCTAGGATTTATAAAGTTATGCTTGAACATCTTAACCTTAAGACAATAAAATTCTTAGTCCTTACTTAGAGTTTATGTTGGGCATCTTATAATATATAGCATACTATGGAAGTCCTAAATTATATGTTTAAGTTTGAATAGTTTCATTAGGAATATTTATTTATTTATCAAATAAATACTCATATTTGAATTTAAATAACATTTGAATATCACATGGTATTTCGAGTAACCTATTTTCATCAATTTGTTTTTATTTAACAATTTATATTGGGTTGATGTTTAATATTTCGATTCAAATCATTTATGAATTTATATAAATGATTTACTTACTATTTATCATAAAAATTGAATATTTGTTTTAATATAATTTTAGTCTTTTAATCAAAAACTAATAAAATTAAAATAAAAGTTCTATTTGGTTAAAGTATTTAAAAATGATTCTTGATGTTATTTTAACGAAATTTAGTTTTTTTTGGACTAATAATGTTTAAATACTTTGTTTAAAAATAATCCCCGAATTTGTTCTAAATAATTAAGTTTTTTTTTAATAATTTTGTTTAATGAAAAAGTTTAAAATATATATTTAAAATACTATACTTGATTCTTTTAAAGAAATTTAGTTTTTTTTAAAGTAATTCTGTTTAACCATTTAGTTTAAATTAGACATTTAAAATAATATTTTCTTTTGTTCTAAAAGAATAATTAATTTAAAATAGTTTTGATATTTTAAAGTAATTTAATTCTAACATCGTTTTTTATTTATAATTGTTTATAAGAAAATATATAAACCTTTTTATAAAAATCCTTAAATAATGTTTATATAAGTTTATAGTTTGAAATATACAATTTTTTTTATTAAATAAAAATAGTTTGAATAAGAAAATAATTTAAATAATCTTCTTGGTATAATATTCTTTTACAGTTCTTACGAAATGGTTTTTATGATTTTAGAGTTATTTATTTAATTTCTAAAACATTTTGAGAATGAAAATACAAAAAAGTAAGATAAAAAAGGAAAGAAACTGCAAAAAAAAAACTGGCCCAAGCTCACCCGTAAGGTTCGAATCCGGGTACCCGGCAACACATACGGTTCTTACCACTGCGCCAGGCGTGAGTTGTTGACCATTCCTGATGTGATTCAATTTATTCTTATATTGAACTTCCATTTTAGCCCCACTTACTATGAACCCTAATTCAAATCCCAACCCAATTCAGTCCGTATTGTAATTATTCGAGTTCATAATCTTAGGGCTTTTGATATACGTCTAAAATCGAGTAGAATGATGATAGGAATTACCTGGATTTGTTATAGATAGCAGGGTTTTTATCGAAGAACAAGTGAAACATGACCGAGAACTCAATTCGAAGTTTCAGAAGTTCTGATGCTCTGCTTTTGCTTTCGTTAGGATTAGATAGTGGTCGAAAGAGTTTAAGGATGTTTAATTTAATATAATATTGTCTGTTTTATGGGATTTAGCATCTATTTTGGTTAACCGATTTCGTGGTCTGTAATTAGAGTATAGATTCGTTTATTTTTGGATGTTAGACCGTGATTTGATTCGACTTTGAATTAGGAACGGTATATGTTGAAGTTTTGAATTTCAGGATGAGATTTGGTCAAATCTGGTGGTAAACCAGACTAAATGGGCTTCCATCGTGACCATGGGGGAAGAAGAAGGTAGAAATGGTTATTTACATTTTTAGTCCTCAACCTTTTAAACTAATTACAATTTTATTTCATACTTCCCTTTACTCACAAAATATGTTTCAAAAAGTTACAATTTTCCCCTCTTTATTTTAATATTTTTGTTATTTCATGTCTAAACCCTACTAAGTTTATAAAACCGTTTTTATATTTATAAAATCTTTATTTATCTTTTAATGTTTTATTGTTTTGTGCACAATTGTTTAAAGAGAAATTTTACAAAATATTTTAGTAATTGTTTTTTTTACTAATTATTTATTTATCATCATTTTTTATACAACTTTATACGTTTAAAAAAATCATTATTTTATAAAATATATTTTATCATGTTTGTGATTAATATTATTCATATATAATAAAATGTTTTATCTTGTTAAAAATACATTTTGTGTGTATATTTGAATGTATTTTTATGAATCCAAATATTCATAGAATACCAAGAAGCTTTGTTTTTTTTTTTAAATCGAACACGATTAAATTCAAAACCGACAAATAGAAACTCCGGGGATTACAACAAATCGTTACATTATTGCAAATGATGATTTATATGTTGTAAATGATTCATTTTCAATGTTTATCCAAACTAAATTCGGTTTATTTTCGGTTAAAACCGAATAAACCGAATTCAACCAAATAAACTGATTAAAAACTAAATAAATCGGTTGAAGACCGAATTAACCAAATTCCAACGAACCGAACCGAATTCAACCTTATATATTATTAATAAGAATTATAAATTTATATTTAAATTCAGTTTAATCGGTTAATCGAAAAAATCGAATTTAAAAAATTGAAACTAATAACCAAACCGTAAAGTAAATTCAGAATTTGTTTCGTTTTTTTTTACTACAGATGCGGTTCAGTTTTCGATTATAAACGGATTATGGTTGTTTAAACCCCCTACATTGACGTAAACACAGAGATCTGGAAAAAAATTGAAGAATCTAGTCAAGATTATAAAGACATTATTTAAAGAACAAGACGAGTATAGTGGGGTGATATTTATAAAAAATAATATACTATAAAAAAGTTATGAATGCATAAACCATATTAAAATTGATTTGCTTATTCTAATTTCAACTTTAATGTACATCTACTATTTTTTTTTCAAGATTCCAAATGAACAGCCAAAGAGGGTTTAATAATTTTCTCTTTAAGAACAAGTTTTTGCAGGACACAAATCCTATATATATATATATATATCTATATATATTAACTTAATATTTAAAATATTATAAGTTTTTAAATTATATAACAACTTAGTTTCAGATTAAAGTTACAAGAGTCCCTTGAATTAAGAAAAAACATCAATATTGGTTAAAATACTTGGGCTATTAGAAACTAGGTTAAATCTCGTGTGTTACACGAGTTGAATAAATGAAATGTTTTATACTTAATAATATAAAAGTTATGTCTATAAAAATCATGTATTGCGTTATTTATATAAACATGTTTATTACATGAGTCAAATAAAATAGAATATCATTTGTTAACACTTAAAGTCGTTAAAACACATCATTAACGAAATAAACTTTAATGTCATATTTATAAATTTTGTTAAATTTATTTTTAAAATATATCATTTTTAATTGTATATTAATGTTTTTATGTAATTGGTATCTATTAACTCTATTAAAATATAAATTACCCTTTAAATATATTTTTATCATATATAAACTTGAATTGCAATTAATATTAATACATATAAAAAATTAAGAGTTAATACTTCGATTTTTTTTAAGAATAAATTAATATAATAATTGGTCAAATTTGTTAATTACTACTAATAATAAGATGTTAATAAATATTTTCATGCTCTACTTAAAATCAAGAAAGGAAAATAAATTAAATCATGATTTATTGCATGATACGTAAAAAGCAAAAACCTTTGTTTATTAAATAAGATAGATATAACCAAATTAATCATGTTGACTTGCTTCATATTCTGTCATATTTTACAACAAAAAGAGTCGTAATAAATTCACCATAACGTAAATTTAGTTTGAATTTCCTTTCTTTATTCGCTTGCAAATACCAATGTTTTTATAATTAGACCGGATATTGAACAAAATATTTTAAAAGTTCACTGAACGGACCGGTTTTGAGGACCGATTGTCGATTGATATTATAAATTGTAAAAAAATATAATAAAAATTTTAAACAAACATAATTAGTGTTTATACACACATAATGATGCTTAAAAAAGTATAAACTTTGATTTTATTGTTTTACCTTTTGAATTTTAAGGGAAAGAAAAAAGGGTAGACCATCGGTCGGTCGGTCTAACCTCTTCAAAATTCCGGTTGGTTCAAGAAAACATTGATAAGTACACTATCAATCAGCTGTTACTTTAAGTTCCTTTATTTACTATGTAAATACCTAGATGATCACGGTGTTACAAACTCATCTTCTTAGTTATTGTATTTTTAAGGTCCGTCCGAATCTTCTTCGAATATACAACTCGCAAAAACCCCAATTCATCTTCTTAGTTATTGTATACTGCAAACAATATATGATAAAACCAAGACCCTACATATACCTTTACACCCGCCAATATGGGACTAGCCCACTTGATAGAGTAGGAAGGAGGTCTTGGGTTAAAATCCAATCAAGACGTATTTTCTAGTAATTTAGGAGTATGATTACTGTTATTAAAAAAAAAAAACTTACTGTCTTTTATACACACATATGCCCTTTTTCATACTTTTTTTATTAATAAATAATCGTGTATATTTCAAGATAATGATTGCATTGCCAAAATTCTAAAAAGATCAAATATCAAAAATTTGTGAAGGTTGTGGATGTTTTGCTGTAAAGTATTATATTAACATAGTATACGTTTTACAATCTATTTTTTTATATTATCATTAAGTAATTATACGTACAACAGATACGAGTGATGCATACATTTTTAAGATTACAACTTAGTTTATTGTGTTTAGCAATTAAATAATCATATTTTTTAATTTGTTTTTCAATCTAATGTTTAATCTTATTTGATGCTACATTTGATAAGTCCAACCCGGGTAGTCTGAGACTACGAGGTAAATTCTAGTATTCTACAATAGGTATAGTAGGATATATATGATAGAAAACTTTTTTTGCACTTTGTGCGACCTATCGTCGCGGAAGCTTAATCAGCTATACCGACGAGATTTTGTCGTCGGGAAAGGTCCCGACTTATCTAAGTTTCTTGTAGTGTTAGGATCCAATAATTTGGACACTCGTCATGGTTCTCACTAAACATTCACCAACTCAGGATCGTCCTTATCATAATCATAAATATGAGTTATTTCTAAGTTTTAGAGATACTGAAACTCGTAATAATTTCACGGATCACCTCTATAAAGCCCTTTGTGATGCCAATATCAGCACGTTCTTGTATGATGAAGATGTTGAAACCGGGGAACCACTCAAACCCGAACTGGAGGCTGCCATTAAATCATGCAGGGCTTCGATTCTTGTCTTGTCCAAGGACTATGCTTCTTCCACATGGTGCCTAGACGAATTGGTATTAATCCTTGAGCAACACAAGAGCTTTAATCAAATCGTGATCCCTATTTACTATCATGTCGAACCCACAGATGTCAGAAAGCAACAAAGAAGCATCGGAGATTCAATGGAAAAACATAAGCAAAGAATGGAGGAAGAAACTAATGAAGAAAAAAGAAATGAATTGGCTCTAAAGATTGAGTTATGGAAGAAGTCACTCAATCAAGTTGCTGATTTAAAGGGGAAAGATGCAAAGGGCAGGTAATTTCCAACTTTATTAGAAAGTTTTAAAATTTATTACATAAATAAATTTTGAGAAATTTAGCATCATTTTGTCATTGTCAAAAAGAAATTAGGCGATAATCATGGTATATATATTTGAATCTTCATTTATTTGAATCATGATGTTTAGTCTTCACTATGATGCTTCATAATTTGACATCATTTTACAGGAAAGAGTCAGAGTTAATTGAAGAAGTGGTTATCGACATCCAGCGTAGATTAAGGAATGCCATGCCACATCTAATCGGGGTGGACGATGAAATTAAACTCATTAGTTCAGGGTTGAAAATAGAATCTCATCATAGTGCGGAAATTATAACAGTTTCAGGCGCAAGTGGAATTGGAAAGACATCATTGGCTAAATATGTTTTCCAATTGCACTCTAGTCAATTCCACAAAGTTAGTTTTATTGAAGGTATCAATGAAAGATGCGATGAAAAGTGTGATGGATTACTTGATTTACAAAAGCAGCTTCTTGAAGACATTTCAAACAAAATCTTGTTGCATGCTACTGATGCCTTAGAGTACACCTCTAAGATTGAGAATGTGCTAGCAAGTAAAAAGGTACTTATAGCCCTAGATAATATTGGTAGCATCAAACAGTTAGATGCTTTACTTGGAAATAAAGGTTTACATCCAAGAGCCAAAATTATTATTACAACCAAGGACGCTTCTTTAACGGAAAGGTGTGCATTATTCAAGATAAAAGTTAAACCCAAGCATAAGAAGGTCATACTAAATGGCTTAAATGAATCTGAATCACTAGAGCTTTTATGCATTCATGCATTTAAGAATCATAAGCCCAAAGAAGGTTATAAGGAGGTTTCAGTAAAGTTAATTAAGTATTGTGAAGGTAATCCATTGGCTCTTAAAATTTTGGGCAGGTCTCTACAAAGGAAAGATATAAGAGATTGGGAAGCGTGCATTAAAATGCTAGAGAAAGAACCTCGTTCACGTATAAACAAGGCATTGAAGATTAGCTTTGACGCTTTTCTATTTGAAGATGATAAGGAGTTGTTTAAGCATATTGCATGCTTCTTTGTTGGAAATGATAGAGATGTGACTGAAATTATATTGAATGCATGTGATATAGAGACAAGATCTGGGATTAAAATTCTCATTGACAGAGGCCTTGTTAGTGTCACTGGGGATAACCGACTGATGATGCGTCAATCAGTTCAAGAGATGGTAAGAGATTTAGTACGACAAGAATCACCAAAAAAACCATGGAAGCGTAGCCGATCATTTTGTCATGCGGAATCATGTAATGTGTTGAAGCAAAAAAAGGCAAGGATGTATGTATTTTTTAGTAGTTAAGGGTATTCTAATTATTTTTGTTGTTCATATATATAATTTCTATAATTTCTTTTTGCATTCCATTTCTTCATAGGATAAGGGAAGTCTCTTAGGCCTTGCCCTTGATACAAGAATGCTTGACAAAAAGAAGTCATGTGGATCATTTGAGTTGAATACGGAATCATTCAATCAGATGGATAATCTAATGTTGCTCCAACTCAATTATTTGAGATTAAATGGGCCTTTCGAAAACCTTCCAGAAGAATTGAGATGGTTATGTATGCATGGTTCCCCTTTGGAGTCGATACATCTAGACTTACCAATGGAGAATCTGGTTGTTCTTGACATGTCCTATAGTAAGATGGAATTTTTCAATCCACAACCACCTGCAAAGAGTCAAAAGGTAAGCTTTTGGATATTTATAAACTATAAATGAAGTAGCGCGGTTGGAGCAAAATGAAGGCTTTGGTAGTTGATTCAATCAGCCTAAAAAACCATTTGCATCTCCTATTAAAACAGTGTAGTAAAGCTCAATCTATAATCTTTTTTGGTTATGTGTAAATCTCAATTGTACAATTGATTACTCGCACAAAAATTGCAACATATATAAGACAACTATTTTAATTATTTTATCACGTGTAAACTAATTTGTTATCTAGTTAACTTATCTCAATTTCAGCACTTAGTTGGATCATGCTCAAAAGACAAACCATTGCTGGGATCATTGAAGATTCTTGATCTGAGTTTCTGTGACCATCTTCTCAGTCTTGGTGGTTTTCTAGAACTACCTGCACTTGAGAGGTTAATAGTTAGAGGGTGCAAAAGTTTATTTGAGTTGAGTGAATCAGTTGGTCACTGTGTTGAACTTGTTCTCATTGATTTGAGTTACTGCCACATGCTTAGAATGCTTCCAAAATCTATTGGCAAGTTAAAGAAGGTCAAGACACTCTTAGATGGTTGTTATGTCGATGAATCTCAAATCAAGACTGGAAATATGAATTCATCAGACTCATTATTAACTTTGCCGCAAAAAGGTAATTATTTGTCTAATGAATCCTTTCATTGGTACATTGGTTGCTTATCAATGTTAGATGATATATTAAAAAATCCTCTAGTGTTATATGGCATACTCATTGCTTTAGTGGTGCACTTCTTGAACTTGCCTAATAAGTTTTATATATGTATCATGATTGTAATTCTCTTTAAAAGAGCAAATTGATGAGAGAAAGAAGCGAAATCAATTGTTGCTATTTTTTATTGTCTTTTTTTAAATTTATTTATACCCTAGTTATACAAGTAGGCTTGGTACTAATATGAAAATGGCTAATTCTTATTAAATCCCTTTGATGATGGTGACTGGTTGAGTCTTGCTCACATCTATGATGACAGCTGTGTATGAGTTTGTTCCTCAAAATCTTCAACACTCTTCCTCAAGTTAGGGGCAACGGTTTGGTTTACGGTTTAAAAGGTTTATTCATTCGGGTTAATCAGTTTTGCAACTTTTTTAACCCCAACCGAAAACCGAACCGAATCGTATTTTGGATTAGCCAACCCGAACCGATTTCAACCGAATTCAATTTGGTTCGAATTCGGTTAAAAACCGAACAACCCGAATCAAACCGCTTTCAACCGTATTCCGTAAAACGGTTTTTCTTGTATTTTTGTTTATTGTTTCTTGATGCTGAACTGTTTGCTTTCCAAATTCAGAAAAATACCACTTCAAACTAGGGGTGTTGATCGGGTCGGGTTAGTCGGGTTATCCCTAAAAAATTATAACTTGCAACCCGACCCGAATAACGTTCGGGTTAATCGGATCATGGGCTATTTAGGTCGGGCTAGTCGGGTTACTATTTATTTGTTATTATCTTGGCCTAATTTTGAATTGCCATAAATAATTCATTTTCCAAACATATAATTTAATAGAAAATGTGTTCAACTATGCATAATTTGATTAATAGTCATAGTTATATGTAGTTAACATAATTAAATATTTAGTAAAAAAGTTGAATATGTAATATATTTTATAATTAATATATATAAAAAAAATGATTATCATCCTTATTGGGTTGTTCGGGTTAACCCGAAACCCGACTAATGTTTAAAAATATACCCGAAACCTGACCCTATCAACAATTCGGGTTAATCGCGTTGACCCGAACAACCCGACTAACATTTTTGACCCGAATAACCGGCCCTATTAAGCTTATTCGGGTTCAGGTGCGGTTTAGTTTAATCGGGTTCGGGTATTTTTGACACCCCTATTTCAAACAACATAAAAATAAGCATATCCTAACATACATGAAAAGTTCAAAGTTCAAACATAAACCAAACATACAAAAATTGTTCAAAGTTCACAGAAAAGCCTAAAACATAAATATTAGATGCCATCATGAATACATAAACAAGAAACTTTGATTTTTTTTCCGGCTTATCTTCACTCTTTACTCGATTGGTGTCTTTCTCATCTCTACAATAAACAAGTAAGTAAAAAATAAGTATACTATCAAATGTCAAGCTTGTGAATATAATACATATATTTTTGATAATGAAACATATAAAACATGAGTTAATGACATGCTTCAGGTCTATCAAGATATTCAATGCTTTCTTCCACATTAAAAGCAACACCATTTGAACGAATCCAATCTTGAAAAAAAATTAAAGCTTCAACAACTTGAGGAGTTAAAGAACTTCTAAACGAGTCATGCTGCGACACCCCAACCCGGTTCAGGGCTGAGGTATCACGTATACTAGGGGTGTTCATCGAATCGAATGATTTCGAATTTTGAATTTTTTAAGAGCATTCGGATTCAAAATCAATTCGACAAATCCAATTCGAATTCGAAATATGAATTCGTTCTACAATTCGAAATTCGATTATAATCGAATTCAAAATTCGAATTCAATTAGAATTCAAATTGGTTTGATTTGAATTTAATTAAAAAAAATGTTTATAGTTGCTATCTTTATATATTCAAAATATGAAATGATCAAAACCTTAAATGTCACACACCGAGCCGACGGGCTGGATCGACTTTCCCGTCAGGCGGAAGGTTCTCGGGCACGATATCGTTGTGATAATCGAAATGATCAGATTGTTTACAATGCACATGATTTACAATGAGAAATGCTAAATGACATTGATATAGAATTACATAGTTAAATTACATTGTCATGTTAATAATTTTAACTAGGTAAATCTATACAAAAGAATCATAAAGTAGCTATCTTGTTACTGCACATGATTTACAAAAGATGATTCATGAAAATGTCATAAAAATATGCACAACCAAAAGTAATGCTAGGTCCACTACTGAGTTAAATTACATTGTCATGTTCATAATTTAACTAAGTAAATCTACCCAAAAGAATCATAAAGTAGCTATATTGTTACTGCACAAAATTTACAATAGATGATTCATGAATATGTCATCAAAATATGCACAAGCAAAAGTAATGCTAGGACCACTACTGAGGCCCACTAGCTTAATCCCTTAGCCCTGGTGACTAAACATATTCGTCACCTGAGAAAACAATCATTTAAAACAACTCAACACTAGGTTGGTGAGTTCATACGTTTTGTAATTCAAAATGAGTGTAGTTTGTCATTCACAAGTCATAGTGTCACACACAAGTCTTATTGAATATGTCATGTCTTGTATCTCACAATGTCCTCTCCATAGTTACATCTACAGATGGTGTATCACTCAAATCAAGTATGCTTATATATAGGGCATACATACCATGATTGAAGCCGTAAGCCCACCACACACTTGACTGAATTCAATACCACCTGTAATTCCCTCGTGATATATGTATAGGATAATAGATTATTGAAGGGTATATATTACCATGACCGAAGTTATGGTAACCCTTAAAGTTGAAACATATAGATTTTATTAAATCTTATTCTTTTAATTATCCTCTCAATGATCGAGTTTACTTGCATTCACTTCTATATTAGAAGTGCCAGTTTACACGATTAATGTTGTCTCATACTTAAAATGATAGTCCATATATGGGACGCCATTGTGGTCCTCACGTAATCAGACCACAATGCCTCCAATTTATCCCTTTACATTTTGAAATTCCAAAAGAATCGGTGCCTTCACAATGAATCTGTCCCAGTAATATGACATGTGTGAAAATCAATTCCTTAGTCTACTAGTCAACGGAAATGAAGGGTAAAATTACAATTAGTGTATGAGGATTAATATCACCCATGTGGCCCTTTACCAAACCTGACTGATGCAGCCCTGTAACCGGTCATACGTTACCGGCCAAAAGTCTTAGTGTTACGCATAACGTACCGACCTCACTCGCCGGAGGTTTGTGAAACCTATGGTACCACTACGCTATCGTCGGTGTAGCCTCTACTAAATCAATGGTAAATGTTATAGAAAGGGAGTTATGACTGAACTTGAATACACGGACACATGAATACAGTGATATAATGCAATCAGGCTTAATAGTAATCAAATTAATGTTATGTGTTCTCCACTATCATTGTCTCATTGTTATATGTTCTCACCTGAATGAGTGTACTGTTTCTCACTTCTAACTGGAGGTGACAGTCAACTCATTGAATGGTTGTAGATTCATTGAAGAACTTTATGGTCAATGTTAGTTAAACCAATACACTACCAAATCTACACCTCATTTGGTTATGGGATTATGTCATCTCAATGTCTTTAACAATGTGTTATAAGAACTAGTCTTAATACACAATGTTGGTAATAGTGTTGAAGGATATCATGAAATTATGTTATCATGATGCCATTCTTGTTATTTCTTGTTATTGTGTTAATGCTATCTCATAGTCATCACTATGTTGTAAACATGGTGTTGTAAGAATTAGTCTTACTGCACTTGTTAATACAATTGTTTGATGATATAATATATTAATGTAACCCTAAAATCATCCTTAATATGTTATGTATTTTGAATCTCACACTTGAACTATCTCATATGTTATAATTGTCATTCACACATAAGCATACACATAGATATGATAACAAAGGTTAAGCCTTTATTATCCGGAGTACATTATAATTGAAATAATGTACTAAAACTTTTTAGTGAAAGAGTTAGCATGTTTCTCAGCCCCGTATTTGAAATCAAAAGATTAGAAAAGGGGCATATGAACTCTCCTTGTTGCTGTAGTGGTTGACTAAGACTCAAGAATGCACGTGCTCACTGTTGTCGTACTGATGTTGTTTTCACAGTCCTGTGTTTGATTTAATGTTGTTTGAGCTATGATTACTTATTTGATTGTTCTTTTTAAATCTGAGTTGTTAACTGAGTTCGTGTAGTGAGAATGACTCATTCTTGTGATATTAATAGGAATGAGTCATTCTAATGGCCATTCATACGAATGAGTCATGCTAATGGCCATTCATACGAATGACTCATGCTAATGGCCATTCATACGAATGACTCATGCTAATGGCCATTCATACAAATGATGGCTCATTCTTATGACTATTCACACGAATGACTCATTCTTGTGACTATTCACACGAATGACTCATTCTTGTGGGCCATTAGTATGAAGACTCATTATTGTGGGCCATTCGTTTGAGTGGCTCATTCTTACGAGTCATTCACTTGAAATAGGGTTGGGCCATGGCGGAGTCCACGTTTTTGCAATTTATCGCCAAATTGGTGATGGTTTTGAGTTGGGATTGCTAGTAAAGCTCGTTTGCAACGTGTAAAACCGTTTTAAACGTGTTGGTGTCGGGTTGGTGCGAGAGAGAAAGCGACGGTATGGTGTTTTTAGAGAGAGAGAGAGGGATTGTTGAAAATGATGGAAGAGGAAGGAGGTCCGCCTTTTATAGTCTGGGTTTAACAAGGTGCTCGGTTTCATTCGTTTACATGTTATCATAGTCGTTTTTGTCGTTTTTTTAAATAAATTTTAAAACATGAAATATTTTATAAAATAGTTTTCTTTTAAATCTTTTAAAGTGGTAATTCCTAATAAACGTTTTTAAATTCATTTTATTATTTTAAGTGTTTCGAAAATGTTTATTTTTACCATTTCATCAGATCGTATGACCTTCGCGCTTATTCGTTCGAATCTTCACCCAATCGAACACAACGATGATTTTATTTTGTTTTCTAACTTTTAGATATCATTCAGAATGTTAAACCCACATATATGTTTGTGCGAGTCGTCACCCACCAAACACACTGTCAGTTTATTATTCGTAAACGATACTGAGTTGTTGTTTTGAATTGACTTTCTCACTGACGGACACAACTATACTTATCTGTTTCCACATTGTTATGATTGATTTCACACTGTTTTCTCATGGAATTGTTGGCTATCTGATTCTTGTTATTTGTGGAAATCAGATCACAACCAAGTTGTATTTTCTCATTTGTACTGAGTTCTTGTTATTTCACAAGGTTTGTTGTATATAAGTATTTCAATTTTCATTAAAATACATACAACTGTTACCTGTTTGCACAAATTGTTATCACACGACTGTTCGTCACATTGTATTAACATAGTAACAGGTGAAAGTACACATACCGTACAGATTGCCGGACGGTCAGGTATTGGTTGTCACATTAAACATCCAAATATCAAATAACTGACATCTAAGTTATAATATTAGAGATATTATATAAACTAATAAAATGATAAAATTTCAATATATAATGCCAATGATCACATACAAAAAACATAAAGTGACAATTAATCAAAATATTAGAAATTAACAACCAAAATGATCAATTTTTCGAGCTTCACGATTGACGCTTTTGTTGTGAATGTTTAGGTTTAGGACTTTAGGCTGTTTTGCGTATTTAAAAGTATTCAAATCATCGGTATTTTATAATTAAATTGACATTTATGTAATAGTCTTTCAGTTTTTATAAACTAAACAACCTAACTAAAAAGCATAATTTTTAAATATATTTACTACTTGTATATATAAAATAAAAATACATAAATAAATTAAATCCGAATTTCGAATCGAATCGAATTAAAAATATGAAATTCGAAATTCGATTATAAATTCTATTTTATACTACGTATCGAATCGAATTCAAATATGAAAACTCGAATCGAATTTCGACTTGGTGTTTTTCGAATTAAAATCGAATCGAATTTCTATTTTTTCGAGTCGTATTCGAAAACTGAACACCCCTAACGTATACAGAATCAAAATTAAATGCAACAATCCCCAAATGTATTGAAAAACATAAATACATAAGTCTTAAGTAGATAATTAAACATGACAAAACAAAAATTTAAGTTATAAGTTTAATTATTAGATTTACTACAGAAGCATATAATCTTCAGTTTTTTGTCAGATTTTACTCTCAGAAGTTCCCCGTCTGGTTTCCTTGATTACCTACACAATATAGATAAACATCACAAAAATAAATACGGCTAAGCCAAAGAATGCTAAGTAACGGATAAACAATACTAATTACAAGAAATTCAAAAGGTGATGAAGATAATCATAATAATGGTTAGAAGACGAAATCAATAACAAAGCAGTACCATAAACATAACAGTAAACAGTGGTCTGACTTTGATAAAATACAGCCTTTCAGAAATGAAACAATAATACAGGTTATATTGTAAGTAAGAATTAGTATAATCAAAATATTCCACGAGCCGTTCTGTACATATAATAAGTGTAAGGTTCACTGATAGCTACTCCCCTTACCAAATACATGACATAGTGCGTGTTGGCATACAAAACACTATCCCCCAGAAATTAGAATTGTACAGTTTAAATATCCTAGGACCAGTCCGTACGCCCCCCAGAATTCAGTAGGTGCACAATGTACTATCAGAGTAGTAATGGAGACGCCGTGAACGCAACTAACCACCACGGATGGTTCCACATCATAGTTGCCGTCATGAAGGGCCAGTAGTCATCCTTACAGGTAGGGACATGCTCGGTAACAGAATACAAGTTCAGAAAGTTCAGTATGGTAGTCAAACTACCAATTAATGTCATGTTCGGATCATGCAACAATAAATACAATATAATTTAGAGTTATTGCATGTTAAACGAAATAGGGAAACACGATGTCATATCGTGTTAATCAGAAATCATAAAAAAACATAAATGAAATTTAAAAATTACAGAATCCGATTTATAGAAACATATTACAGAACAGAAAATAGTATGAGGCAAAGGTATAAAATCTGTACCTTAGCACTTAAATCCATGAATCAATTTCAGAAAATTTGTATGCAATCCAATCCTTTAGTGATTCAGTAATCTGTGTTTTTGTGTGATTTCACGTTAATTTAGCGGAATTATGATTCGTATACTAATTTTAGTTATATTTTGGTTACTTGGACTTTTTTTCACGTTTAACTGATCGAATCAATTTATTAATGTTTTCTTATTGGAATCATATAAGCTTTTCTTGAGCTAGTCTTCTTTCTCCTTATTTTATATATATATATATATATATATATATATATATATATAAGTTTTTTTAAGCTAGTCTTCTTTCTCCTTATTTCTTAGTTTATGAAAATTATATGATTTTTTCTCTTCTTCCTTGCATGCTCACTGTCAACATAAAAAAAACAACTCCTTTTGGTTTGTTTTGTTATTCATACAAGATCGATGTGGTGTGCATACGTATATGAACTAATACACATACGCATACTTTATTATATTCTTGACGACCATCAAACTATATCTTGTTTCTAAACAAAGTTTTTGATTAATCTATACCAATCAATTCTCAACAACTTACTTATCAAGTAACTCGAAATCTTACCTTAACGTAGCGATTTTAACTTGAAGAAATAAGATTGTGAATGGCGGTTTGGAAAAGCTACGAATATCACAACAGTTCTAGTCAGCTTGATGTTCGCTTAGGACTGGATTTTTAAGATGAATGGGTGATTCCTAGGCTATAACTGATGGTGATGATCTTGGATCATGTATGCCAACACAGAAAATAATCTGTATTCTTTAGATATATGGCAGAGGAGAGTCAAGGAGATTCTGAAACATGGAGGAATTTGAAATGTATACGTCAGCTATCTGATAAGAAGCTAATGGTGAAATCATTTGACTATTTCAAATGGTTTATGTGACAATTGCGTTCAAAGATTACGTCATTATCAATGAAAACACATATCATCGTTCTTGGAATCCGTGTTAACTTAACAATTGTAATTATTACAGGTTTGAAGTATGCGAGAAATAGTGAACATGGGTGAAAACCGTGTGCGACATGGAGTTTCGGATTCTCCAAAATCACAAAACGAAGAAAAATACAAAATATCAAAATCTGGACATCCGCGCGGTACGCCTAGCCCCAGTCTTCCATGCTAGGCGGTATGCGTGGAACCAAAAATATCTGAGACTCCGAGACCCCGCGCGGTACGCCTAGTGCCAAACGCCCACGCTAGGCGATACGCAAGGCCTATGGCAGTTCAGAAAGATCTCCATTTTATCAGAATTGCATGCAGAAATCATTTTTAGTTATCTCTCGAACTTCAGCTCCAAAAACCTTCAACCAAGCTATATTTTCAGCATCTAAACACAGATTTGAAGCTACCAGATCGTTTGGATCTTTCTAGGGAATGCTTCTACAACATCTGATCGTTGTTTTGCGACTGAAAAAATCCGTCAGATTATGTAACGATTTGTTTTAACCTACTAGTTCGATAATGGTTTGACTAGATCTTGTTTTTGAACGTAATGCAATAGCTAGGGTTGTTGATTATTGCCTAGATGATGGCTAGGAATGATTATAAACAAAGAACTTGTTAACGGGTAAATCCTTATTTTGATCCGTTGTAATGCCCGTTTATCATTAAACTATACTTATGATTATAATGGTTTAAACCATTTGATTATAACAATGTGTGTGATTATCTTGATCAATCCTTGAAATGCCCTGTTAAATCCAAGTGTATCAAACTAATCACAATCATTAAGATAATCATTGTAATAAAGATCTGATGTTTATGATATCAGTCAGATTAGTACGTTAAACATGGTTGTTAAACTTATTCCAATGTCACTTTATGATGTTTCATGATATTTAAATAATAAATAACAAGGATTAATCATTCCTTAGCCACAAATCCATCTAGAAACTGTTTCAGTAATATAATCGACAACGATGCCTATTTGGTTAATATGAGAATATTATGGTTAATCGAATGTGTCATCAACCTTGTATTAACAACCTGAATCAATATAGGTTCCTACATTATCATACATTGTATGATATTACATTAAAATAACTAATTAAAAACCTAATATCGGTTTGATGACTTTAAAGGCAATGTCTTTGACATTGAACGTTCAGAAAGATCTAATCAGTAAGTTAAAACATAAATAACTTATTAAACCTAAACTAATGCAGAGTCTATTCATTATAACAAGTTTGAGTGTGATTCCACCATCTTTGAGATTTAAGGTGAGTTTCGTACTACCCCTTTTATTTTTAATACTTTATAAACATCGGGGTATATCAGTGAAACCTTTTTTGAACATATGATATGTATCACTGTAATCTGTGTGATTTCATGTGACTTTTGTAAGATTTCATGGGATTTTGCAGTTAGTATCTTTTTCACAATATCAAAAAGTCCTCATCCCTCGAAAGTGTATCTAGTGAACCCATGTGGGGCTGAACAGGAATCAATGATAGTACTATCGGCTGACAACCCATTCGCTGGGAGGTTTGCTTCTCCCCTTGTGTGAATGTTTGTTACCTGTTTCCAACACCCTTTCTCAATGTTAGTGATAGAAATTAAGATAATGAGGCATAAAGATATTACCGACGGGTGATGTCTTTGAAAAACGTTGATGTGTCAGAAGGGAACTAGATATGGCTCCCATGGTTATCTTGATCTCTATATATCGAAAACTTGCATATCATATCATATTGTTTGATTTAAACATTACGAACTCATCAGCTTTGTGCTAACCTTTCCAAACTCAAATCTTTTGCAGGCAGACAGCGAGCATCGACGAGATTGCACATTTAGACACTTCTATTTAAATAATATTGTCATGTGTAATAAACTTAGTTGTAACTGTAATGTTGGTTATGATTACAAAACCCTTTTATTGTATTATCTTTAAGTTAATCTGTGTGTTGTGATACCGGATCAAGTAAGTTACTCCCACCTCTGAGACATCACCACCATGCTTCTGCAACCTTCTCAATGTGACGAATGACATCATCATTGGTGACGAGAGGTGGGGATGTGACAGGGCGATATCAGAGCCACAACTTATAGAATTTAGGTGGACTTAGAGACCTAGACTATAACCATAGGCTCATATAGTGACTCAAAGAGCACCGAACATAATTAACGAACAAAACTTGTTTTGAATTGAGCCAGAATAATCAGTGGTTCGAATTCAAGTTATGAGTGGCCAGCATAACTGAAATTCGCAACACGTGTGCATTCTAGTAAATTTCAATGCAAGCAAAACAATAATAAGGACGAGTAGTTATTTTAAGATAGGAAGAGATATCATGTCATGGCTGTGTTGAATATTTTTATTCAATGTTCATTTCATGATTCTGTAAATTTTTTTTGTATAACGATGGCCAACCCAACTGAGCATTACATTTATCAGAGATTTCCATACGTGATACTTGATGACACGCTGAGTTCGAGCTCGAGTTCTGATTCTGATCCTTCGGAAGCGTCGTCGGCTACATCACATGCTGTACCACTAGTAGCACAGACACCACCACCTATACCAGCTACACCACCAGTACCATCTGTTTCACCTAGACATTCTCACCCACCTGCTGGCTGCTGAGAATGCCTTTGCAGACAGAAGGTAGAGGTCGTCACCTCAGAGGGGTTCCCGTGTGGGACGGACTGAGACACATGCGGGGTCAAGCCCGCAAGACTACAGGACTAACTCCACGACGTCAGATGGCACCAAGGGACGTGCCTACTACTATCCATGAGGTGGGAGAATCCTCCCACCAATCTGAGTTACGGGCACAGTTGCAGCAGGTCACCCAGGGCTTACAGGGGACACGTCAGGACCTGTAGTAGTATCGTGCTACATTAGAGGATACCCGTACGACTGTACAGGAGATCCTTCCTTCACACTTTACCCTTATGGATCAGGTGAAGGTTCTAGATACAAACACCCGAGCATGGAGAATTTCCGTTGAGGACGGACTGAGGAGGACTTGGGGGCATATTGTGACTGCTGCGTTCCGACAACAAATAGACGTGATGAGGGAGAGATTGGTATGGATGATAGAGGTGATGATGGGGATAGCTGAGACAATGAGTCTAGAGGCTAGACTATTATGTGTGGCTATAGTGATGGCCACTATAGCTATTATGGTGTCTTGCTTACCGTACTTAATGCGGTATGTGTGATCGAGGAGCTGATCGGTTGGGATCTCATTGTACATATATTGTGACATAAATAGATAGGTTGGTAGTGGGTGTGAGATGTTTTGATGTATATAGAGCCCGAGTTGTGAAATTGAGGGTAAGGTGTTGTTGGTTTGGAAGTACTGCGACTTTTGTTGTATCAAAATTTTTTGATGTACAAAACTATGGTAGTAATATTAAAATGGTTATTTTTGTTTATCCGTTTGTGTGTGATGTGTGAATGTGCGTGTATATCAAACTTTTCTGAAAACAATTGTATAACATATCGTAACATATCATCTCTGAATACCTCGTGTGGTATCATTTCAATTGTTTGTGTGACAGTGTATCAATGTTCTGTGTGGCAACATATCAAAATCCTGTGTGGTATCCTATCAAATGTCTGTGTGACACATATCAAAGTCCTATGTGGCAACATATTAAAATGATGTGTGGTATCATATCAAATGTCTATGTTACACATATCAATGTCCTGTGTGGCAACATATCAAAATCCTGTGTGGTATCATATCAAATGTCTATGTGACACATATCAAAGTCTTGTGTGGCAACATATCAAAATCCTGTGTGGTAACATATCAGAGTCCTATATGGTAATATATCAAAAACATGTGTGATAACAAATCTGTATCAATATCACATTTGTGATTACTGTATGCTTAAAAATATCTGGATTATATCAAGTAGTTATATTGTGTTTCTTATAACTATATTTCAACATGGATTTTTCAGTATGATTGAATATAGTTGAATTAATGTGACTGAACAAGGGTCGTATATTTAATATTCTTGAACTGACCTGAGCTTGTCTGCATGTGGGCAGAAAAATGGTTCCGAAAAGAGGTCGACCAGCCAAGAAAGCTGTCACGAATGTTACTAACCCTGGACTGAATCAAGTTCCACCTGTAAACGTAGAATCAAATCCGGATCCACACATCAATCCAGAAACAAACATGGTTCCACCTGTGAATCTTGAAACGAATACAGTTCCACCTGTAAACCCGGAAGTGAACACGGTTCCACTTGCGGCTGCAAGTGGATCCGAATTGAATGAAGCGACGATAGCCCAAATTATGAGAGAAAAACTATCTGCTTGTGGTGTTTTGATACAACATCAACTGCATATCACTTTTGGTTCTGGTGGGAACTATGATCACACTGAACACAATGCTACCGGTGGCCACGTGGAAACTCATCATACCAACGGTACAACAACAACAAAAACAACTGTTCCTGATCCACCACAGCAAGGATGTACTTATAAGTACTTTGCTTCCTGCAACCCTCCTACTTTCACGGGTAAAGAAGGAGCGGCTGGACTCTAAAAATAGATCGAGGAAATGGGAATGAAACTTAAAATCAGCCAATGTTTTGCGAAGCATAAGGTGTCTTATGCTGCTTGTTCTCTAAAAGACTCGGCTTTAACCTGGTGGAATACCTAGGCAAAAACTTTGGGCTCAGCTACAGTCGACTCGATGGACCGGAACAAATTTAAAACTCTGATTATATCGGAGTACTGCCTAATCACTGAAATTCAACAACTCCAGAAAGAATTCTTGAATCATTCTATGATCGGTGCAGATTGTTTAGCTTATACCAATCGCTTCCATGAACTTACTTATTTACTTCCCAATAAGTTTCCTACAGAAGCAGGTTTGATTGAGAAGTACATTAAAGGTTTGGTTCCCCAGATTCGGGGAATGGTGACCGCAGCTGAACCCACAACTCTCAAAGGTACCATTCTGTTGACCACCAAGCTTACCGATGAGGCGGTAAGAAGTGGTACTTTGTCCACAAAAACGCAGACGGTTGTGGGTCGTAGTGATGTCAGTACCTCCAGTGCTGTGAGAGGTACCAAACGAAAAAGGTTTGGCAAAACCAAAACCAAAGATCCAGCTGAGAGTAGCCAGAGCAAACCAATTGTGAAAAGCTATGGTGCGGTCGTGCTTCAAGTGTGGAAGTCCCAAAAATTTCTTGAAAAACTGTCCAAACAACAACAACACCAATCTAGGAAATGAAGCTAGGGGAGAGCTTTCCAGATTGGTGCAACTGAGGCAAGACATGATGCAAATATTGTAACTGGTATGTTTCTGCTTAATAATCTAAACGCATCCATTCTGTTTGATACAGGGGAAGATAAAAGTTTTATCTCTTCTGAATTTGCATCATTACTTTCATTGCCTACGGTAGATCTAGAAACTACCTATGTCATTGAACTTGCTAATGGCAAGTTAATCAAAACTAACAGTGTTATTCAAGGATGTTCCTTGAATCTGAATGATCACCTTTTCAATATTAATCTACTTCCTATTGAACTTGGAAGCTTTGATGTCGTTGTCAGCATGGATTGGCTTTCTAATAATCAAGTGGAAGTTGTGTGTGAAAACAAGGTGATCCGTATTCCATTACCTAATGGTAATATCTGATAGTTCAAGGGGAACGAGCTGGTAGAAACCTTGGTATCATATCTTGTATAGAAACTCAGAAATGCTTACAGAAAGGTTGTCAGGCCTATCTAGCACAAGTAATGGAGAACAGTTCCCCACAAAAACGCATCGAAGATATTCAGGTAGTCAAAGACTTTTCTGAAGTTTTTCCTGAAGATATATCAGGATTAGCCCTAGTGAGACAAGTTGAATTCCGAATTTACTTAATTCCATATGCAGCACCTGTAGCTAAAGCTCCTTATCGTTTAGCACCCTCAGAAATGCAAGAGCTTTCAGGTCAATTGCAGGAATTATTAGAAAGGTTTTATCATACCTAGTTTCTCACCCTGGGGAGCACCATTCTTTTTGTGAAAAAGAAAGATGGCTCATTCAGGATGTGTATTGACTATAGGGAACTCAATAAATTGACAATAAAAAACCGTTATCAATTACCACGTATCGACTATCTATTCGATCAATTACAAGGTGTTATTTATTTCTCAAAAATCGATTTAACATCCGGATATCATCAGTTACGAATTCATGATGATGATGATGTTCCTAAAAATGCTTTCAAAACCTGATACGAACATTACAAATTCCTAGTAATGCCGTTTGGATTGACAAATACACCTACAGTTTTCATGGATATGATGAATCGAGTGTGTAGACCTTATTTGGATAAGTTTCTGATTGTGTTTATTGATGATATTCTCATTTACTCCCAAACCAACCGGAACATGCTAAACACTTGAAATTAATCTTAGAACTCTTAGCACGTGAGAAACTTTATGATAAATTCTCCAAGTGTGAATTTTGGTAAAGGAAGTTCAATTTCTTGGTACGTAGTGAATGAGAATGGCATACAAGTAGACCCTAGAAAGATTAAAGCTGTGAAACAATGGGAGACACCATGAACCCCAACTGAAATTCGTCAATATTTAGGACTGGCAAGTTATTATCGCCGATTCATCAAGAAATTTTCAAAAATAGCCTTGTCACTAACAATGTTGACACAGAAAAATCAACTGTTTATACGGGGTTCCCAACATGAGGATGTATTCCAACTGTTGAAACACAAACTCTGCAACACACCTATACTTGCATTATCGAAAGGTACAGATAACTTCACAGTATACTGTGATGCTTCTCGTCAAGGTATTGGGTGCGTTTTAATGCAGAACGATAAGGTAATTGCTTATGCTTCTAAACAACTAAAAATACAAGAGAAGAAATATACCACTCATGATCTAGAACTTGAAGCAGTGGTGTTTGCACTCGAAATTTGGAGACATTGTTTATACGGAAGCAAGTGTAATGTATACATTGATCACAAAAGTCTTCAACACATTCTAGATCAGAAAATGTTGAACATGCGACATAGGCGATGGGTAGAACTTTTGAACGACTACGACTGTGAAATTCGTTATCACCCAGGCAAAGCAAATATCGTAGCCGATGCCTTAAGTCGCAAGGACCGAGTCAAACCTTTACGTGTGAAAGTATTAGGTATGACAATTCAAACCAGTCTAATTCCTCATATTAGAGAAGCTCAGCAACAAGCATTACAAGCAACACACTACCCAGCTGAGGAACTAAGAGGATTAGACAAACAACTTGAAACCAAAACCCATGGAGTATTATATTTCAAAAGCCGAATTTGGATTCCTTTATTCGGTAACTCTAGAACATTCATCGTGGATGAAGCACACAAATATAGGTATTCTATTCATCCGGGTGTCGATAAAATGTATAAAGATATTAGAGATTTTTACTGTGGCCTGGAATGAGGAAACACATAGTTGAATACGTGGATAGATGCTTAACCTGTCTCAAAGTTAAGGCAGAAAATCAACGACCTTCTGGGTTATTATAACAACCAGAGATTCCCATGTGGAAATAGGATCGGATCTCTACGGATTTCATTATCAAATTATCCTAAACATCACGTAATCATGACTCTATATGGGTTATTGTTGATCACCTTACTAAATCTGCGCATTTCATACCCATCTGAGAAGATTTCTCTATGGATCGACTAGCTAAACTCTATGTTAAAGAGATTTTATATCAACATGGAACACCAATCTCTATCATTTCTGACAGAGATAGTCGATTTATGTCACGATTTTGGCAAACTCTTCAGAATGCTTTTGGCACACAAATCAATATGAGCACAACTTATCATCCACAAACGGATAGACAAACTGAACGAACAAATCAAACACTGGAGGACATGCTCAGCAAATGTGTGATTACTTTTGGAGGTAGCTGGGGTATTCATCTTCCACTCGTTGAATTCTCATACAATAACATCTTCCATACCAGTATTCAACGCGCTCCATTTGAAGCACTTTATGGACGCAAGTGTAGGTCACCTATCTGTTGGTCAGAGGTAGGTGAAAGTCAAATTATTGACCCAGAATTCATTCAAGAAACTACAGAAAAGATCACACTTCTTCAAGAACGAATTAAAGCTGCTTGCCATCGTTAAAAGAGTTATGCTAATAGTCGTCGTAGACCCTTAGAATTTCAAATAGGTGATCGAGTAATGTTGAAGGTTTCACCTTGGAAGGACATTTTCAGATTTGGAAAGCAAGGTAATCTCTCACCAAGATTTGTAGGACCTTTTCAAATTGTTGAACAAATTGAATCAGTAGCCTACAAACTTGAATTACCTTTTGAACACAGTAACATTCATGACGTCTTTCATGTCTCAAATATGAAGAAATGCCTAACTGATTAATTATTGATCATACCTCTAGAAGAAATTCAGATTGATGACAAACTTTAATTCACCGAATAACCAGTAGAGGTGATGGATTGAGAAGTAAAAGTGCTAAAACGTAGTCGCATTCCAATCATTAAAGTTCGATGGAACTCACAACATGGACCTGAATATACATGGGAACGCGAAGATCGTATGAAAGAAAAGTATCTTCACTTGTTCTCATGAATGATTGTCACCAGATAAGTCTTCACTAAATTTCAGGACGGAATTTCCTTAACAGGAGGAGACTGTGACAATAGTGTTCAAAGATTACGTCATTATCAATGAAAGCACGTATCATCGTTCTTGGAATCCACGTTAACTTAACAATTGCAATTATTAGAGGTTTGAAGTATGCGAGAAATCGTGAACATGGGTGAAAACCGTGTGCGAAATGGAGTTTCGGATTCTCCGGACTCGCAAAACGAAGAAAAATACAAAACTATAAAAATCGATCTGGACATCCGTGCGGTACGCCTAGGCCCGGTCTTCTATGCTAGGCTGTGACAACTAGTACCTGACCGTCCAGAAAAATCCGTACGGTGTGTGTACTTACACCTAAACTATGTGTGAATACTATGTGATGAACAATATGTGATAACAATTTAGTGGAAACAATTAATAGTTGTATATATTTCGATGAGAATCGAAATATAAATATACAACAATACAATGCGAATTAACAGTGTGAAACCAAATGACAAATAAAGTTGGTGGCGATCTGATATCCACAACTAAACAGGAATCAGATGGCCGACAATCTAGTGAGAAAACAATGTGAAATAAATCATAACACGATGAAAACAGTTAGGTTTAGTTGAGTCCATTTGTGAGAATGTCCAAATCAAAACAACAACTCAGTATCGTTTACGAATAATAAATTGATAGAGTGTTTGCGTGAGTGACGATTCGCACAAACAAATCTGTGGGTTTAACATTCTGAACGACAACTGAAAAATAGAAAACCAAATCAGAAAGTGAAACGTACGATTGTGTTCGTACAGTTAGCGCTCTGTACGAAAATGCGCGTAAGTTACGTTTTCTGTCAAAACGACGAAATTAAACAATTTCGAATTTTAGAATAATGAAAATAAAATAAAATTAATATTTATTAGGAATCACAACCTAAAAAGATTTAAGTTAAATTATTTTTATAAAATTACGCTTAATTAACGTTACGTTACGAGAAACTGCAAATTAACGCAACCGATAGAAACCGAACACGCGGGTAAACACTCGGGGTATAAAACCCCACTTCCCCCACTTCCTTCTTCATTTTTCAGCTGAATTCCTTTCTCTCTCTCTCATGAAGAAATCGTTCTTTCTCTCTCTAAACTCTCTCTAGAACTCCATAGCCAAAATACCTCAAACCTTCACCAAATTTGGTGATTTTGGTATCAAATCGAAGCTCTCGACACATAGAACATGAAAGTACAAGAAATTGGAGGTAAGATCAGCTGAAAGGAAGGTAATAAAAGCTAAAAGTCTCTGAATTTCAGGGTTTTTACAAACCCAGAAGTTAACATCTTATAGCTTAACTTGTTCACCTTGAGACACATAAAAAATTCATGAAATTTATCTTAGAATGCTTGGAAAATGTGGGATTAAAGATCTGGAAGGTTGGACAGAGGTTGGGAGCTGTGAAACATTAATATCGATTGATGAATGCATCATCCAACTAGTATCGATGGCAAGGTTGAACCATCAGACTTTCATCATCGAAATTGTTATGTTCGACGGCCTTTAGAATATGGATTCCATCGAGACTAATATCTTCGACATGCACCAGAGATGGGTGATAAGATTCTATCGATATTAGATGAGAGGGTGGCTGCTGTCGATACTAAGTGTAGCATGTAGTGAGGTCATCGAAACTAGCAGCTCAAACTTCTCCCAAGCATTTTGACCATTGTAATGGATAAGATCAACAGGAAATAAGAAAAAGAAAGTGAGTTTAAAGATGGTAATATCGGTGATGTAATTATTCGGATGTTCTAGGGAATAATTGATTATATGTCCATCGATATTATCACTTAGACCATTGACACTAGTTAAATCAAGTCTTAAACAATACTAAACTATACAATCAAGGGTTTTATGATATAACTAAGATTTTTAAATGAAACATATATTTCGATTAAGTAATATTAGGGTTATAATAAATTGTGATAACTAGTTTTACTACAAAGTTGATGAATTGTTTTTATTAAACTAACTTAATAACATCTAAATTCTACTGTAAGTGTTAAGTAGTTAAGTTTTGCAACTTAATTCTTATATTAACACATTCAAATAAGAATGAGCATTTCAAGTTAACATAAGGATAAAATACTAAGTTTTAACTTATAACATAAATTTTTACTTAGGAAATACTATGGTTTTCAAAGTAACACAATGTGTCAAGATTAAAATTCAAGTTTAAAACATATGAACAAGAATACTAAAATATATTAATATTTAACCTAGTATTGGTTAAGTGTTAGTGTATTATACTACAAGAAGACTAGGGCTAAACAAACAACAAGACTTATAAGTGTTAACCGACTTTAGGGTTAACTCACAAATCAAAGATTTATACTTATAAGTTACAAACAACATGGAATCAAAACAGGGTCGCGAATACAACATTTATACAACAAAAGAGCGCGTGCATTAAATTGAGTCATAGTCAACCACTTCAACTATCAGGTGAGTTCATATGCCCCTTTTCCAATCTTTTGATTTTAAATGCGGGGCTGAGAAACATGCTAACTCTTTTATTTATTTAGAAGCTTTAGTATGTTATTCAATTATCATGTAATTTAGATAATAATGATTTTATCTTTATTATCATATTTTTATCATATCATTATCATTATGTGTGCTTATGTGTGAAATAACATGTAAAACATAACATGTATGATATCATTATAACATAACTTCATGATACCTTCCCATCACAATGAATGACACAATGCATCAAGGCTAGATCTCATATCAACGGGTATATAACACCGAGACAACAAGAGTGATGCTCATGATAATATGATTTCATGATGACATCATTCACCATAGTTATTAACACTGTGTAATAAGACGGGCTCTTATAACACATTAAAATCATTGAGAATACATAACATTGAGACAACATTTGAGACAACCAATTGGGATATCAAGGTTGACATAATGATAACATAGTTTCAAGATGTCATTCCTCACATATGCTAACATTGTATGATAAGACAAGATCTTATAAGAGAATGTCAAAGACTAGAGATCATAGCATTGTGTTCATTTCATTTTGATTACACCAATAGAACATAACAAGGATGATGCCACGATAACATAATTTCCTGATATCATCCAATCACTAAAATAACATAAGTGCATATAAGATTTGATCATATAACACTTGTTATTAACACTAAGGTTGCATTGAGATAAAACTGAGGCAAATACAAGTGACATCACGAATGATGACCATGATAATATAATTTTATGATGATGATATCATTCACCATATTATTAACAGGGTGTAATAAGACAAGCTCTTATATCACATTGTTAAAACACTTGGAACACATCAAGACAATAACATTGGGAGAACACAATAATTAATTACTATTAAGCATGTTTGTATTATATCACAACAATCATGTGTTCATGAGTTCATGTACAGTCATAAGTCCCTTACAAGTAAATCGTTTACCATTTAATTTAGTGCGACTAAACCGACGGTAGCGTAGTGGTACCATAGGTTTGACAAACCGCCGGCGAGTGAGGTCGGTACGTTAATTGTATTATCATTATTGGTCGGTAATATATGACCAGTAACAGGGCTGCATCAGTCAGGTTTAATAAACGACACATAGTGATATTAATCTTCAGACACTAATTGTAATTGTACCCATTGTTTCCGCTCACGGGTAGACTGAGGAATTGATTTTCTCTCATGTCATAATACTCGTACTGATTCGTTGTGAAGGCACTAGGACACAAAATGGATAGGGGTAAATTGGAGGCATTGTGATCTGATTACGTGAGGATCACAATGGCGTCCTATTTATCGCCTATCATTTCAAATGGGAGACATATAAATGAGTAAACTGACACTTCTAATTTCGGAAGTGAATTACAATGAAACTTTATCATTGAAAGGATACTTAAAGAATAAGATTTAATATAAATCTATATGTTTCAAATATTAAGGTTTACCATAACTTAGGTCATGGTAATTTATACCCTTTAACAAGTTATTATCCTATATTTATATCATTGGGAAAATCTAATCATAGGGGAATATCAGGTTTAATATAAAACTGGGAACAAATTAATGTGAGTAGGAAATTGGTATCCATAATTGCAATACAGGTGGCATTGAGTTCAGTTAAGTGAGTGGTGGGCTGGCGGCTTCATTCGTGATACGTATGCCCTATATATAAGCAAGCTTAATTTGAACGGTATACTATCTGTATGTGTAGCTATGGAGAGTACGTCGTTGTGTGATAGGACTATTCGAATTCAATGAGACTTGTCTGTAACACTATGACTTGTGAAAGACAATTTATCAAATGTTTTCAATTATTAAACTTATGAACTCACCAACCTAGTGTTGACTTTTGATGACATGTTTTGTGAATCATTTTTGTGAATCTTGTGCAGATACAAGATATCAACCTTATGATTCTTTTGGGTAGACTTACTTAGTTAAATTATGAACATGACAATGTAATTTAACTTTGTAATTCTATATCTATGTCATTAGTATTTCTCATTTATATATCATGTGCCATGTAAATAATCTGATCATTTCGATTATCACAACGATATCGCACCCCGAGAACCTTCCGCCCGACGGGAAAGTCGATCCAGCCCGCCGGATCGGGTGTGACATAGGTGGTACGTGTGGAACCAAAATTATCTGAGACTCCAAGACCCCGCACGGTACGCCTAGTGCCAAACACCCACGCTAGGCGATATGCAAGGCCTATGGCGGTTTAGAAAGATCTCCATTTTATCAGAATTGTATGCATAAATCATTTTTAGTTATCTCTCGAACTTCAGCACCAAAAGCCTTCAACCAAGCTATCTTTTCAGCATCTAACCACAGATTTGAAGATACTAGATTGTCTGGATCTTGCTAGGGAACGCTACTACAACATCTGATCATTGTTTTGGGACTGAAAAAAATCCGTCAGATTATGTAACGAGTCGTTTTAACCTGCTAGTTCGATAATGGTTTGAATAGATCTTTTTTTTTGAACGTAATGCAATAGCTAGGGTTGTTGATTATTGCCTAGATGATGGCTAGGAATGATTATAAACGAAGAACTTGTTAACGGGTAAATCCTTGTTTTGATCCGTTGTAATGCCCGGTTATCATGAAACTATACTTATGATTATAATGGTTTAAACCATTTGATTATAACAATGTGTGTGATTATCTTGATCAATCCTTGAAATGCCCTGTTAAATCCAAGTGTATCAAACTAATCACAATCATTAAGATAATCATTGTAATAAAGATCTGATGTTTATGATATCAGTCAGATTAGTACGTTAAACATGGTTGTTAAACTTATTCCAATGTCACTTTATGATGTTTCATGATATTTAAATAATAAATAACAAGGATTAATCATTCCTTAGCCACAAATCCATCTAGAAACTGTTTCAGTAATATAATCGACAACGATGTCTATTTGGTTAATATGAGAATATCATGGTTAATCGAATGTGTCATCAACCTTGTATTAACAACCTGAATCAATATAGGTTCCTACATTATCATACATTGTATGATATTAAATTAAAATAACTAATTAAAAACCTAATATCAGTTTGATGACTTTAAAGGCAATGTCTTTGACATTGAACGTTCAGAAAGATCTAATCAGTAAGTTAAAAAATAAATATATTATTAAACCTAAACTAATGCATAATCTTGTCATTATTAGAAGAGAAGTTTTTCCTTATTTTTTTAGAGTACATAATACATAGAATTAGAATATGGTTTGAGTATGAGTCAGTTTCTAAGTAAATTTTCACTTTAGTTGAATACGGTTGTGAGTGTTATTCGAGTGATATTTAATTAGATATTACCAATTTAATCAACTAATATTAAAAATTGAATTTTCGCTTATTATAAACGTTAGGTCTATGATTAGGTTACTTGTTTTGGTTTACTTATAACAATCGTTTCAAAATTTATAAAATTAAATAGTTCATTTGTCAAAATAAATCGGATGTTTGGTACTTAAATTATTGTTATTGTTTATATATTTTGTATTAAACTTTTATAATAGTTAAATTTTTCGGTTATTATAATTCTATTCCCCTTTGAAAAATTTCGTCCTCGAAATTTCATAGTTTACAGAACGATTCAATTTCTAGATTCACGAAATTATTTGTTATACTTTATTTATTCCTATACTAAAAATCTTTGCAATAGTTTTATTACATAATTTCAGATACATTTTCAAAACATGTAATTATTACAAATAATATAGATACAAACAATAAACTCCTAAGTCGCTTCACGTTCAGAATGATTTTTCCGTAGAATTTTAACAAAAGGAATTGTTTTTCTATGCATAACCCTTTCTTGATGGTCAAGAATTGCTTCCAGTATTTCTTTGTGTGAAAGATCTTCATGAATTTCCGAAATCGAATAGTTAACTACGTTTAGAGCATGATAATTATACCCTCGCAATAACGATACATGAAAGACGTTATGAATGTGAGATAGTTGCGGTGGTAATACTAGACATTATGAAACTTCGCCAATTCGGTCTAGAATTTGAAACGGTCCAATGAACTTTGGACCGAGTTTCCTTTAATTCCTAAACGACGAACACCACTACAAGAGGAAACTTTGAGAATTTATCGGCAACATTAAACTCTAATGTACGTCGATGTTTATCCGCATAACTCTTTTGTCTATTTTGAGCTTCTTTTAAATGTTGACGAGCAATGGAGACTTTCTCATTGGTAATCTGGACAAGTTCGGGTCCTTTAATTGTTTTCTCCTCGACTTCATACCTACAGATTGGTGCTCGGCATTGCGACCATATAATAGTTCAAATGGTGCCATGCCGATACGAGGTTGCCAACTATTATTGTAGGCAAACTCAACTAAACACAAATACTCATCCCAGTTTCCCGTCCACTCTAAGGCACACGCTCGCAACATGTCTTCGAGTGTCTGAATTGTACGCTCTGATTGTCCATCAGTTTGAGGATGAAAAGCAATACTAAACCTTAGTCTAGTACCCCAAGAAGATTATAGACCTTTCAAGAAATGAGAAGTAAACCTCGGATCTCGATCTGATATGATAGAAACTGGAGTACAGCGTACTCTGAAAATTTCTTTTTTAAATATTTCGGATAACTTACTAACCGAATGTCCTTGCTGGATGGGAAGAAAATGAACTGACTTGGACAACCTGTCCACAATGACCCATATAGCATCATTCTTCCTAAATGTCTTCGATTATCTGACAACAAATCTATGGAAATATGATCCCATTTCCATAGTGGAATATCAAGTGGCTGAAGTAGACCACTTGCTCGTTTATGTTCAGTCATTACTTGCTAAAAAGTAAGACAATGACTGACGTGTTTTGCTACGTCTTCTTTCATTCCGTTCCACATGAAATGTTGCCGAAGATTTTATACGTCGTTGTTGATCTAGGATGAATAGAAAATTGGGAACTATGTGCCTCAGATAATAATGATTCCCAAAGTGCTGCATTATCAGGAACACATAGTCGTTTGTCACACCATATAACTCCGTTTTTATCTATCCTGAACTCAGATTGTTTCCCGATTTTGACGGTTCTCTGTTATCGCCCCCAACTCACTGTCTTCATTTTGAGCTTCTTTAATTCCAGAGTTAAATCAGGCTTAATCTGAAATTTGGCAAGGTATCCATCTGAGTTACCTACTTGAAGGCAAATATTCAGTCTTTCAAGACCATTAAAAATGTCTTGTTGTAAATGCATAGACGATGGCATCCCTGAACTTTTCCCGCTTAGGGCATCAACAACAACGTTAGCCTTTCCCGGATGATATTGAATATTTGCATTTTAGTCTTTCAACAATTCTAACCAACGTCTCTCATGCATGTTTAACTCTTTTTGAGTGAAGATATACATCAAAATCTTGTGATTGGTGAAAATGTCACAAGAATCTCCGTATAGGTAATGCCTCCAGATCTTTAGTGCAAAAATAAAAGCAGCTAGCTCGAGATCATGTGTTGGATAATTAACTTCATAAGGTTTCAATTTTCGTGAGGCATAAGCCATAACCTTACTGTGTTGCATCAATACACAACCTAATCCTTTCTTAGAGGCTTCACTATAAATTTGGTAGCCGCCTGTGCTCGAAGGTAAACTGAGAATCGGGGAAGATACCAATATTTTCTTCAATTCTTGGAAACTTTTCTCATGTTCATCATTCCAGGAATACTTGACTCATTTTCTTAGCAGTTGTGTAAGAGGTAAAACGATCTTTGAGAATCCTTCAACAAATCTATGATAATCGCCTGCTAGGCCCAAAAAGCTTCAAAAAGCTTCGGATTTCTGTAATCGAGGTAGGTGTCGGCCATTTTGTGATAGCTTCAACCTTTGCAGGGTCCTTTATGATCCAAAAATGCTACTTTGTCAATCCAGAAGCCGCAGTTTGAAAATTTTGTGTATAGTTTCTTCTGTCATAAGATTTCAAAACTGCTCGAAGATGTTCTTTATTTTTGGAATATACAAGAATATCATCAATGAATACGATGACAAACTTGTCAAGAAAGTCATGAAATACCCGGTTCATTAGATCCATGAACACGGTTGGAGCATTGGTTAATCCATATGGCATCACTACAAACTCATAGTGGTCATATCGAGTACGAAAAGCACATTTGGAAATATCCGAGTCCTTGATTTTTAACTGATGGTAACCAGGCCTTAGATCAATTTTTGAAAAGCAATTGCTCGTTGAAGTTGATCAAACAAGTCGTTAATGAGCGGTAACGGATTTCGATTGCGAATGGTAGTCATATTGAGTTCCTGATAGTCTATACACAATCTCATTGTGCGATCTTTTTTCTTGACAAACAATACTGGTGCACCCTATGGTGAAAAACTGGGTCGAATGAATCCTAGATCTAATAAAATATTCTAATTGTTCCTTCAACTCATTGATTCTGTTGGTTCCATATGATACAGTGCCTTGGAAATTGGTTCAGCACCAGGGACGACATCAATTGTGAATTCAACCTCACATTTAGGTGGGATACCAGGTAATTTTTTAGGAAAAATGTTAGGAAATTCACAAAGAATGGGATGATCTGAAATGCTAAGTTCATTTTTAGAATTGACTTTTTCTTAAGCCAGAAATCCGGCACAACCATGTGATAGAAATATTTGATCTTTAAGAGCTGAGATAATTTTTAGAGGTTTATGAGGTTGAGTTCCTTGATAAAAAAATAAAGCACTCATTGGATCGCCAAAGAGTACATGATGTGTTTGAAATTCTATGGTTACTCGGTGCTTAGATAACCAATCCATATCAAGAATCATGTCAAAATCCTATATATGCATCCGAAATAAATCAACCGTTCGGATAATAGATTCGATCTGAATATTCGATATGAGTAGTAATAACCAGTGAAGGTTCTAGAATAGTCGGTGCAATCATGAAGTACTAAGTAAAAAGATGGGATAATATTGAATGTGTTGCCCTGGTATCAAATAACACGTATATGTCACGGACGCCATAACGAAGAACACCAGAAATAATACCTAAATTAGTGCTAACTAGCTAAGACATGTTTAATTACAGATAATTAAAACTACATAAAACACATATATTACAGAAATTTAACTTTACAGAAATTCGCACATGGTGTCTTTGCAACATCGTGTGCAGTCAGTGCAAAGACTCTTCTGCAAGTAGTAGTTCTACCAGGATTTCCGCCAATATTAACCCGCGTATCCTGCTGAAGAAATTCCTTAACCAAGAGACCAGTTTGTCCACATCTAAAACATAAACATCTAGTAAAACGACATACGCCTCGGTGAGGTTTACCACAAGTGGTACATGGTGGAGGTGGATTTGGGTATTGATTTAGTGGTAGAGCACGTCGTTGACATGAGGCACTAGAGTTCCGTTATGGTTTGGTTTGTTTTGAGGTAGCTTAGGAGTACCAAATCGAAATTCTTGAAAGTTATGCTGTTGATACTGATTACGGTTATACCCAGAATATTGATTATGATTGAATTTTTGTTTATAGCTTTTTGAATAAGAAGTTAGTGATGATGGTTGTCCAGAATACGAAACGCTATCACCTTCTTGATCTCTCTTTTTACTTTATCCAGATGGTTTTACCCGTTCCGCCAAATCAAGAGTCTGAACAGCATCGGCAACTTCAGTGATGTTATTTAACTTCATCATCACTATCATTTTCCTAACCCTTTCAATGTTACTATGAAAGGTATGATCCAAAGAGTTACACTTTGTCTAACATCTGTGCCGGAAGCGTTACCGGAACAGTGATCTCTACAGTAATTTGCACAGTAACTCAGGTACGAACTACGTGAACTATGTATATGCTATTGACACTTGATGCTTAACACTAAACTATTATGCTATTGTTCTAAAATCTGATTTAAGCCTCATGGTTTAACATTCAGAAACACATCAGATAACACTGAACTAATACACAAATGCTTGATTTGATGCTATTATGTATAAACGTATTCGAGGTTAAACAGAACAAAACCATAACGGTTGTTGTTATTGAATGCCAAACCGACGAATTATTCGTGTAGGTGACGATCTGTACAAATAAATCTGAAAGTTTAACGTTCTGAAATGATGACTGAAATGTAGAAACGCCGTGTTCGTTTGGGTGACGATTTGAACGAATACGCGTGAAGGCGACATGTTCTGACGAAACGAAAGCAAACGACGAAACGAACGACAATAATTTAAGAAAGTTGAATATTAAATATTTATTACGAATCACAATCTTTTAGAAGTTTAAAAATAAATTCATTTTAATTAAAATACATAGAATACACGTGATGGTGAAACGCGCAAAATAATAATTTACGATAAATAATTCAAGAAAAGTTAATTTAAAAGATTTACTAGGAATAACCACTTTCCAAATAGTTAGAAATAAATTCTTTTATGTAGTTTATAAAACACGCGTGTAACGTGCCGGAAACACGACGAAAACGAGAACCAAGCAACCGAAATGAACCAGAACACCCACGGGGTATATAAACCCTAAAGGATTCCATTTCCTCATTTAATTCACCCTCCCCCTCTCTCTAAACTCTCAAAACCGTCTCCTCTCTCTCTCTCTAAAAGTTCAAGGCTTCAAATCACTATAACTTCTTCAATCCTTGATGAAATCGCGTGTTTTTGGTGTCCACACGAAGCTCTCATCATCCTCTACCTAGAAGTACAATAGATCTACTAAGTTGTCTAGCCAAATCCGAGGTAATGAGCTTGGAATTTTCGAAAAACTAGGGTTTAGTCACCCTAGTCCGACACACTCACATTACACCGCTCCTAGACTCTACCCTTTCAAGCCCGCACCTTTACAGACCTTACATGATACAACACTAACCTCAGGAATGACCTAGAGCTACTTGGTTCGATGAAGATGATGATGGAAAGACAGGGTTCGTGGGAGGCCTGAAATGGCCGAACCCACGACTGGCCAAACCTGTGTACCTTGGCCGAACCCTACTGCGGCGAACCTGTTATCCTCACCGAACCAAGGAGCCACGAACCAGTAAGTTGGAGGAACCTACATAGTCACGAACGAAACTGCTCCTTGCCGAACCTGTGAGGAGCTGCGAACTTTCGACCTTCACAAGCCCATGCACAACAAACCGCCAGCCGAACCTTGCATGAGTCATGAACCATTTGAGAGCCATGAACCCATGATGGGCTAACCTCCATGTTGCCGAACCTTAGCCATCTGAGCCATAGGGTTCGCTGAAATTGGGATGGGCTCACCATTTCTCTCAACCACCTCCTAATCAACAGAACGGCCTACACATTTCCTTATAGCATTCGGCCCAAACGATTGTGTTAATCCATCTGATTATTTCGGCCATCTTATTAGGCTATAGTGATGAAAACCATAAAATTCTTTCGGCCCAAATACTTGGCCCAAAACTCTTGTATTAGCCTACCTTGACTCGGCCCATGACCATAGTGGCTCTAAATAACCGGCCCAAGTACACACAATGGGCCCATGGGACTACCTTGGCCCACTCCTTGATCAGCCCAACCTATCATTCAGCCCACATACATTAAATGGAAACAACTACATAAAACAACTCATGATAATAACATATTTGGATGATAATATGCATGGGATATGCAAACGAAAGCTATAAAGGTGGTGGGATTGATTTGGGTTTACATGCTAAGTCTTATATCAAAACAATAGCACACAATGACAAAGTCTTGAGATTTCAATAATTATTTAAAGCTAAACATATAACATAAAGGCTTGTCATAATAACAACGTAAGGGATTAAGTGAAAGTACAATCGTTAACTAGCAAACAAGGCCGAATGATGACCAACTCCACCGAGTGTTAGCCAACTCTAAGGCTAACACATACACACACGCAAATCACTAAAACTCGTATTTATAAGTTGTGAAATCAATACAGGACTGTGAAAACAACAATCACAACAACGAGCGCTAGCATTTCTTGTTTATACTTAGTCAACCACTTCAACAACAAGGTGAGTTCATTTTTCCCTTTTCAAACATATTTGTTTGACCTCGGGACTGAGAAGCATGTTATACATTTTAAACAATTATTGAAATGTTTATTAAATGCTTTTACACTTACTCATGATGTTTATACTAAAGCTTAAGCTTGTAACTCTTATTCTGGGAGCTAGAGACTAAGACTTAAACTTACATGCTAATACTATAAACTCTATGCTTAAACTATATGCTCAATGCTAAGGCTATACACTCTATGCTTAAACTATATGCTCAATGCTAAGGCTATGCACTCTATGCTAAAACTATATGCTCAATGCTAAGGCTATACACTCTATTTTTAAACTATATGCTCAATGCTAAGGCTATACACTCTATGCTTAAACTATATGCTCAATGCTAAGGCTATACACTCTATGCTTAAACTATATGCTCCATGCTAACGCTGTAAACTTTATGCTTAAACTTTATGCACAATACTAATGCTACAGACTATATGCTCAAACTATAAGCTAATACGAGATGCTAAATGCTAAAATCTATGATTATGTGCTGAATGCTAAGCTTGAATCTATGCATGAGATACGTAAATGCCAAACTATGCTATTGCAAGCTGGTATCTATGCATGAGATACGTGTAAGGTAAACTATGCGAATGTAAAGCTTTTATCTATATATGAGATACGTAATTGCCAAACTATGCTAGAGCAAGGCTTGTATCTGCATATATGAGATATGTGAAAGCTAAACTATGTGTGAGCACAGCTTGTGTCTATATATGAGATACGTAATTGCCAAACTATGCTAGAGCAAGGCTTGAATCTGCATATATGAGATACGTAAACTCTAAACTATTCGGATGCTAAGCTAACATCAATTCATGAGATACGTAATGGCTAAACTATGCTAGAGCAAAGCTTGTATCTAGTCGTGGGCTACGTAAATGCTAAACTATGCTAGAGCAAAGCTTTTACCCATGCATGAGATTGGTGAAGGCTAAACTATGATTTGTGAAACTATTATCCTTGTGTAACATACTTGAAATCTAATCTACGTGAATGCTATAAACTTGTAAACTTTTAACAGTATGCAAAAGCTAATCAGTGGTTATCCCATAACACGGATAGGTTCAGTGGTTATTATTACCACTGTTTCATATCTATCCGCGGTTAATACTTCCGTTGTTACATTTTAAACCTTACGTGGTTTCTTTCCCTTCCGATGTCTTTTTATTCTTCCGAGACTTTTAACCTCCTTACTTATCCATGGTTACTTTCCTTCCGAGGATAAGGTTCTTCCGATGTTAAAAATCTCCTCTGTGGTTAACGTTTTTTCTCTGTACTTAACTAATTCTTGAGACTTACGTCAGATTTGATGGTCACTAATCGCTTTGCAGGATTAGACCCCCTACAATTAATTGAATTGACCCTCATTAATTGTGCTCAAGGCTTGATAATATCCTTGCATTTACCTTTTTACCCCTTTCTTCTCGAATGACCACTGATATTATTTATATCAATGGTTACCCTCCTAAATCCTTCAATTCTATCATAAGTGCTCAACAAAGTTACTTGATCTTCCTTTGATCAAGAACATTTTCCATTCAAACTTGAATCTTCAGAATGCTACTCATGGCGAAGGACATCTGTTTGTCAGGCATGTCGCCTGGCACGACGCATTTACACTGATTCTGTCTGAGCTTTATGCTCATGATGATGGTGTAACGGCCTCGGACAATGCTTCATCCCTAACAAATCTTTGTCTGTACTTCAGGGTATGCATAAATGTACTTCTTTGTCATTTGTCTCTTCTCTCTCATGATCACAGGTTTTTCCAGTGGGTAAAAACCCTAAGGTAAAACTTTTGATATGTTTTAAGTATTGGCAGTTTTTATTTTTGAAACCGCCCTTGTGTGTGAACGGTTAAACTTCCTCATCCCTTTTTCTTTAAAGCAAAGTTTGCACTCACACTTTGCGTTCATAATTGCTCGGTATTCATCGTCGCAAAAGAAAAATGGCCCTGAAAATCAAGCCGATCCATAACCTCGGAGCTTACTTTGTCAAATATTCTAAGTACTCTCACTACAACGAAGCAATCGACACTCTGGTAAACTCCTTCGTTCATACTGCTCTCATTCTAAACCCTCCTATTTCGGAAATTGCTCTAAACCAGTTTTGAGCAAACTCATACTTGGTGATAAAGGATGACTTTGTTGAAAGCATCGCTTTGGTGGTCGCTGGTCAACAAGTCACCGTCACCCATACAAAAATAAGCGTTGACCTAAATCTGAACGACACTGAGGCTCCCACCACTGTTTCTTATAAACTTCTCCATAATGCTTTTGTTTAGTGTGATTATCAGGGTGACCTAAAAAACGGGCCCTTGTACAAAGCTTTCTTATACCCTAAGTACAAGTTCCTGTATCACACCATTCTACAGTGTCTGTATCAAAAGTCGATGAGTTGGGGAGAAATGCCATATGACATGAAATATGTGATGTATGAAGTTCTATCCAACGAAAAGGTCAACTTGTCTCAAATAATTTTTGACCATCTCGTACATCACTAGAAAAATCCCAAGTTACTGTTGTATCCTAGGTTTGTAATGGTAGTCTCTTTGATGACCTTAATAAAGTTTGTCACATTGCTCCTCTTACCACTATCAAGGGCATTGACAAACAGGTGTTCACTAGATTGAACACTGAAGCTAGAAAAATGGATGACACTGAGGAAACACCCATCCTCGATGAACCCACATCCACCTCCTCTTCCACACCTATACAGGTACTGACCAAAAGAAAAGATTCTACCAAAGCTTCTAAACCTAAGAAGCCCAAAAAGACTGTTCAGGAAGATGAGATTCCTGAAAATGTCTCTGCCCCCAGGGCAATTGGATACGTCTGTTCCATCCTCACAGATGAATCAAGCATCTCCACCCCACCTAGCTCCTCGTTAATCCTCTCAACAGGATGATGTTGTACTTCAAAGGGAACCTTCTCTAAACACTAAAGTGTCACTTGACATTCAGATGACAGTCCACTCTCCCAAGGACATCTGTGTTTCTTCCCCTCATATATCCCCTAACTCTCCTACTCATATTCTCCATGAGATTGATTATGTTTTTGAGCAACTTGGTTCTCCTCGCCCATCTGCAACAGAGGAACAGCCACATCAAACCTTTGCTCAAACTCATCAATCTCCTACCCATGGAGATGAGGATGGGATCAGGATGTGCAGTCCATCAAGACATCTTGATCATATATCTGGAGCATCCATTTCACATGAGAATCCAATGGGCTCTCAGTTGAATGGATCAGGCAATAAGACTCCTGACATGGCAACAACCCATGAAGTTCTTGCAACGGAGGCTGGAAACTCCCGGAACCAATAAAAGGGGTCCATGACATTCCTGAGATGGACTCAGGTCATGATAAAACTGACTCCGTAGTCAGGGATTTGGATGATATCCGTAAACGGATGGACGAATCAGCTCTTAAAATAAAGGAATTGACGGATTCTGTTGCTCATATTCAGGCTGATATGACTAAGCTTACTGAGCTTGTCTCCACAGTTTTGAGTAGCCAAGCCCTGCAACCCCAATCCATCCCCATGCAAGCACCTTTACTTGAAGGTACTTCCAACACTCCACCTACTTCCACTGCCCCCACCTTTTCACCTCAGCTTTTTCAAGAAGTGTTGAACCCACTTCTTATGGCCCATCTTACTACCCTGCTTCAAACCTTTACCCACCAATTCCTCACCACTCAAAAGATCCAACTGGATCTACTGAATATTTCAGTAGATACCAAAGTCTCCTCCTTACAACATGAAGTCTCTAACCATACCAGATTTCTTGAGTCCCTAACTGGGATTGCTCCTCCTTCTCCCTGGTTTAAAGAACACGCTGATGAAGCCAAAAAGAGGGAGAATGAACGACTTTTGTTTGCTACCCAAGCTGCCAAAAGGGCAGAAGACAAGACTGAGCAAACGAGGATGAAGAAAATAATGCTGCAAAATCAATAGGCACTCCTCAAAGCAGCGTTGGATCAACAGTTCCAAACTGAAGATGCTAAGGCTAGCTCAGACAAAAGCCAAGGGAAGCCGAAGCTCAAATAAACACTGGAACATCTGGAGTATCCAGAAAACCCAGACCTTCTAAATCAGTTCCCAATGAGCAAATAAAGCCGACAATCACTGCCCCATCTTCTTTTTCCTCAATCACTCAGGACATACCCATTCCAACTGGTTTTGTCCAATCTGAGCGGAACCCCATCCTTTCTAAACATGTCTCTCCCATCGTATTTATCCCCTCTTCACCCATACACACTAATAAAGAAAGCTCACCCACTCTTTCTCCAAATTCTGCTTCTTAAACCCTCCTAGAACTATCTTCACAAACCTCCCTTCCTACCACCCTCAATGCCTCTAAAATTGGCCAAAAATCAACGCTAATAATAACCCAGTCTTTTTCAAGAAGACAAAATAGTGTGGTTAGAAAAACCAAATCACTCAATAACCTATCTCATAAACCTCCAACCCCTACTCAAGAACCCACCTCAGACTTAAATAATGATCAGCCCATTGCCTCTCTTGTTTCAAGAAACAGAAGGCTTATATTGTGTAGTGATGATGAGTCTGATCTTCCAAACACCACCACAACTCCCTCACCAATAAGATCAGTAGATGCTGAGAAACCACAAACCTCTCCAATAAAAGAATCCTACTCACCTGTTAGGACTTCCCTTCCGATGAAGACCTTCGGAAGATAAAGAATACAAAAACGAAGAAGGAAAACTTGATTCTGGCACGTCTAGAAGCCACTGGTCTCTCAGGAGATGAATTGGTAAGGACCTATCAAGAACAAATAGCCAAATTGGATCAGCAGCAAGATAAAGCATATCAGGCTGAGATGGAGCAGCTGATCAAGTACTTGTTGGATGAAGGGAAGTACAAGGTTGAAAAATTCAGCAACTGGGATATCACTAGCCTCAGAAATGAAGCTGAAGTTTTATCCAAAAGAACAAAAGCTGAAGTCAAGAAGAAAAAGACCATTAAGCAGAGGAAAAGAATAAAACACATCCTCATCCAAAATCAATGGGGACCAAAGAACACAATAACAAGAAGGAGAGATGATGTTCTGTTTGATGAATGGTCAAAGTTCAAAAGAGAGTACAAAGACCACCTTGAGCTTTGGAAAGAAGCCACTCGTTCTTCACCTTCTATAGTGACTCAGCTCAAGGATGCCAACCTAAGCACGATGCTTGATTATTTGCTAAATACACCTATGGGAAGCCTAGGTTTGGGTCTGCAGAATCTCCATCCGCTATCAAATTCAGACCCTGGGTTGATGTTAATAAGGAAATCCTTCCAGATCTTTTAATGAACTATGAGCCTCATCAGCAAGCTGTAGTAAAGAAGCTACTTGATGTCACACCCGACCAAGTTGAAATCTTGGTGGAAACGTCGGATGCGACGTAACAGATTGTAGTATTAAGCACATGGTATATAGGAAACTAAATGCATTCAATAAAATCCAAACTTAATTGTCTTACAAAGAAATTTGAAATCAAACAATGTCAGAATATAATACTAAATTTATTTAACTAGTCTCGGTCCAAGAGCTTAAGAATCCTTACTTGTTTCCATGCAATCCTTAATTTCTATTTCCTGAAAAACATGTAGAAAAAGTGTCAACTAAAAATTTGAAGAGAACATAGGTTTATGACTTGTTAATCACAAAGTTTAGGCATAATGGTATATAAATAAAGTTACATGTTGCCCACAACCAACCCTAATGACTGTAGTGCCCAATATTTGATTCCAGGTTAATTGGATATCAAACATAAATTCTTGAATTACACATGTAGCGGTTTCGAACGCTCGGCTCCCTACCCAGGACCGAGTAGGTTTGTCAAACCAGAAGATCTACCAACGTTACCGTGGCTTAGCAAAGTTAATGGTTGTGAATAAACTGAAGGGACTTTAATTGAAATTCAACATGTAAGAACTATTTATGTTGTGAGCAATATGTAAAAACTTTAAATGAACTGCATTAAAAATTGTTGTAGTGAAACCATTTGTGATGAGATGTTTTTCACCCCATAATTGTAAAAGAGTAAAAGAAAAAGGGCTATGTATCTCACCTTAGTTGTTGAATAGTGAACCTTGTGTTTTAACTTGTACGTGAAGTGAACCTCTCAAGGATGGCCTAGATAACATATATATTGTATTAGTTATGGTTTATACAAACTTAATAAGTTGAAAAGACTCGATGGTGGAGCAAGAGTTGAAATGAATGAATGATAAGTTGAAAGACTTAGTGTATATCAGAACGTCTTCAGCATGAAGGTAGTGTATCTAACAAAAGGTTCCCATGATAAGCGGTGGGTCTGATTGGACACGCTTAAACACCCAGTACTTCCTAGATAGAACCATTTGTAGACATGGACATACCAACCATAGTTAATAACAAGGAAAGAGAGGTGAGTCACAATGGACAACTTAAGTACCCAGTTTTTCCTTGCAAGAACTACAAGTTAGGGTATGTGCTTATTCATTCTTAGATACACAGAAATGGAGTTGTTTGAAAGGCTAGAGCAATAGGAATGGGTTGGGTACTTATTATGGATTGGGTTTTAGAATTCTGAAACCGAAATTTTGTAGTTTGGAGGTGCAAACAGTTGGAATTTTGTAAAAATTCTTAATTATAATTTGAGCTTTGAATTGTCAATAAATTTTAGTTAAAATGTATTATGTGCTTTTAAATTTATTATTGGGTTAGTTTTAAGCCATTAACTATCCTTAATGGATTGTTGAAGTTGGGTTTTTCACAGCAAGTGGGCTAATTGCCCACCGGTTGTATTTTGGGTTTTAACTAGTCTAAATATTGGAATTAGGTTAAGGTTTTTATATGGTTTGAAATATTATTCACTAAACTTAATTTAAAAAAAAGAAGTGCTTAAATTGACCAATAATAGAATAAGTTAAGAATTTTTAATGTTAGGGTTTCATTGCTGTGAGTGCCCAGTTAACAGATTTGAGTTTTAAATTTTAGAATTTACTTTAAAAATGTTCCCGAATGAGTTAGGAAACCAATTATATATAAACATAAATCTAAGAGTTTGAATTTAACTTTAAAAAAAGACTTAGTTGATTTGGAACATATTTGAATGAGATATGAGCCTTTGAAATCGGCTGTTAATTTCTGACAGAATACAATTTTTGTGTTCTTTATTGTTTTTGATTGTTCTAATTGAATTATTATTTGATTTGGATTAATTTCGTGTTAATAACAAGTTCTAACAAATACTAAATGAACAAGAAAATCAAAAGATGATTTTTTTGCATGAACATGAAAGTGTTCTTGCAAGTTTTGAAGTTTTGATTCATGACCACTACAATAGATGTGTAGGATTATGAAGTAAACTTATAACATTAATAAAGAAATATTTAAATCTGATTATTATGATTGTTTGATAAATTTTGAAAGAAAAAAAATATTAAAAGTGAATATTTATGAAGAAAACAAACTAGGAGCCAAGAACAAAGAAGGACAATTATGTACAATGAAGGAAACTTACTTGAAACGGTAATTCTTGGAACCCTAGAAACTTCTGGTCGAGATCTTCAAAAGGAAAAAGGAAAGAGTTTCTTTGTGTTTTTATGAAATAAAGGTGTAGGAAAAGTGAGGATGAAGACCTTGTATTTATAGAGTTGAAATTAGGGTTTTAGGAGGTTGAAAATCAAAGGAATGAGAGGGGATGCGGGTACTTTTGTTTCATTTGATCTTCAGATTCCCAAGTGAATTTAGGACCATGTTTTGAATTCCACCTGATCCATAATCTCTACTGGCTCCTCAACAAATCATAACTTGTCATCAATCTGAATCTCGTCTAATGGAATGTGTAGTGTATCATCATCAAGGCATTTCTTGAGATTTGACACGTGGAAAGTGTCGTGAACACCGCTTAGTTCTTTTGGCAGTTTTAGCTTATAGGCTACCACACCGATCCTTTCCAGAATCTTAAAGGGTCCAATGTACCTAGGAGCTAGTTTCCCTTTCTTACAAAAATGAACCACTCCTTTCCAAGGAGAAACTTTTAGAAGAACTTTATCCCCAACTAGAAATTCCAGTGGTTTTCTTCTGTTATTAGCGTAGCTTTTCTGACGATCTCGAGCCGCTTTAAGTTTGTCTTGGATCTTGAATATCTTATCGGTAGTCTCTTGGATGAGCTCAGGGCCGGTAATCTGACTATCCCCAACCTCAGTGCAACAAACTGGGGATCTACACTTTCCTCCATATAACGCCTCGAATGGTGCACACTTGATGCTCGTATGATAACTATTGTTGTAGGAGAACTCGATATGTGGCAAGTGCGTATCCCATCTTCCACCAAAATCGATGACGCAGGTTCTGAGCATGTCCTCAAGGGTCTGAATGGTCCTCTCTATATGGACCATCAGTCTGGAGGTGATAAGCTGTGCTAAGATTCAATTTTGTTCCCAAAGCCTTTTGTAGTGTCTGCGAAAACCGTGAGGTGAATCGAGCATCACGATCAGAAATAATAGATAAAGGAACACCATGTCGGGTAACCACTTCATTGATGTAGAGCCTGGCTAGCTTCTCCATATTGAAATCTTCACGAATCAGGAAGAAATGAGTGGATTTATGTCACACCCCCTGCGCCGCGTGCGGAATCCACGGCGCGGTGACGATCAATGGTTGAATCATGCACAAGTATTGAATAAGAACAACCACAATGTATTACTAGATTTCAAAATTTTTAGACCATTGTTTAATTACAGACATTCAATCTATCTACCAAAAAAATGACAACTACAGACCCAAAATATAGTTTACAAAATAAGACTTCAAACAAGACAATTAAACAATCAGGATTTTAATGAGTTTCTAATCCATCCTAGCATGTTTCTTCATCTTGTTCTATCTTAAACGGTCCCCTTAGTTTTCCTTTAGAATGTCTTAAACCTGATTACCTGAAACACGTGAAAAGTAACTGTCAACTACAAAAGTAGTTGGTGAGAACAATAGGTTTAACAGTTGTAAACAGGAATTTGCATTGTAAGGCATATATGATAAACAGTGAATAAAAATACATGGATGGGTTGCAACCAAAACTAACATCAAGTCTGTAAAATGTGTCTAAACAGTCAACAGACTGTTTGCTAGAAAAACCAACATATAATCAAGTCCCAAACTACGTTTGGAGTTAAAAAATATGTTAGCAACTTTGAATAACCAGAATGCATCCAAATCTGCAGTTAGCTTATAAAACAAATTTAAAAGCTAACTCCAGATTTGCCGTAACCATATGTGTCCGCTTTCCCTTGTTGTGATCACCCAGTACTAACGCTAATTGAATAAGAAACTTGATGTGTGTATAAGTTTGTTCACAACGATGGACACCATGCTTTTCAATACTTGATTTGAAACCACTGATTGAATGCCTTATTTGATATCATGATTTGAAAACCTTGATTTAATACCATGAATTGAAACTCTTGTTTGAATCCCATAAATTGAATCCTTTGTTTGAACACCATCATGAAAACTATTGATTGAAATACCTTATTTGAAACCTTTGATTTAATACATAAAATAGCATCCTTGTATAGTAACAAGGTTTAATACATAATGTTTACGAAAGCACGAGTTTAGAGCAATAGAGTTTATAATTTCCATTATTTAAAAGTGTTTATCATTTATAAACCATTTAAGTAAAACTAATATAAAACAGTTTAAAAAACCTTTATAAAACCTTTTTAACAGAAAATAAAACAGTTGATGAATCCATTGAATTTGTACAGTGAACCTGTAATATTTGTAAAGTAGCATAAATCCTGTATCATGAAATATGATTGAAATAAAAGTATTTGATCACGTGTTCCACCCCAAAACAGTTGTAAAACAGTAAAAGAGGGGCTAATGTTCTCACCTGTCTGCAGTAGACTCTGAACTATAACAAGTAGCAAATAGCAAACAAGACTTCTAACTGGTTCCTATATCATTGTAATCATACGTAAGATATAAGATTTATGATTGTATAGACTTTGATTCATTGATTAACTTATGTTATCATGATCTTGATTAACTCTTGATTAGATGATCTCATGTTTATGAATGTTGTGTGAATTGAATATCATGATTGAATCACTTGATTGATAATTGATTCATGAAAAAGAATATGTCCTGTTCTTTTATGCACCACTTGTGTACATCAAAGTAACGTGCGTTTATGGTTATGATAACTCTTGTTTAACATGTATTATGAAAAGATGTTTCAAATTGTTTAATGCCTTTGGGTTTATGACTTGATCCACTAATTAGGTTAAGTTGCAACTTAAACCAGTTATGATCAATTCACAATTATTTAAATTGGTGGGCCAAACATTGGGCCTTGAACCCATGAAACCATTGTGGGCTTAAACAATGTCGTAGGTCTTTTAGGTTAGACATGGGCCGATTTAATCGAGTTGGGCCAAATGTTACGTGGTGTGGGCCGAATAGTGACCATGGGCCAATTCGATTGGGCCGATAATAAGGGGATGGGCAAGAAAACGTGGGCCAAGACAAAACCATATGGGCCAATGGTGTACGTGTATGGGCCTGAACAAAACAAGTTGGGCCATGAACTTGGGCTGGTTGTTTGCCTAATCAGTATATCGAAGAAAAGGGTTCCCATGGCAGCGAACCTATCTGGTTTTATCCCCAAGGTTCGGCATTGATCACATATAAGGTTCGGCAATTGAGACAAGATACATGGTTCGTCTGATATTGTATTGGTTCGGCAAGGGTAATGAAGGGTTCGGTTAGCATGGCTGCATGCAAGGTTCGTCGATCATGGTCATCCATAAAGGTTCGACTCAGGGTGGAGGGTTCGTCGCACCCCAGAACTCACAGAAGGTTCGGCCAAGGGAAACTAAGGTTCGTGATTGTCGATAGTTCGCCGGAGTTCATAGGGTTCGCGGCATGCATGTAAAGGTTCGGCCGTAAGGTTCTGCCACATGAAGCTTCGGCTAGGTTCGTCGACAGCTGTCACCATGTGAGGTTCGTCTAAGTTGAAGTGGGTTCGGCCACTGGCCTTAACACGTGAGGGTTCGGCCAGTGAGGAGGAAGGTTCGTCAGAGGATGCAAGGTTCGTGACTCAGCCCCGCGAACCAGTAGGGTTCGCCATGCCCACTAGTTCGTCTCCATGGGGTTCGGCCAACTCGAATCCAGCGAACCTGTATGTGCTCATCCTCCTCATCAGCTCTATCCTCCGGTTTGAGGCTTCCCATGGGGTTGTTGCATGTATATGAGTCTTCTTGAAGGTTGGGGTTCGTCCGACATGACTTAAAACCGATTGTAGCTATGTTCGAACAAAACACAAACGAAAACCCTATTTTCCAGCTTATTCATTCGATCGTACCTCGTTTATGGTCGGTGAAAATCTCAGATTCGTTGTACTTCCGTGTAGAGGAGATCACGAGCTACGCGTAGGTTCAAGAATCACCGAAATCCGTTGAGAAACGAGCGAGTTACGAGCGTTTAAAGCTTGGTTTTCTTAGAGAGAGGTTGGACAACGAAAATCTAGAGAGAGAAAGGGTTTGGGCTGGAATAAATGAGAGGAAACACCTCATTTGGTGTTTATATACTCTCGTGGTATTCGGGTTCGTTTCGTTTGCTCGGTTCGCGTTTTCGTCGCGTTTCCGGAACTTTTACGCGATTTAAATAAAATAATTGTTATTCTCATCATTTTGATGAGTTTCAAAATTGTAAAAATGTAAAATAATATATTTTACTTATTTTTATGTTTCGTTCGTTTTCAGATCGTTAAACAAATACAATTACGTGTATACCCGCAATCGCGTACGTTTTCCGATCGTATTAATTATTTATAGTCGTTTAATCATAATTATAAGTTCAGGATTCGTATCATTATGGATCGTCACCCATAACTATACTCAGTATCGCTTACGTATTACGATTTTTGTTTAAATAATTTTTTGTCATAATATTCGTTTAAACACTACGCACTAACACTATCCCATTACACCGAACACAGTATATGTATAGGGCATACCCCAGAGTCCAGCTACCTGCCTTATCTGACGCCGTCCCACCACTGTTTCGATATAATACGATACTGTTCTTGCCTAGCGAAATCGACTGTAAATAAATAATACATACTTGTTCCTATAAAATCAAGATCCTAACACACAAGCACATTATGAACACATGAATCACTTTGACAGATTGGATATGAATACACATTATTCTAACACTGTTTACGACTACCATGAATAAATGTACAAATGTTACAATTTAGTTTATCGATCGACAATGACCCAAATCGAGTCATGTCCACTAGAAGTTCCGGGAAGCTTTGTAACAAAATCCATGGAAATCTGTTCCCATTTCCACTGTGGAATCTAAGGTTGTTGCAACAATCCTGATGGCTTCTCTTGTTCAGCCTTGACTTTAGATCAAGTAAGGCATTTCTCGGTGTACTCAGCTATGTCTTTTTTCATCCCAGACCACCAATAAAATTCTTTGAGGTCTGGGTACATCTTATCGGCAACCGGATGAACTGAGTAGCGAGATTTGTGTGCTTCATCCATGATGAGTTCCCGAATGTTGTCTGAATCCGGTATCCAAATCCGTCCCATAAAGTACAAAATCTTGTCAGAACGAGTTTCCAATTGCATTTCAGCTCCACATGCCAGTTCTTTCTTTAAATCATCTCTAGCAATAGCTTGTTGTTGAGATTGTAGGATAAGATCTTTAAGACTTGTTTGCACAATTGCCACTGCACGACAGCGAGACGTTTTGACTCTATCTTTTCGACTAAGTGCATCAGCTACCACATTGGCTTTCCCCGGATGATAGCGAATAACACAGTCGTAATCGTTGAGTAGCTCCACCAAACGTCTTTGTCTCATGTTAAGTTATTTCTGATCAAAGATGTGTTGCATGCTCTTGTGATCAGTGTAGATGACACATTTAGTAACGTAGAGGTAGTGTCTCCAAATCTTCAGGGCAAAAACCACCGCACCTAACTCCAGGTCATGCGTGGTGTAATTTTTCTCATGAATTTTGAGTTGTCGGGATGCGTATGCAATGACTTTATCTCGTTGCATTAACACACAACCGAGACCTTGATTGGAAGCGTCACAATAGACGACAAAATCTTCGTTACCATCCGGAAGTGTTAGGATGGGAGCGTTAGATAACTTCTTTTCCAACATCTGAAAGGCATCTTCTTCTTTCTGCTCCCATTTAAATGGTTGACTTTTCTGAATTAGCATGGTGAGAGGTAGAGAAATCTTTGAAAAGTTCGAAATGAACCTTCTATAATAGCATGCTAATCCAAGAAATGATCGAACTTCAGTTGGTGTCTTTGGTGTTACCAAGTTCTTGACTACATCAATCTTGTTTGGATCTACATGTATCCCCTTGTCATTGATCACATGACCCAGGAAATGGACTTCTTTCAGCCAAAATTCACACTTAGAGAACTTAACATATAATTTCTCCTTCTTTAGAATCTCCAGAATCTTCTTGAGGTGTTGCTCATGTTCTGCTTTGGTTTTGGAATATATTAGTATGTCATCAATGAAGACAATGACAAACTGATCAAGGTATGGTTTACAGACCTGGTTCATGAGATCCATGAAAATTGCGGGTGCATTGGTAAGTCCAGAAGGCATTACTAAAAACTCGTAATGTCCTAACGGGTTCGAAAAGACGTCTTCGGAATGTCCTCTTCTTGAGCTCTTAATTGATGGTAGCCAGAACGAAGATCAATCTTCGAGAAACAAGTTGCTCCTTGTAACTGATCAAACAAATCATCAATCCCTGGAAATGGATAACGATTCTTGATAGTTAACTTGTTTAACTCCTGATAATCGATACACATTCGAAACGATCCGTCCTTTTTCTTAACAAAAAGGACTGGTGCTGCCCATGGTGAAAAACTTGGTCGAATAAAACTGCTATCCAACAGTTCTTGTAGTTGACGGGAAAGTTCTTGCATTTCTAACGGTGCTAGTCGGTATGGAGCTTTAGCCACAGGAGTTGCTCCAGGAATGAGATCGATTCGGAATTCGACTTGCCGAACTGGTGGGAGTCGAGGAAAATCGTCAGGGAAGTCCTCTGGATATTCTTTAATGATCGGGACCTCCTGGATCTTCTTGCCTTCTTTCTTCTTTTCCACCAGATGTGCCAAGAAAATGCAATATCGTTTACGTAGATAGCTACGAGCCTTTATACAAGAAATAATCTTGAGACCATTTCGGGATCTTTCTCCCCGTATCTTTAGCGTATCGCCGATAGGTAGCAGAATACGAACTATCTTCTTAGCACAGGCGATTTCAGCTTGATTCTTAGAAAGCCAATCCATTCCCACAACTACGTCAAAACTACCAAGTTCCATGGGAATGAGATCAATATTGAAGGAGTGTTCATCCAGAGTAATCGTACACCCTTGGATAACAGTGTGGACATTTATTAGTTTACCATCAGCTAACTCTACGGTATAGGAAGGTTCTAACTTAGAAGGAGTTGAATTAAGAAATGCTTCAAAATCGGAGGAGAGAAAACTTTTGTCTTCCACTGTATCAAATGGTATCGATGCAAATGAGTGATTAAGGAGGAACGTACCCATGACGACAGTTGGTTCCTCACGAGCATCAGCTGCCCCAATAGCAAATGCACGACCACATGGAGGTTAATTGTTATTCTGAGTGAGCTTGGGGCATCGGTTTCTGAAATGATTTGGGTCTCCACACTCAAAACATGCTTTATTGTTTGTTCCAGGAGTGGAAACCATAGCATTATTGGTGTTCGCCGCAGCAGGAGCTCTACAGTTCTGAACCCAATGACCAAATCTTCCACATTTTGAGCACTTTATGCATACTTCCCCTTTATGATGATAATGACACTTTGAACACTTAGGTAGTGTCCTAGTGTATTCTTTTCTAGCTGGGGCTTGATTGTTGGGAGGAGCTTGATTGACAAGAGTGGGCATAGCATACCCTTTGATGGTTTTCTGCTTCTTGTGGTTGTGGTGGTGTTCAGGGTTTCCTTCTTGATTATTTTTCCAGAATTTTTCTTTATTAAAACCCTAGTTCTTACCAACTCATCAGTCAAAGTGGCAGATAATTTGATAGCAGCTTCAAGTGTAGTTTGAGCAGTAGCAATCACACGGCCTCTCATATGGGGAGGAAGACCCCCCAATGTAACGATCCACCAATTTACCAATAGTGGGAACCATATGGGGAACTAGATTAGCCAACTCATGAAAACGTATAGTACAGGACATGTGTTCAACCCCATCCATAGCATGATTCCAAAATTCAATCTCTAATTTCTGTAGTTCGTTTCTGGGACAGAAGTCGTTTGTCATCAGTTCCTGAAATTCTTCCCATGTCATAGTCAAAGCAACATCCCTTCCTTTTGCCCTTAACTGAAAATTCCACCATGTGAGAGCTCTTTTGTGGAATGAACACGTAGCAAACCGAAATTTTTGATTCTCGTGACAACCACTGATGTCCAAGGTTCCCTCAATTTTCTTAATCCATTGTAGCATGCCGGTAGCTCCTTTAGTTCCATAAAAATCCGTAGGTTTGGAAGACACAAATGACTTGTAAGAACACTGATGCTGGGACCCACGACTTGCCCCAGAGGTTTCACCAGTACATAGGGAACCACTAATTTGTGTGACCATGCCAGGTATCACATTGGCTAATTGTTGAGATATTGGTGTCACGAGTTCACTCAATTCAGGTTCACGACGAGAAGGCATTTTGTCACATATTTAGTTAATTACATATATTAGTTAACAGTTATCATGCACATATATGACGTATTGAAAGAAATAATCACTTCACTAATAATTCTTGAATTTTGAAATAGCCATTTAGAAAAAATGTAGACATGGGCATACATATGTCATAGGCATATGTATATACTTGATGTCTAGTACATACTAGAAATGAAATAAAACAAATAAATAAAGTCTTCTAATCTTCTGATTCCTCGTGAGTTCCCTAAGAACACGACCCAATGGTGTGAGCAAGCTTTCTAGCACGAACCTTCCCTTCATGTGGCGGAGATAGTCGCGCGCCTTGACTTAAGCAACGTATCTTCAGTGGTGGTTCTGCAGTAATAGGGCTTGGTCCAACCCAACTTTCAGTACTACTCGTGGGGCTTGTAGAACGTCGTGAGGCTTTTGGTCGAGCAACTAGAAGGTTTGTATAGGGAAATGGTGCTTCTAGAAGGTTTGTAGAGGGCAATGGGGCTCAAGAGGATGATATGGGCTTTTTGCATCAGTTTGTAGCTCCTTCTTCTCTGCTTCAATTTCATACGCCGTAGTAGACAAAGGCTTGTAGACAGGAGATTTGGGTTCTTCCCCGACTATATGGTCGAAAGAAGATGGAGTTTGATAGGCACCTAGGGCTGACCAATGGACTGGTCCACTGATTCTTGTTTAGGAACATCCGTGAAATCCTTGGACTCATTAGGAGAGTAGCTTGCCGATTTGTTGGCATAGTAAGAAGACATTACTAAGAAGTTTAAGAGAAAATTTAATAATATTCTCATTCTACCAATATAGAATTACTATGTATGCGGGGGACTCCTAAGTTATAGTCTAGGTCTTTAAGCATGATTGACCTAATTCTCTATAACAAAGGCTCTAATACCAATCTGTCACACCCGACCAAGTTGAAATCTTGGCGGAAACGTCGGATGCGACGAAACATATTGTAGTATTAAGCACATGGTATATAGGAAACTAAATGCATTCAAATAAATCCAAACTTAATTGTCTTACATAGAAATTTGAAATCAAACAATGTCATAATATAATAGTAAATTTATTTAACTAGTCTAGGTCCAAGAGCATAAGAATCCTAGCATGTTTCCATGCAATCCTTAATTTCCATTTCCTTAAAAACATGTAGAAAACGTGTCAACTAAAAAGTTGAGTGAGAAAATAGGTTTCTGACTTGATAATCACAAAGTTTAAGCATAATGGTATATAAATAAAGTTACATGTTGCCCACAACCAAGCCTAATGACTGTAGTGCCCAATATTTGATTCTAGGTTAATTGGATATCAAACATAAATTCTTGAATTACACATGTAGCGGTTTTGAACGCTCGGCTCCCTACCCAGGATCGAGTAGGTTTGTCAAACCAACAGATCTACCAACGTTACCGTGGCTTAGCAAAGTTAATGGTTGTGAATAAACATGAGGGGACTTTAATTGAAATTCAACATGTAAGAACTATTTATGTTGTGACCAATATGTAAAAATTTTAAATGAATTGCATTAAAAATTGTTGCAGTGAAACCATTCGTGATGAGATGTTTTTCACCCCATAATTGTAAAAGAGTAAAAGAAAAGGGGCTATGTATCTCACCTTAGTTGTTGAATAGTGAACCTTGTGTTTTAACTTGTACGTGAAGTGAACCTCTCAAGGATGTCCTAGATAACATATATATATATATATTGTATTACTTATGGTTTATACGAACTTAATAAGTTGAAAAGACTCGATGATGGAGCAAGAGTTGAAATGAATGAATGATATGTTGAAAGACTTAGTGTATATCAGAACGTCTTCAGCATGAAGGTAGTGTATCTAACAAAAGGTTCCTAGGATAAGAGGTGGGTCCGATTGGACACGATTAAACACCCAGTACTTCCTAGACAGAACCAGTTGTAGACATGGACATACCAACCATACTTACTAACAAGCAAGTTCCCAGAAAAGAGGGGTGAGTCACAACAGACAACTTAAGTACCCAGTCTTTCCTAGCCAGAACCACAAGTTAGGGTATGTGCTTATTCATTCTTGGATACATGGAAATGGAGTTGTTTAAAAGGCTAGAGCAATAGGAATGGGTTGGGTATTTATTATGGATTGGGTTAAAGATTTCTGAAACCTAAATTTTATAGTTTTGAGGTTCAAATACTTGGAATTTTGTAAAAATTCTTAAGTTATAATTTGGGCTTTGAATTGTCTATATGTTTTAGTTAAAATGTATTATGTGATTCTAAATTCATTATTGGGTTAGTTTTAAGCCATTAACTATCCTTAATGGATTGTTGAAATTGGGTTTTTCACAGTAAGTGGGCTAATTGCCCTCCTATTGTATTTTGGGTTTTAACTTGTCTAATTATTGGAATTAGGTTAAAGTTGTTATATGGTTGGAAAGCTTATTCACTTAAATTAATTGTAAAAAAAATAATTGCTTAAATTGACCAATAATAGAATAAGTTATGAATTTTTAATGTTAGGGTTTCATTGCTGGGAGTGCCGAGTTAACAGATTTGAGTTTCAAATTTTAAAATTTATTTTAAAAATGTTTCCGAATGAGTTAGGAAACCCATTATATATAAAAAGAATGCTAAGAGTTTGAATTTAACATAAAAAAAGAATTAGTTGGTTTGTAACATATTTGAATGAGATATGAGCCTTTGAAATCGGCTCTTAATTTATGACAGAATACAAATTTTGTGTTCTTTATTGTTTTTGATTGTTCTAATTGATTAATTATTTGATTTGGATTAATTTCATGTTATAATCATGATTATGATATATAAAAAAGAATTATGATAGTGATTTGAATATAATAACAAGTTCTAACAAATACTAAATGAGCAAGAAGATCAAAAGATGAATTTTTTTGCATGAACATGAAAGTGTTCTTGTAAGTTTTGAAGTTTTGATTCATGACCACTACAATAGATGTGTAGGATCATGAAATAAACTTATAAAATTAATAAAGAAAGATTTAAATCTGATTTTTATGATTATTTGATAAATTTTGAAAGAAAAACAATATTAAAAGTGAAGATTTATGAAGAAAACAAACTAGGAGCCAAGAACAAAGAAGAACAATTATGAACAATGAAGGAAACTTACTTGAAACTTGAAAAGAGAATTCTTGGAACCCTAGAAACTTCTGGTTGAGATCTTCAAAAGGAAAATGGAGAGACTTTCTTTGTGTTTTTATGAAATAAAGGTGTAGGAAAAGTGAAGATGAAGGCCTTGTATTTATAGAGTTGAAATTAGGGTTTTAGGAGGTTGAAAATCAAAGGAATGAGGGGGGATGGGGGTGTTTCAGCCGTAACATGGGATTGGGAAAGGAAATCAAGGTGATTTGGTAGCCAAAATGTGGAGATTACAAACTTAGTCTCCAAGTTATAGCTAGAATTTACACTTTTGGCACCAAAGCTTAAGTTTTTTGCACTTTTTACTTGGGTTTTTGTTGAGTTTTAATCAACTTTGATTATTCATGAGTGAAAACACTATATTTGAATGGTATTTGCTAAATTTTTGAGTTATCTAGGCATCTCGGTTTGTCGGTGTGTGATGTACGAGTTGTAAACTTTTTGTGTGAACTAGTGCAACTAAATTGATTTCACTTGTGAAAAGCAAGTGAAATATCATTGAAATTAGCATTCTAAAACACATAGAATCACTTGAACATATAATGAACATGAAAGTACCTTGTTGTGTTCATTGAAAAATCGTAGATGTTACACTTGATTAAAATTATTAAGTGATAAGGAGAGAAATAATCCATTGGCCAGCTGGAGCTCCTCTTCCTTTGGGTCTACCTTCTAAATCCCAGCCTCCTTAGATCAAAAACTCAAGAATAAGAATAAAGAGATGGTTCCATGACTCTGTCTCCAAGAGTATGGCCATTGAAAGATATAATGGCTCAATAACTTTCTTCTCAAATTGGGATGATATTCTCACCCTACCAACTCATGATCTGAAGGAACTGCAGCACAAAACTCTGGACAATGCTGATACAGAGTATGAAGTTCAGAACTATGTTCAAACTCTTAGGAATAAAATTGGTCTGGCTTTAAAACAAAATAAATAAGTTTTGGCTTCATTAGTCCAGAAGGAGATTGTTGGAAAATAATGACTGATGAGCAAAACCACTGAAGCCAGACACTTGAATAAAACCGTGGAATGACAAGCTGCGGATGCTTCTCTTCCGATTGAAGAACAACTTCAACATCGGAAGACCAAAGGCGGAAGCTTCGCCAAAAAGAGCTGCCACTGAACTTATCTACCTCAGAAGACACTAGCTGATCTTAACATCTTCGGAAGACAACCATTGCATCGGAAGAAGTCAAATGACTCGGAAGACAATCTCCTCTTCCGAAACAATAACCACTGAACCTTAGTACAACTACTTCATCCTCAGAAGACCTAAAGACTCCTGAAGACTCTTGTTTTCGTTGTTGTTGACTTTGTATTTGTACTAGTCTGTTGTTTCAGTGTCTGTAACAATGTCAACTATTTGTCTTATTATTTCTTGTCTAGTATCTTAGAATGTTTGGTATATAAGTCTCAACATTCTCTGAATAAATTGAATTACTTCCCCCAAAATTCCTTGTGCTTTCTATCTGTTCTTTTCTCTCTTTCTAGGCAGGAAAACTAAACAACGAAAATAACCTTGTGCAAAACTTTAGAGGGAGCTAAAACCAAAGCTTTGACTAAGTGTCTAAAGCCTTGTTCCTGGTGAAATAGCTACTCCTCGAGGTCTCTGTACTTCAAAAAAACGGATTTCAAAACAAGTATTTTCCAAATGAGAAAACTTTATATTGGAAAAATTGGTAAACTTGATAATTTGGACATAAATGGAAACTTGTAAGACTTGAATACGTGTTTAATGTGTTATATGAACATAACTAGACCTTCAATAAATAGAAACTTTCTAAAAATAAAAATTTTCCTAAAATAGAAAGTTTTCCTAGAACATAAACTTTTAAGAAAATGGAAACTTTTATGATTTCGATATGTGACTTACATGAACATTGTCTTGAGTAGAATCATATGATGCATGATAATGTCCTGCTTGCGTGTTAAGGTCAATATGACACATAAACAAATTTAAACACAACAAATGTGTCACCAAGGATTCGTAGAGTCAACACAAGTCAACACAAACACTCGGTTGAGCACACCGACACTTGGAGTTGTATGGGATACAAAAAACCACAACACACATACTCATGACCTATATGATTATAGGAGACCACTAGAAGGTGCTAACACACGTGATTTGCGAACACACAAAGAGGAACTGCCCTACCAGGTGATCACGACCCATTTTTCACTATTTTCGACCTTTGGGGGAGAAAACATTACATATAACTGTTTTTAAACAACAAACATATTTTTTTGGATACATATGGACATGCTATATCACTTATATGTATATGTGTGGCACACATCACAACTAAGTCATCATAAACAAATCTCGAACCGTTAATAGCGCGGGGCGCACATCGTGGTTATTCAGGATAGTACTATTTGGGTCTGAAAAACCCCTCTGTTGCGCGCCTTGGAGGCACCCCGACTGAGAGTCGGAACAGAACAAAATTGACCAAACAGATTTTACATTGTCTTGTGTGATGAACATGGGGGGAGGAATGCAGTCACTTGCATTGAACATTTATTGTTTACTACTTATATAAAACATGTGCTCTCACCAACCGTTGTGTTGATAGTTACTTGCATGTTTTCTCAGGTAAATAAGGCACGCGCTCAGGGATAGGTTTCTAGGATGAGGTCGCATGAATCTAGTAAGTGTCTTAGGCCATTGGAAACCTTTTGGTTATTTTGTTTTGTTATGTAATGACTAGACAACTTAAACCGCTTCTACAACTTATAATTTGTAATATTTTGAAAAAAATTTACTAAGCTTCTGCAACTCTGATTTACAAAAACTGTGTTATCCAAGATATTGGATGTACTTATTTAAACGGACATGTAGGTCTCGCAAGTGTGACCAGAGACTCCGTTCTTGAGCATCACTGAGACCGATCTTGATCGCGCCCTCGGCGGCGGGAAAACCTGGGGTACGAAAAAAGTCACCCACTATTGGAATTTCCTCGATGTTCTTTTCTTCTATCGGCTTTGCAGATCATGTAATCACAAATTGCATAGTTAATGACAGCTAGTAACATATACTATTTGTACGAGCGGTTGACACCGGAACTGACTGTTTGATTATATTTTCCTTTTCACTATAGTCTACGACAAACAATATCAATGTTTAATTGGTCAGTTAAACACATGCGTAGACCAACAATCGATAAGTGACGTTTGTCAAACCCAATAGATCAATCTCCAACTACCACACTTTGCATCACATCAAAGTAAATGGTTCGATATGAAAGGAATTTCATGTTATGTTCGCACGATTAGAAAATAGTTAACTCATGCGTGTATATTATGTATCGAAAAATATTTGTTTTCACATGTTTTCCTCCCCCAAAAAGGGACACCAGATAAAAGGGTCGTGTACGCACCTGATAGCGTGAAATGAAAGTGAAATGTCTGTGCAAGCGTATAGACAACCATCTGCGAGAAGTCTATGTTATTATGATAACACTATGTAATTCAAAATGGTAGTCATGTTCATATCCACATATGTGTCAACACACGTATAGTTAGATGTTCAAAATACACATATAAAGGTACGTGTATATTTCTGCCCGATGTTTATTTGTTTCATTTGTTGTGTGCAGAGGATTGCCTAGGTTCCGATTTAGGTTTGTGAAGGTTCAATTCTACTAATTAACTTCGATTTATACAAGTTCTAGTTCTAACGGTTTCGGTTTCATCTTTTGGGTTGTCATTTGATTTAATTTGAGCATTAAGATGGAAATTAACACTGGATTAATGTTAGGAATCATCAATTTTATAGTTATTGATATTTTAATTCGTTTGTAACCTTGTGTTAACTTAGAATTTTGGTTTCAACTATGATATAGGCCAAATTTTGACTTCGCAAAGTAAAAATTGAATGTTTGATTAAATTACAAGTTTAATCCATGTGGTTTTGAGTGTTTCTCAATTCATTTGAATAATGGTGTTAGTCGTCTTAGTTAAGGAGGATAACTTAAAACGTCGGGGTGTCATAGTCATCAATTAACACTCTATGTTGTACAACCTTTGGTACGTCGTCATCTACCCCTTTATCCCAACCATCCCACAAGGGCAAGGCCGACAGTATACGCTAGGAAATTTAGAGCCCATTGTATTGTTGAACCATGGGTTTTGTTTATCAAAATTCTATCTTTATATTTTCTGCCATAATGGCGTAAAAAAACTTTAACATGTATGCATTTTATTTTAAGCACTGTAGTGTAAAGCTCTTTTAAAACGTTATTCTTTATCCAAGGGATACAATGGTCCTAAACTCTTTTTCACCCGAAGGTGTGTTAACATAATTAACCCCAAGGTGCTTTCAAAAGGTTTATTATGAATTAATTTCATAATCCAGTTTCCACAAAAATATCTACATCCTTGGATCTATACATTGACACTTTCCTGACATATTGAAGCTCGTTTATATATATATATGGTATATGTAGGGCATAATGCCCAACCACCAACCCACCACTGCTTCGATGTGCCACGATCGTGTCCTACTTAGTTCCCCAAGGTTTTTAGACCAATCCAAAACTTTATTTATCGTAACACCTCTCTTTATTACTTTCATAACCGATCTTTACCCCTACCTATGCACTGACACTTTCTCCAATATGATGAATGAAGTTTATGTATAGGGCATACGTAGGGCATAAAGCTCGGCTGCTAGCCCACCACCTCTTCGACATACCATGATCATGCCCTTGTTAGTATTTAGAGTTTAGATCACCATTTATTTCATATATACATCAGATTGCCCATTTTGTTACTTAACATAATACATAGAGAAAAACGGGCAGCGTGCTGACTTAAGATTTCGTCCATATTATAATCAAACCATAATAATCATAGCATAAAGCATTATTTAAAGTATAACTATGGCATCATTTCAGCCCAAAATGTAAATTAAAACATTTTAAATGGGCACATATAACTCAACTTAAGCTTGCTTTAATCCAGACTAGTATCTATCACTACCTTCGCTTTAACAACAACTAGTTATTTGATCCGAACACTCCTAAACACTTTCAAAGATCTCTCGAACACTTGTATAACTTTAATGGGGTTTAGAGTATGTGACGTGATATTCGAGTTTGAAAAGCGTAAAAAAATTGAATTTTGAAGACATTATAGGAACTGGCACCCAAGTCGAGAAAACGAGATGCCGACACCTCACGGGACACATGGCAGACACCTGGGAAAATTGGCAGCCTGCTAGGACATGTGGCAGGTGTCCAGGACATGTGGCAGGTGTCCAGGACATGTGGCCAACACCTGCGACAAGTGGCAAGCTACTAGGACACGTGTCTCCTTGCGTGCATGTCGTTGTAGAAACTTGTTTTCACGATTCTGGGAGCATACAAACTCCGTTTTGGGCGCCGTTTCCGCCCAAGTTCATGATTTTTCAAAATCTTTCCAAATCTACCCCCTAACATGGTTTCTTCCTGAAAACATATTACATAAATAACCAAGGGTAGTTCTCTTTCATATCATTCTCCGTTTCCACTATACTTTGACCATTCTAACAATTTTATTGCGAAGTTTCTTTTCATCATAGTCTACAATTTCTATTGGTTCCTCAATATAGTTGAGTTTGCTTTCAACTTCTATATCTTCTAATGGAATTTGTGAGGTTTCATTTGCAAGACATTTCGTAAATACAATACATGAAATTTCGGGTGTATATTACTAAGTTCTTCTGGCAATTCTACATGATAAACAATCTCATCAACCCTAGCTAGAACATTGAATGGTCCAATATACCTTGGACTCAACTAGCCTCTTTTTCTGAAATGGATACGACCCTTCTATGGAGACACTTTCAATAACACATAATCCCCAACATTAAACTCAATGGCCTTCTTTTATCAGCATAGGATTTTTGATGATCTTGGGCAGCTTTTAATCTTGCGTTTGATTTGCTCTAGCATCAAAGTTATTTCCTTCATGAATTCTTTATCTCCGGATTGTATTTCGCTAACTACAACCCAAGTCACAGGTGTTAGAATTTTTCTCCCATAAAGTGCTTTGTATGGTGGTACGTCAATAGTAGAATGGTAACTATTTTTGTAGGAGAATTCTACCAGTGGTAGGTTTTTGTCCCAGTTTTCTCAAGAATCAATGACACATGCGTGTTACACATCTTCGAGAGTTTGTATCTTTATCTCGCTCTGACCATCACTTTGGGTTGATATGCTATACTAAGAAGTAATTTTGCACCCATTTGTTCATGGAACATTCTCCAAATTCTTGATGAAAATCTAGTGTCTTGATAAAATATAATAGACACAGGCATCCCATGTCTCACAAAAATTTCATTAACAAAGATTTCTGCCTATGTTTCAGAATTATAACTTTCACGAATTGGTAGAAAATGGGCACTCCTTGTTAAATGATCAAAATTCATCCAAATGGAATCAAAACCTTTATCTTTCCTCGGTAGTTTTATTATGAAGTACATGGTGATATGTTCCTATTTTGTCACATCCCCAAATTACCACTTACATCGTCAAGCCGTTGGGTGTGACGTGGCAGGGTCAAAGCTATGGCCATATAAAACGACTCTATATGGTTTTGTAAAACACACAGTTTTAATAGAAATAACCAAGGTTGTTTAAAAGTTATACAGCGAAATATAATTATATACATAGCGGAAGTATTAGATTTACACTACATTGTCTACAAAAACAGAATGACATAAAATGTTTCAAAATAGTTTTTTAAATGCATGCAGGACTCATTTCCTGTATTTTCTTGTGCATCCTAGCCTTGTGCATTCAATTACCTGAGAAAACATGCTAAAACGTGTCAACAAAAAGTTGGTGAGTTCACAGGTTTATGTAACAATAAAACAGTTAACGATATATATTGGGTATGTTAAGTTGTAGACTATAGGTCCCGAGTGTATGTGTTGCACCTCTATCGAAACTAGACTGTTAGATGCATCCACCAAGTCTACCATAAAAACTATGACATAGGTCGATATTATGCTCGTCCTGACCGCTAGTCGGACTTTTCGTCGAGCAAGGTTTGTTAGATCCAATAGTACTATCCAATAACCTCTTGTTTGTGTTCATCTAACGATTAGGTTTTGTGAGGACTATGTTGTGATATGAGCACACTCAAAAATTGTTTGTACAACATACAAGTCATATATCTAAAAGTTGTTTGCATAGCATTCTCCCCCAAGTTTATAAATGAAAACAGTTAAGATAAGAAAATGGGGTTGTAACCTCACATGAGTTGTAGTTTTAGTTGTTACTGTGAACAGTTTGTCTTTAACTGTCACATATATCACATAGGTATTGTGAGTTCATGTTCAATGTCATGTTCGTGTTTATGCTCGTGCTTGTGTTCATGTTGGTCTACCTAGACCATGATTGTGTCTAAATAACTATAAGTTGTTGTGTTTGACCATGTTTGACCGTTTTTGACAGAGTTGACTCAACGACCCGTTGGTGGCTCGTTTGGTTTCTAGTGTTTGTTTAACGCTTGTTCAGTGTCATGTATTGGACGTATACATGTAAGTCACGTTTAATGGATAACTTACTATTTATAGTAAGTTTCCATTTTTAACGGGTTTCTATTTTTAGTAAGTTCTTATAAAAATCATATTTTATCATTCTATCATGCTTGTTTTCCGTAAGTGACCTTGTTATCACATAGCACATTGTCACAAGTTGTCAAATAAGCACAAAAATTCATTTCAAACGATTTGTGTTACTAAATATAGAAAGTTTCTATATTTATCACATTTTATCACTAATGATCAAGCAAACACTTTCATAATATCATAACAAGGTATATTTGAACATTTTTCATCACGTAACATGTCTCTGATTCGTAATTTCACAAACTTCACAATTACAAAGTTACTATTAATCGAAAGTTCTTACATTTGTTATATTCTAACTCAATAAATCATTCTTCATCTTACACATCATCACAATATGACACTCACAATCATATTTAACCATTTAACAAGTTCCTATATCATTACTAGCAAAAGTCCTAAATCAAAAGTTACCATAAATAGCATGTTCACATGAATACTCATTTCAATCAAGATCAAGTTTTACAACTAGTTTTATATGACCATTATCATGGCCAAAACACCTAATCATAGCTAAAATCAACATGGATGTAAGTTCTTTACCATCAAATTTTCTATTTATGGAAACCCATGAACAAAATCACCCATTTCAATGAATCCAACCAATATATTTGTTAACCACATCAATATTAATTACAAATCATCCTTTGAACATGTATTTTCTGTTCAAAACTTAATCTAGCATCATTTTTCATCACGAAAGTTTCTATTTATAGAAACAATCACAAATGTATCAACAATAGCATCAATACATCAAATAGATCTTTTCACTAACTCAAATCAATGATCCAATGCCATAAACACAAGTGTATTGAAGTACAAATTCATGCATGTGTCCACATTGGTAATGCATGTAAGATTTAATGATTTCATGTGTGATTTATATGTGTTTTAGTGTAAATAGACATGTAAAACTACCTCTAAGAGCTCTAGATGGTTGATTTGGTACAAGAGAAGGGTCTTTGGGCTCTGGAAGTCTCAGATGGTGGTAGTCCTGCTGCTACAAAAAGATGATGAGGGTGAATGGTCCTTTCAAGATCCCTTCAAGCTTCAATCCTTTAAGGAAGCTCAAGAATAGTTTCTTCTAGCTTTTGGAGATGGATGATGAGATCAGCAATTAATTTGGTCGGGGACACCAAGTTTCAGTCGAGAGAAATGATAAGTGTGTGAGTAAATGAGATGGCTTGGGCTTTATAATGTTATTAAGAATTTGGGAGCTTTAGCGTACTGCCAAGCATGCCCACAAGGGTCCATGCATACCGCCATGGACAAAATAGACAGGTGCCCCTCCGAGACACGCCACGTATCACCATGGTGGAAGTTGATCGGTCGTGGTGTACCAAGATGCTTTTCGGTGAAATAGAAATTTTCTCGCCAACCTTCGCGTACCACCAAAGATCTCGTCGTGGTCCTTGGCGTACCGCGAAGGATGTTGGCTGGCCCACTAGCGCATTTTATTGTTTCGATTTTCTGTTTTTCGTTATTGTTAATCATTTCTCAACTTTTGTATTGGTTTTTCTTGCTATTTGTTCACATATTATTCAACTGTTGTTCAATTACACAAATTGTTCGATGTTTCCCCAACGTTCGTTAATTCAAGACACGTGTGTGCGTTTTCGATAATTCACCAATTTATCATTCAATTGTCTGTGTTTGGAATATTGTGCCACGTGTTGCACTAAATAAAGCAGTTTCTAGTTCCACATATGTAAAAATTAATTAGAGTTATTTTTTAGTGAAAGTAAATGCTGACCTGAGAATTACGGTGTGTCACGTATTTCCACTCGAGAATGTCAAGTGTTTGTACTTTACCACTTGGTCGTTGATGCTCAGCTTTGAGTTGTGCACACGTAAGACATAGACCCACATATGGCATCACATTATACTTCGTTCCTGGCCACCAGTAATGTCTACGTAGGTTTTGATACATCCTTGTGGAACCAGGATGAACTGAGTAACATGATTTATGTGCTTCGTCTAAAATCTTTACATGGAAACCGTCGATCCATAGTATCCACATGTGACCAAAATGAGCCTTTATCCCAAGCTCGTTTTCTTCTAGAAATTTAACTTGACCATAAATTCTTTCTTTTTGTATATTTTCTTTTAGAGCTTTTTCTTGCGCATCTTTTAATTGGCTCAAAAAGTCTGGTGTGACTATCAATTGATAAGACTTTAGCTAAATTGAAGATGCTCATCCTTTCGGCTTAGAGCATCATCCACAACATTATCTTTTTCCGGATGATATAAAATCAATCATTGTCCTTTATTAATTCGAGCTATCAACGTTGTCATATATTCAAATCTTTTTGCCCAAAGAAATATTTCTATATTTTGTGGTCTGAATAAATTGTGTATTTAACGCCATAAAGATAGTGTCTCCAAATCTTTAAAGCAAAAACCATGGCTGTAAGTTCTAAATCATGTATCAGATAGTTAGCCTCCTGAGGTTTCAGTTGTGGTGATGCATACACGATAACTTTACCTTGTTGCATTAATACACACCCTAATCTAAGGTATGAGGCATATGAATAAATACTAGATCATCCGCTCCATCTGGTAGAGCCAATATCGGAGCTTGTGTTGTCCTTCTCTTTAATTTTTCAAATGCATCATGTTTCTTTGTGTTCCATATGAACTTAACATATTTCTTTTTAAGCTTCATCAAAGGAGTTGCTATTTTAGAAAAATATTTAATGAATCTTCGACGATAACCCGCTAAGCCCAAGAAACTATGAATTTCTGATGGCGTCTTACGCGGGTTCCATTTCATCACCCCCTCAACCTTGGATGGATAAACTAGAATTCCACTGGCAACAATAACAGGTGCCAAGAATTGTACTTCCCTAAGCCAGAACGTACGTTTATTGAACTTTGCAAAAAGTTTTTCTCTTTGAAGGGTTTCTAAGACTTCCTTCAATGAGTGGCATGATCAACTTCGTTCTTTGAATAAATCAGAATATCCTCAATAAAGACTGTCACTGAATGATCCAGCATCGGTCGGAAAACCCGATTCATGAGATCCGTGAAAGTTGCTGGTGCATTGGTCAAACCAAAAGACATTACTAAAAACTCATAATGCCCATACCTGGTTCGGAATGAAGCCTTCGGGATATCTTCCTCCCATACTTTAAACTGATGATATCCGGTTCGTAAATCAATCTTGAGAAATAAACTAGCCCCCTGAAGCTGATGGAACAAATCATCTATCCTTAGTATATGATACTTGTTCTTTATGGTCAGCTTGTTTAGCTCCCTATAATCAATACACATGCGCATGTTTTCGTCCTTTTTCTTAAGGAAAAGGACTGATGCTCCCCAGGGTTATAAACCTGGCCTGATGAATCCTTTATTTAACAAATCTTGTAATTGTTCCATTAACTCTTTCATTTTAGATGGAGCTAACCTGTTGGGTGTTTTAGCCACTGGCTTTCCACCCGACTCTAAGTCGATACGAAATTCAATCTCACGATCTAGTGGAATGTTTGATAAGTTTTCGGGAAATACGTCAGAAAATTGGCATACTACCGGTAGATCCTTCAGCTCATTCGACTTTATCTTTGTGTCAACAATGTAGGAAAGATAAGCTTAACATCCACAAGCTATATGTTTATGTGCCGTGATCATCGAAATAATCTTCATTGAAGAAGTGTCACGATCACCATGAATGGCTATCAAATTCCCATAAGTTGCTTGTGTTTTAACTATCTTCCTTTTGCACACTATCCGGGCTCCGCTATCAGCAAGCCAATCCACTCCGAGTACTGTAGCGGGTACTTTATTAATAAGGAACGTGCTTAAAACTACTTCTGGTTCTAGTTTTACTTCCTCATTTGTCATTGTGAAAGCCCTTGCTTTTTCCTTTGGTGCTTCCCCTTTTATTTTACCATCTGCAATCCTGAATGGCTCTGGATTATTTGTCAACCTTGGGCAATCTGCTCTTCAATGACCTGCTTCACCACATAAGAAACATATCAGTATTTTTGGACAACTCAACGAAAGGTGTCCCTCTTTACCACACCTGTAATAGATTTGGGCTCCAATTCGACACAATCCCTTATAAAATCGGTTACACTTTTTACATAAACCGGATTGATTATCCTACACCTTTCTTTTCTTAATTGCTCCATAATCATTTCTCATCCTAAAGTTGTTTTCCTATGACCATTTACTCTTTGCATCATTCGGTCTCCCTACCTCGCCAAATTATTCATCATACATAGTGGCACTTAATTCTACAGCCACTTGATAAGTTGTAGGAGCCATCAACGTAATCGACTTTCATATTATAGAAGGTAATCCTTGAACATACCTTTTCACTCTTTTCTCTTCAGTGTTGACCAATTCAGGTACATGTCTTACCATTTCATCGTACTTTGTTTTATATTCTTGATACTCATATTCCCAACTTAAAGTTTTAAGAAATTAACTTCCATCTTGTCTCCCTCATTATGAGGACATAATATGCTTATAACCATTTTCTTCAAGACATTCCAAGTTAACTCGAAGATTGCTTGCTCTCCCATATTTTGTTTTATTGAATCACACCAATACAAAGTTTCCTTCTTGAAGGAATGAGTTACATACTTGAAAGTTTGATTGACTCCACATTCACCAATTTCTACCATTGCATCCATTTCGTTAACCCACTAAAACATGGTGAGTGCATCTCTTTATCCTTCAAACGAGGGTGGTTTGAAACCATAAAAGGATTTATAGGAACACCTTTTTCACGTTTGATTGTCATTTTTTTGCATTGTTAACTTTAATGATACTTGTTCCATTATGTGTCTTAGTGGTAGTCGTACCTCCTACAAAACCTGCTCTAGCTACTGTACCCATTGCTAGTAAGTTAACTATGAGGATATGTAGAGATCGTTGAGTTCCCTTGTCACCTCAGCAGCAGTAGTAGTCCATTGTTTCTCGCTCACATTAGTAGCTCCCTCATTATGAACTTCTTCATTATTGGGATTAAGCCGAGTATTTCGTTCATTAATAGGTACTCCACGTGTTCCTCTACCCCTACCACAACTTGTTCCTGGTCCAACCATTTTCTTCTTCTACAATTATGAATTAGAGTAATATAATAATCACATGATGATTAACAATCCGGAACAAAAACATAACAAATTAAAAATTGTGGGGCCTAGGAGTAATTATCCATTTATCAACACATCATGATCCAATTCATCTTTCATCATGTTCATATTAAATATTCATTTATTGCGATTATTTCATGACCACATCTCCTTATGCAATGGTTGAAACCCAAGCTTTACTTGTAGAGACCATACCTCAAATGCAGTTGCAAATCGCAAATGGGATTTTATACCCACTCGTGTGTCTCAGGTTTCACCCATCATATAATTAAGGCCTCTTGTTATTAGCATCTTGGCTACTCTTCTGGCATTCCTAATTTCTCAGAGTCCTTGTTTAAGTATAGATACCACTTGTTAGTACCTAGATCTCTTAAAGCAGGGCTCTGATACCAACTTGTTACACCCATATCCCAGACTCGATTCTAGGGAACGTCACTCATCTGATTTACACAGTACATTGATTAATCAGAGATATTACAAGCAACAGAATAAAGAAAATATTATTTTATTCATAGGTTAAAGATTTACATAGGAGTGGAAAACTATATTATCCAATGATTACAAACCAAAATCTAAGCCAACCTAGTTCATCCAAGAGTAGACCAGCTGATGCCATTTTGTGTTGAAAGCTATCAACATACTTCATTTCCAGCCCTGCTAGAACGAGCTATGTCCTTACCTGATATGCATGCCAATACTAGTCAGCTTTTGCGGGTGAGTACTAAGTTTAGAAAACCTTTTCTTTGATATACATAAATTGTACATACTTTTTGGATAAAGATAAACATTTTATACAACTCTTTTTTTCTCTCTTAAACAAGTTCTTAAGACCGCAGCCGAGACCCATGTTCACCATAAAAATTTTCAAAATAAAAGTGCAATGAACATTCCTTTCAGGCATTGTCTTAACTTTATCCTTAGGTTTTCACCCTAAGTGATCGTCATCACTTGACACTCTACGTTGTACAAGCTTTGGGAGGCCGTCACCTACCCCTTTATCCCGCTTCCACAAAAACATCTATATCCTTGGATCTATACGCTGACAGTTTCCTGACATACTAAAGCTAGTTTATATATACAAGGTATATATAGGGCATTATGCCAGCCACCACCCTACCACTGCTTCAGTGTGCCACGATCGTGCCTTTGTTAGTTTCCCAAGGTATTTAGACCAATCAAAAACTTTATTTATCATAACACATCTCTTTATTACTTTCATAACTGATCTCTTCCCCTAACCTATGCACCGAAACTTTCCGAATATGATGAATGAAGTTTATTTATTGGGCATACGTAGGGTATAAAGCCCAGCCGCTAGCCCACCACCCCTTCGACATACCATGATCATGCCCTTGTTATTATTTAGAGTTTAGATCACCTTTTATTTCATCAATACATTGGATTGCCCATTTTGTTGCTTAACAAAATACATATAGAAAAACGGGCAGCATCCCGACTTAACATTTCATCCATATAATAATCAAACAGGAATCATCCCGGCATAAAGCATCGTTTAAAGTATAAATATGGCATCATATCAGCCCAAAAAGTAAATTTAAACATTTTAAATTGGCACATATAACTCACCTTAACTTTGCTTTAATCCAGCCTAGTATCCATCACTACCTTCTCTATAAAAACAACTAGTAATATGATCCGAACACTCCTAAACGCTTTCCAAGATCTCTCCAACACTTGTATAACTTTAATCAGGTTCAGTGTTGTATGTGACGTGATATTCGAGTTTGAAAAGTGTAAAAAATTGAATTTTGAATACTTAATAGGAACTGGCACGCAAATCGGAAAAACAAGACGTCGACACTTCGTGGGGCACATGGCGGACACCTGGGACACGTGGTAGCCTCCTTGGAAGCGTGGTAGATGTCTAGGACACATGGAAAACACCTGGGACACATGGCAAGCTTCTACAACACGTGTCCGTTGCAAGCGCGTCGTTTTTGAAACTTGTTTTCGCAATTTCGGAAATATACGAACTTTGTTTTGCGCGCTGTTTTCGTCCATGTTCAAAATTTCCCAAACTCTTTACGACCATATATAAAAACCCTCCTAGTGATGAAAAAAATTATTTGTCTATTTTACGATTAGGTTTTAAATATTCGGCGTACCGTAACTAGGTGAGGGCATTGTTTGTAAAATTTGCTTTCACTCATTTTCTTTATGTCATGTAGATAAACTATGTTCCATCATATCTTGACTAGTTATTTGGATCACATAACCTTTATTTTCTGATTTATTCTAACTTTGCACATCTTACTAATAGTCAATTAAATAAATGAAACATAGTCATTAAAATGTTGGATCATTACATATTATTTATTGTTTAGAAACCATGTGTTAAATGATTGGGGTCACCACATTTGTAGCAAGACCTGGAAGGAACAAGTGCCATGTTCGCAGGTGTAGTGTGTGGTTGGTTTAGTAGTTGTGATAGTGGAGAGTAGAACCTAGTTGCACTTAAGGTGCATTCCTACAAGTGCTAGCAAAATGACCTTACCTCCAACAACAATTGCAAATACGTCAGGTTCGTTTTCCCAGATGACGATATCTTCAAGTGTTGCAAAGAGGGCACGACGAACCATAAGGTTTATTGGTTTCATGGATGGGAGATAGTTGGTTTAAAGGAACCACATGTGTCACCACAACATAGATTTTAGCCTTTCTCTTGTGGTTATTGACTTTTGTAGAACTGAGGCCTCAGCATTGACCTCGTTTGTAGGTTCAGCGGTAGTGGACTGTTAGTCTTTGCATCTGTCTTCTTCCCACCCTTCATAGCGAGAGTTCAAGCTTTCACGTGATTATCCGTCAATGTTGCATCAAGACAGATAGCATCTTACAAAGTGGTTTTAGTCATCAGCCTCATTACATCAACCCAGGGTAGTGCTAGGGCAGTATCGACTCCCCTAGCTTGTTTCTGGTTATTCCACCAGGTTAGTGTCCACTTTTCGAAGACACGGGTGGCACAACACACTTTAAGTTCTTCGGGGAAGTCGCTATTGAGAAAAATGTTCTCAATCCTCTTAAACCATTGTAACAGTCCAATGGCTCCCTCAACACCCATGAACTTAATCCGGTTGCAAGATTTGAAATGCTTGAAAGTGAAAGTACGAGTCTTTGGACTGCCAGCTTTACGGTTTGCAGCTTCATTTAGCTAGATCATTAAGTCCGGTAGGACCACATCCATCTGCTCAGAAATTATAGCCGTAAGCTCCCTTAGAGTAGGTTTGGCATTTTTGATGTTGGCGATGTCGTTGTTGTTTGTGGTGTTCTTCGTATTGTTCGCATTGTTGCGGCACGACGACATGTTTCTGTAAAAGGTATAGAAACATGTTACTACCTCGTACAAAACATGTAATATAAACATGTCTCTATGAGTTTGTTTAACCTTTAGGATGACATATTTAGGTTCATACGTGTTTCGTATTTGTTATCAACACTCAAGGCAGTCAACTAGCTCCTAATGGTTTCTAGAACTATGAAATTTTACCTAATGGAGTATCCTAATTTACCTTAGTTGTTCACTGGTCCCTATCTATCCTAACCCTATTCCAAAACTAAGAACTGTAAGGTTATAACAACTTTTTGTTTTTTAAACTATCATTTAACTACCAAATTAGCATTTTCACCAAAATTACAAATTTGTAAAAATAATTTGAACAGCTTGTCTCTTTGGACATGGGTTCATTGCTTGCTGGTGCTAAATTCAGAGGAGTGAAATATGGCAGGGTTGATACCATGAGAAGTTTTCGAGCTAAGTCATATGGTAGTGAAATGTACATCAATGATTAAATTAAGTGTGACGTGTAAACATTTGAAAACCGAAAGATGTTGCTTATTACATTGCTTTTGATATTTTTGTATTATGTTTCGGATCAAATTTTTAATGTTATTAATTACAATTCTTTCAACTTTTATTTTATATTTATATTCTAAAATAATGCTCTTTTTGACAATATATTATACAACTAACTATATGTGGTTTTTAATGGCACAAAATTTGAGCATCTAAAGTTGTTTTTATGTTATGGCAAAATAAAAGTGCCACTAAAAACAACAGGAATATGTGACTAAGATTAATTTTTTGTGGCACAAAAATTGAGCTACAAAAGTCTTCTTTTATTTTGTGGCAGAAAAAAAAGTGCCACGAAAAGTCTAAAATCTTTGTGCAGCACATTGAAAAAGTGCCACTAAAAGGCTTTAATGTCACCGCTTCTAGCGGCACTTTATTTGTATGCCACACAATCTTCAAGAGGTTTTTAGTGGAACTTTTTTGGTCTTTTAAGGCACTTTTTGTATGTCATTATTAGACATATTATTTGCAGTGCCACTACAATCAAAATGTACCACGATTATGCCCTTGTTAGAAGTTTAGGGTATACTCAATATTTGATGTGTTTACAAATGTTATCCCGATGTATGGACAAATGTATAAGCGTATGTTTTATGGTATCTAAGCGATGAATATCTAATGCATTAACTGATGTCCGATAATATTCACCCAGTATATCGAAACATGTCCTATGTGTCCAAATAATGTTTAAGTGTCGTAAAATTATATGTTCTACGATGTCCCATAATGTCTAACAGTATATGTTTCTCATATGCATCCCACTAGATATGTTAAGTAATTCACCACTATGTATAAGCATTACCTAACTAACATTTTTATTCCCAAACTCGACACTAACAGCCTCCCATTAAATTGTAGATGATTTATGTATAGGGCATACATAGCACTACGTGCAATCGCCAGCCCACCATCTCTATAGTATAACACGAGTATGTCCTTGCCAAAATATTTGGGATCAATCATTCACATAAAACAATCAATACAACTACCACATAAATGTAACGTTGAACAACTATCAAGTATTACCTATTTAAGTTTACTAGGTTATACAATATAACAACAAGAACTTAATAATCACATAGTGTGCACATCAGCAACCTAAATTCCTAGCATGGAAAATATTGCATGACAGATTTCATGCTTGGTTCCCTATTGTTATAGACAACATCATACATTTCTAATAAACTAATGCTCTATAAACCAAGCTCTAATACTATTCGGTAACACCCTAACCCATGGCGAAAATATTGGGATGCCACAATAAGTGTCCCGATTGTTCATAAGTTCATGGGTATCTAAATTTGTGTGACACCCGACAATTTCAGGTAAATTGAAACTCTTACACTCTATGTATTTCACATTCATACTTGTTACATTTCATTTAATTATGTTTAATTAGATGAGCTAAACACAAACAACTGCGAAACGATAGTTCGAGGAACTATCGAATCGTACATTGCACATAGGTTTTGGAAACCAAGTGTGGTAAAGAAAAACACTAAAGCAAAACAATAATTCAGGGAATTATTGAATTGAGCATTACACGTTGATTAGGATTAATCAAGCATGTAAACATTTTGTAAAACATGAACCATTACGTTCACTGATAATTCTAGGAATTATCAAAACACACACGAGTCTTACGAACGTTGATGAACAAAACATTGAACAATAATAAAAGTCCAAACAATGATAAACGATGAGTTATAAGCGTGAAACAATCAAAAAATGAGCGAAAACGAATTCAAACTAGGAAACTGGGCTTATTAGGCTCGCCTGGAGGCCCAGGCGCACGCCCAGACCCAACTCCCCATTCCCGGCGACGACCGCGAGACAAAGAAACTAGCCGGACCAATATGGTTCCACGCGCTACGCCTGGCGCCACCACTCCCTGTCAGGCTGTGCGTCTGACAGCAAATTCGTTGAAAAATCTTCTTGATTACCAAAAACATCATTCCTAGCCTAAAATAGTCATCACAAACGGTTCTAGACGCCATCTATGTGACAACTAGTACCTGACTGACCGGCAAGTCCATACAGTATGTGTACTTTCAACAGTAACTATGTGTAAATACATGTGTGTAAACAGTACTTGTATTAACAGAATTCTAAATACAAGAAACAGATGTACGTATTTTAGTGTAAACTTAAATACTGTATGTACAACACGCATTTGAAACATTAGTTGTGTGTATTTAAGTGAAAACCTAAGTACAGTTAACACAACAGATCATGAGAAACAATAGTATTCTAACGAATAACAACAACAAATCGGTTGCGATCTGATATGCATAGATGACAGGAATCAGATGGCTGACAATTCAATGTGAAAACAGGATGTTTAGTTGAATCCGACAGCGAGGAAATACAACTTAAAACAGTAATGCAGTGTCGTTTCAAAATAACGAACTGACAGTGTGTTTGCGTGGGTGACGATTCACACAAACATATCTGTGAGTTTAATGTTCTGAAATGATAACTGGAAAGTTGAAAACAAAAGTCGGAAAGCCAAACCATCGACGTGTTCATTCGAATGACGATTCGAACGAATACGCACGATGGTGACGCGATCTAACAAAACGAAAACGAAACACGACACGAACGACTCTAATTTAATAAAATAAAATAAATAACATTTTACAATTTTGAAACTCATCAAAATAATTAAATTAACTCCTTTTAAACATTTTACAATTCGAATGACGAGCAAACGAAACTAACCCGAACTCACGCGGGGTATATAAACATCAAATGAATGCATTTCTTTCATTTCTCTCAACTTACTCTCTCTAAAACCCTCAACCCGTCCATTTCTCTCTCTAGAAACAAAACCACCATTAATGACCTTCAAAGCTACATAACTCCTTTAATTCTCAACGAAATTCGGTGATTTTTGAACCCACGCGTAGCTCTTGATGTCCCCTACCTGAAAGTACAAGGGATCTGAAAACGAGGTAATGATGCACGAAAGACCATGAAAATTAGGGTTTTGTGTGTTTGGTTCGATCCACTCATATAAACGGCTAGCCACCTTTCTTGTTGAAAACACACACACCTCGACAGCCCTAGCTGATACACCACAACATGAGAACCACTATAGTAGCCAGATGATCGATGATGATGGGAAAACGGAGGTCGCTTAGCTGATGATGGAGCCGAACCAGGGCTCCACGAACCCTGCTGGTCGACTTGAGTTAGCCGAACCTTTTCAATATGCAGGAACCATTACCAGCGAACCTCCTCGTCTACGAACCTGTGATCAGCAAGTACCACGAACCCTTGGATGCATCACACCATGGCCGAACCATTTGATCATGTGAGCCGAACCATTTAATGCAGGCGAACCCTTTGTTGTCACCAAAGTCAGCCGAACCCTAGAACCATCAATAGCCGAACCCTTTTTGCCTTAACATGGCGGAACCTTGTTCTATACCCGACGAACCTTTACTAGCGAACCACCAGGCGAACCTAGATGACACCGAACCTTGTTCCCTGGAAACCAAAAGCTCGTTGCCCTGAGTGGCCGAACCCTTGGTTATACGGCTGCCACACTTGTTGGTTCGAACAACAATATGCAGTTCCTCCTTTGCTTGGGCCACACCCTAATACCACACAAGTAAACCACCGGGCCCATTTTCTATGTACCCATCGGCCCAATTTTGTTACCTTGGCCCAATTCTCGGCCAAAGCCATTTGTAGCCCATATCCTACGGCCCAATAGTGACCCAGCCTAAGGCCCATATATTAGGTCCATGCATCATCCACGAGCCCAACACCAACAAACCGGTCCAATAAGATTCGGCCCAGCATAAATCACATCGGCCCATGTTAATTTAGTAGACCCAAGCCTTGTACAATCCGGCCCAAACACTAAGGATTTACCTATGCAATGTCTTGAGCCCAAATAGTTGGCCCACACATGCCATAGGGCCATGTAAATCTATCGGGCCATGTGAAGCAAACGACCCAAGGCCACTTGGATTAATTGGGCCATTATGATCCATTCGGCCCAATATTAATTGAATGAAACCATATAATGACAATGCTAACAAACTCACTTAACATGCATGAAATCCAAATGTGTGAGATTTTATTTCAAAGTGGATGAATTAGTGTGTTGAAACAATTGATGACTTCTAATTGTACATTAGACTCAAACTACATTGATATAAGTAGTAATAAATACTACTTCAAAGGAATTGGGCCGAATGAGGATCGAGACCGAGAGATAATAACAAAATAGGAATAACACATACACGCATACAAGACCTTATAACTTATACTTATAAGTTAAATACTACGTGAAATCAATACAGGATCGTGAAAACAAAACAAATACAATCAAGGAGCGCGTACATTCTTCAATTAAGATAAGTCAACCACTTCAATAACAAGGTTAGTTCATATGCCCCTTTTCTTTAATCTTAACTTATTATAAACTCTTAGGGCTGATAAACATGCTTACTTTTATTTATTTAAAAGTTTTGCTTAACATGTTACTTTTACTTTGATTTAGATAATATTAAACTGTTTATTATCGCTTATCATTGTATGCATGCTTGTATGATCATGAGTTAACAGGGAAACTCAGATGAATATGATAATATAATTTCATAATCATCCACACATTTGAATAACATAGTTGTAAGATTTTATCTTACACACTTAGTTATTCCTACGTGAGCAAACATTGAGACAATTCATACACAAACAAACAATGAGAACAATTACAGAGGAACATGATGACACGGCACAATACATGAATGATTAGAAGATAAATATCTTCTTCATATCATTCCACGTTTAAATTGACTAAGTGTGATAAGTCTAGTACTTATAACACTTAGTTACAACTTAAAAACATACTATGTGATAGTATAGAGCATTTGGTATCCACCACCTGCGTCACTTAAGGGTAATAAGACTTGTTCTTACTACGGCTTAAGGATTACATGGTGAACATATGGATTACATTGAATGATATTCATGATAACATAACTTCATGATAACAATATCATTCACAAAATGATTAACATAATTTAATAAGACAAGTTCTTATTTAACTTTGTTAATCACACGGAGAACATCCCACATGGAGAACAGCAACAACATCGATGTACATCATCCATCGTTACCTGTGGACTACTAGACCAAGGAATTTATTTTCTATCATGTCATATTACTAGTAACAGTTTCGATGAAGGCAATGGGAACACACGGTGATAGAGGTAAATCGGATGCATTGAAATCTAATTACGTGAGGATTGCAATGGATTCCTTTTAGACTCTATGCACTGCAAGATGAGACAAATGACAAACAGTTAACTAACACTGAATTAAAAGTGAAACAACAGTTAACCCACAGACAATAGAATAATACAAGGAACAGATTAAGTAAATCTAATATCCTTTCTACATATATGGTTATCAATACTTCGGTTTGATAACTACAACGCTATCATCATATTATTCTATACATGATATCACAGATGATTGACAATGAGACAAACATGTGGAATGGGAATGGAAATCAATAGTTGTATTGCAAGTATTGTGGAGTTCTAGTAGTGATGTGGTGGGATGTTGGCTAGGGCTTAGTTCCCTTACATATGCCCTATATATAAGCATCACTACTAGGATGATATATTACTTGTAAATATAACTATTGAGAAGCCATTTGGGTGAACAGGTGAATCGAACAATATACAAGCAACATTAATAACATTGTGATTGTGCATTTGAATGAATCAAGTTTTTCAACAAACATACTTATGAACTCACCAACCTCGCGTTGACTTTGTTTAAATGCATGTTTTCTCAGGTGACGAACAGGTGTAGGTACTTACATGCAAGGATAAAGCTAGAGGACTTTTAGAAGACCTAGCTTTATTTTGCGTTGCATGCTTTTGGTGACAAGAACAATGAATCATCTTTTGTATATCTTGTACAGATACAAGATATAGTTACATTGATTCTTTTGATAGATTTGCTTGGTTAATTTATGAACGATACATTGTAATTTAATCTTGTAATTCTATATCATTGATGTGTTAGCATTTCTCAATTATTTATCATGTGCTATGTAACAATCTGATCATTCGATTATCACTCACGATATCGCGCCCCGGGAACCCTCCGCCCGACGGGAAAACCCGATCCGTTCCCGCCAGCTCGGGGTGTGACAGATTGGTATCAGAGCCATGGTTATAGAGAAATATAGGTCATATTACTTTAACGATTTGGCCTAGACTATAACCTAGGGACCCTCATATAGAGATCATGTGACATAGGATTCTATTTGCATGTGTCTTCTGCATCTGATCACTGCACTAACCGATTTCTTTTCGGTTATGATCATAATGCCGCCGAGAAGACCACCACAAGCTTTATTGCCACCACCACCATAGGACTCTGCTCCTCATTCTTCTACACCGACACCGCCTGACTCTCCTACACAACCACCTCCTCCTCCACCAGTTCATCAGTTAGACCCTGCTACTTTAGCACTGGCCACACTGTTGACCAATCAGTTGAGGGATGTGATTCCCGAGATGATGAACCAGATTAACACCAACAATAGCAACAACGTTGCCAACTCATCTGGAGAAGCAGCGCCAGCAACAGGACTATGCCTACAAGAACTTTGTAGGTTGCAAGCCACCTAGCTTTAGTGGCAGTGAGGGTGCTGTTGGATTAATCCAATGGATTGAGAAGATGGAAACCACCCTTGACATCAGTGGCTGTCCTGAACAAAACAAGGTCAAGTATGCTGCGGGTTCATTTCACAAGAGAGCATTAACCTGGTGGAACGATCAAGTTCAGATCAGGGGCCGGGATGAGGCCCAGGCTATGCCTTGGGATGACTTTAAGGCTATGCTGCGGGCAGAGTTTTGCCCTAGGAATGAACTGAAAAAGGTTGAGACTGAACTGCTTAACCTAGTCATGGTTGGCTCTGGGCATCTGGCCTACACCACCCGCTTTCACGAGCTTGCTACATTGGCACCGGATGTGGTGCCAACACTTGAGAAGAGGATTGAACGGTATGTCGGTGGACTGCCGTCTTGCATTCAGGGCCATGTGATTTCTGCCCACCCTACTACGATGGAGTTAGCTATTACTCTGTCAGCATCCCTGACAGATATGATGGTTGCTTCTGGTTACTTCAAGAAAGAGGCTGACTCAGCCAAAGCTGGAACTTCAAAGAAGTCGAATAAACGTCTGGCTAAGAAACAAAAGGTGGCTAGAAACTTTGCTGCCACTACTCAAGCTCCAATGCTCAACCAGCCTCCACCAGTGCAGATAAGAAAGCCATAGACTGACACTGCACCCTTGTGCAACTCATGCCAGTATCATCATCTACCGAACATCCCATGCAGACACTGCACCAACTGTGGGAGGTTTGGTCATCTGGTAACCCACTGCAGGAGCCCGAGGGCTTAGAACAGAAACAACAATGCAGCTACTGCTGCTGCTGTGGATAACATGTCTTGCTACAACTGTGGCGAACCTGGTCACTTCTCTCGGGAGTGTGCCAAGAGAAACCAACAAAGGGCTCCAGCAGCATGAGGTAGAACCTTTCAGATAGGAGCTGCTGATGCTCGACAGGACCCGAACATGATCACAGGTACATTTCTCTTATCTGACTTCTATGCATCCATATTATTTGACACTGGTGCGGATCAGAGTTTTATCTCATCCGACTTTGCATGCCATCTTAATTATGTTGAGGAATTGTTAGACACCCCTTACACTATTGAGATAGCAAACGGCAAACAGATTACAGTAGACATAATACTTAGGAATTGCCCACTAACACTTGGCGATCACACATTTTCCATCGACTTGATACCGATGGAGCTGGGCAGTTTTGATATCATCATCGAAATGGATTGGCTATCTCTTAATCGAGTTGAGTTCATATGTTCCAATAAACTACTACGCATTCCAGTGGAGAACAATGAGATTTTGAAGATTCGTGGAGACCAAGCGAAACGCAGTGTCAAGATAATATCGTGAATGAAGGCTCGCAAGTACCTCAGAAAACAATGCGTCGCATTCCTAGCTCACGTGATCGAGAAAGACAAGAAAGCAATCAAGATTCAAGATGTGCCAATTGTGAAAGACTACGCGGATGTGTTTCCGGATGATTTACCGGGACTGCCACCCGAGAGATCGGTGCAGTTTCGAATCGATTTGATTCCGAGAGCGACTCCTATAGCTAAGTCTCCTTACAGACTTGCTCCATCAGAAATGCAGGAGTTGTCCAATCAATTGCAGAAGCTACTCGACAAAGGATTCCTCCGACCGAGCTTTAACCCGTGGGGAGCTCCGGTTCTTTTTGTTAAGAAGAAGGATGGAACTTTCAGGATGTGCATTGATTATAGAGAACTCAACAAACTCACCATCAAGAATCGGTACCCGTTACCGAGGATCGATGATTTGTTTGATCAGTTACAGGGAGCACAATACTTTTCAAAGATAGACCTGAGATCAGGTTATCATCAGCTCCAGATTCAAGAGGAAGACATACCCAAGACGGCATTGCGTACCCGATATGGTCACTACGAGTTCATGGTGATGCCATTCGGATTGACGAACGCACCGGCTGTGTTCATGGATTTGATGAACCGGGTGTGCAAGCCGTACTTAGATCAGTTTGTTATTGTCTTCATTGATGATATACCGATTTATTCAAAGAACAAGGAAGAACATGAGCAGCATCTCAAAACAGTCTTGGAACTCCTGAAAGAGGAAAGACTCTATGCCAAATTCTCTAAGTGTGAATTCTGTTTAAGAGAAGTTCAGTTCTTGGGTCACGTGATTAACTGTGATGGTATTCACGTGGATCTTGCCAAGATTAAAGCAATCAAGAACTGGGATGTGCCTACAACACCAACAGAGATCAGATCATTTTTGGGATTGGCAGGTTATTACCGGAGATTCATTTCGAATTTCTCTAAGATAGCCTTGCCTCTCACCAAGCTCACACAGAAGAGTGAACCTTTTGTGTGGACACAGAAACAAGAAGAGGCATTCCAGACACTGAAACAGAGATTGTGCAATGCTCCAATCTTAACACTCCCAGAAGGCAATGATGACTTTGTAGTATTCTGTGATGCTTCCCATCAGGGACTCGGATGTGTTTTGATGCAATGAGACAAAGTTATTGCTTATGCCTCGCGACAGCTGAAGATACACGAGAAGAATTACACGACACATGACTTAGAGCTGGGAGCTGTTGTCTTTGCTTTAAAGATTTGGAGACACTACCTTTATGGTACCAAATGCACTATCTTCACAGATCACAAGATTTTACAACACATATTTGATCAGAAGGAACTTAACATGAGACAGAGACGTTGGGTTGAGCTCCTGAACGATTACGATTGTGTGATCTAATACCATCCGGGCAAAGCAAATTTTGTTGCAGATGCTTTGAGCTGGAAGGAAAGAGTCAAACCCTTACGCGTTCGCGCAATGGGAATGACCGTGCAAACAAGTTTGAGAGAACACATTATACAAGCACAACAGGACGCAGTGACAAGAGACAATTTAAAACGCGAGCTCGATTGTGGAGCCGAGAAACACTTCAAGACAAAACAAGATGGAGTTATCTATTATCTGGAGCATGTTTGGATTCCAGCAGTAGATGAACTTCGAACACTCATACTTGACGAGGCACACAAGACACGTTATTTAGTTCATCCTGGTGCCGATAAGATGTACCAAGATCTTAGGTCATTTTATTGGTGGCTGGGTATGAAGAAAGATGTTGCCACTAATGTTGGCTAATGCATCACATGTGCCAAAGTCAAAGCTGAACACCAGAAACCTTCGAGTTTGCTGGAACAACCAGAGATACCACAATGGAAGTGGGAACAAATAGCTATGGATTTCATTACCAAGCAACCCCGCACTTCCAGCGGACACGATTCGATTTGGGTCATCATTGATAGATTGACCAAGTCCGCACAATTCTTGCCAATCAGAGAAACTTACAAGATGGAGAAACTAGCGAGACTCTACGTTGATGAAATAGTAGTGAGGCACGGAGTGCAATTGTCTATTATTTCAGACCCGGACAGTCGATTTACTTCGCGGTTCTGGCAATCATTGCAACAATCCTTAGGGACAAGTATTAACTTGAGCACCGCTTATCATCCACAAACGGATGGACAAAGCGAACGCACCATTCAAACCCTAGAGGATATGTTGAGGACATGCATCCTAGACTTCGGTGGAAGTTGGGATACTCATTTACCACTCATTGAGTTCTCCTACAACAATAGCTACCACAGCAGCATCGGATGTGCTCCGTTTGAAGCACTTTATGGTAAAAAATGTCGGTCTCCAATTTGTTGGACCGAAGTGGGAGATAACAGAATCACTGGGCCTGAACTTATTTAGGAAACTACTGATAAGATAGCCCATATACAACAGAGACTACAAGCAACACGTAGCCGCCAAAAGAGTTACGCAGACAAACGGCGCAAGCCATTGGAATTCGATGTGGGTGACCGAGTCATGTTGAAAGTGTCCCCATGGAAAGGCGTAGTTCGATTTGGGGCTAAAGGCAAGCTAGCACCTAGGTATGTCGGACCGTTTGAGATTACTCAACACATAGGTCCTGTAGCATATAGACTCAGACTCCCTGATGAGCTCAGCGGAGTACACGATGTGTTTCATGTATCAAATCTCAAGAGGTGCTTAGCAGACGAATCATTGATCATACCATTGGAAGAGATACAAGTTGATGAGCAACTACATTTCATAGAAGAACCTGTAGAGATTATGGAACGTGAAGTTAAGAAACTGAAATGAAGCCGTATCCCTATTGTAAAGGTTCGATGGAACTTCAAGCGTGGACCATAATTTACTTGGGAGCACGAGACAGCATGAGAACAAAGTATCCCCACCTGTTCGAGAAGTAAAGCCCAATTTTTATGCTTAAATTTCTGGACGAAATTTCTTTAACAAGGGGAGACTGTGACAACTAGTATCTGACCGGCCGGCAAGTCCGTACGGTATGTGTACTTTCAACAGTAACTATGTGTAAATACATGTGTGTAAACAGTACTTGTATTAACAGAATTCTAAATACAAGAAACAGTTGTGCGTATTTTAGTGTAAACTTAAATACTATAAGTACAACACGCATTTGAAACATTAGTTTTGTGTATTTAAGTGAAAACCTAAGTACAGTTAACACAACAGATCATGAGAAACAACAGTGTTCAAACGAATAACAATAACAAATCGGTTGCGATCTGATATCCATAGATGACAGGAATCAGATGGCCGACAATTCAATGTGAAAACAGGATGTATAGTTGAGTCCGACAGCGAGGAAATACAACTTAAAACAGTAATGAAGTGTCGTTTCAAAATAACGAACTGACAGTATGTTTGCGTGGGTGACGATTCACACAAACATATCTGTGAGTTTAACGTTCTGAAATGATAACTGGAAAGTTGAAAACAAAAGTCAGAAAGCCAAACCATCGACGTGTTCATTCGAATGACGATTAAACGAATACGCACGATGGTGACGCGATCTGACGAAACAAAAACGAAACATGACACGAACGACTCTAATTTAATAAAATAAAATAAATAACATTTTACAATTTTGAAACTCATCAAAATAATTAAATTAACTCCTTTTAAATTGAAAACATATAATTTACGCGTTACGTTCCGGAAACGCGACGAAAACACGAACCGAGCAAACGAAACTAACCCGAACTCACGCGGGGTATATAAACATCAAATGAATGCATTTCTTTCATTTCTCTCAACTTACTCTCTCTCTAAAACCCTCAACCCGTCCATTTCTCTCTTTAGAAACAAAACCACCATTAATGACCTTCAAAGCTCCATAACTCCTTCAATTCTCAACGAAATTCGGTGATTTTTGAACCCACGCGTAGCTCTTGATGTCCTCTACCTGAAAGTACAAGGTATCTGAAGATTCTACCACTGGAAAACGAGGTAATGATGCATGAAAGACCACGAAAATTAGGGTTTTTGTGTGTGTTTGGTTCGATCCACTTATATAAACGGCTAGCCACCTCTCTTGTTGAAAACACACACACCTCAACAGCCCTAGCTGATACACCACAACATGAGAACCACTATAGTAGCCAGATGATCGATGATGATGGGAAACCGGAGGTGCAGGTTCGCTTAGCTGATGATGCAGCCGAACCAGGGCTCCACGAACCCTGCTAGTCGACTTGAGTTAGCCGAACCTTTTCAATATGCACGAACCATTACCAGCGAACCTCCTCGTCTACGAACCTGTGATCAGCAAGTACCACGAACCCTTGGATGCATCACACCATGGCCGAACCATTTGATCATGTGAGCCAAACCATTTCATGCAGGCGAACCCTTTGTTGTCACCAAAGTCAGCCGAACCCTAGAACCATCAATAGCCGAAGCCTTTTTGCCTTAACATGGCCGAACCTTGTTCTATACCCGACAAACCTTTACTAGCGAACCACCAGGCGAACCTAGATGACACCGAACCTTCTTCCCTGGAAACCAAAAGCTTCGCTGCCCTGAGTGGCTGAACACTTGGTTATACGGCTGCCACACTTGTTGGTTCGAACAACAATATGTAGTTCCTCCTTTGCTTGGGCCACACCCTAATACCACACAAGTAAACCACCGGGCCCATTTTCTACGTACCCATCGGCCCAATTTTGTTACCTTGGCCCAATTCTCTGCCAAAGCCATTTGTAGCCCATATCCTACGGCCTAATAGTGACCCAGCCTAAGGCCCATATATTAGGTCCATGCATCATCCACGAGCCCAACACCAACAAACCCGTCCAATAAGATTCTGTCCAGCACAAATCACATCGGCCCATGTTAATTTAGTAGACCCAAGCCTTGTACAATCCGGCCCAAACACTAAGGATTTACCTATACAGTGTCTTGAGCCCAAATAGTTGGACACACATACCATTGGGCCATGTAAATCTATCGGGCCATGTGAAGCAAACAGCCCAAGGCCACATGGATTAATTGGGCCATTATGATCCATTCGGCCCAATATTAATTGAATAAAACCATATAATGACAATGCTAACAAACTCACTTAACATGCATGAAATCCAAATGTGTGAGATTTTATTTCAAAGTGGATGAATTAGTGTGTTGAAACAATTGATGACTTCTAATTGTACATTAGACTCAAACTACATTGATATAAGTAGTAATAAATACTACTTCAAAGGAATTGGGCCGAATGAGGATTGAGACCGAGAGATAATAACAAAATAGGAATAACACATACACGCATACAAGACCTTATAACTTATACTTATAAGTTAAATACTATGTGAAATCAATACAGGATCGTGAAAACATAACAAATACAATCAAGGAGCGCGTACATTCTTCATTTAAGCTAAGTCAACCACTTCAATAACAAGGTGAGTTCATATGCCCCTTTTCTGTAATCTTAACTGATTTTAAACTCTCGAGGCTGAGAAACATGCTTACTTTTATTTATTTAAAAGTTTTGCTTAACATGTTACTTATACTCTGATTTAGATAATATTACACTGTTTATTATCGCTTATCATTGTATGCATGCTTGTATGATCATGAGTTAACGGGGAAACTCAGATGAATATGATAATATAACTTCATAATCATCCACACATTTGAATAACATAGTTGTAAGATTTTATCTTACACACTTAGTTATTCCTACATGAGCAAACATTGAGACAATTCATACACAAACAAACAATGAGAACAATTACAGAGGAACATGATGACACGGCACAATACATGAATGATTAGAAGATAAATATCTTCTTAATATCATTCCACGTTTAAATTGACTAAGTGTGATAAGTGTAGTACTTATAACACTTAGTTACAACTTAAAAACATACTATGTGATAGTATAGAGCCTTTGGTATCCACCACCTGCGTCACTTAAGGGTAATAAGACTTGTTCTTACTACGGCTTAAGGATTACATGGTGAACATATGGATTATATTGAATGATATTCATGATAACGTAACTTCATGATAACAATATCATTCACACAATGATTAACATAATTTAATAAGACAAGTTCTTATTTAACTTTGTTAATCACACGGAGAACATCCCACATGGAGAACAGCAACAACATCGATGTACATCATCCATCGTTACCTGTGGACTACTACACTGAGGAATTTATTTTCTATCATGTCATATTACTAGTAACAGTTTCGATGAAGGCAATGGGAACAAACGGTGATAGAGGTAAATCGGATGCACTGAAATCTGATTACGTGAGGATTGCAATTGATTCGTTTTAGGCTCTATGCACTGCAAGATGAGAACAAATGACAAACAGTTAACTAACACTTTTAATAATTAAAAGTGAAACAACAGTTAACCCTCAGACAATAGAATAATACAAGGAACAGATTAAGTAAATCTAATATCCTTTCTACATATATGGTTATCAATACTTCGGTTTGATAACTACAACGCTATCATCATATTATTCTATACATGAAATCACAGGTGACCGACAATGAGACAAACATGTGGAATGGGAATGGAAATCAATAGTTGTATTGCAAGTAGTTGGAGTTCTAGTAGTGATGTGGTGGGATGTTGGCTAGGGTTTAGTTCCCTTACATATGCCCTATATATAAGCATCACTACTAGGATGATATATTACTTGTAAATATAACTATTGAGAAGCCATTTGGGTGAACAGGTGAATCAAACAATATACAAGCAACATTAATAACATTGTGATTGTGCATGTGAATGAATCAAGGTTTTCAACTAACATACTTATGAACTCACCAACCTCACGTTGACTTTGTTTAAATGCATGTTTTCTCAGGTGACGAACAGGTGTAGGTACTTACATGCAAGGATTAAGCTAGAGGACTTTTAGACGACCTAGCTTTATTTAGCGTTGCATGGTTTTGGTGACAAGAACAATGAATCATCTTTTGTATATCTTGTACAGATACAAGATATAGTTACATTGATTCTTTTGATTGATTTGCTTGGTTAAATTATGAACGATACATTGTAATTTAATATTGTAATTCCATATCATTGATGTGTTAGCATTTCTCAATTATTTATCATGTGCTAAGTAACAATCTGTTCATTCTATTATCACTCACGATATCGCGCCCCGGGAACCATCCGCCCCATGGGAAAACCCGATCCGTTCCCGCCGGCTCGGGGTGTGACAGATTGGTATCAGAGCCATGGTTATAGAGAAATATAGGTCATATTACTTTAACGGTTTGGCCTAGACTATAACCTAGGGACCCTCATATAGAGATCATGTGACATAGGATTCTATTTGCATGTGTCTTCTGCATCTGATCACTGCACTAACCGATTTCTTTTCGGTTATGATCATAATGCCGCCGAGAAGACCACCACAAGCTTTATTGCCACCACCACCATAGGACTCTGCTCCTCATTCTTCTACACCGACACCGCCTGACTCTCCTACACAACCACCTCCTCCTCCACCTCCACCAGTTCTTCAGTTAGACCCTGCTACTATAGCACTGGCCACACTGTTGACCAGTCAGTTGAGGGATGCGATTCCCGAGATGATGAACCAGATCAACACCAACAATAGCAACAACGTTGCTAACTCATCTGGAGAAGGCAACGGCAACACCCGCCAGCAACAGGAGTATGCCTACAAGAACTTTGTAGGTTGCAAGCCACCTAACTTTAGTGGCAGTGAGGGTGCTGTTGGATTAATCCAATGGATTGAGAAGATGGAAACCACCCTTGACATCAGTGGCTCTCCTGAGCAAAACAAGGTCAAGTATGCTACGGGTTCATTTCACAAAAGAGCGTTAACCTGGTGGAACGCTCAAGTTCAGATCAGAGGCCGGGATGAGGCCCAGGCTATGCCTTGGGATGACTTTAAGGCTATGCTGCAGGCAGAGTTTTGCCCTAGGAATGAACTGAAAAAGGTTGAGACTGAACTGCTTAACCTAGTCATGGTTGGCTCTGGGCATCTGGCCTACACCACCTGCTTTCACGAGCTTGCTACATTGGAACCGGATGTGGTGCCAACACTTGAGAAGAGGATTGAACGGTATGTTGGTGGACTGCCGTCTTGCATTCAGAGCCATGTGATTTATGCCCACCCTACTACCATGAAGTTAGCTGTTACTCTGTCAGCATCCCTGACAGATGGTTGCTTCTGGTTGCTTCAAGAAAGAGGCTGACTCAGCCAAAGCTGGAACTTCAAAGAAGTCGGATAAACGTCCGGCTAAGAAACAAAAGGTGGCTAGAAACTTTGATGTCACTACTCAAGCTCCAATGCTCAACCAGCCTCCACCACTGCAGATCAGAAAGCTATACACTGGCACTGCACCCTTGTGCAACTCATGCCAGTATCATCATCTACCGAACATCTAGTGTAGCCAAAGCCAGTATCATCTTGTAGGAGTAGTCCTGATGATGGCGGGTGTTACCGCTGCCTTCTCCAGATGAGTTGGCGTTGTTGTTGCTGTTGTTGCTATTGATCCTTTTCATCATCTCGGGAATCACATCCCTTAGTTGACTAGTCAGCTGAGTGGCCAGTGCTATCGTAGCAGGATCCAACTGATGAAAAGGTGGCGGCGGAGGAGGAGGAGGAGGTTGTGCAGGAGAGTCAGTAGGTGAAGGTGTAGATGAGTGCGGTGCTAAATCATGTGGTGGTGGTGGCAGTATAGCTGGTGGTGGTCTTCTCGGCAGCATTCTGATCATAACCGAAAGAAAATCGGTTAGTGCAATGATAAGAAGCAGAAGACACATGCAAATAGAATCCTATGTCACATGATCTCTATATGAGGGTCCCTAGGTTATAGTCTAGGCCAAACCGTTTAAATAATATGACCTATATTTCTCTATAACCATGGCTCTGATACCAATCTGTCACACCCCGAGCCGGCGGGCTGGATCGACTTTCCCGTCGGGCACAAAGTTCTCGGGGCGCGATATCGTTTGATAATCGAAATGATCAGATTGTTTACATAGCACATGATAAATAAATGAGAAATGCTAACATGACATTAAATAGAATTACAATTTTAAATTACAATATATCGTTCATAATTTAACTAAGTAAATCTATATAAAAAGAATCAATGTGGTTATATCTTGTATCTGTACAAGATATTAAAAAGATGATTCACTGTTTTGTCATCAAAAATATGCAACACAAAATGAAGCTAGGTCTTCTAAAAGTCCACTAGCTTAGTCCTTACATATAAGTAACTACACATGTTCGTCACCTGAGAAAAACATGCATTTTAAACAAAGTCAACACTAGGTTGGTGAGTTCATAAGTTTGATAATTGAAAATCTTAAATGTTCATAAGCACAGTCACAATGTTTCACATGATTCTTGTAATGATTGATTCACATGTTCCACCCAATGGACTCTCCTTAGTTGTATGTACAAATGGTGTGACACCCGATCAAGCATGCTTATATATAGGGCATACGAAAGGGTCAAGCCCAGACGCCATCCCACCACATGCTCAATCAAGTTTCACACTACTTGCAATACAACTATGGATTTCCATTTCCATTTCCCATATGTTTAACTTGTTTGATGTGTATCCATCTGTTTATGTTCATCACCCGGCCAGTTGTAATTCACCTGTCGTATCACATGTAGATATAATATGGGGGTTTTGTTATCAACCCGAAGTATTGATAAACCCTGTATGTATTAAGGAGTTTAGATTAATTAAATCTATTCCTTGTATTATTCTATAGATTGTTGGGTTAACTGTTAATCACTTTTAAATATTAAGAGTGTTAGTTAACCGATTGTCATTTGTTCTCAACTTGAAGTGCATAGAGCCTAAATGGGAGTCCATTGTGATCCTCACATAATTAGATCACAATGCATTCCAATTTATCTCTATCACTTTGTATTCTCATAGACCTCAACCAAAACTAATACTAGTAGTGGAACATGAGAGGAGATCAATTTCTCAACCTACTAATCAATAGGATTCCGTTGGATTAATTACAATATTCCTGCAGATTAATATCACCATGTGACGCTTTCCCAGAACCTGACTTGAAGTCGCCCTGTTACCGATCGTACGTTACCGGCCAATGAAATTACGAGTAACATACCGACCTACGCGCCGGAGGTTTGTCAAACCTATGGTACCACTATGCTATTGTCGGTTTAGTCACGTCAAACTAACTGGTCAGCGATTATAAAGGGGCTTACATGATCAATTTCACATTGGCACATGATTGAAATGATATAATACAACAGTTCAATAGTAATTAATTGTAATGTGTTCATCAATGTAATGGTTCTCAATGTTATATGTTCTCATTGTTATTAACAAGATTGAATAAGAACGTGCCTTATTACATTATGTTAATTTTAGTGTGAATGATGTTGTTATCATGAAGTTATATTATCATGATTATCATTCCTTGTTATCCCATGAAATCACCATGTTGTCACTAAGCTGTGATAAGAGCTAGTCTTATTACAATTAGTCGACTCAGGTGGTGTATGATTCTTGTTCCATGTTATTCTGTAATATGTGTTGAGTTGTAAAGTTAAGTGTTATAAGTACTTGTCCTATTACACTTACTTAACTCTTGTATTGAATGTAATTTAAAGATATATATTATCTTTGTAACATTTATATGTTTGCCTGTGATTATCCCGATGTTTGTTCGTGTAAGAATAACTATGTGTTGTTAGAAATAATCTGACAACTATGTTATTCTGGTTTGTCGATGAATTATGAAATTATCTTATCATATTCATCTTAGTTTTTCCCTGTCATATCATGATCACACAAACATGCATACAATGATAAGCGATAATAAGCAATTTAGTATTATTTAAATCAAAGTATAAGTAGTATGTTAAGCAAAACTTTTAAATAAATAAAAGTAAGCAAGTTTCTCAGCCCCGTGAGTTTAAAATCAGTTAAGATTAAAGGAAAACGGGGCATATGAACTCACCTTGTTGTTGAAGTGGTTGACTAAGCTTAAACAAGAAATGTACGCGCTCTGTGTTGTTCTCGTTGTGTATTCACGTCCTGTATTGATTTCACGTTGTATGTAATTCATAAGTATAAGTTATATGAATTTATGTGTGGGTGTGTGTGTGTGTTAGCCTTAGGGTGGGCTAACACTCACGAGTCTCGGTCTTGGTCTTCATTCAGCCCTGATTACTTATTAAAGATTTAGAAATTATTAAACCTACTAGGTTTAGAATAACACACTTTGTTATTGGTTTTAATTTCCACTTGAGTCATTGTCATGACAAAAATGTGCTAAGTATAAACTTATATTTTTGTTTAATTGTTACTAATCATTAGTATCTTGTATCACAAGCTTGTATTCTAATTGTTTCCCCTTGTCTCAACACTTAACACATTTGTTACCATTCTTAGTTCACTTATTTGTAAATGTTAGTTCTCGTCTTAAATCAAGTGAGCCAATTATTATGTGGTCCGACTAATTCACCTGGGCCGAATGATTTGTGTTGGGCCCTAGTATTAAGATTGGGCCGCAACTCCCATGGGCCTTTTTACTTAGATGTAGGCCAATTCAATGGGCCTTGGGCCAATGAAGCCATAATGGCTGAATTTTCGAAATGGGTCAGGTTCAATGGATTGGATTATGTCCATGAGCCGAATACAAGAACATGGCCCGGTTATGCCTAGCTTGAACTGTGGGATTTGGGCTGAAATAGATTTGATGGGCCGAACTAAATGAGTGGGTCGAACAACCAAGTGGGCTGGTTACCCTTTTCTGGACAAATAAGCCTAGTAGGTCGAAGAATGAGCGGACACCGATCCAACTCAGCGAACCTCCGAGTTGTGTTGGTTTAGGTTCGGCCATGACTTTGACCAGCTGGCCGAAGGTTAGTCTATGGCCAGAAGGTTCGCAGCTCCTCCGGCTCGGCTGTTGAGAGTTCGGTAAATTGGGTTGCCAGCAAAAAGGTTCGTGTCTCCACCTAGGTTCGGCTCTCATGCTCGGCCAACACTGGATTCGTTTAAAGGAGTAGCAGGTTCGTCCAAATGCAGGTTCGGCTACCACAGCCACAGGTTCGCTGGTGTCTAAGGTAGCTGGGAGGTTCGTTCAGCATATGTATGGTTCATAGCCCTTGCATGGGGTTCGGGAGACGTGTGGGTTCGCTGCTACTACCATGTTCGTCATCCCGAAGGTCGCTTAGCATGCTGAACGCAGGTTCGCCTAGGGTTTCTGCTTGGGTTCAGCCGGCTAGTCACAGCATGAGGTTCGCCGCCCCCATAGCTGTGCACAACAGGTTCGTGAGGGTGAGTCGGCCAACGCAACCCACCAGGGTTCGGCCAAGGACCGCGAACTTGTGTTTAGTGCCATCATCTTCATCGAACTGGTCGTGGTTGAAAGGATGGCCTAGGGTTGGTACCATGCGTAGGCTGGTTCCATTGGGTATCAAACGTGTGTATAGCATGGCCTTTAAACCGTGAGGGGGTTGGATTGCAAAAGACGGTGAAAAACCCTAATTCCCGTGATATTCGTGACTCCATACCTCGAATTTAGCCGGTTAAAACTCCAGATCAGTTGTACTTCTAGGTAGAGGATCTCCCAAGCTTCGTTTTGACACCAAGAACACCCGATTTCGTGGAGAAACGAGTGAGTTATGAGGATTTGGAGAGTGATTCTCCTAGAGAGAATAGGTTCGTGGAAGTGCTTTTAGAGTGAGGTTGGAGCTGCCATAAATGAGGAAAAACACCCTCATTTGGTGTTTATATACTCCGGGGTATTCGGGTTCGTTTCGGTTGCTCGGTTCGCGTTTTCGTCGCATTTCCGGAACTTTACGCGTAATTTATTTGTTTTAAATAAAAGATTAGTTTAATTATTTTGATGAGTTTCAAAATTGTAAAACATTATTTATTTTATTTTATTAATTTTATTATCGTTCGTATCGTATTTCGTTTTCGTTTCGTCAGATCGCGTCACCATCGATCGTATTCGTTCGAATCGTCATTCGAACGAACACGTCGATGATTTGGCTTTCCGACTTTTGTTTTCTACTTCCCAGTCATCATTTCAGAACGTTAAACTCACAGATATGTTTGTGTGAATCATCAACCACGCAAACACACTGTCAGTTTGTTATTCTGAAACGACACTGCAATATTGTTTTAAATTGTATTTCCTCACTGTCAGACTCAACTAAACATCCTATTATCACATTTTTTTCACACTGATTTGTCGGCCATTTGATTCCTGTCATCTATGGATATCAGATCGCAACCAATTTGTTCTTGTTATTCACTTGAACACTGTTGTTTCTCGTGTTTCGTTGTATTATTTGTACTTAGGTTTTCACCTAAATACTAACAACTTTTGTTTCAAATGAGTGTTGTACTTACAGCATTTCATGTTTACACATAAATACATACAACTGTTTCTTGTATTTTGAATTCTGTTAATACAAGTACTGTTCACAAACATGTATTTACACATAGTAACTATTGAAAGTACACATACCATACGGACTTGCCGACCGGTCAGGTACTAGTTGTCACAATGTGGCTATTGTAAACTAATTTGTTGGTGATTTTGGGTGATATTGGCATAGATCTACTGATGTTATAGTCTAAAAATGTGGGATTTGAGTTGGTTAAGTTATGCTGTCGATTTTCTAAACTTGCCATAAAAGGAACCTTTTATGTTGCGTGACATACATTTGTGATGATCTAGACATGTTAGGTATGTCTATATGTTGTCAAATCCATATTGGACTGTTTAGAAATACATTTGGGTATTTGATTTTGTGAAAAGACGATTTTCGAAAAACTTGCTATATATGGAAACTTTTGTAAATCAAAAGTCGGGTTTTGATGTTTCGGCATGATTTGATGAATTGTGATTATTGAAATATGTTTAAAAATGGTTTTTAACATATTTGGATACTTTGGTTTTTGAAAACAAGCATTTAAACGGATACTTTCCAAATAAGGAAACTTTATTTGGGCAAAATGGCATAAATGGCGATTTATGCGTAAACGATATACTTTAGGTGTTTGAACGTGTTTTTATTAACATATTAAAGCTATTAGCTTTATGAAATGGAAATTCATAACTACACTTTCCTAAAATGGAAATTTTCCAAAAATGGTAACTTTTATGATTCTTACACGTCACTTAAGTGAACGTTGTACGATTAGAGTCATAGGATGCATGTAGGTGTCCTACTTATACTTATGACACATAATCAAACTAAACACAACAAACGCATCACCAATGATTCACCGAGTCAACACCAGTCAACACACACACACTTGGTTGAGCACACCGACACTTGGAGTTGAATGGGATACAACACACCACAAAACACAGACTTACACCTATATGGTTATAGGTGCATACTAGCAGGTGCTAGGATTCACAACACGTGAACATATACACACCGGAACTGCTTTATCAGCTGAGTTCACGGCCCTTTTTAATCTTTTCTACCTTTAGAGGAGAAAACATTGCATGATAAATTGTTTTTGAACAACAACTCATTTTAGTTAAATATGGACATGCTTTATCACTATATGTATATGTGTGAAACACATCACAAACTCAAAGTCCTCGCGATACTCCTCAGACTGTTAGTAGCGTGGAGCGCCTAGTGTGGTAATCTTGAATACTACTATTTGGGCCCAACAAGCCCCGCCTATCACGCCTGGCATGCCAACCTGACTGGAGGTCGGAATGAATGCAATATTAACTAATACACTTTTCCATTGTCTTGTGATGGACATGGTGGGAGGCACAACTGTCAACTTCGGTACGAACACGCATATAATATAACTGTATTGACTAGTTATCAATCGATACTGCATTGTAATGATATGTAAATAAGCAACTCTTACTTTAAACATTTTTGATGTTTACTGCTTATGAAAAACTTGTGCTCTCACCAACCATTGTGTTGGCCCTTTTACTCGCACGTTTTCTCAGGTAACTAAGGCACGCACACGAAGGCTAGGATGCTATGATGGAGTCCATGCATCAGTTTAGTGTCTTAGGTCATTTGGGAACATTTAAACACTGTTTTGTTATGTAATGTTGATTACTTAAACCGCTTCCGCACTATTACTCTTTATGATTTCAAAACTGTTTAAAACTTATGCTTCGACAATTTAAACTTTTACCTCTACAACTCTAATTTCATAAAATAGTTTTGTCCAAGTATTTGGATGTACGTACGCAACCAGACATGTAGGTCTCGCAAATGTGTGACCGGAGACTGCGATCCTGACAGTCCAGTCACGCCCATGGAAAGGCCGGGGTGCGACGGATTGGTATAAGAGACTCCAGTTATTGCTAATTAGGTTTGAATTTAGTGAACTTAGTCTATAACCATTAGTCACCACACAACACATAGTGTATAGTATTGTTATACTTGCATACATGATCGTACATATACTTATTACGCACATTATTGTTGTTGCGTCACCATCGCCATCGCATGTGATTGCACATGACGAGGAGGAGCCGATAGCTCCAGCATTACCCGTATCACCACTACCGGTGACCATAGAGTCACTAGACCAGCATCCCCTACCATTAGATGATCTCTTGTAGGATTCCGATGAGTATCCTGAGGAATATCCCGATAACGACTCTGACGAGGATCCTAAGGAGGACCCTGTGGAGGAGTCACCTGACTGTGCATCACCCATGTTAGAACCACCTGAGCCTAAGAGGCAGTGTCCAAAATGACTTGGGACCTGGCCTGGGCAGACTATCGGATCGAGTGTCTCGCAGAGGAATGGAGGTATACGAACACTCGACACGCAGAACTCTGTAGCAAGGTCAACAAGATTGATCAGGATATGACCCGGTTGATCGCACTATTCCAGGCGGCCGAAGACCGAGCTGCCATCGCTAAAGCTAGAATCGAAGAGCTAGAGAACAGGATCCCCGATCCAGTTCCAGAAGAGCCTGACACTGAGGAAGATGAACCGACAGAAGATGTTTATTCTGATTCCACCATCGATAATGCCTTCGATTAACTTAGCATAGACCTAGTAGGGACGGGTTTTGTCCTTGTGTTGAGCAGTTAGGGAGTCTTAATGTTTTGATATTAATGAATTATAACCAGTACAACTTATTATATATCAAGACTATAATCTGTTATTGAAAATCTTGTCTATGCCAACCAATACTTGCTTTTCTTGCAAACGATTCACACACACTATTTTAATCCCTAGAAATACTCTACCACTTATTTTCGCTACGAAGATCATCGCTGGGAGACGCGGAGGGCGCAGGAATGTGGGAGGACGCTGAAACATAAACCTCACCACGGCCGAACTAAACGCCCTTATCAACGAACGAGTAGAAGAGCCATTTGTTGCACGGGAACCTACTCGCAATCCAAACCCACTGAACCAAGGTGATGAGTCTTATTTCACATTCATCTTGCACCACAATCACTCATTTCCATTTCAACACGTTTACCCAATACTGAATCAAATACTATTCTTTGCATATCTCAGGAGCAAACCTCCACCCACCTCTCTGCCCATTCAAAATGATCCTGGACTTCAAACCCCACTCATTCAATGACACTAAGGGTGCCGTCAGACTATTACGCTGGATGGAAAAGGCGGAGTCGGCCTTTGCCATGAGCAAATGTAGGAACGAACATAGGGTCAAGTTCGCTGCTGGAACTCTTGAGGGAGCTGCCCTCAAATGGTGGAAAGCAAATTTTCAAAAATCTAGGGCTCGATGTAGCTAACGCCCTACCTTGGGATGAATTCAAAACGATGTTGAACCGCAAATATTGTCTTCACGGTGAAGTGCAGAAACTGGAAACCGAATTCTTGAACCATAAGATGATTGGTTCCGAGGTCGAGGCTTACACTGCCCGATCATATGAACTGGCACACCTGTGCCCGGAGATGGTAACACCACCTTACAAGCTCATTTAGAAATATATTGACGGACTGCCACCTCAAATTCAGGGAATGGTACTTTCTGCTGACCCCATTACCGTACATCAAGCTATGCGACTAGCCCATAAGCTCACTGATTCAGCCATCGCACAATGACTCTTACCACCCCATGGTGCTGTAGCCAAACCGACCGATAACAAACGCAAATAGGAAAACACCCTGAGCAAACCTTCCACTCTTCAACCACTACCTCAGCAACGTAAGTTTGGGTCACTTCAAGCTTACACACCACCAATCCCAACAAACTAAAACTCAAGAGCTTGTGCAGGCAAGCACCCCAAGCGCAAAAAATGCAACTTACACCATGCCTTGGGACAATATGGATCTATCCGATGCCAACGTTATGGCAACAGAGGACACCTCGCCAAAGACTATAGGGTGAACTTTTAGCAAAGACCCCACAGCAGCAACAACAACAACTCAAAGCACCAAAAGGGCTGCTTTGAATGTGGAAAACATGCGCCCTTCAAGAAAGACTGCCCACATTTGAAGAACAACAACGGGAACAACAATGGTCAGAAGGGATGAGCCTTCGTGATCGGGGCTAATGAAGCTAGAAAGGATCCCAACCTCGCCGCAGGTACGTATCTCCTAAACAATCATTACGCTTCTGTACTGTTTGATACTGGAGGTGAGAAAAGTTTTATGTCTAAGGACTTTGGTGAGATGCTTGCCATAACCCCAACACCTTAAGAGGTTGAATACACTATACACTAGGCAGTTTTGATGTTTTAGTAGGCTTGGATTGGTTGTCTGATAACCAAGCCGAAAACATTGGCCACGACAAGGTTGTGCGCATACCTCTCCCTAGTGGAGAAACCCTAGACATTAACGGCGAAAGGAGCGACACTACTTTGAATATCATCTCGTGCATGAAAGCTAACAAATGCCTACGAAAGGGATACAAAGCCATACTAGCATTGATCACTGACAAGACTGAAGAAGAGAAGAAAATAGAAGACATCCCAGTCGTTTGCGACTATCCTGACGTATATCCTGAGGATCTACCAGGGACTACCACCACCTCGACAAGTGGAGATCCGCATAGACCTCGCGCCGGGAGCAGCACCTATCGCACGAGCACCCTATCGACTTACACCTTCGGAGATGCAGGAACTGTCCAATCAACTCCAGGAGTTGTTGGGCAAGGGTTTAATTAGACCAAGCTTCTCACCTTGGGGAGCACCGGTCTTATTCGTGAAGAAGAAGGATGGCATGTTTTGAATGTGCATCGACTACTGCGAGTTAAACAAAATGACAATCAAGAAACGTTACCCCTTAACTCGCATTGATGATCTGCTCGATCAACTGCAAGGATCAAGTTACTACTCTAAGATTGTTGGAATATAGGGACTGATGAGCAAAACCACTGAAGCCACATACCTGAATAAAACCACGGAAAGACAAGCCGTAGATGACTCTCTTCCGATTGAAGAACTGTTTCAGCATCGGAAGACTCTCAGCGGAAGCTTCGCCAAGAAGAAGTGTCGCTGATCTTATTTCCCTCAGAAGACAATAGGTGATCATTGGAAGAAAACCTCTACATCGAAAGAAGTCAAATGACTCTAAAAACAATCTTCTCTTCCCAAATAACTGAATACTTAATATGCTTCCGATGAACAACTTCCGAAAGAATAAACGCTGAACTCCAGTACATCTACATCAACATCGGAAGACCTGAAGACTACTGAAGATTCTCATTCCATTGTAGTTGACTTTGTGTTTGTATTAGTCTGGTTGTATCAGTGTCTGTAGTAATGTCAGCTATTTGTCTTATTATTTCTTGTCTTGTATCACATAATGTTTAGGTATTTAAGTCCCAACATTCTCTGAATAATTAAAGATTTTCTTCCCCAAATTTCCTTCTGCTTTCTATCTCTTATCTTCTCTCTTTCTAGGCAAGAAAACCAAAACAAAGAAAATAACTTGTGCAAAACTTTATAGGGAACTGAAACCTAACCTTTGACTAAGTGTCTAAAGAAATTGTTCCTGGTTAAACAGCTACTACTCGAGGTTCTTGTAGTTCAACAATTGGTATCAGAGCCTTGTCCTTATTCTTGGTTTAACCATCAAGAGTAAAACTCAAAGCTTTCACTAATATCTAGTTGTTTTAGTTTTTTTGCACTCTATCTCTTTCGTCTTTCTTGTTTCTTTATACTGTAGGAGTTTGATTTTTGAACTAAACTGTGTTCAAAAGTCATTCTAACAAATCACCTTGAGATCTCAATACTATTTGCTCATAACTATTTGTGAACCAATGGCAGAGAAATTTACTATCGATCCCCATAACACCGGTTCTGCCACGAAGCCACCAATCTTGGTCAGGCATCAATATAACATTTGGCAGAGGCTAATGTTACACTTCCTGTCTAATAATCATACAGGATGTTGGAAGTTTGTCATGTTCGGACCGCATAAACCAACGGTCTTGGACACGGAGACCGGAGACGATGTCCCGAAAGATCCTCGGAACTACACCGAAGAGGATTACCAGAAGTTGGAGATTGATGCAAAGGCACATGCTCAGTTGGCTAAGGCCCTTCCCAATGAAATATACTCTGGTCTTCTTCACCATGAGTCTGCTAGAGACTTGTGGGATGCTCTAAAAGAGAAATTCGGTGGTATCGAAGACGTTGTGGCTAATACCAGGGAGATATTAGCTCAACAATACAAGACATTCTCCCAACTAAATAATGAGCCACTGACTCAGCAACTTGAACGATTCATTTCTCTCTTAAGTGAATTAAAACTTGCTGGTCAAGTGTACCCGTCTATCTCGGTCTTGAACCGCTTCCTGAGATCTCTGCCTGAAAAATGGTAAACCTATTCCATTGTCATGAGATCCTCTCCAGACTTTGGCAAGCTCTCGCTTACTCAACTTCATGGTAAGTTACTCACATTTGAGCGAGAGATTGACAATAAGAGAAAACTCATAAAATCTGGTAAATCAGCGGAAGAGTATGTGCAAGGGAACACAGCTCTTTTAAGTCATAACCCTGAATCAAATGATCAGGGTTATGATGAATATATCAACATAACCACTGGCATCACTTCTTTTTCTTCCTGTGATGACCATTTCTGATCATCTGTGTTTCATCGTGGATGATCTCCATCAAGTTCCAAGTGATGACTTGGAAGAGATAGACATTCTTAACCAACTGACCCTCTTGAGCATAAGAACAAATCAGTTCTACAAGAGGACCGGAAGGAAATTTCCTGGCATTCAAGGGAAAACCAGGTTCAATCTAAATAAGGCTAAGGCTCAATGCTATATATGCCATGGCACTTGACACTTCGCCAGAGAGTGCAAAATTGCTCCCCACTCAAATCCTTCACCGTATGTGACTTTTCCCAACTCACAATCACATACTTCTTCTGCACCTTTTTCTTCTTCTTCTTCATCTTCCTTCAGAAGGCACAACAATCCCCAGGAGTCATCACATATTGTACAGACCCCTCCTCCTACTAATGTACAATATGTACAAGCTACCAATGGTAGCATGTATCAACTTACTCCTGCACCTCTTCAAATTGTTGCTCCACCCTCTTCTCAAATAAATATACTAGGCCCTGCTACTCAATCTTCTTCTTCCAGTCAACTGGCTCTCTTTACCCAAAAGTATGTCAACTGGAGCAGTTTGCCTGAAGATGTAGGCTATGCCCTCATCACCTCTGAACCAACAGATTTCGCTCTTATGGCGGTTGGTGATGACTCTTCTCTTTCTGAACAACCTGCTGCAGACACTCGTGATGCACATGTATCTTCCTCCACTCTAGAAAAACTATGTACCAATGCGTGCATAGAGGCTTTTGCAAAAATAAAGAAAGCCAATGTGTTTCTTCAACAACAAAATCAGGATTTGGAGCAACTTCTTGACGATAAAAACTCTGAAATAGAAAAACTAATAAAGAATAAAGACAGTCAAATCTCTGTCCTAATGACTGAAAAGTCCAACCTACAAGCTCTATTTGATTTGCAAATTAAAAAATATGCAACTTGTAGAGATGAATTGTCTCAGACCAAGGTTAGCTGTGACAAGTGGGTTGAATCCTACAAAGGTTCAAAATGCTTTTAAGTAAACAAGTTCACAGCAAGGCCAAATTTGGAATCGGGTTTAATGATAATAGTCCCCCTGAGGACTACACCCCGATTGACAATAAAATAAATGAGACTGATTCTGAGCCCATTTCTCCCACCTTTCTTCCAGATGAAATTCCATCTATTACAATCACACCTCCAAGAGTGTACCAACCTCAACAGTTTCTCACGTTTGTTTATCCCACTGAAACTAACATTGAGAGACAGGAGGAAACACCCTTGGAGAATGATCAAAATAAAAATGCTTTTGAACAAACTGAGACTACTCCTACCATGAGCTCTACTCAAAGTTCGAAAGGTACAAGTGTTCATAAGACCTCTGATAATCATGATGCCCGCCTTGACAAAGGAAAGAGGCCCATGATTAACATCAGATTTCCTCCTTCTCATCCTCAACCCCCTTATCCAATAATGAAGGCAAATAAGCCTTTCATCCCAACCACTCTTCTCTGTCTCCTGCTTGTCAAAAATGTATTAAGTGTAATCATACTACAGAAAATTGTTGGACAAAAACTCTGCTGTAGAAAGCAAGAGAAAAACAAAATGCTGAAAGATTTAAAGCCGAACAGGGTTCTTCAACTAAAGGAAAATTTCCTAATAAAATGAAGAAATCAAAGAAGGCTAATTAATTTTCAGCATCTTCTCATTCATCACCTCACTCTTCTTCTCCTTCACTTGCTTCACCAAGTCCTTCTATCCTTGTAACACCCCCATCTTATCCCATGGTGATTCCTGATGCCCATCCTTCTACTGTTGTGAACCCTCCTTCCGTGGATTCTCAAATTAATATCCTGCATCAAAATCAGCAACAGCTAATATTGATGATGCAGAAATTGATGAATAAATCTCAGCAAAACAAATAAATATATTCTTCTTCTTCTAAAAATAAAATAAGACCCATATCTAACCAATTGCTATTAAATTGTCATGTGCAGAGACCTTCTTCAAACCAAAGTCATCTATGGTATGTGGACAATGGAGGCTCTAGGCACATGACAGGATGCAGATCCATTTTAAATAATTTCATTCCAATAAACGAAGGATCTGTTTCCTTTGAAAATAATGCAAAAGATTGGATAGTGGGGTCTGGTTTTGTCTAGGGTGAAAAATTGCACTTTAAAGATGTTAGCTTAGTTGAAAATCTCAAGTTTAATCTCTTAAGTGTTTCTCAAATATCTGACAAAGACTTTAGTTCATTTTCACCAAGCACAGTTGTAAAATCCTTTCTCCTGAAATAAATTCAAAAATAAAGATCTTAATTGATCAACACACCTTGCTTACGGCTAAAAGAAGTGGAAATGTCTACATTCTATACATGGCCACTGACTCTCAAATATCATCTCCTACTTGTTTGATAGCCAAAGCATCATCTTCTAAGACCGCTCTTTGGCACAGAAGATTCAGCCACCTCAACCACCAATCTCTTCATAAGCTTTCTACCCTTTCGTTAGTAAGAGGATTACCTTCCAAAGAATTTCACTTTGAAGGTCAATGTGAATCTGGCTTAAAGGGAAAGCAACATACAACATCACATAAGTCTATTGAGGAATCCAAAACAACTAATTGTCTCTATCTGCTTCACATGGATCTTTTTGGTCCAGTGAAGGTAGCCAGTTTGGCAAGAAAAAGATATTGTCTAGTTGTTATGGATGACTACTCAAGATTTTGCTGGACATTCTTTCTCTTCAGCAAAGATGAGACTTCTGATAAAATAATTGCACTTATCACTCAACTTGAATGACAATTTAGTCTTCCAGTTAAAACAATAAGGAGTGATAATGGGACTGAATTCAAGAACCAGTTTCTTGATAAGTTCTACATCTCTAAAGGAATCCTTAGACAATATAGTGTTCATAGAACTCCCGCTCAAAATGGAGTTGTGGAAAGGAAGAACATGAAACTTATTGAAGCTACAAGAACTATGCTTACATATTCAGGATTACCTTTATCCTTTTGGGCTGAGGCAGTAAACACTGCTTGCTATGTCTTGAACAGAGTTCACATTGTGAAAATACATAACAAGGTGCCTATGAACTTCTTCATAACATAAAGCCTCTCATCTCCTTCTTTAAAGTCTTTGGGTGTCCGTGTTTCATCTTGAACACAAAAGACTCTTTATCCAAGTTTGCTGCTAAAGTAGATTCTGGATACTTTGTTGGATATTCTCAGACCTTTAAGGCTTACCGAGCTTTCAATCTCAGGACCAAAATTGTTGAAGAAACTATTGATGTTAAATTCAATGAATCTGCTTCGACCTCATCTTTCCCCTCTGCTTTTGATGATCTCTTTAATCTTGAAAGCTTCACCTACATCTCTTCTACCCCTTCTTCCTCTTCTTCTTCAGAATCTTGTCAATATTCTGAAGATATATCTTCTCTTGAAGAGTGTTCTGTCTCTAAATTATTTTCCTTTCTTCCTTCTCATCAAATAAATTCTCAGGACCAAAGTAAACAGATATCTACTCCTTTATCCCCAGTCTTGGATAACACACCTGTAGATGTTCCTGAAAATGGTCATGTTTCCCCTCCAGAAAATTCTCCTGAGCATACTGAAAACTCACCTTCTTCCGATGCTGCCTCCTCCAATAACTGTTTGGACATAATTCCCTTCAGTAGCAATCATCCTCTAGAACAAATCTTAGGTGATCTACATAAAGGTTCTCAAACTAGGAGCCATATTTCAAACTTTTGTTTTCATCCAGCCTTCCTGTCCCAAGTTGAGCCATCCAAATATCAGGAAGCTCTCAAAGATAATAATTGGGTAGATGTTATGCAGGACGAACTGTTACAGTTCAAAAGGCAAAACGTTTGGACTCTTTGCCCCTTACCGGCAGGAAAATACCCTATCGGAACTAGATGGGTATTCAGAAAAAAACATATGACACAGGCATTGTGATAAAAAATAAAGCCCGATTGGTGGTGCAAGGTTACTGCCAAGAGGAAGGCATTGATTATGATGAAACTTTTGCTACTGTGGCCAGACTGGAAGCCATTAGACTCTTCCTAGCATTTGCCATCTCCCATAACATAAAGGTATATCAAATGGATATAAAAAGTGCATTCATGTAATAAAGGAGGAAATCTATGTGTGTCAACATCCAGGATTCGATGTTGTTCATCATCCTGATTGGGTGTACAGACTAGACAAAGCACTTTACGGTCTAAAACAGGCACCCAAAGCATGGTCTGATACTCTCTCTCAATTTCTTCTTTCTAATAAATTTTCTCGGGGAACCATTGATAAGACTTTGTTCAGTAAGAGGGTAGACAAGGAACTTTTGCTGGTCCAAATCTATGTCAATGACATCATTTTTGGATCAACAAAACCTTCCTTGTGTGGACAATTTTCTAAATTAATGTCTTCAAAGTTTGAAATGAGTGCTTTAAGTGAACTAAAAACATTTTTAGGACTCCAAGTAAAACAAACCCCAATGGGACTTTCATTCATCAATCAAAATACGTGAAAGATCTTCTAAATAAATTTGATATGAATGATTGCAAAATAAATTCTACCCCCATGGCTACAAGTCCTAGAATATGTCCAAATGAAATTGGTGAACCTGTAGATCAAACCCTCTACAGGTGCATGATTGGATCTTTGATGTGTCTTACTGCATCAAGGTCAGACATTATGTATGCAACATGTGTCTGTGCAAGATACCAATCAGCCCTCAAACAATCCCATTTATCATTTGTGAAGAGGATACTAAGATATATGAAAGGCACTCCAGTGCTAGGTATTTGGTATCTTGCTAACCAAACTTGTAAGCTTGTTGGTTTTTCACACAGTGATTATGCAGGATGCTCGCTCACAAGGAAGTCTACTTCGGGAGGATGTCAGTTCTTTGCAAATTGCTTAGTGTCATGGCAAAGTAAAAAAGCAAACATCGGTGTTAAATTCAACTGCTGAAGTTGAGTACATTGCAGCAGCTCATTGCACTGCCCAAATCCTTTGGTTGTGATATCAACTACTGGATTTTGGAATAATTGAACTAAAAACACCTCTCCTAATAGATAGCGAAGCAATTAAAAATATAATAAAGAATCTTGTCTACCATTCAAAAACTAAACATATAGAAATAAGACATCACTTCATTAGAGACTGTTTTGAAAAGGAACTAATTGTCCCAGAACATGTCTCTACAAGTGACCAAATAGTAGATATATTTACCAAACCCTTGGACTCTTCAACTTTTTCTAAGTTTGTAGCTAAATTAGGTATGATAAATATGACCTAATAAATGTGGTTAAGAATTTGTTTCTTAAACCCTTAAATAAATACATAAAAGGATAATCTTCTTTGATTATCCTAACAACGGATATATGATAAACCACTGATGAAAACATCTTCGTCTCTCTCAGTGGTTATCCCATAACTCGGATAGGAACAGTGGTTTTTATAACCACTGCTTCATATCTATCCGCGGTTACAGCTTCCGTTGTTACAAATTTAAACCTTTTTATGGTTTACTTCTCTTCTGAAGTCTCTTCTTCTGATGTTTCTTCTTCCAAGACTTCTAACTATGTCCTCTATCCATAGTTAAATCTCTTCCAAAAATAAAAATCTTCCAAAGATTAAATAATCTTTCTTATTTAAATCTTCCTTGCCCAAGTGGTTATCAAATCTCTTGATAATTACGCCCGATTCGGCCGTCACTAATCACTCTGCAAGATTAGACCTCTCACAGTTAATAGAATCGACACTCATTAATTGTTCTCACGGATCGATGCTATATTTCTATCCATTTTTATCCCTCCTACTCTTAATGACCACTGATCCTTCTTTCCTTATTTATATCAGTGGTTGTCTTCTTTAATCCATAAGTTCTTTCATAACAGTTTTTGATCATCAATTGATCCATAACACTTTTCCTTCAACGTCGATTCATCTGGTTGCTTCTCATGGCGAAGGACTACTGCTTTTCAGGCATGTTGCCTAGCATGATTCATTTCCACTGCTTCTGCTTGAGCTTTATGCTCATGATGGTGGTGTAACGGCATCGGACCAGGCTTCATTCCTGACAAAGAATTGTCTGTACTTCAGGGTGCGCATGAACGTACTTTGTTGTCGTTTGCTTCTTCTCTCTCGTGATCACCATTTTGTCTGATGGGTAAAAACCCTAAGGTAAAGCTTTTGATATGTTATAAGTAGTGGCGGTTTTCATTTCTGAAACCGCTCTTGTGTGTGAACGCACTACTACAAAAATCACCCTAATGCAACCTTTATAGTCAAAAAAAGGTTGCATTAGCTGAAGTTGCATTAGATCTAATGCAACTTTTTTGTTACATAATGCAACTTTCTTTTTTCTAATGCAACTTTTTTAAATGCAGCTTTTTTAAAAAAGTTGCATTATGTAAGAAAAAAGTTGCATTAGGCTAATGCAACTTCACCTAATGCAACCTATTTGCAACCTTTTGTGTCAGAAAAAGGTTGCATTAGGCTTATTTTGTAGTAGTGACGGTTAGTCTTCCTCATCTCTTTCTCTTTAAAGCAAGGTTTGCTCTCACACTTTGTATTCACAACTGCTCTGTGTTCATCGTCTCAAAATTACAATGGCGTTGAAAATCTAGCCGATCCACAACCTCGGAGCTTACCTTGTCAAATCTTCTGAGTATCCTCAATATAACGAAGCTATCGAAACTCTGGTAACCTCTTTCGTTCACACTACTCTTATTCTAAACCCTCCTATTTCTGAAGTTGATCTAAACCAGTTTTGGGCAAACTCTTCCTTGGTGATGAAGGATGACTCTGTTGAAAGCATCGCTTCGGTGGTCACTAATCAACAAGTCACCATCACTCCCACAAAAATAAGCGTTGCCCTAAACATGAATGACACTGAGGCTCCCTCCACTGTCTCTCTAAAACTTCTTCATAAAATTTTCATCCAGTGTAATTATCAGGGTGACCTGAAAAACAGGACTTTGTACAAAGCCTTCTTTTACCCTAAGTACAAGTTCCTGTATCACATTATTCTCCAGTGTTTGTCGTAGAAGTCGACAAGTTGGGGAGAAATGCCATATGACATGCAATATGTCATGTGTGTCGTTCTTTCCAATGAAAAGGTCAATCTGTCTAAAATAATTTTTGATCATCTGGTGAATCACCAGAAAAGTCCCAAGTTTCTGCTCTATCCTAGGTTTATAATGGCCTGCCTCTTTGCTGACCTTAATAATGCTTGTCACATGGCTCCTCTTTCCACTATCAAGAGCATTGACAAACAAGAGTTCACTAGGTTGAACACTGATCCAAAACAAACGGATGACACTAAGGAAACACCCATCCTTGGTGAACCCACATCCACCTTCTCTTCCACACCTGTAAAGGCGCCGACCAAACGGAAAGCTTCTGCCAAAGCCCCTAAACCTAAGAAGCCTAAAAAGACTGTTCAGGAAGATGAGATCCCTGAACATGTCTTTGTCCCCACTGGACAGTTAGATACATCTGTTCCATCCTCACAGATGCATCAAGAATCTCCACCCCACCTGGCTCCTCATCAATCCTCTCAAAAGGATGATGTTGTACTTCAAAGGGGACCCTCTATAGCCACTGAAGTGTCACTTGACACTCAGTCGGCAGTCCACTCTCCCACGGACATTTCTGTTTCTTCCCCACATGCAGCCCTTAACTCTCTTACCCATGTTCTCCGTCAGATTGATGTTGTGTTTGAGCAGCTTGGTTCTCCTCCCCCTTCTCCAATAGATGAGTTGCCCCATCAAACCTTTGCTCAAACAAATCAATCTCCTACCCATGGAGAAGAGGATGAGATCAAGATAACCAGTCCATCTAGGCATCTTGATCATATATCTGGAGCATCCACTTCACATGAGACTCCACTGGACTCTCATTTGAATGGATCAGGCAATAAGACTCCTGATATAGCAACAGCCCATGAAGTTCTTGATACTGAGGCTAGAAATCCCCGGAACCAAGAAAAACAGGTCCATGACATTCCTGAGACGGACTCATGTCATGATAAAACTGACTCCTTAGTCAGGGATTCGGATGATATCCTTAAACTGTTGGACAAATCAGATTCTAAAATAAAGGAATTGACAAATTTCGTTGCTCACATTCAGGCTGATGTAACTAAGCTCACTGAGCTTGTTTCAACAGTCTTGAGTAACCAAGCCCTGCAACCCCAATCCATCCTCAGGCAGGCATCTTCACTTGAAGGTATTTCCACCACATCACCTACTTCCACTGCCACCACCTTCTCACCTCAGGTTCTTCAAGAAGTGTTAAACCCACTTCTTACTACCCAACTTACTACCCTACTTCAATCCTTTACCAACCAATTTCTCACCACCCAAAAGCTTCAACTGAATCTGCTGAAAATTTCAGTAGATACCAAAGTCTCCTCCTTACAAAATGAAATCACTAACCACACCAGATTTCCTGAGTCCCTTACTAGGATTGCTCCTCCTTCTCCCTGGTTCAAAGAACAGGCTGATGAAGCCAAAAAGAGGGAGAATGAAAGACTCTTGGCTGCTTCCTAAGCTGCTAAAAAGGCAGAAGACAAGACTGAGCAAAGGAGGATGAAACAAATAAAGTTGCAGAACCAAGACGCACTTCTCAAAGCAGCATTGGATCAACAGTTCCAAACTAAAGCTGCCAATGATAGCTCTGATCAAAATCAAAAGGAAGCCGAAGCTAAACTAAAAACGGAAAAATCTAGAGTATATAGAAAACCCAGACCTTCCAAATCTGCTCCCATTGAGCAAACCAAGCCAATAACCACTACCCCACTTTCCTCCACACAACCAAATAAAGAAAGTTCACCAACTCTCTCTCCAAACTCTGCTTCTCAAACCCTCCATGAACTTTCTTCCCCTCCTGTCACTCTCAATGCCTCCAATATTGGCCAAAAACCAATCCCAATAATCACTCAATCTTTTTCAAGAAGACAAAAGCGTGTTGTCAGAAAAACAAAAACCCTCAATAACCAACCTCTTAAACATTCAACCTCTGTTCAAAAACCCTCCTCAGACTCAAATGACTATGAGCCCATTGCCTCTCGTGTCTCAAGAAAGAGAAGGCTTCTATTGGCTGGCATTGATGAGTCTGATTTGTTAAACACCACCAAAGTTCCCTCTCCGATAAGATCAGTAGATGCTAAGAAACCATAAACCTCTCCAGTAAAGAAGTCCTACACACCTGTTAGGACCTTCCTTCCGGAGAAAGAAAATTTGATTCTGGCTAGTTTTGAAGCCACTGGTCTCTCAGAAGTTGAACTGGTGAGGACCAGTCAAGAACAAATAGTCAAATTAGATCAGCAGCAAGATAAAGCCTATCATGCTGAGAGGGAGTAGCTGATCAAGTACCTGCTGGATGAAGGAAAATACAAGGTAGAAAACTTCAGCAACTGGGATGTCACTAGCCTCAGAAATGAAGCTAAAGTTTTATCCGAACAAATAAAAGCTGAAGTAAGAAATAAAAAGATCCTTGAGCAAAGGAAAAGAATAAAGCACATCCTCATCCAAAACCAATGGGGACCAAAGAACAAAAAAACAAGATGGAAAGATGAGGTGTTATTCAATGAATGGTCTAAGTTCAAAAGAGAGAACAAAGACCAGCCTAAGCTTTGGAAAGATGTAATTCCCTACCCTTCCAGAGTGACTCAGCTCAAGGATGCTAACCCAAGCACAGTGATTGATCACCTGCTAAATGCACCTTTGGGAACTCTGGGTGCTGAGTCTGCCGAACCTTCATCTGCTAAGTCTCAGCCTCCTCAGATCAAAAAGTCAAGAATAAAAATAAAAAGATGGTTCTATGACTCTGTTTCCAAAAGTTTGCTCATAGAGAGATTCAATGGCTCAAGAACCTTCTTCTCTAATTGGGATTAGATCCTCACCCTACAAACTGATGATCTGAAGGAACCGCAACACAAAACTCTGAATAATGCTGATACAAAGTATGAAGTTCTTTAATGTTCGGACTCTGAGAAATAAAATTGGTCTGGCTTTAAAACAAAATAAGTAGGTTTTCGCTTCATCAGTCCAGAGGGAGATTGTTGGAATATAGGGACTGATGAGCAAAACCACCGAAGCCAGACACCTGAATAAAACCGCCCAAAGACAAGCCGCAGATGACTCTCTTCCGATTAAAAAACTGCTTCAGCATCAAAAGACTCTCAGTGGAAGCTTCGCCAAAAAGAGGTGACGATGATCTTATTTCCCTCAGAAGACAATAGCTGATCATCGGAAGACAACCTCTACATCGGAAGAAGTCAAATGACTCAGAAGACAATCTTCTCTTCCAAAATATAGATTACTTAATCAGCTTCCGATGAACAACTTTCGAAGGAATAAATGCTGAACTCCAGTGCATCTACATCAACATTGGAAGACTTGAAGAATACTTAAGATTCTTGTTCCGTTGTTGTTGACTTTGTGTTTGTACTAGTCTGATTGTATCAGTGTCTGTAATAATGTCAGCTATTTGTCTTATTATTTCTTGTCTTGTATCACATAATGTTTGGGTATTTAAGTCCCAACATTCTCTGAATAATTAAGGATTTTCTTACCCAAATTTCCTTGTTCTTTCTATCTCTTATTTTTTCTCTTTCTTGGCAAGAAAACCAAAACAACGAAAATAACTTGTGCAAAACTTTAGAGTGAGCTAAAACCTAAGCTTTGACTAAGTGTCTAAAGAAATTGTTCATGGTTAAACAGCTACTACTTGAGGTTCTTGTAGTTCAACAAAGATCGATCTGTGATCTGGGTACCACCAGCTAAGGACTCAGGAGGAAGACATTCCAAACACAGCTTTTCGTACACGGTATGGCCATTACGAGTTTTTTAGTCATGCCATTTGGGCTGACTAATACACCTGTTGTATTCATGGATCTCATGAATAGAGTGCGTAAACCTTACCTGGGTAAGTTTATCATTGTCTTTATAAATGATATTCTCATCTACTCCAAAATCCAGGAGTTACACAAAGAGCATCTTCAATTGGCTCTTGAACTACTACAGAAACAGAAGCTGTACGCTAAACTCTCAAAGCGCGACTTCTGGATTCGAGTAGTCCAATTTTGGGTCATGTTTTTAATGAACAAGGGATTCATGTGGATAAATCTAAGATAGAGGCGATCAAGAACTGGGAAGCACCGAAGAACCCAACTGAGGTGCGGCAATTCCTAGGCTTGGCAGGCTATTATCGACGATTTATTGAAGGATTTTCAAAAATATCCAAACCACTTACAGCTTTAACCCATAAACACAAGAAATATCTCTAGACTGACAAACAAGAAGCTGCATTCGAACTTCACAAGCAGAAGCTCTGTAGTGCACCTATTTTATCTCTTCTTGATGGAACAGATGACTTCGTGGTATACTGCAATGCCTCGATACAAAGACTCTTCTGTGTGTTGATGCAGCGAGAGAAGGTAATCGCATATGCTTCCCAACAACTTAAAGCACACGAGAAGAATTACACCACCCACGACTTGGAACTTGGATCCATGGTATTCGCTCTCAAGATCTGGAGACACTACCTGTATGGTACAAAGTGTACGATATACACTAATCACAAGAGTCTCCAACACATATTCGAGCAAATGGAACTGAACATGCGACAGCGTCGTTGGCTCGAACTTTTAAACGACTATGAGTGTGCTATCAAGTACCACCCGAGGAAGGCCAACGTTGTGGCCGATGCCCTAACCCGGAAGAATACCTCAAAACCCAAGAGGGCACGAGCTTTACAGCTCACCATCCATCCCAATCTCCCTGAACAGATACGTAGTGCCCAGGTTGAGTTTTTGAAATAAGAAAACCTAGTGACCAAATCATTAAGGGGAATGGGGAAACAACTAGAAGTCAAAGCCAATGGCTTACATTATTTCATGGAACGTGTTTGGTTACTACATCACGGAAACTTACGAGAACTTGTGATGGACGAGGCTCACAAGTCCCGGTATTCCATTCATCCTGGATCTGACAAGATGTATCACGACCTGGAGGTCCTTTATTGGTGGCCAAACATGAAAGATGACATTGCCACATACATGAGCAATGCTTGACTTGCGCCTAAGTCAAGGTCTTACTCACACAACCTGAGATCCCTATGTGGAAGTGGGAACAAATCTCCATGGACTTCATTACCAAATTGCCCCGTACTCCTAGTGGATGCGACACTATCTGGGTAATTGTGGATCGACTAACTAAGTCAGCACATTTCTTTGCTATCAAGGAAAATGACAAAATGGAAAAGCTAGCCAGAATCTACATTAAGGAAGTAGTCTCGCGTCATGGAGTGCGAATCTCCATCATTTCAGATCGAGACACCATATTTACTTTGAATTGCTGGAAATCATTGCAAAAGTCGCTTGGTACGCGGTTGGATATGTGTACCGCATACCACTCACAAACTGATGGCCAGAGCGAACGCACCATACAAACTCTCGAAGACATGCTACGAGCATGCATAGTAGACTTCGGAAATAGCTGAGAAACTCACCTACCGTTGGTAGAGTTCTACAAAAACAGCTATCATACAAGCATCAAGGCAGCGCCTTTTGAGGCCCTCTATGGTAGGAAATGCCAATCACATATCTATTGGGCAGAAGTGCTCGATAGGCAACTCACTCGCTAAGAACTCGTACATGACACAACCGAGAAAATCGTGCAGATCAGAAACTGCATGGCAGCAGCTCGCGATCGTTAAGCCTTTGAAATTTCAAGTAGGAGACAAAGTCCTGAAAGTTTCGTTGTGGAAAGGCGTTATTCATTTTGGGAAACGAGGCAAACTAAACTCACGATGTAGCGGACCATTTGAGATCCTGAAAAGGATTGGTCCGGTGGCATACCAACTCAACTTACCAGCCGAACTCGATGGTGTTCACAATGTGTTTCATATCTCGAACCTGAAAAATGCTTATCTGATGAGACACTTGTGATCCCACTGGCTGAGATCCAAGTGGATGAACAACTACTGTTAGTGGAAGAGCCGATGGAGATCATGGACCGTGAGGTTAAACAACTCAAACAGAGTCGGATTCCGATTGTCTGAGTCTGATGGAACTCGAAACGCGGACCTGAATTCACATAGGAACGTGAAGATCAGATGACGCGCAAATATCCCCACATCTTCAAACAGACAACGTCGAACGCCAACAATAACAAATAAATTTCGGGACGAAATTTCCTTTAAAGAAGAGGATGATGTGACAACCAGAAACATTTTGTTCTCAAACACTACTACAACAACCAAATTTCGGGACGAAATTTCTTTCAACAAGTCTTACACTCTATGTATTTCACATTCACACTTCTTTTATTTCATTTAATTATGTTTAATTAGATGAGCTAAACACAAACAACTGCGAAACGATAGTTCGAGGAACTATTGAATCATACATTGCACATTTATATTTGAAACCAAGTGTGGTAAACACAAACACTCACGCAAAACACCAATTCGGGGAATTATTGAATTGTGCATTACATGTTGATTAGGATTAATCAAGCGTGCAAACATTTCGTAAAACACGAACCCTTACGATCACTGATAATTCGAGGAATTATCGAAACACACATGAGTCTTACGAACATTGGCGAACAAACCATTGAAGAATAATAAAAGTCCAAACGATGATAAACGATGATTTATACGCGTGAAATAATCGAAAACTGAGCGAAAACGAATTCAAACTAGGAAATTGGGCTTATTGGGCTCGCCTGGAGGCCCAGACGCTACGCCCGGACCCAACACCCCATTCCTTGCTATGCGTGCGTGACGAAGAAACCAGCCGGACCAATATGGTTCCGCGCGCTACGCCTGGCACCACAAAACACATACTCACACCTAAATGGTTATGGGTGCAAACTAGCTAGCAGGTGCTAGCATTTGCAAGACGCGAACACATACGCACCGAACTGCTTTATCAGGTGAGTTCATGACCCCTTTTTATCTTTTCTACCTTTGGGGGAGAAAACATTGCATTATAAATTGTTTCTGAACAACAAATCATTTTAGTTACATATGGACATGCTTTATCACTATATGTATATGTGTGGAACACATCACAAACTCAAAGTCCTCGCGACACTCCTCAGACCGTTAGTAGCGCGGAGCGCCTAGCGTGATAATCTTGAATACTACTGTTTGGGCCAGACAAGCCCCACCCATCGCGCCTGGGAGGCCAACCCGACTGGAGGTCGGAATGGGTGCAATATTAACTAATACACAATGCCATTGTCTTGTGATGGACATGGTGGAGGCACAACTGTCAACTTCGGTACGAACCCGCATATATTATAACTGTATTGACTAGCTATCAATCGATATTGAGTTGTAATGATATGTAAATAAGCAACTCTTACTTTAAACATTTTGATGTTTACTGCTTTTGCTCTCACCAACCATTGTGTTGACCCTTTTACTCGCATGTTTTCTTAGGTAACTAAGGCACGTGCACAAAGGCTAGGATGCTAGGATGGAGTCCATGTATCAGTTTAGTGCCTTAGGTCATTTGGGAACATTTAAACATTGTCTTGTTATGTAATGATGATTACTTAAACCGCTTCCGCACTATTATTCTTTATGATTTGAAAACTGTTTAAAACTTATGCTTCGGCAACTTATATTTACAATGTTGTTTTGACAACTTAAACTTTTACTTCCGCAACTCGGATTTCATAAAACAGTTTTGTCCAAGTATTTGGATGTACGTATGCAACTAGCCATGTAGGTCTCGCAACTGTGTGGCCGGAGACTGCGATGCTGACACTCTCGTCACGCCCACAGAAAGGCCGGGGTGCGACAATTTGGGTCATCATATAAACACTCATCATCAATTTTAATTACACGGAAACAATGTCTATCATGAATTAATTACAACAGTTACACGAGATATAGCCTAAATAACTGAATCCTATTCTCCTTAAGATCTAGTTATTTTTGCTAGGTCCAAATCCCTAAATGATAAACGTCTAAAAACGAATCCAAAAGCGTAGCTGGCTAGTTCCCACCTAACTTGGGTTTGCCACCATAAACATGCCAAAAACAAGTGTCAAGTACAAAAGTTGTTGTGAGTTATCAAAGTTTTAGTTTCACACACACTAAAATTATTTAAGGAAATAAAAGAATAATACTAATGTGAAAACTTACGAAAACCAACTAAGTATAGTAAACGAAGCATGTAAGCTGGCTAGTTCCCACCTAACTTGGGTTTGCCACCAAAAACATGCCAAAAACAAGTGTCAAGTACAAAAGTAGTTGTGAGTTATCAAAGGTTTAGTTTCACATACACTAAAATTATTTAAGGAAATAAAAGAATAATACTCATGTGAAGACTTACGAAAACCAACTAAGTATAATAAACGAAGCTTGTAAGGCAATAATTGTTCAAATGAAACGCAATCAATGTTCTCAGGTATGTTCTAAAATAGGTTTTTAATCAAACATTCAAATATATTTACAGATAATGCTTTCAAATGATGCAATCAAATAATGTTCTCAACCTTGATGTTCTAAGCATGTTAGACATTGCTAACAATGCTGAAGTAGTAAAAAATGTGCCATGAGCTTCCCCCATAGGGTAAATCAAACTAGACAGGATGGTTGGTCCAATAGCTTTGTCACTTCTATTATATCAATATTTGATGTAGTAAACGATGCGCCACGAGCTTCCCTTGAAGGGTAAACCAAGTTGACCAGTGTTCAGTTTCAAATAGTTGTTAAATTAAGTTTAAATTACATGTGTAATGATTTTAACAACGTCAATTAGTAACTTGAAACATTCTACTTGACTAGTGGGTCAACCAAGTTCATTTCCATGTTAATAATACTCATTACTTTATTCCTAAAATTTATGATTTCATAAAATGATTGGGTTGACTCTCATTTCCAAAACAAAACGTAATAACTAAACTCTTAGGTTAAATGACAAGTAATGTGAATTAAAGATGTGTGCAAAATAGAAATCTTAATTTCCATCAAGGGCAGAATCGTGTCTTGTTAAGGGCGTGGTAGGCTAGCGGTTGGGTGTCACACCCTTGTCGTTGCGGAAGCGTACGGTGTGACTTTTAAGGTTTCACAGTCATGATTTACAACAAAAGAAACATTTGTTTATATATTACAAACCCATGTTACAACTACATTAGCCACAAGCCTAATGTAATAACACTTTTAACTGAGTCTCACACACATATATATAATGCCATTACACATATATACTATGCTATGTATCACACTGTTGAGTCTATTTCTCATAGACTCTACTATAGGTCTCCAAAGATTGAGCTCCCAGCTCCACCCATGTATCATTATGCATCTGAGAAAACATGATTTTAAACAATCAGCATATCCCTGGTGAGTTCACAAGTTTATTTGTTAAAAATGTATGTCATGAATCCCAAACAATTCATATGTTTGCATAAAAAGAGTTTAATACTATTCATGTCCCAAACTAGGTGTAAAACATTGGTATACAGTGCGAACATTGTTCCTTCCAACAATGTCGTGTATTAGTTTCCTGACCAACTGTCCAATTATAACTCCTGGGCTCCCGTAACCGAGCTGATGAGTTCAGTGTTTGCCCCTTCCCAATGTCCTTGTCGTAATACATTAGCAAGAAATGAGCAGATTTTGTCAAACGGTCGATGATAACCCAAATCGTATCGTGACCACTGGAAATGCGGGGTAGCTTGGTAATGAAGTCCATAGCTATTTGTTCCCACTTCCAAAGCTAAATCTCAGGTTGTTCCAGTAAACCTGATGGCTTCTGGTGTTCTGCCTTTACCTTTGCACACGTAAGGCATCGACCGACGTACTCGGCTATGTCCTTCTTCATTCCCGGCCACCAATAAAATCCCCATAAGTCTTGGTACATTTTATCAGTGCCTGGATGCATGGAGTACTTGGTCTTGGGTGCTTCATCGAAGATAAGTCTTCTCAATTTGTCTACCGCCAGAATCCACATACAATCCTGGTAGTAGATAACTCCATCAGGCTTTGTTTTAAATTGTTTCTCTTCTCCACAGTCAAGTTCTTTCTTCAGATTTCCTCTATTAACTGATTCTTGCTGTGCCTGAATAATCTTGTCTCGCAAACTCGTCTTCACAGTCATTCCCATTGCTCTGACGCGCAAGGGTTTGACCTGTTCCTTCTGGCTTAAAGCATCAGTTACAACGTTCGCCTTACCCGGATGGTACTTGATTACACAGTCGTAATCATTCAGAAGTTCAACCCAACGACGTTGTCACATATTTAGTTCCTTCTGATCAAAGATATGCTGCAGACTCTTGTGATCAGTAAATATGGTACACTTAGTGCCATATAAATAATGTCTCCAAATCTTCAATGCGAAGATTACAGCTCCCGGTTCAAGATCATGAGTAGTGTATTTCTTCTCATGAATCTTTAACTGTCTTGATGCATAAGCGATAACTTTTTCCCGTTGCATCAGTACGCAACCAAGTCCCTGATAGGAGGCATCACAATAGACAACAAATTCATCACAGCCTTCTGGGAGATATAAGATTGGAGCATCACATAACTTCTGCTTCAATGTTTGGAAAGCATCTTCTTGTTTCTGTTCCCAGACAAACGGTTCACTTTTCTGAGTTAGCTTAGTGAGAGGCAGAGCTATCTTAGAAAAGTTTGAGATAAACCCTCTATAATAACCTGCCAATCCCAGAAAAGACCGTATCTTCGTTGGCGTCTTCGGAGTATCCCAGTTCTTAATAGCTTCAATATTGGCAGGATCTACATGTATTCCCTCGTTGTTGACTACATGACCCAGAAATTGAACTTCTCTTAGCCAAAATTCACACTTAGAGAATTTGGCATAAAGTTTCGCTTCCTTCAACAGCTCCAAGATCTTCCTGAGATGTTGCTCGTGCCCTGCTTTGTTCTTGGAATAAATCAGTATGTCATCAATAAAGACAATGAAAAACTGATCTAAGTACGGCTTGCACACTCGGTTCATGAGGTCCGTGAAAATCACTGGTGCATTCGTCAATCCGAAACGCATCATCATAAATTCGTAATGCCCATATCTGGTTCGGAATGCCGTCTTTGGTATGTCTTCGTCTTGAACTCTGAGTTGATGGTATCCGGACAGTAGATCGATCTTCGAGATATATTGTGCTCCTAGTAGCTGATCTAACAAGTCATCAATCCTCGGTAATGGATACCGATTCTTGATAGTCAACTTGTTCAGCTCTCGATAATCTATGCACATTCAGAATGATCCGTCTTTATTCTTCACGAACAAGACCAGAGCTCCCCAAGGTGAGTAGCTCAGTCTAATAAAACCTTTATCAAGTAATTCTTGCAACTGGTTTGACAATTCGTGCATCTGTGAAGGTGCTAACCTGTAAGGAGATTTAGCAACAGGAGTTGCTCAAGGAACTAAGTCAATACGGAACTCCGCTGGTCGCGCAGGTGGTAAACCTGGTTGATCTTCAGGAAATACTTCTGGATATTCTTTCACTGCCGGTACGTCTTGATTCTTTTTCTTGTCCTTCTCCTTTTCCACCACATGAGCTAGGAAAGCAACGCACTTCTTCTGTAAAAACTTACGCGCCTTTATGCAAGAGATGATTTTGACACTTTGTTTTGCTTGATCCTCTCTAACTTCCAATACACGGTCATCCGGCAATGGAACTCGAAGCAGCTTTTCAGAACAGATGACTTCCACCCGATTGGAAGAAAGCCAGTCCATTCCAACAATGATGTCGAAACTACCCAACTCCATCGGTATCAAATCGATGGTGCATGTATGACCATTAAGTGTCAATGGGCAATTTCTGTATACTGTACTGACTGTGATTTGTTTCCCATTAGCTACTTTTATGATGTAAGGGGATTCTAACTGTTCCTCTATAGAATCTAGTTGGCATGCAAAATCGGTAGAGATAAAACTCTGATCCGCACCAGTGTCAAACAGAATAGATGCATAAAAGTCATGTAAGAGAAATTTACCAGTGACCACATTCGGGTCTTGGCATGCAGCTGGAGCTCCTATAGCAAAAGCTCTTCCATGGGGTGCTGGAACTGACTGTTGTGCCTTCTTCGGGCAGTTCTTTGCAAAGTGGCCTTGTTCGCCACAGTTATAGTATCCACCATTGTTCTGGTTGTTGGGTGGAGGGAGAGCTAAAGCAGCATTGTTGACTGCTTGATTGGGAGTCATCCTGCAATTCTGGACCCAGTGTCCTTTTCTTCCACATCTCGTGCAGTTGCGGAAGGGATTGCTTGCAGCATGATGATACTGACACTTAACACACAGAGGGTGTGGGCTAGTATAGGGTTTCTTGTGCACATTATGCGGTGCCATGGCTACTTGATTGAGTGGAATAGCCATGGTGTAGTTCTTCAGGGTCTTTTGCTTCTTCTTCTGGTGTTGGTGATAATGGGGTTTCTTGGAAGACTCTCCTTTGGCTTGCTAGTGTCAGCCTCTCTCTTCAATGTTCCAGAGGCAACCATCAAATCAGTGAGTTTCCCAGACAAACTCACAGCAGACTCCAAAGTAACAGGGTTTGCTGCGACAACTGAACCCTGAATACAGGCAGGAAGTCCACCTAAATACTTGTCTATTCTCTTCTCCAGGGTTGGTACCATGTCTGACACCAAGGCTACCAACTCATGATAGCGGGTAGTGTACCCCAGATGATCAGCTCCGTTCATAACATTATTGGACAATTCAAGTTCCAATCTTTGCAGCTCATTTTTGGGGCAGAATTCATTTCTTAGCAGTGTCTTGAATTCTTCCCATGGCATTGCCATCGCTTCTTCTCTTCCCCTAGCTTTGATCTGTGAGTTCCACCAAGTTAAAGCCCGCTTGTTGAATGATCCAGCAGAGTAGCGAACTTTGTGGTGCTCTGGACAACTGGTAATGTCCAGAGTAGTCTCCATCTTTTCAATCCATTGGATTAATCCAACGGCTCCTTCAGTACCGCTAAAACTTGGCGTCTTGCATCCCACAAATGACTTGTAAGAATAGTGTGATGTATTACCAGTGTTCCCACTGGCTTCCCCTGATGAGTGCCCGGTGTTGTTGCTGTCGTTCCGAATACGGTTGACCATATCCGGTATCACTTCCTTCAGCTGGTTAGTCAGCTGACTGCTTAGTAGAGTTGCCAAAGCAACAGTAGCAGGATCCAGTATCTGAGTCGCGTTCGGGTTTGGAGGAGGAATGAGTGGAGGAGGAGGAGGAGGTGGAGGAGGTGAGTCAGCTGGTGATGGCGTTGATGAGTGTGTAGCTGAATCCTATGGTGGTGGTAACAAGGGAGGTTGTCTTCTTGGCGGCATTCTGATCATAACCAATAAAATTTATCGGTTAGTGCAATGATCGAATGCAGAAGACACAATGCAATTAAAGTCTTAAGTCATGTGTTCTCTACATACAGGGTCCCTAGGTTATAGTATCGGCCAAACCGTTTAAATAAATGACCTATATTTCTCTATAACCATGGATCTAATACCAATATGTCACACCTCGAGCCGGCGGGTTGGATCGACTTCCCCGTCGGGCGGAATGGTCCCGGGGCGCGATATCGTAAGTGATAATAGAAATGATCAGATTGTTTACAAGGCACATGATATATAAATGAGAAACTTCTAAATGAAAATAGAATTCAAAGTTAAATTACATCAGTTTAGTCCATAATTTAATAATGTAAATGTACTATCAACATCATAATTCTTCTATCTTGTATCTGCACAAGATATACAAAATAAATCTGTAAAATGATGTTTCAAAAATATGCAGGTCCAAAAACACTAGGTCCGCTATATGGCATCCTAGTCCAAAAGTAATAACCTCTTAGTTGACATGTTCGTCACCTGAGAAGTCATGCAAAAAGATCAAGTCAACACATGGTTGGTGAGTTCATGTAGTTTTATAAAAATGAGTTTGAATGACAACCTTAACCTCACCATTAACCACCTATACCATCCAGTTCAGTATGCTTATATATAGGGCATATGTAGGGTCGAACTTACCGCCCGCCTGCCACCGTCCCACCACATACCAAACCACATGATATATTGTTCCTGGCAATAATTAAGCGTTTCATCCAATAACTTTGATTTCATAACGATTGATTCCATAGCATTTGATTACCCTGAAAATGTTTACCTTGATCCCTCGAAATGACAACCTTAACCTCACCAACGACCACCTATGCTATTCAATCAAGTATGCTTATATATAGGGCATATGTATGGGGCAAGCCCCAACCACCGTCCCACCACATACCAGACTGCTTAGCATATTGTTGTTAATGATAATTAAGTGTTTCATTCCATTCACCTTCATATTAGATTTTGATTTCCACAATTAGAAATATCTCTTATTTCCTGAGTTCACCATGTATCCGTGATTACCCAAAAACACTTGTAGAAATATAATATTAAATGTTTAATTAATTTAATAATTAAACATTTAAATACAACTAAGACATGATGATTGGGTCTTATTTGACTCAATCAAATAGATTTAGTTGTTGGTGGTTGTCCAAGTTGTACCCTCTCACACGTGGCCCATATCAAGCATGACCCAAATGAGTCAACCTTTATGCGTCTGGACTTTCATGATTTGCCCATATCAGCTTGACCCTCTGGCCTACTTTACATGTTGGGACTTTAGGATATCCTTTGATTCTTGATTCTCTTGATTTCGTTTGATGGTTTTAGTTATGCCCATATAGCTTGACTACAAGAGTCTGCTATTGTGCCGGGACTTTCCGTGTGTTACACATGGTCTTGATTTACATACAACTGACAATTCACCTTAACTTAAGCATTTAATGATTTCATTAGGTCTTAATGATTTCATTATTTCAATGATTCACACACGGTTATGATCTCCTTGATTCTCTTGATACTCTTGATTCTGATCTTTAGAATTCCATGATTTCCACAATGATTATAGATTCTTGAGTAGGATCCTTAGTTTACTAATAACACACTGGATTAGATTCCATTGCATCTAATCTTTAGCTTTAGTTCTTTTGATTTCACTTGAAATTTAGATTCTTGAATTTGAACTCGATGGACTAAGAGTTTGTTTAGAGTTTAGAATTAAGGTATTACTCATAAAAGTACTTAATTAACTTATTAGTTAATTCTGCATAACAATTACCTAGACAGGAGTCTAGGAGTATCAGCAAGTAAATATAAAGCGTACAATAAGTAAAAGCAACTGCGTAAAAAATATTTAAATAAAAAGGTTTACGCATGCTTCTCAGCCCCGTGTTTGAAAATAAAAATGTTTAGAAAAGGGGCAATGAACTCACCTGTGATGCTATGTATTGAATTACCACAAAATGTGCGCTCGTTGTTTGTAGACTTATGTTTCTTCAGTACCTGAGTTGTTTTAAGAGGATTCGCATACGATAAGTATTTATAATATACGCATCTAGGGTTTAGTCTTGGTGTGCAACTAAGTGTCCTACATACTAATATATTTCTAGGATTTCATCTAACTAGTCTACACGCATTACCCGTAAGTAACCCTTTATCCCGTAATTGACATATCTAAACCTTATTTACATAAGGTCTAGTTCAACATATTCAAAATTGTTCAATTAAAATGTTTTTAAATTAATTCATTTTAAGTTAAACATTAAGTTGAAAATCATTTAATTTAATTCAATAAAGTTTACAATTTAAATTCCTTTAATTAAAAACATAATTTATTTAAAAGAAAAGTATAATTATCGTGATGGGCTTGGGTTAATCTCATTGGATTAACCTTGGGCCCAATTACTAGTTCTTGATTTCCAAATGATTCTTTGATCAAATCTTAGTATAATCCATCCTAGATAGTTCATATAACTATCTAATGTAATTATATGTTCTTATGAATTATCTAAGTGTCAGTGTTAGTTGTGAGACCAACACCGTGTCCTTAGACTATGATTTTGATCCTTAATGAATCCCCATGTGTTTTGAGCTCAAATGATGTTAATCCTCCCGTATGTAGTTGTTAGTGCGTTTTAAGAAAAACCATTTTCATTAAAACCCTAATTCGTGAAACTCTTGTTAATGAAAACCCAACCATGCAATTGTTGAAGTGATTTAAGATAAACCTTTGTCTTATGAGAAAGCCTTAGTTTCTCGCCTTTTAATGAAACCATATTCACCCATACTTTGTTACATTCCCTTCTTGATTCTTAGATCTCCCAAGTTGATGGTGTGTATCGTAACCCTAGTATGGTTCCCATGCACACACACCTGATCAAACCCATGCATGCACACCCATACTCTCTACCTTAATCGGTGTTGGTACAAAAGGGGAGGGATTGGCCGAACCAAGGTGGGCCGAAAGGCTTGGCTGATGAGCTTAGGCCGAATGAAGGTAGCATGGCCGAAGGGAGGCCTGCCGATTGAGAAGGTACCCGACCGAAGGACTACCGAATGTGGCTGGGGCCGACTGAGCTGGGTCAAGGCCGACCGAATAACCTGGCCGACAGAAGGAAGGTGGCCTGACCGAAGGAGCATTGGGCGAATGTGGAGGATGCCGAGCGAAGGGAGGCCGAGAGAATGGGGTTCTTTGGCTGGATGAGGGATGGCCATTCGGCCAGCAAACCATTCGGCTTAGCTGTGCTGCCTCATTCGACCGAGCTGGTCTTGCAGCATCCTCGACTCCCCATCTCAACTAAACATCCATCCCTTGCTTCCTAGTTTGTTCCTACTCATCCTAAGCAAGTTTGAGTGTAAATCCTAGGGTTCAAGAAGGTGTGATATCAGCTCTAAGGGTGGCCGACCAAGGGGTTCCCAAAACCCTAAAAACCGAAGATATATTGCGATTTTTACCTCAAATCAGAAGCATCTAAGCCCATATACTTTGTACTTCTATGATCTACTAGTTGTGATGGTCGTTTTGACACCAAAATCACACGATTTCGTGAAGAATCGAAGGAGTTAGAGCTATGGTTTCTAGAGAGAGAAATTAGAGAGAGAGAGAGAGAGGAAACGAAATTTGTGATGAGGGCTGGTAGGTGGTGGTTGTTGTGGTATTAAATGCCACATTACATGGTTCAAAAATACCCGGGTAGGTTCGGTCTCGTTCAGTTTCGCTCGGTTTCGCGTAAAGGCGTCGGTTTTCCTTCCTTTTCTTAACGAAACGGCTCGGTTTTAAAACAAGAGTTTATAAAATTATTTTAGGTGGTTATTCCTAGTAAATTAACTAAATATCTTCCATTTATTTTAAATTTTCAGAAATATTTAATTTATTGCTTAAAATCGAATCGTACAGTCGTCGCGCGTATTCGTTTGAATCGTCACTCGTACGAACACTATGATAACTATACTTTTCAATATGGTTTTCTAATCATTGGATATCATTCATAACGTTAAACTTTCAGATATATTCGTACAGATCGTCACCTATACGAAAAATCCGTCGATTTAGCATTCACGTAACGACATCCGTTTTGTTTTTTTCTGTAAAGCCTCACATATGTTTATACATAATAAAATCCTAACAAATAATCACATGATGGTTCTGTATCGCCAGATAATTATCTGACTGATGAACCATGTTTCTGAGTTTCGTTTCTTTGAAATGATTCTGAATTTGTTCTTTGATAACAGGAAATGATACTGAAACATGATATGAATATGAAATACACTGAAATACGTATAGTTTGTACCTGATTACTGTTCAAGTTACTGCTGAGATCACTGTTCCGGTAACGGTTCCAGAACTGATGTTACACTGGAGATCAGTTATGTTTGAACCGCATAAGCCTATGGTCCTAGACACTGAAACAGGCAAATTAATTCCGAAAGATCCTCGCAACTATACCGAGGAAGATTATCAGAAATTGGAGCTTGATACTAAAGCTCGTGCTAGTTAGAAATGGCACTCCCTAAAAAGATTTATTCAGGTCTCCTTCACCGTGAATCTGCAAAAGATTTGTGGGATGCCTTAAAAGAACAGTTCGGACGAACTAATGATGTTGTGGCTAATACTAGGGAAATATTAGCTCAACAATATGAAACTTTTCTCAACTTAATAATGAGTCATTGACTCAACCATTTGAAAGGTTCACTTCTCTTCTTTGTGAACAAAAACTAGCGGGTCAAGTCTATCCAACAATTTATGTTCTTAATCGTTTTCTGAGATCTCTTCCTGGCAAGTGGGAAACTTATACCATTGTCATAAGATCTTCTACACACTTTGGCAATCTTACGTGTACCCAACTTCATGTTAAGCTACTCACTTTTGAACGTGAGATTGACCAGAAAAGAAAACTAATAAAGTCTAGTAAATAAACTGAGTATGTGGAAGGAAAGACGGCTCTCCTTAGTCATGCTCATAACTCTACGAATTCTGATCAGAGTTATGATGAGCATATTGATATTACCACTGGCATCATAACTTCTTTTTATCCATGTGATGAACCTACTCTTGCTTCTGACAACTTGTGCTTCATCGTGGATGATCACCATCATATTCCAATTGATGACTTGGAAGAGATGGATATCCTAAATCAACTTGCTCTTTTGAGCGTGAGAACTAACAAGCTCTACAAAAGTAAAAGAAGAAAGTTTCCTAGTATCCATGGTAAGACCAAGATCGCTCAAAATAAAGCAAAAGTTCAGTGCTATAGGTGTCATGACACAAGACATTTTGCTAGGGAATGCAGAAATGCCCCTCACAATCCTTCTTCACCCTATGTGACTTTTCCCAACAAAAGTTCTTTCTCAACCCCTTCTCATTACCCGAAACATAATACAAATCAGGCTACATCTCATATTGTTTAGAATTCTCCTTCTACAACTATTCAGTATGTACAAACTGCCAATGGCAGCATGTCAGGTTCATATTAATGATAATAATTTGAAAAAGGTGACTCGAGTAGAAATGGACACTTAGCTGCAAAGTTTGTGGAGTATACTTCATGTTCTAAGGTACATGAAGTAAGTCTACCATATAAATTTAGTCGGTCACAAGATAATCACTAAAGGAAGGGTATGAAGAAGAAACCTACACAACCAATTAACCTGACTGACTTTGTAACAATAGCTTTCACTTCACAAAAATCAACATCAAAACAACCTGCCAAGACAGTAAAGTCCAGTCATTCTTTTCCGATTATGGAAAAGAAAAGTGATAAATCAATGGTTGTTAAATCTAAAAATGCTTTTGTAAAATCTAAAATACCTAATGTTTACATGTCACTGAATATACAAAATAATTCTAATAAAAATAAACAACCAAGGGTGAAGTCTCTGAGTGAGACAATTCCATATAAACCGACTCCTAATCAGACATAGAAATTTAAGGATCAGATTTCCTTATATTATATCTTATTACTTGATAATACTAATGTTGCTTCTTTTCCTGTCCATGTGAAAAGTCATTTGACTAAGACATGGATACCAATTTCTAATTAACATATATTTATATTCGCTGGAACATATGTCTTCTAATTCTTCTCAAAATATTTGGTATATAGACAGTGTTTGTTCCATGCACATGACTGATAATGGATTGGTTATCTAATGTTAAGAGAATAAATGGAGGACATGTAAAATTTCCTCGAACACCAGAGGATATATTACAAAGGAGGGAGTGTTTTCAAATGATCATATAAGCTTTGAGCACGTCAGTTTTGTGGATCACTTAAACACAATGTACTAAGTGTCTCACAATTTTGTGACAAACAATATATTGGGATATATGATGTCACACCCTGCACCACGTGCGGAATCCACGGCGCGGTGATGACTGATCGATTGAATCATGACCAAGATTAATGAATAACAACAACAACTTTTACTAGATTCCATAATATTAAATATAGTTTGATTAAAGATCATATCTATCTACCAAAAGAATGTACAACTAACCAACCTCAGATATAATGTTTACAAAATAAGAACAAACATCCTAACTTGTTTCTTGATCTTGTTCTATCTTAAATAGGTCGCCTTAGTTGTCCCTGGAATGTACATATCTTTGATTACCTGAAACATGTGAAAAATATCTGTCAACTACAAGTAGTGGGTGAGATACATAGGTTTTAAGTTTAAACAGTATAAGTTCATGAATAATATAATTGAATAATTGAAAATTGTATAATTTGAAATTTAAATAACATAAAAGTAGTAACATGTTGTTGTAACCCAAACTATCATCAAGTATATTAACATGTCATCTTAGATCCATGTCCCAAACTACATTTGGAGTTAGGGTTAAGACTGCAGATGAAACCAATACAGCCCATGGTAATAAAGTTAATTAATACCATCTCTGTATTACTACGCATGTGTCCAATATGGTCTAAGCTGTTTAAATAAATTGACAACTACTCCATATTGCCAAAACTACATCAATCCACAGTTAGATATAAAACAAATTTAAAGCTCACTCTGACCTTGGTGTAGCAAACCTTCTTTCCCTTGTTCTAATCACCTAGTACTAATGATAAACGGTTGTGTGAACTCAAGTTTGGAAAGCTAAGAATATAGTTTCCAACCCTTGAGTCCTAATATTAGCGATTTTGTGAGCTTCAAGTCTAAAACTCTAAGAATATAGATTTTAGCCCTTGAAGTCCTAAGAATAACGATTGTGTGAAATTTAGGTCTGAACTCTAATAACATAGATTTAAGCCCTTTAAGTCCTAAGGATATATACCAGTTGTGAATAAGTTTGTTTACAATAATGCGTTCATGTTACAAATCATTTTATAAATTTTAAATCCAGTATGTACAAAAGTATGTCTTTGGTAAGGTCGTGCCAAGATCGTCACGACTAAAGTGCCATAGATCCAAAGATTTTATTGAAAATTATTTAAGTTGCAAACATAAGCTTAATCTATTGTAACGAAAATTATTTAAGGAATTATTTCTAAAAGTAGTTAATCACATATGTCACCCCAAAATACTTCAGAATGGAAAATAGGGCTATGATATCACCTTGATTAATAGTGTAATAGATTAAACTTGGTTATCGATGCTCTCACTTGTTGTTGATGGTTTGATTGGATTCAAGTCGTTGTGTATCATTTTCATTTATTTTAAGGTTTTGAATAATTGGTTGTAACTAAATTAGGTTGCCTTGTATCGTTCTTAGTGTTATTACTCTTTCTTAGTTATATTAGGTTATCATACCATTTAGTAGCCAACTTAAGCTTAACCATAGGTCCCTTGTATCATGGTTTAAAATGTTTATTAAAGCGATTCATTTACATGATTAAGACTTAAACCAAGATTGCTTTTAAAAAGCATGCAACATATTACACTATGCATGGAACTTGTCACACATAGTTTTGCATGGGTTTATTATGATATCGAAACCTTTGTGCTCACCATTTCCTTATTATCTTCATGTGCTAGACCTTGATTATTAAAGCCATGAGTTATGGTTGGATTGAGTTAAGATTAAGTTAGAGAAATGTTAACATTTGTCACCTAGAATCGGGTGAGAGTTAAACCACCCTTTCCCGACCCTCCATGTCTTAATGGTCGACTACCCCATCTTTTATGGTTAGTTGTAGTTACTTTTAAGTTTAGATTACTTGAATGAGTTTAAGGGACTAGTATCGACGGGTTGTAGACAAAGAATTGGACATCGAACCTATAGTATCGATGAATAAAGTTAGATTGTGCAAAGGAGGGCCATCGATAGTATTAGTATCGATGGCCTTCTTACGCATCGATACTATTGCTTCGAATCTGTTAATTTCGAAAAAATTTATGTCCATTTTCCTTAGATATCATGAATGTACTAGTTTTTATGATTTGAGAGTAGTATCAAAGTTATCCAAGTTGATTTGGTTGCATGAAAATCATTCGGCCGAGAATGATGCCCATCGATACTATCAATATCGATGGGGTTTAATATCGAACATGCTTATGTCGAACCTAACAATATCGATGGGAACCGTGTTGTGGGCTGTTGGACTAAAAGAACCAATGAGCCTGATCAGAAAAATCTCTAAGTCTCACAGCATTACAACAACTGAAGAAGAACACAAAGGCTGATATTCAAATGTGCTGAAGTCACAAGATCTGAAGAGATGTACAACAGCTGAAGTGTAAGTCGTCAGGTGTTGTAGTGTATAGTTAGTCTTCAGTAGTTTTCTTATTGTTTGTAAAAGTCTGGTGAGTAGTTTACTCATCAGAGGTTTTAGTATTTTGTATTTCAGTAGTTTCAGTATTTGTACTTCAGTAGTTTTGTTCTTCAGTAGTTGTAGAGTTTGTCTTCAGATGTTGAAGACATTCTCAGTCGTTTAGTTTATTTCAGTTGTTTTGTTTTGTCTGTTAGATGTCAACATCATGTGACATCATCAGACGTCACTGCCTTCTATATATAGGCAGTTGACATGATTGTAATGTAACGAAGTTAATCAATTGAATGAAATATTCCTTTTACAGAAAACTTTCTCTCTCTATAACAAACTTGCGTTACTGTTTGATTGAATTTGTTCTTACTTTACTTATGCTAATTCTGTGTTGAATTCCGCTGCTATACTCTACTGATTTATCAATTGAGAACATCTGATCCTACAATTGGTATCAGAGCAGGTTAATCATTGATCGATTACACAATTGATCTCTGAAACTGCTCAAATTTGTTCTCAAATTGAGTGAATTAGCTGATTAAGTAAGAATTTGTTATAGATTGAAGTTTTCTGTTAACTTCTGTTGATTTGTATTTCAATATCAATCTGTTTTGCATCAATTGATTGAGATTTGCATTAGTTTGTGGTAAATTGCTTGAATCTGTGATCATGTCAACTCCTAACAATGATCCGCACAATACAGGCTCCGCAACCAAGCCTCCGATGCTTGTGCGGAGTGAGTACAACATATGGCAACGTAGAATGCTACATCACCTGTCGATTAACAGCGCAGGATGTTGGAAATCTGTTGTGCATGGACCATATAAACCCACGATCACTGATCCTGAAACTAAGATCATGATTCCGAAACCTGCTGATATGTATTCGGATGAGGACATTAAATTGTTTGAAATTGATGCTAAAGCTCATGGTATTCTGGCCATGGCTCTGCCTAATGAGATTTATTCTGGCTTGATGCATCATGATACTGCTCATGATCTCTGGGTTGCACTGAAAGAACAATTTGGTGGAACCGATGAGGTTTTAGCAAATACTAGAGAAATTCTGGCTCAGCAGTATGAGACATTTTCTCACCGAAAGGGTGAATCCTTGACTCAACAATTTGAGCGATTCTCATGTTTAATTTCTGAGTTAAAAATGGTTAAGCAAGAATACACTAATAGTCAGATGAATAACAGATTTCTCAGATCATTGCCTGAGAGATGGGACACTTATACAATTGTCCTACGCTCTAATGCTAATCTAGATAGTCTATCTCTCACCCAATTACATGGGAAACTCTTAACTTTTGAGAGAGAGGTAGAACAGAAGAGAAAACTGTCTTCATCTGGAAAACTTGCTGATGATTTTGTTCCTGGTAACACTGCTTTACTTGGTCAGGAGTCAGAGTTTAATGGGTCTGAATGTTCTTATGATGAACATATTGACTTTTCTACTAACAATTCTGATCATGCTTTAGTGGGAGTTGAGGGTAATGCAGGAAGTTATAGTGACAACTTGTGTTTTGTGATGGATGATTTGAAAGGTATCCCGGATGATGATCTAGAGGAGATGGACATTTTAAGTCAAATGGCATTGATCAACATCAGATCACAAAAGTTTTATAAAAGAACAGGAAGGAAGTTCCCTGGATTATCTGGCAAGACTAAGGTTGGATTTGACAAAGGGAAGTTGAGGTGCCATAAGTGTCATAGGCTTGGTCACTTTGCTAGGGAGTGCAAAACATCTGGTTCTAATCCTGCTGCACCTTTTGTGACCTTTCCAAGCAACAATTCCTCAGGCAAAGGACCACAATCTTCTAGTACTAGTCAACAGCAATTCTATCCAGCTCACTTTGTTCCACAAAATCCAATGCCCTATCCATATCCTTGTTTTTACATGCCTCAACCTCCTCACAATCCAGCATTAATCTCACCACAATCATCTGCTCTTCCTGAACCCAGCAAACCTCAATCAACTCAACAGTCTCAACAACAACAGCATCAGAGTTTCTTCACTCCTGGTGTTGTTGATTGGAGTAGCTTGCCTGATGACTTATCAGACTTCAACATGCAACCTTTTTCTGAAACTGGTCCACATGGTGGAGACAATCCTTTTGGAAATCTGGCACTGATGGCTATTGATTCAACTGAAAATACCTGTCAATCCTCTTCAACATCTCAGGTATCTTCTGAATCAAAAGCTAAATTATGTTCAGAGTCATGCATTTCAGCATTTGCTTCCATTAGGGAAATCAATGTAGAACTGATTAATGAGAAATTTGAATTGGAAAAGGTTGTGGCTAAAAACAAAACTGAGTTTGAAAAAGCCTTAAATGAGAAAGAATCTGAAATTTATAAACTTAAATGTTTGTTGTCTGATGAAAAAGCTAGAGTGGAAGTCATGCTGGTAAAGCATAATGATCTAAAACAAACACTTGCAGCAACCCAAGTCAATTGTGAAAAATGGGTTGAGTCCTGTAAAGGGTTTGAAATGTTGTTGAGCAAACAGTCAGCTTCAAATGTTAAGTTTGGGATTGGTTACAATCACACTGGCCCCCTTGCTGATTATAAACCAAAAAGTCTTGACTGTGAAACTGATGGGGAGAGTGTGTACCAATCTACCAACTCTTCGGAAATGTCTGATTCTGTCGACATATCTGAAGAAGACTCAAATGTTTGCAAAGCTGCTGCTGAAAAGGTTGAGATTGAAACATATTCTTATTCAATTGGGTGTACAAATGTCATTAAGGATGACTCTTGTCAGGATAATGTCTTATTTGAGATTAATCCTGATGAACATTTTTCAAATGTTTTAAAATTACACTTAATTGAATCAGATGGGGATAGTGTTGGTGAAAATGAGGCAAGAATTTTGATAAGTCAAAGTCATTCTTCAGCAGTTGTTGAAAAAGCTGATAATGCAACAACTGATGTTGGTAAATGTGTTGAGACACAAGTGCTGAAAAATAACTCTTCAGATGTTGTCAAAACATCAGCTGTTGTCAATTTGACTACAAATACTGATGCCTTAGATGTTCTGATGAACAAACAATCTGTTTCTAAGTCATCAGTACTTGTAGACAATCACAAAGAAAGGAAGAAAAGGGTGCCTTGTGATATTTGTAGGCTGTTTAATCATTCAACTGATGAATGCTGGTACAGAAAAGGTTCTAAATTCAACAAAATCAAGAATAAAAACAAGAACATACTCAAAATGAAAAATGAATTTAGTTCAAAATTTGTACCTGAATCATCAGTTGTTTCAAAATCTGGAAAATCCTTACAAGGAAATACCTCCAGTAAATCCAAGAAAGGAAAAGGGATTGTTCCAGATTCAGGGAAACAACACTTGACAGCATCTTATTTGATTAAAGACACTAAAATGATCAAACACAAAAATAAAAAATCAAGTTCTGATGTGTCTGATGAAATCAAAATTTTAACTCAAAATCATAATCAACTGATGCTCATGATGCAACAACTGATAGGAAGGGTCAACATGGCAGAGGCATCTGTTGATTCATTTCATAAAAAGAAATCAAAATCAAAAGTCAAACCAAAAATTTCTGATAAGAATGCTTCAAGTGTTGCTTCAACTGATAATGCTAGTTCTGTTTCTTCAAATGTTAACAGACCCAAAACCAAAATGGTTTGGGTCCAAAAGTCTAACTGAGTGTGTTGTTGTATGCAGGGTCCTTCAGCATGCCAAAGTAGCATCTGGTATGTTGATAGTGGAGGATCCATGCATATGACTGGGAGCAGATCTCTTCTTCATAACTATTTCACTGGAAGGAGAGGATTTGTGTCCTTTGGTAATGATGCTAAGGGGTATATCATAGGTAAAGGTGTAGTCACTAATGGTGAGATTAGGTTTGATGATGTTAATCATGTTGAGAATCTTAAGTACAATTTGCTGAGTGTTAGTCAAATGTGTGATAAGGGTCATGTGTCTCTCTTCACTAAGCAAGATTGTAGGATTTTATCTTCTGATGTGATGCCTTTGATTAGCAAAGTGTTAGATGAGTATACACTTCTTAAGGCTAACAGAGTGGGAAAGGTATATGCCTTTGATCTTTCTAAGAAAATCTCTGTCAAAGGTCATCCTTGTTTATTTTCTAAGGCCTCTTTCAAGGAATCAAATCTGTGGCATAGAAGATTAGGTCATGTGAACATTAAGAACATGAATCAATTGGTGAAACATGGTTTGGTTAGAGGTCTTCCTTTAAAGGATTTTAGTTGTGATGAAAACTGTTCTGCATGCTTGAAAGGAAAGCAACACAAAGTCTCTTTTCCTTCAATTGGAGATTCCAAATCCACTGGTTGTTTACAACTGTTACACATGGATCTGTTTGGTCCAGTGCAGATAATGTCTATGGCAAAGAAGAAGTATTGTCTAGTTATTGTTGATGACTATTCAAAGTTTGTCTGGACTTTCTTCTTACACTCAAAAGGTGAGGTTGCCAAGGCTATTATCAATTTTGTGTTGTATGCTGAAAAGCAGTATTCTCTTTCTATCAAGTGTGTTAGGAGTGACAATGGCACTGAATTCAGAAATCATCTTCTTGATGAATTTTATCAGTCAAAGGGAATTCAGAGACAGTATAGCATTCCCAGATCTCCTGAACAGAATGGAGTGGTAGAAAGGAAGAATCGGACCCTGATTGAAGCTGCCAGAACAATGCTTGCTGATTCTGGTTTACCTCTCACATTCTGGGCAGAAGCTGTTAACACAGCTTGCTATGTGCAAAACAGAGTTTTGGTGAATCAAAGATGGTTGAAGACTCCATATGAAATCCTTCATTCTTTAACTCCTTTGATTTCCTTCTTCAGAGCTTTTGGATGTCCTTGTTTCATTCTCAACACCAAAGATCAACTTACCAAGTTTGATTCCAAAGTTGATGCAGGATACTTTGTTGGATATTCTTCAACATGCAAGGCATATAGAGTGTTCAATTGTAGAACAAAGACTGTAGAAGAAACTCTTCATGTCAAATTCAATGAATGTCCTAAAGATTCCATTCCTCAGAATCCTGCTGAGATGTTTGATCTGAATATCTTGCCACATGATTTTCATGTTGAGAATAGTGGTGTAGAAGATGAAGTTCTTCCAGCTGATCCACCATCAGCTTCTAATGCAACATCACAAGGAATTTCAGATGATGAAGATGCAAGTACTCATTTGTTCAGATTCAGTGACAATATGTCCACATCTACCAAATCTGATGCTCCTTCTGCTTCAGCAGTCCCACTCACTACAAATGCTGATGAAATTCTGGCATCTTCTAAATCCTTTGAAATTCCTGCTGCTGTACATCCTGAATCTTCTTCAACTGCTGCATCAGTTCCTCCAGCAAACACTTGCACTGATCTCATTCCATATCAAGAACTGAAAGATCATCCATTATCTCAAGTTCTTGGTGATATTTCTGCAGGTGTTTCAACAAGAAGTCAATTATCTAACTTTTGTCTTTATGCTCTGTTTGTCAGTCAACAAGAGCCAAAGAATTACCACATAGCACTTAGAGATATTGGCTGGGTGGAGGCAATGCAGTTGGAATTATTGCAATTCAAAAAGCAACAGGTTTGGGAGCTGGTTTCTTTACCTCCAGGTAAGTGTGCAATAGGCACAAAATGGGTGTTTAGGAATAAAACAGATGAAAAAGGTCAAATCATTAAAAACAAAGCTAGACTGGTTGTACAGGGGTTCTGTCAGGAAGAAGGTATTGATTATGATGAAACTTTTGCCCCTGTAGCCAGATTAGAAGCAATTAGGCTGTTTTTAGCATATGCTGCCTTACATAAACTTAAAGTTTTTCAAATGGATGTCAAAAGTGCTTTCTTATATGGTAAAATAAAAGAGGAAGTGTATGTGTGTCAACCTCCAGGCTTTGAGGACAATAAACATCCTGATTGGGTGTACAAGCTTGATAAAGCTCTTTATGGGCTGAAACAAGCACCTAGAGCCTGGTATGACACATTATCCACTTTTCTTCTAAAAAATAATTTCACTAGAGGCTCCATTGATCAAACTTTATTCATAAAGAATGTAGGTCAGCATAAGCTACTTGTTCAAATATATGTTGATGACATTATATTTGCTTCATCTGACCCAAAGTTGTGTGATGATTTCACTAAACTTATGACTACAAATTTTGAAATGAGTGCTATGGGGGAGTTACAGTTTTTCTTGGGTCTTCAAATCAAACAAAAACCTGATGGAATTTTCATTCACCAATCAAAATACACAAAAGAGCTTTTAAAGAAATTTGATTTGCAAAACTGTAAGCCATGTTCCAACCCCATGAGCACCACCACACAACTTGATGCAGATCTGAAAGGTACTTCAGTGGATGAAACTCTTTATAGATGTATGATTGGATCTTTAATGTATCTAACTGCATCCAGGCCAGACATTATGTTTGCCACATGTGTTTGTGCTAGATTTCAGGCTGCACCCAAAGAGTCTCATTTGATTGCTGTGAAAAGAATTTTTAGATACTTGCAAGGTACTCAATTCCTGGGAATATGGTACTCCACTGGACAATCCTGCAAGCTGGTTGCTTTTTCAGATAGTGACTATGCAGGATGCAAACTCTCAAGAAAATCTACTTCTGGTGGGTGTCAGTTTCTAGGAAATTGCTTGGTTTCTTGGCAAAGTAAGAAGCAAACTTCTGTAGCCACCTCCACTGCTGAAGCTGAGTACATTGCTGCTGCAAGTTGCACTTCCCAAATTCTCTGGCTTCAGTCTCAACTCCTGGACTATGGCATCAAAGAACTGAAGACACCATTGTTAATGGATAGTGCTTCAGCTCTTTGTATTGTCAAGAATCCAGTTCAGCACTCTAGGACTAAACACATTGAGATCAGACATCACTTTATAAGAGATTGTTTTGAAAAAGGTCTGATTGATCCCAAATTTGTTCCTAGTGCTGATGAGCTTGCTGACATTTTTACTAAGCCTTTAGACACATCCACTTTTCAAAATTTAGTTCTAAGGCTTGGTATGTTGCAACTTGAATAGGTTAGTGTTTAAATGAATAAAATGTTAAATATCCTTTTAAAATTCCAAAAATATTTTTTTATCTTGACACATTTTGATATTTTCAGTACATACTGATACATATCAAAAGTACTGATTCAAGAACAGTTATGACCTTTTCTAATACTCTAAGTTACAAGTACTGATGAGTATTGATTCACTAAGTACTGAAGGTCAAACATTACTCACAAAGTTCTGATGAACAAATTGTTTACAAGTTCTGATGAACACATTGTTCAAAAGTTCTGATGAACAAAATTTCCACAAAGTTCTGATGAACAAATTGTTCAAAAGTTCTGATGAACAAAATTTCCACAAAGTTCTGATGAACAAATTGTTTACAAGTCCTGATGAACACATTGTTCACAAGTTCTGATGAACAACATTTCCAAAAAGTCTGATGAACAACTGATGAAAACAACTGATGAACAAAACTGTCGACAACACCTGATGAGTAATTTTACTCTTCAGTTGTTTCAACTTCTGTTGTTTTCTCTATTTAACTCAACCTTCTTCAGTTGTTTCATTATCACCTTCTCAGAACTTTTCATCTTTTTCAAAACCTATTTTCCCTCTTTCATCTCTGCTTCCATGGCTGCTCTTACTTTGAAACCGCGTCACAATTCGATTGCCTACTTGACCAAATCTTCATTCTGGTCCAAGTTTGATGATGCAGTGGATTTGATGAACTCCTCTCAATTCAAAACTGCTTTTCTCATCAATCCAACTCTGTATGTTGAATCCATTCATCAATTTTGGATGAATGTTGAACTGGTAAATGTTGGAACTGGAGTCATCTCTCTTCGATCAACAGTCAATGGTCACAACGTGCATATCAGTCCCGCTGAGCTCAGGGATGTTCTTCAACTTGACGATGCCAACCTAGTCACTCAGTTCCCTAAAAGCGCCACTGACCTCTGTTTTACAAGTCATGAATACCAGGGCGACTTGAGTGACTCAACACTTTTCAAGAAGCACTTTAATGATCCAGAGCGTCTGATATTCCATATGATCAACATATGCCTGGCTCCGAAGTCTTCTTCATGGGATCAAATGTCATCTCGTTGGCAACAGGTATTGTACTCTATCCTCGAATCTCAAAAGCTAAACTTTTCTCAAATACTTTTTTCTGAATTAACTGAACATGCTGGTAAGCCTGTTTCATCCAGATGGTTACTCTATCCTCGTTTTATTATGGCCATCATAGAGAAACAGCTGCCACAAACAGGCCTTGTTGGTCAGGGGATCCCTGCTCCAGCAGTTTTGCTGGAAGTATATTCCAGACACAACTCCAACCTCACTTTAAAAGAGGCTGCCCGAAAGCTCAAACCCAAGCAACGGGAACCCACAGCCTCATCCTCAAAATCCAAATCCAAAGTCCCCACTAAACCAAAATCCACTAAGCCCAAAAAGGCTGCTCAGGGAAATGAGTCCCCTGAGTCTGCCCATGCCTCACCAAGGCATGACATGGTCACTGGGAGTAGTCACCCAGTGATCCATTCGACTCCACCGGCTCAAACCGCCCAGGATTCCTCTCAACAGGAACCTGGTGCAACTTTTGAAGGGGCAGACACATCACTAGAACCTCTTTCAGTTGAAAAGGTTTCTATTGAACAGCACCAATCTCCCCGGGTGCAATCTGTTTCAAACCCAATTCCTATGGAAACCACCCCAGATAGTCCCACTTTTGTTATTGAAAACATCCTGAATCAGTTGAACACTCCTATTCCCTCCCAGACACCTATCACTACTGGGATAAGCTCCAACATTGAGGGGGAGGACCAAAGTGTCTCTGATAACCCACAGGATCATGACTACAACATCAGATCTCCTAGTGTGGAAAGAGAGATTCTGATATCTGACAAGGCTGCTACTTCATCACCTCCATCATTTGGAGTGATTGCTAGTAGTACCATTGCTAAGACCTTGTCAGAGGCAACAACTGATGAAGGGGTTACCCCTGAGGTTGGAAGTCCCCAGTACCAAGACAAAGGGGCACCTGAATCTGTTGAGCCACACTCAACTCAGGTAAATCCTGAGATTCTCAGGAGGTCAGATGATGTAGCTAATGCTACTGATGACCAAAGATCAGTTGCTGAGCTTGTTAAGCAAAACCAACTCCTTGAGGCTGAGGTATGTAGACTCAATGAGCTACTCACCAAAATGTCCAAGGACAAAAGACCATCTTCCCCACTTAACCCACAGATGGCACCTTCTCATTCTGAAGGTCACCCAAACACTTCCCCCACTACTTCACAATTTCAAATGCCGCCAGCCTTTGCTTCAGGCACTAATCCTTTGGGTTCTAGCCCCCCAGAGGCATTAGCTGCTGCCTTTCTACAAATCCTCCCTCTCATCACTCCATTACTGAAATCAATTATTGTTCAAGCCCTTGATGAGAGGTTACCTTCCCAAACTCAAATTCAACAAATGGTTGATGAGGCTGTGACTGCTAAACTTTCAACTCTACATACTCCTTCTTCCCCTGCAGCCAAAAAGGGGGAGTTAGGAACTGAATCAGTCACAACTTCAGCTTCCAAAAGGCCAAGGTCTGAAGAGGTTGCATTTGAAAGGTCTCCTGTCATTCAAGTAACTTATAAGAGACAGAAGAAGAACAAACCTGTTGAGATTATCAACAGAGATGATGTGGAAGTTGAGCAGGAAATGGTTGCTAAAGAAATTGAAGTTAGTGCTGAACAATTGGAAGCCACAACATCTGATGTACAAAAACAAGTCAAAACCTCTGATGTACAAGAATTGGCTACAACTTCTGAAGTTCAAACACAGGCTACAATCTCTGAAGTTCAAGTACAAGCCACAACTTCTGATGCACAAGACACTGAACTAGAGGGTGTTCAAATTCCAGAGGTTCAGACTCAGGTTGAGACTCAGGTTGTTGAGGTAAGGGCTCCTCCAAAGAAGAGAAGGCAACTCAGAATTCAAGAAGAAGAAAGTTCTGATGAAGAAGACAGGTTGCCTATCTCCACAGTCATCAAGCCAAAAGCTCAAAAGCCTGCACCTTCAACAACTGGGGTAGATCTGACAGTTTCAAAGAAGAAAATTACTCTTCCTGCCAAGTACATTCCTGAAAAGCCATTAGTTTTTGGTCAACAGCCAATTATTACACCAGAGGCTAGGATGTTGGCAGTCAAAGTAAAACTGGAAGAAGAAGAGAGCCAAAGGAAACATGATGAGCAATTCCTCAAGTTGGTGGACAAAGATTATCCTCAGACTTCAACTATCACTGCAATGAAAAAGGAAGCTCAAAGGTTGTATGCTCTGAAATGGACATTCAAATATACAAAAGAATTGATCAAGATGTGGCCTGACCCAAGGGTTCTTCATAGGATTCACAAGAGACAGCCCCCAGCAACTTATGCAAATAGGATCAAAAGGGTGTTGAGTGCTGAAATCATGCTTGGGTCAGTGCTTGATCCTTGGGAAATCATTAATGACTTCAAGAGTGTCTACAACTCGGGTGCAAAAGCTCCTAACTTCTTAGAGAACAAAATGATAAAGAAGGGACTGGTGTATAGGAGGCTGGAACATGTTCAGCAAGAAGAACTCTATTTGTTTTTAGAGGGTAAGCACCCTGATGAGTTTGTGTACAGGGAAATTACAAGAGTAGAACTGAAGGATGGGACTACGGCCAGATACTTGTCTGAATTTTATGGGCCTGAGTCCTTCTTCGAAGGTGAACCTGAAAGAATGACTCCAGAAGAGAAGATGTTACTACTTGAAGCTTATGTCCGGGAGTCTTTCAGGTTAGTATACAATCAATAGCTTCAATGAGAGGGGTTAATGCTCATAGTCCATTTCCCCAATGGAGTTCCCTCTCATATTTTGACAGTTAGAATTTTTGAAAGCTGTTGGTTATCAGGCTTATACTTTAATTGGTCATTTTGATACTGATCTCAAAGAAAAAGACATTTCTTTCTGCCTGGAATAAATAAGTGAGACCTTAAATAAGTTAGAGGTTTTTGGCTGCATTGGTTCAGGGGGAGTTTGTTGGACTAAAAGAACCAATGAGCCTGATCAGAAAAATCTCTAAGTCTCACAGCATTACAACAACTGAAGAAGAACACAAAGGCTGATATTCAAATGTGCTGAAGTCACAAGATCTGAAGAGATGTACAACAGCTGAAGTGTAAGTCGTCAGGTGTTGTAGTGTATAGTTAGTCTTCAGTAGTTTTCTTATTGTTTGTAAAAGTCTGGTGAGTAGTTTACTCATCAGAGGTTTTAGTATTTTGTATTTCAGTAGTTTCAGTATTTGTACTTCAGTAGTTTTGTTCTTCAGTAGTTGTAGAGTTTGTCTTCAGATGTTGAAGACATTCTCAGTCGTTTAGTTTATTTCAGTTGTTTTGTTTTGTCTGTTAGATGTCAACATCATGTGACATCATCAGACGTCACTGCCTTCTATATATAGGCAGTTGACATGATTGTAATGTAACGAAGTTAATCAATTGAATGAAATATTCCTTTTACAGAAAACTTTCTCTCTCTATAACAAACTTGCGTTACTGTTTGATTGAATTTGTTCTTACTTTACTTATGCTAATTCTGTGTTGAATTCCGCTGCTATACTCTACTGATTTATCAATTGAGAACATCTGATCCTACATGGGCCCTTGGGGAAGTTGACACTACCAGTATCGACAACGCCTTAGTCAACAGACCCTTTTAAAACTTACCAATATAGATTGGAAATGAGCTGGAATTATCATGTCGTCGATATTGTCCTCCCTTGAGGTTCATACATCGTTACTAACAGTTTCAATCCCCGGTTTCTTTTCCATCATACACACTCTCAAACCAACACTATCAAGAGAGTTATAAGGTCATTTAGGTGTTTGATATTTGGTTTAGATGAGCTAAAACCGTTTAGAAGTTTCAAAGGTTTTCGGGTTGATAAAACCCTAAAAACTGGATGTTCAAGCTCAAACCTGAATCGTTTTAGATGATGTGAGCTCGGATACCTTGTACATCCTTAATGAAGACACCGAGAGCTTTCTATAGACACCAGTGTAACATCAGTGCCGGACGCGTGCCGGAACAATGATCGCAACAGTAACTCGTACAGTAACTCAGGTACACATTACGTGAAACTATGTTTATGCTATTGATACATTATGCTTAACACTAAACTATTATGCGATTGTCTGAAATCTGATTAAAACCTTAAGGTTTTACAGTCAGAAACACATCAAACAACACAGAAATTACACACAGATGCTTGATTTGATGCTATTATGTATAAACGTATGTGAGGTTAAACATAATGAAATCCTAACGGTTGTTGTTACGAAACGCTAAACCGACAAATTATTCGTATAGGTGACGATTTGTACGAATAAATCTGAAAGTTTAACATTTTGAAATGATGCCTGAAAAGTAGAAAACAAAAATCAGAAAGTGAAACGTACGATCGTATTCGTACAGTTAGCGCTCTGTACGAAAACGCGTGTAAGTTACGTTTTCTGATTAAACGGAGAAAATAAACGATTACGAACGTTAAAATAATAAAATTAAAATAAAAATAATATTTATTATTAAATCCCACTTAAAAAGATTTAAGTTAAACTATTTTATTAAACTACGCGAAATTAACGTTAAAAAACGAAATAACGAGGTTTAACAGTCTGATCCCGAACGAAACAATAAAAATAAGTAAAATATAATATTTTACGTTTTACAATTTTGAAACTAATCAAAAATAATTAAAGAAATCTAAATTTCAATCTAAAAAGTTAATTACGCAACCGTAATTAAAACGCGCGTAAAAATACGCGAAACCGACACCAAGCGAGACCAAACACGTGGGGAACCACTCGGGGTATAAAAACTCATTTAAACTCATCTTCTTCCTCATTGTGGCTTACCACTCTCTCTCTCTCTCTAACATCAATCCCGTTTTTTTTTCGTTTTTCACTAGAAATCACCACAAAAATCCTCATAACTTCTTCATTTCTTAACCAAATCGTGCGTATAATATATTGAAACGACTGTGTCGACGAGAGGAAGCTGAAAGTACAACAGATCGGAGCTATTTCTAAGTATTTTGGCCTGAATCTTAGAGAGAAGTGCTACTGGAAGTTGGTTTTCTACATAACGACGATATGAGCTAGAACCCGATTTTTACCCTCTTAAATCTTTTAGATCTTGCACGAAATGGGATTACAAACACAAGAAAACATGTTAGGGTGATAGTTGGGGGATCTAAGATGGGTGGGCATGGCTGAATAATAGTAACGATGGGAGAGAATCCAAACCTCCATGGTGTTGATGGTTTCTTCAAAGGTGCAGCTCCACTTCCCCAAACCTGCTGAGTCGAGGGTATTACCAGCTGTTCTCATCAGACCTGGCAATATGGGCAAGGACCCAGGAGTCTTGATCTGGAAATCATCGAAAATAGACCAAGGGGTGGGGTTGGAGTTGTGGGTCAAGGATGGTGATAGCAGTAATGTTTTTTTTTTTTTTGTATACTTTGACTTGGCCAAAGTAAGCAACATAAATATTATCTTATGGACCCACTAATATCTATATTAACTCAAACATATTAAGTCACAAAGTTCTTCAATCTACTCCAATAGGAGTTCGGGAAATTGGGCAGAACATGGTAAGGTCGGTAGTCATTTTTTTTTGGCCATCGAAATTATATATGTTGGATTTTAAATTCACGACACTAGCATCTGAAGTTGGTGCTAGAATATTAAACCAAAAATAAACAATATCAATTATAAATAAAGTCATTGGGTTGATTAGGACAAGATTAGGTTAACGGGAAATCTATTAGAGTTTTATGGTGTTAATCCTTTTTCTCAATTATCTTGGATATTAATTTGATAAGATATGGACTCTTTTTATTGACTCAATATATATATATAATTTTCTTGTGTTCAATTCAAATCATAACAACGTGTAACAAGAAATAATCAAGAGGACTCAAACAAGTTAAAAACACTTGAGACGTGTTTAAGTTTTAAAAAGAGAGTTTAAAACTTAAACTTGATTTTATTAACTTAACCTAACTTTTGTTTAAATACTTTAACTAATATCATGATGTTAAGTTGCTTTTATAAAATAAAGAATTTGGTAATAAAGCACCCTTTGTATAAGTAAATGTAACATTAAGAAACATGAAATATCAAAAGCTTAATGTTTCTAATAGCTTAAAAATATGTGTTCTTTTAATATAAACTTTACTTACATCGAATAAATAAAAGGGTTAAAGGTTATTAGAGATAACATTGTAAAAATAATTGATAACAAACCTAGTAACTCGTTATTGAGTTTTAGGACATGTAGTCAATACGCACAATTCACATCATAACTCTTAAACACATACTAATGTTATCCATGTTGAACACAAACAAATCGAACACAGGATCGTGAGAACAATCTCAAAAACAACAACGAGTGCGTACATTCTGTGATTACTTAATCAACCACATCAACAACAAGGTGAGTTCATTTGTCCCTTTTCAAACTTATTTGTTTTACTTCGGGACTGAGAAGCATGTTAAACATTTTAATAAATTTTTGAAATGTTATTTAATGCTTTTAAACATAATCATGGTACTTACGACAAAGCTTATGTTTGGAAACTACTATTCTTGAGAAGCTATATACTTGGTGTTTGAACTTGAGACTTGGGGCTTATGCTACAAAATTAATGCTTAAACTTGAGACTTGATGCTTATGCGAGAAACTAAATGCTTAAACTTGAGGCTTGATGCTTAGACGAGAAACTAAATGCTTAAACTTGAGACTTGATGCTTATGCGAGAAACTAAATGCTTAAACTTGAGGCTTGATGCTTATACGAGAAACTAAATGCTTAAACTTGAGGGTTGGTGCTTATGCGAGAAACTAAAAGCTTAAACTTGAGGCTTGATGCTTATGCGAGAAACTAAATGCTTACACTTGAGACTTGATTGCTTATGCTAGAAACTAAATGCTTAAACTTGAGACTTGATGCTTATGCTATGAACTTCATGGTTAAACTATATGCTGATGCTTGAAACTATATGCTTGAAACTATGATTGCGCGCGAAATACTAAGCTTGTATCTAATCATGGGCTACGTAATTGCTAAACTTCTGCTATAGCAGGGCTTGTACCCATGTATTGAGATACGTGAAAGCTAAACTATGACGAGGCTAAGCTGTTATCTATATAAGAGACATGTAATTGCTAAACTTATGCTATAGCAGGGCTTGTGTCTGCTTATATGAGATATGTAAATGCTGGATTGTTTGTGTATGCATGGCTTGTGTCTATGTATGAGATACGTAATTGCTAAACTTCTGCTATAGCAGGGCTTGTATCTTGTATAGGAGACACGTAATTGCTAGACTAGGCTTAACTAATTCATGAGATACGTAATGGCTAAACTTCTGCTAGAGCAGGGCTTGTATCTAGCCGTGAGCTACGTAATTGCTAAACTTCTGCTATAGCAGGGCTTGTACTCACGCATGAGATTAGTGAAAGCTAAACTATGGTGCGTGTGAAACTATGATGCTTTTTAAACTTACATTAGAGCTAATACTTATGAATGCTATAAACTTGTAAACTTTGAAACAGAAAACAAAAGCTATGATGAAGAATGGGTTGAATGGTGGCTAAAATGCTTAATTATTATTAACTTCAGTGTCATATGCGGATTAGTATGTGGTGGGACGGCGTCTGGGCGGGTTGTAGGCTCGACTCAGGGGTATGCCCTATATATAAGCATACCGATTCGGATATTACATGTGAAGTTAATAAGGTTAAGGTTTTACCGAAAGAGGTTTGCTAAAGCTATTTTTAAACTTATAAACTTTATGAACTCACCAACCGTTGTGTTGACTTTGTTTTCTTACATGCTTACTTAGGTGATGAACAGGTTTAAGCTAAGGCTTTTGGATTGCATACTAGGTGGCCTAGACAGAGGACCTAGTTGATTTTGGAAGCACATATTTGGTTACTCATATGAATCACTTTTGGATGTCTTGTACAGATTACAAGATAGAAAACAATTGATTCTTTTGATAGGTTTACTTAGTTAAATTACTGAACATTGATATTGTAATTTAACTTTGTAATCCTAGTTTAATGCTTGATTGTGCTTTAGTTATTCTTAACATTGATGCTATGTAAACAATCTGATCATTCCGATTATCATTCACGATATCGCGCCCCGAGAACCTTCCGCCCGACGGGGACTTCGATCCTAACCCCGCCGGCTCGGGGTGTGACAACCAGGAACTTGTGATTTGGTGAAGAAATGACAGAGGTGGTTGTGTGTATCAAATGAAATATTTATGCCTTTTAGAGTCCGGTTATAAATATGTGTGTTCAAGTTCGTTCGGTTTCCCGTTTACGCGGTATTTTACGAGCAATACGTAAACGTTATGTTTTTTATTAAAGTAGTTTTATTTTATCATTTTAGGTTGTGATTACTAACAAATATTTTACGTGAAATATTAGGATTAAATTTACATTTGAAATCATTTATTTTAATTCTTTCGTCATATGTATAACTTTCACACGTATTCGTACAATTCGTCACCCGTACGAACATGACGATTCGTACGAATACGCGCGAAAGTTAAACATCTGACGAAACAATTAAAATAAATGATTTCAAAGTTTCAAATGTTTCAAATGTTTAAACATAACATAACCAAAACGTGTTTAACCAAAACATACATTTCTTCAACAATCTCAAAACACACAGAAGCTTTGAAAATCAAATAGTGTTACCACCCCTTAGAACCCTAGTTCGGGTTTTTTGGGTTTACCTGGACAAACGTCAAGGGTACCCAAGGACCGAACCATTCTAAGTTTTCGGGTTCAGGTAATCCTCCTTTTCGGGTTGTGTATTTTTGGGTTCGAGTTTTTCTGATTCGGGTAGGTGCTTTTCGGGTTGTTTCTTTGGGTTCGGGTAAACAGACACACCCCTAATCACAGGTGTAAGAAATTGCTAACCCAAGAAAGTAGTTAAGGTCCCCTAGATCCTTGATAGTAAACTCTGTATTAAGGCGAGATATGAAGGACATGAGAACATAATATTTATTGCCAGTTATAATCAAATCATCCACGTAAACTAAAAGAATCATAATGCGAAAATTACGTTTATAAATAAATAATGAAGTGTCAGCCTTGCTACAAGTAAAACCTTTTCCACGTAAAAATTAGCTTAAATGATGAAACCAAGCTCGAGGGGATCGTATAAGTCTATACAATGCTTTATTAAGTTTCAAACATGAGTGGGATATTATGGGTGAGTCAAGCCAGGCGGTTGCTCCATAGAGATTGTTTCATGGAGATTTCCATGTAAAAAAGCGTTTTAACATCCAATTGATGCAACATCCAATTATAAAGAACAACCAAGGATAAGATAACACGAATAGTAACAGCCGGACTAAAAGTATAACAATAATCAAGTCCCGGTGTTTGACTTAATCCTTGAGCCACGAGCCGAGCCTTATACATGTCAATAAAACCATCCATTCGATATTTGGTGCGGTACACCCATTTAGAACCAGCAATTGGGCGATGTGACGGTCGAGGCAAAAAAGTCCAGGTGTTTTTAGTTTTGAGAGCATGTAGTCCTTGGAGCATGGCAGAGACCCAGGCGGGGTTTTTCATAGCAGATATAAGTCCTTTGGGATCAGCATAAGCAAAAAGAGACCGATGAAGTGGGGAATTAGCAGAAATATTAGCTTTATGATGAGGTTTGAAGATACCGGCTTTGGCTCGTGTAATTATAGGATTGGTGGATATTAGGGGTTGTTGAGGCAAAGGTGGAGGTGTGCAAACGGGACTGGATGATAAGGGTAAAATTGGCGAGGATGACTCAGAAGGATAGGAGTTTCAGGTGGTTGTTGGGTCGGGAAAAGGGATGGATCGGCTGAGTGTTGCGAAATATTTGGGGCTGGATCGCAACAAAAAGAAAAAGAAAGTGAAGAGGATCGAGAAGCGGGAGAAGGGGAGAGATTTGATTTTTCTGAAGACGAAAGGAAGCTGTTGAGCTCAAGTGTATGGGGAGATGAAGACGAATTAAGTGCAGCAAAAGGGGAAAATGTTTCATCAAATTTTGCATGTCGGGAGACATAGGCATAAGAGGTGGTAGTGTCAAGGCATCCATAGCCTTTGTAAATAGGATTGTATCCAATGAAGACACATGGAAGCTGCGAGGCTGGAGTTTATGTTGAGAATAATCACGGAGATACGGATAAACACGACACCCAAATGCGTTAAAATGAGCATAAGAAGGAAATTAAGAATATAGTAACTCAAAAGGAGATTTATTTCTGAGAATAGGAAATGGAAACCGATTGATGATGTAAACAGCTGAAAAAAAGGCAATTATCCAAAATATGGGAGGAAGGTTGGCATTAAAAAACATGATGATACCGATCTCAACAAAGTAGCGATGCTTGCGTTCGGCACGTCCTATTTGTTGTGGAGTGTATGGACAATAAAGACAATGTATGGTGCCATTATTATAAAAAAAAGACCGAACACGTTGGTTAACAAATTTCGTTCCACCATCACTGTGGAAGACATTAATAAGTCGTGAGAATTGGGTTTTAAAAAAGGTCACAAACACCTTTAAAAATATCATAGAATTTATATTTTAATTTCATAGGATACAACCAACAGAAATGTGAGTGATCATCGACAAAGATTACATAATATCTATAATTATCAAAAAACAAAACTGGGGATGGACCCCATAAATCAAAGGGGATAAGATCCAAAGGATGAGCAACCAGTTTAAGATTATTATCAAAAGGCAAACGTTTGCTTTTAGCCAACTCACAAGATGAACAAATTACAGGTTTAGGAAGTAAGGCAATAATAGATAAACAACCATGTTTTTGTAAAGAAACAATAATATTGAAATAAACATGCCCTAAACGAGCATTCCAAACATCAAACGAAGCCTTAGGGCCATTATTAAAGGCAACAAAAGCTTGATGATGAGGCTGCAAAGCATAAAGTCCAATCTCATAGCGACCGCAGGCCAAAACCTGTCGACTGTCCCAATCCTGAACAAAAAAAGGAGAGTAAGACATTACAATAATAATATTTTGTGAATAGAAAGTAATTTTTTGGTGAGATTTGGAACCACAAGAAGATTGTTTAAATCAAGATTATTAGGGAGAGATAAAGAACCTTTTTAAAGAACTGGCAATCACTGACCATTACCAAAAGTAACTGTTTCGTTACCTGAGGCTGCCGAATGATTAGATAAAGTGGTGGGATCGGGAGTCATGTGAGAGGTGGCACCCAAATCAACATAACAATCAAGACTAGTAGAAGAAACATTGCATTGACTAAAAAAGGCAGAAGCAAGCGAATCATCTGTGGCGGTAGCGAAAGATGCAAATGAACTTAGTTGAGGACAACGATTAGCATATAGTCCTTCAAGTTGACATAATTGGCAATGGGGAGGGTGAAGACCACCACGAGACCAAACCTCGCCAGAGAAGCACCCCGAAAGGAGCGACCGCCACGTCCTCTAACAAAAGAAGAGGAGCGAGGAAATTTGGTTTGGGCAGAAAAGGCAACTGATGCTGGAGAAGTGCCATGTAAAGACCACAAGAAACGTTCTTGACTTTCAGCTCGTGCAAGTAAATCAACAAAATTGGGTATGGGTCAGAAGGAGCGAACTGCAGTTGAGAAGTTCTCAAACGTGGGACAAAGGCCATGTAGAAAAAAATGAATAAGCACAGCTTCATCAACACCATGGCCTATGGATGAGAGTTGATCAAATATATGCTTGAAACGTCATGCAAACACGACAACATAATATACCTTTTTCAAGGAGGTGAAGTTGGTCTTTGAGGTTATGGATGCGTTTAATAGAAGAATTGCCATACACACATTCAAGAGCGATCCAAATTTGTCGAGCGGTACTAAGACCCATAATGACAGAAACTGTCTCTTCAGTGAGAAAGCCTTGCATAATTATAGCGGTGCGTTGATCAGCAAGCAACCAAAGCGAATGAGCTGGGTTTGGAACAGTTTTGGCATCAACGAGAATAGGGGATGTAGGTGCATCATGTCACACCCCCACCCCTCGTCACCTTGTGTCTGGTCTGACGTCACTGAATCGGTTGCGGAAGCATAGTGGTGATGTCTCCGAGGTGAGGGGTGACTTACTTGAACCAATATCATAAGCACACAGATTAACTTAAAGTAATTACATTACCAGGGTGTCGCAATCACAAACACATTAAACTATATTTATTTAATTACAATACTAATTATTAAAGTGCAAATAACTCAAAGTGCATCCTCACCGGCTATTCCTGCTTACCTGCAAAAAGGTTTGAGTTTGAAACGTCAGCACAAAGCTGGTGAGATCGACAGTTCAATTTAAAACAATATGATATGATAAGCACGTTCTCAAAAGTTCAGTTCTGGATAACCATGGGACCTGTATCTAGTTCCTTTCGGACGTCTAGTCTGTCTCAAGATATTACCCGTCGGTACATATCTTAGTGCCTCATTATCTTAATGTCTATCACACCATTAAGAAGTTCAGGAAACAGATAACAAACATTCACACAAGGGGAGATGCAATCCTCCCAGCGAATGGGGTGTCAACCAATAGTACTATCAATGTTTTCTGCTCGGCCACACATGGGTTCACTAGATACAGTTCAAAAATGAGGACTTTCAGTGTCATGATAGAGTTCAGTCTACAGGCCAAAATCCCATGAAATCCCACAAAAGTCACAACAATCACATGAAATCACACAGATATCAGTGATACATATCATATGTTCATTAAAAGTTCAACAATGTTCCCCGATGTTTGAAAAAGATTAAAAATAAAAGGGGTTGTACGAAACTCACCTGATGATAATAGGGTAGCAGTGTATCACCAAACTGATAGTACAGAGATGATTCTGCATTTAGTTATCTTTAATAAGTTATTTATGTTCTAGTTTACTGATTAGATCCTTTTGAACGTTCAATGTCAAAGACATTGCTTAGTAAATCATCAACTCGATATTAATTATATAATTAATTAATTTAAGGTTATATCATACAATGTATGATAATGTAGGAACCTACATTGCATTAGATTCCTAACATAAAGTTGATGACACTCTAGATTAATCAGAATAATCTCAGATTAACCAAATAGTTAATGTTGTTGATTATAATGCTAAAACAGTTTCTAGATGATTTAATGACTTAGGAAGGATCAATCCTTGTTATTGATTACCCAAATATCATGAGATATCACAATGTAGTATCATAATAGATGTAATAACCATGTTAAACATACTAATCTGACTGTTATCATAAACATCAGATAATCATTCCAATGAGTATGTTAATGATTGTGATTAGTTTGAAACACATGGATTTAACCTTTCATTTCAAGGATTAATCCAACTAATCACCTACATTGTTATAATCAAATGGGTTAAACCATTATAATCATAGTTATGGTTTCATGCAAACCGGATATTACAACGGATCAAAACAAGGATTTAACCGTTAGAACTTCGTGTTCTTTGTTTATAATCAATCCTAGCCATCATCTAGGCAATAATCAACAATCCTAACTATCTCATTACGTTCAAAATCAAGATCTAATCAATCAAAATCAAACTAGAAGGTTTAAACGGATCATTACCTAATCAACCGGATTTCTGACTTCAAAACGATGATCAGAACTTGTTAAGATGATTCCTGGTACGATCCTTGCGTTCAAAAGCCTTGAAAGTGAAGATCAGATGGTATATGTGTGTGTGTTTTCGTCTGGGTTGCGTCCAAGTTCGAGAAGAAGAATAAAAATTTTTCTTGCATGAATTCTGATGAAGTAGATCAGATTTCTGCACCGCCACATCCGTCGCGTACCGCGACCAGAAGCCCAAAAAGGCTTCGCGTACCGCGAAGAAATCCGGAGGAATCTTAGATATTTTACATGCATCGCGTACCGCGGAGGATTCTAAATCCCTCCTTCGCGTATCGCGATGGGTCCAGTCGACCAACACTTAGAAATTTTTTTCTTCATTTTACGATTCCGGGCAATCCAGGACTCCGTTTTGAACACGGTTTTCGCCCACGTTCATCATTTTTCACATACTATCAATCCCCAATAACAAAAGTTACTAAATCCTCGTGGATTTCATGCACGACCAAATGTGCTTACGTCATAAATGCCGAATTCTTCGTACGCAACTGCCACAGTCTCCTCCTGTTAGAGGAATTTCGTCCCGAAATTTAGTGAAAGACTTACGGGATAACAATTGATCATGAAAATAAATGTGGGTATTTCTGTTTCATCTGATCTTCACGTTCCCACGTATATTCGGGTCCACGCTGTGAATTCCATCGAATTTTAACAATAGGTATGCGACTACGCTTTAGTACCTTCACCTCTCGATCCATTACTTCAACTGGTTCTTCCCTGAATTGAAGTTTTTCGTCAATATGAATCTCTTCTAGAGGTACGATTAAGGATTCATCGGCTAGGCATTTCTTCAAATTTGATACATGGAAGACACCATGAACGTTATCGAGTTCAGGAGGTAATTCAAGTCTGTAAGCCACTGGTCCAATTCGTTCAAGAATTTTAAATGGTCCTACAAATCTTGGTGAAAGTTTACCTCTCTTCCCAAATCTGAATATACCCTTCCACGGTGAAACTTTCAACATTACTAGATCACCGATTTGAAATTCCAACGGTCTACGACGATTGTCAGCATAACTCTTTTGTCGATCGCGAGCAGCTTTAATTCGTTCTTGAATCAATGCGATCTTATCAGTTGTTTCCTGAATGAATTCTGGGCCAATGATTTGGTTTTCACCTACTTCTGACCAACAGATAGGTGATCTACATTTGCGTCCATAAAGTGCTTCGAATGTAGCGCATTGAATACTGGTATGGTAGCTGTTATTGTATGAGAATTCAACAAGTGGAAGATGAATATCCCAGCTACCTCCAAAATCAATCACACAACTTCTAAGCATATCCTCAAGAGTTTGATTTGTTCGTTCAGTCTGCCCGTCAGTTTGTGGATGATAAGCTGTGCTCATATTGATTTGCGTGCCCAGAGCATTCTGAAGAGTTTGCCAAAATCGTGACATAAATCGACTATCTCTGTCAGAAATGATAGAGATCGGTACTACATGTCGAGATACAATCTCATTAACATAGAGTTTAGCGAGTCGATCCATAGAATAATCCTCTCGGATGGGTAAGAAATGCGCAGATTTAGTAAGACGATCAACGATAACCCATATCGAGTCATGATTAAGTGATGTTCTGGGTAATTTAGTAATGAAATCCATAGAGATCTGATCCCATTTCCACATGGGAATTTCAGGTTGTTGTAATAACCCAGAAGGTCGTTGATGTTCAGCCTTGACTTTGAGACATGTTAGACATCGGTCCACATATTCAGCTATGTGTTTCTTCATTCCAGGCCACCAGTAAAAGTCTTTAAGATCTTTATACATTTTATCAGCACCTGGATGAATAGAATACCTGGATTTATGCGCCTCATCCAAGATAATAGTTCGAGAGTTACCGAATAGGGGAACCCACATTCGGTCTTTGAAATACAATAGTCCATCGTCTTTGGTATCGAGTTTCTTATCTAATCCTCTTAGTCCCTCAGCAGAATAATTCGTTGCTTGTAAAGCTTGTTGCTGAGCGTCTTTGACTTGAGGAATTAGACTGGTTTGAATAGTCATACCTAACGCTTTCACACGTAAAGGCTTGACTCGTTCCTTGCGACTTAAAGCATCAGCTACAACATTTGCTTTGCCTGGGTGATAACGAATTTCACAGTCATAGTCGTTTAAAAGTTCAACCCATCGCCTCTGTCGCATGTTCAACATTTTCTGATCTAGAATGTGTTGGAGGCTTTTGTGATCAGTGTATATAATACACTTAGTTCCGTATAGATAATGTCTCCAAATCTTGAGTGCAAACACTACTGCACCAAGTTCTAGATCATGAGTAGTATAGTTCTTCTCATGTACTTTCAGTTGTCGAGAAGCATAAGCAATTACCTTATCCTTCTGCATTAGAACACACCCAAGACCTTGACGTGAAGCATCACAATATACTGTGAAGTTATCAGTACCTTCCGGTAGTGCCAAGATAGGTGCATTACAGAGTTTATGTTTCAACAGTTGGAACGCCTCCTCCTGTTGAGAACTCCATATAAATGGTTGATTTTTCTGTGTCAATGTAGTCAGTGGCAAGGCTATCTTTGAAAAGTTCTTGATAAACCGGCGATAATAACCTGCCAACCCCAAGAATTGACGTATTTCAGTCGGGGTTCGTGGTGTCTCCCATTGTTTCACCGCCTGAATCTTACTGGGATCCACTTGAATACCGTTTTGATTTACTACATGACCAAGAAATTGAACTTCTCGTAACCAGAACTCACACTTGGAGAACTTGGCGTATAATTTTTCACGTGCCAAAAGTTCTAGAATTAATTTCAAGTGTTGAGCATGTTCTTGTTGATTTCGAGAATAAATAAGAATATCATCAATAAACACAATCACAAATTTATCCAGATAAGGTCTACATACTCGATTCATCAGATCCATGAAAACTGCTGGTGCATTTGTTAAACCAAACGGCATTACTAGAAATTCGTAATGTCCATATCGAGTTCTAAAAGCAGTTTTAGGAATGTCATCATCATGAATACGTAACTGATGATATCCAGATCTCAAATCGATTTTTGAAAAATAAGTAGCACCTTGTAGTTGATCAAACAGATCATCGATACGAGGTAGTGGATAACGGTTCTTGATTGTCAGTTTATTGAGTTCCCTGTAGTCAATACACATTCTGAATGAACCATCCTTCTTTTTCACAAAAAGAATAGGTGCTCCCCAGGGTGAGAAACTAGGTCTGATAAAACCTTTGTCTAACAGTTCTTGTAATTGACCTGAAAGTTCTTGCATTTCGGATGGTGCAAGCCGATACGGGGCTTTAGCAACAGGTGCTGCACCTGGAATCAAGTCGATTCGAAATTCAACTTGTCTCACTGGGGGTAATCCTGATATGTCCTCAGGAAAAACTTCAGAAAAATCTTTGACTATTGGGATATCTGTGATTTGTTTGGGTGAAGAACTGTGCTCAGTCACATGTGCTAGGAAAGCATAACAGCCTTTCCTTAAGAATTTCTGAGCTCGCATACAAGATATGAGACCAAGTTTTCTACCTGTTCGTTCTCCTTGAACTATCAGTGTATTACCGTTAGATAATGGAATACGGATCACCTTGTTTTGACAGACAACTTCCGCTTGGTTATTAGAAAGCCAGTCCATACCAACAACAACATCAAAGCTCCCAAGCTCAATAGGAAGTAAATCAATTTTGAAAAGATGATCATTCAGATTCAAGGAACATCCTTGAATAACACTGTTAGTTTTGATCAACTTGCCGTTAGCAAGTTCAATAACATAAGGAGTTTCTAGATCTACCGTAGGCAATGAAATTAATGATGCAAATTCAGGAGAGATAAAGCTCTTATCCGCTCCTGTGTCAAACAAAACTGATACGTATAGATTATTAAGAAGAAACGTACAAGTAACAATATTTGCATCATGTCTCGCCTCGGTCGCACCAATCTGAAAAGCTCTTCCCCTAGCTTCAGTTCCCGGATTGGTGTTATTGTTCGGACAGTTTCGTATGAGATGATCAGGGCTTCCACATTTGTAACATGACCGGTTGGTTTGAGTGGTTTGTCGTGGTGCTTGATTTTGTGGTTGAGCAGGAAAGTTGCAATATTTAGCATAATGTCCAACTCGGTTACAGTTCAGACAAACAGGACATGGTCCCGTATGATGAAGTGGACACTTATTGCATTTGGGCGCCTGCCCAGTATAAGCTTTCCTCTCAGGAATAGCCGCACCATAGTTTTTCACAGTTGGCTTGCTCTGGGTGATCTCAGCTGGAGCCTTAGCCTTGGTTTTACCAAACCACTTTCGTTTGGTACCTTTTGACACATTTGAGGTACCGACATCACTACGATTATGAACCGTCTGAGGTTTCAAAGACAGAGTACCACTCCTTACCGCCTCATTGGTAAGCTTAGTGGTCAAAAGAATCGTGTGTTTCAGAGTTGTAGGTTCAGCAGCAGTCACCATTCCTCGTATCTGAGGAATCAGACCCTTAATGTACTTCTCGATTAAAGCAGCTTCCGTAGGAAACATGTCGGGAAGTAAACAAGTAAGTTCATGAAAACGATCGGTGTAAGCAAGACAGTCAGCACCGATCATCGAGTGATTCCAGAATTCTTCCTGGAGTTTTTGAATTTCAGTGATGGGACAGTACTCTGATCTAATCAGAGTTTTGAAATCATTCCAGCCCATCGAGTCAACTGTGGCTGAACCCAAAGTCTTGGCCTGGGTATTCCACCAGGTCAAAGCGGAGTCTTTCAAAGAACAGGCAGCATAAGACACTTTATGCTCCTCCAAACACTGACTGATTTTGAGCTTAGTTTCCATTTCCTCAATCCACCTTATTAGACCAGCCGCTCCTTCTTTGCCAGTAAAAGTAGGAGGGTTACAGGAAGCAAAATACTTGTAAGTACATCCCTGTCGGGGTGGATCAGGAACAATGGTAGTTGTACCAGTAGTGGTATGAGTTTCAACATGACCGCCAGTAGCATTATGTTCAACATGATCATGATCTCCACCAGAACCTGCGGTAACATGTGGTTGGTGTTGTGTCAAAACACCACAAGCAGATAGTTGTTCACGCACAATACGAGCTATCATAGCCTCATTTGTTTCAGATCCGCTTGTACCAGCAGGTGGAACAATGCTTGCTCCAGGGTTCACTGGTGGAGTAGTATGCGTTTCCAAGTTCCCAGGTGGAACCACGTTCGCTTCCGGATTAACATGCGGATCCGGATTTGATTCAACATTCAGAGGTGGAATTTGATTCGGTTCAGGGTTTGTAATGTTCTGAGTAGCTCTCTTAGCTGGTCGACCTCGTTTAGGAGCCATTATTCTGCTCACAAGCAGACAAAACTCAGGTCAGTTCAAGAACATTAAAGATATAACCCGTTCTATCACATAAATACAATCCCATTCAGTTACACTGAAAATTTGCATTGACATGTGATATAAGAATACAGTATAACTACATGAATTCAGTCCAGACATGTTCACATTACACACAGATCACACAGTTATTCGTAGTTATACTTAGTCCTGTAATTTCAAAAACATGTTAGAGTCTTACCCAGCTCATTGCATTGCAACACATGTTTTTAAAGATATGTTCATACAGGACTAGGATATGTTCTCAGACAAGTTCTCTAATATGTTCTCAGTTCATACATTAAGTTCTCATACAGACCATAGATATGTTCTCGTACAGTATGGCTCTCGTACTGTACTTAAGTTACAGACACATTCACAATTCAGGCACGTTCACAATTTAGACATGTTCTCGTACAGTATGGCTCTCGTACTGTACTTTAGTAACAAATATTTTTGCATACAGTATTGCTCCGTATTGTATTCCCGCAAAAAAAAAATATATATTTTAGTTCGATATATTCGCATACAGTACTGTTCCCGTACTGTATGTCAGCGAAATATATATTAGTTTGACATGTTCTCACACAGAATTGTTCTCACACAGAATTGTTTATAGTCCACACAAGGTTATTAGAAAAACATAATTCACACAACACCCAAATAGTACATTACACAGATCGATACACAAAACACCCATTTTATTACATCTCTATTGTTTTAATATGTACAGACTACCGAAATGACACAAGACACTACAATCAACAAAAGATAAGAACAGAAAAGAACTCCCCTATCTACACCCTGATGCTCTGAAAATCTCAAACTGATCTTCTGTACATACTCATCGCATAAAGTATGATAAGAAGGAAAGTATCATGGCCACTATCGCCATGACTACTGCCAGGATCATCATCCTGGTCTCGGTACTCATCACTCCAAACCATGCCAAATACTCTGTCACTCTCTCTCTCACCCAACTCCATCCCTCAGTCATCCATGCCACTTGCCGCCAAAATGCAGCAAGCATAATCTGTCCCCATGACATCCTCAGTCTATCATCCATCGCGGTTCTCCAGGCTCGAGTATCGGTGTCCAACGCCTTCACTTGATCCATCAGGGTCAAGTGAGAAGTGAGGATATCTAATATGGTCCTACGTGTATCCTCAACCGTAGCCTGACACTGCTGTAGACTCTGCTGTGTCCCCTGCAAGTTCTGAGTAACTTGCTGCAACTGTGCTCTCAGCTCTGCCTGATGGGAGGATTCTCCCATCTCGTGTCTGGCATGAAACTCGTCCCTGGGAGCCAGCTGCTTCCGGGGAGGTAGTCCTGTGGTCTTGCGGGCTTGACTCCGCATACGCCGCAACCCGTCCCAAACGGGTACCCTAGGAGGTGATATACTCTGGATCCGATCCGCAACGGGATCAACCGGAGGTAAGTGAGGAGGACTAGGTATGATAGGAAGTGCTGCTGGTGGTGGTGTAGCTGGTCTAGGCTCTAATGGTAAATGTGGTAATGCTGGTTGTGCCTGTGGCACTACAGATGGAGCTCGTGAGGCTGCAGTCGATGCCTCTGAAGAATCTGAATCCGGTGCTGAGCTAGAGCTCGGAGTACCATCCCTCATATCATGAGGAGCTAGCTGATACTGTTCGCCTCGATCTGCCATCGCTGTACAATAAAAATCTCTAATCAGTATCATGAAAGAAATATATTGAATAATAAAATTCAACATACACATGATATGAGACGTCCTCCTATCTTAACGCAACTATTCGTCATTACTATTGTTAGTGTTTTGCTTGAATTAAATCAAACTAGAATGCACACGTGTTGCAAATTTCAGTTATGCTGGCCACTCATAACTGGAATTTGTACCACCTGATTGTCCTGGCTTAATTCAAAACAAGTTTTGTTCAATATTAATGTTCGGTGCTCTCTGTGTAACTATACGAGCCTATGGTTATAGTCTAGGTCTCTAAGTCAACCTAATTCTCTATAACCTGTGGCTCTGATACCACCCTGTCACACCCCCACCCCTCGTCACCTTGTGTCTGGTCTGACGTCACTGAATCGGTTGCGGAAGCATAGTGGTGATGTCTCCGAGGTGAGGGGTGACTTACTTGAACCAATATCATAAGCACACAGATTAACTTAAAGTAATTACATTACCAGGGTGTCGCAATCACAAACACATTACAACTATATTTATTTAATTACAATACTAATTATTAAAGTGCAAATAACTCAAAGTGCATCCTCACCGGCTATTCCTGCTTACCTGCAAAAAGGTTTGAGTTTGAAACGTCAGCACAAAGCTGGTGAGATCGACAGTTCAATTTAAAACAATATGATATGATAAGCACGTTCTCAAAAGTTCAGTTCTGGATAACCATGGGACCTGTATCTAGTTCCTTTCGGACGTCTAGTCTGTCTCAAGATATTACCCGTCGGTACATATCTTAGTGCCTCATTATCTTAATGTCTATCACACCATTAAGAAGTTCAGGAAACAGATAACAAACATTCACACAAGGGGAGATGCAATCCTCCCAGCGAATGGGGTGTCAACCAATAGTACTATCAATGTTTTCTGCTCGGCCACACATGGGTTCACTAGATACAGTTCAAAAATGAGGACTTTCAGTGTCATGATAGAGTTCAGTCTACAGGCCAAAATCCCATGAAATCCCACAAAAGTCACAACAATCACATGAAATCACACAGATATCAGTGATACATATCATATGTTCATTAAAAGTTCAACAATGTTCCCCGATGTTTGAAAAAGATTAAAAATAAAAGGGGTTGTACGAAACTCACCTGATGATAATAGGGTAGCAGTGTATCACCAAACTGATAGTACAGAGATGATTCTGCATTTAGTTATCTTTAATAAGTTATTTATGTTCTAGTTTACTGATTAGATCCTTTTGAACGTTCAATGTCAAAGACATTGCTTAGTAAATCATCAACTCGATATTAATTATATAATTAATTAATTTAAGGTTATATCATACAATGTATGATAATGTAGGAACCTACATTGCATTAGATTCCTAACATAAAGTTGATGACACTCTAGATTAATCAGAATAATCTCAGATTAACCAAATAGTTAATGTTGTTGATTATAATGCTAAAACAGTTTCTAGATGATTTAATGACTTAGGAAGGATCAATCCTTGTTATTGATTACCCAAATATCATGAGATATCACAATGTAGTATCATAATAGATGTAATAACCATGTTAAACATACTAATCTGACTGTTATCATAAACATCAGATAATCATTCCAATGAGTATGTTAATGATTGTGATTAGTTTGAAACACATGGATTTAACCTTTCATTTCAAGGATTAATCCAACTAATCACCTACATTGTTATAATCAAATGGGTTAAACCATTATAATCATAGTTATGGTTTCATGCAAACCGGATATTACAACGGATCAAAACAAGGATTTAACCGTTAGAACTTCGTGTTCTTTGTTTATAATCAATCCTAGCCATCATCTAGGTAATAATCAACAATCCTAACTATCTCATTACGTTCAAAATCAAGATCTAATCAATCAAAATCAAACTAGAAGGTTTAAACGGATCATTACCTAATCAACCGGATTTCTGACTTCAAAACGATGATCAGAACTTGTTAAGATGATTCCTGGTACGATCCTTGCGTTCAAAAGCCTTGAAAGTGAAGATCAGATGGTATGTGTGTGTGTGTTTTCGTCTGGGTTGCGTCCAAGTTCGAGAAGAAGAATAAAAATTTTTCTTGCATGAATTCTGATGAAGTAGATCAGATTTCTGCACCGCCACATCCGTCGCGTACCGCGACCAGAAGCCCAAAAAGGCTTCGCGTACCGCGAAGAAATCCGGAGGAATCTTAGATATTTTACATGCATCGCGTACCGCGGAGGATTCTAAATCCCTCCTTCGCGTATCGCGATGGGTCCAGTCGACCAACACTTAGAAATTTTTTTCTTCATTTTACGATTCCGGGCAATCCAGGACTCCGTTTTGAACACGGTTTTCGCCCACGTTCATCATTTTTCACATACTATCAATCCCCAATAACAAAAGTTACTAAATCCTCGTGGATTTCATGCACGACCAAATGTGCTTACGTCATAAATGCCGAATTCTTCGTACGCAACTGCCACACATCAGACGGTCCATCAACACGCGAAAGAAGATTTTGGCAGGAAAGGATCGGAAGAATATGATTTTTCCATAATAAGTAGTTGATAGAAGACAACTTGATGGTGGGCATGTGAAGAATTTGGTTGAGAGGGAAAGACCCATCGGATGATGAAAGCCGCCATCTGAGATGGAAAAGAAAAGTCAGAAGGAATATAGAAAGGGAAGGAGAAGAAACGATTAGGTGGGAGGGGAAGGGATAGGTTGGGGTTAACTTAAGGCAAATAATACCATGAATGAATATTGATTCCATTGCTCTCTACAATCAAGGAGAGAATATATTTATCCATGACAAAGTTACACTTTACCTACACCAAGATATACTTTGACAAAACTCATACACCAAAAACAAGTATTTATTTAATAATTGGTAATTAATTTTTAACATACAAGACAAGACAATTTTGGTTTAGTTCCAATGGACATATCTACTTATAAATGGCTCAATTTATGGAAGAAAATAAACGTTAGTTGAAAAAGATACAAGAAAACAACTTAAACTAACTCAAAGGATCCCAATGTTATTTAAAAAAATTTACAGACTAATATGCAAAAATTGTAATATCCCGGTTAATACATAACAAGAATAGCCGGTTGTTTTTTTACTCTCGATGGTTTGAAATTTGTCTTTTGTTTTATGTACATAAGTCATTCTACAATGTCTCTATTCTCTGCTCTCCTCAAAGTCAACTGCTAAGTTGTTTATCATACGCAATACTTTTGTGCTTGCAAATGAAAAATCACTATAACCCAACTCTAAAATAATATGATGTATGAGCAACCGAATAATAATTATAGCAAAAAGAACAATAGAGGAATTTGAAGACGAAAAGTTTCCCATGTATTCAAAATTTTATTGTGATATCAAGAGTACTTCGTTCGATGACCTTAATGTTAGTTTAATCGATTTGTTTACAATAAACATTATAGTCCATTCGTTAATTCGGCTAAACTTTCAATTTGATTTTGGACATGGGAAAAGTGAAAGATTAGGCTATATATTCTACACATTTATTTTTATTTTAATTTGAGTTTATTAGGTTCAGTGGAATTAGATCATTGGTTTATGTTTACTTGTTTTTAGGTTTAATTTGCACATTGTTGCTGGTTTTCAATAGTTCTACACCAACACATATTAAGAAAAAAAAATTTTACGTACATTAAGGCTGAAGCCTGTAAACTCTTGTATAGAATAAAGACGTTCATTTGCTATCAACTGTAATTTCAAGTAATAACTATGTAGACGGGCTTTCACGTCGTTGTGAGATGATATTACGTATGAACTCAATCAGCATCGAATGATCGAAACTATGGGCAGAGGGGACAACATTTGCAAAGGAAATGATGATTAGTAAAAAAAAACATATTTTGAGCCAATGTCCCGCTAGCGCCTACTTGGTGCAGTCGTTTCTTCTTACAAATAAGGTTTTAGATTTAAATTGAAGCAAGAGATAATATTTGAAAGTAGTTTAGGAGCAAGAGTAAAATAGTATTGTTATTTATAAAAATGAAAGAAATTTTTTTGAGAAAAATTAGGCTGTTCGCTTAAAATTGAGGGAATTGAATTAAGAAGGCTTCTAAATTTTTATTTTATATTCTCACCATGGGTAAATTTTGTAACTTAATCATATTTTTTATTGTTAAGTTTTTACACACTAATTGTCGACCGAAAATATTCGATGGTAAATTTCCTACTAAGCTACGTATCATAACAAATATTCTTAATACGAGTTTGGTGTGGTCGCTTTATTTACAGTTATACTGGTAACAAATTTTGGTGACAATTACCCGATTTTCTTGTAGTGGAATCAGTTGATACATTTATTAACCAAGGCAGTAGGTGGGTAAATATTTCACAATTGTAACAACAATTTAGGGATATGAAATCTAACTATATACCAACTTGAGGAAGAGTCTTACACAACTATCATCATGGCTGTGATCAAGACTCAATCAATCACCAATTCACCATCATCATAGGGATTTAATAAGAATTAGTCATTTTCATATTAGTATCAAGTTTGCTTCTATAATAGGGCATTAATAAATTTAAAAAATAACAACACAAGGTTGCAACAATTGATTTCTCTTATTTCTTTCATTAAATTGCTCTTTTCAAGAGAGTTACAATCATGATACACATATAAAAAATATTATGCAAGTTCAAGAAGTGCACCACCAAAGCAACGAGTATGCTATAAACTAGAGGATTTTTTAATAACTCATCTAACATTGATAAGCAACCGAAGTACCTAGGAAAAGATTCGTGAGAAAAATAATTATCTTTTAGCGGCAAAGTTATTAGTGAGCCTGATGAATTCATATCTCCAGTCTTTATTTGAGATTCATCAAAATAACAACCATCTAACAGAAGTGTTTTGACCTTCTTTAACTTGCCCATGGATTTTGGAAGCATTCTAAGCATGTGGCAGTAACTCAGATCAATGTGAACAAGTTCAACACAATGACCAACTGATTCACACAAGTCAGTCAAACTTTTGCACCCTCTAACTATTAATTTCTCAAGTGCAGGTAATTCTACAAAACCACCAAGGCTGAGAAGATGATCACAAAAACTCAGATCAAGAATCTTCAATGACCCCAGCAATGGTTTGTCTTTTATGCAGGATCCAACTAATTGCTGAAATGGAGATAAGTTAACTAGATATCAAATTGGGTTTACTCGAGATAAGAGAACAAAAATAGTTGTCTTTATGTTGGCGATTTTTGTGTCATTAATCAATTGTGTAATTAAGATTTTGATAGGGTTTAGATGATAGATCGATGATGATGCAATGAAAATACTGAATATGTTGAAATATAAAGAAGCTACAAAAGATAATAACCACAAGTGGTCCTAGGGCTATGCCCTTCTCATGCTAATGCCTTGAGCCTACTCAACTTAACAATATTTCTCCTTACCCTCTCAAAAGACTAATGCCTCTTATTTATAGAAATTACAATTACACTTACCCCCTCCCACAAATATAAAAGACAATTAAGTACCAAGTAGACTAGGATCTCTATCAATACTTCCCCCATAACACAAGACTTGTCCTCAAGGCTTGGTAGAAAATTCCCCATCCGAATGTGAAGGATCCATATGTTCCAACTTAAAATGTAGCCCCTCGAGTCCATCAGACTCATCATCCCCGAGCAACAACACATGAAGTTTTCCCTCCGGGCATTTATGAGATGGATCATAGAGTTGCCCACACTTGTAGCATAAACATTTCTTCATGCGTTCCTCCCACTCGATGCGGGATAAAGAACGAACCCCGCGATCACGATAGCCGACTTGACCATTGGTTGGTCCAAATATCCCAACAGATTTGGAAACCGTAGTGCTCAACAGTCGCTGGCCAGCCCCAGAATCCAACAAAGACAACCCAGTATGTGCAGAATACCAAAAACGAGACAGCAGTATGCTAGAATCGGATGGCCGAAGCATGAACTCGTCATCCTTAGCCAAAGACAACCCAGTATGTGCAAGACATAGGGCGATGTAAACGGATCTGCTGTTTGACATCATCCTTCAACCCCGCTATAAAATAGCCGAGAGATTGGGACTCCGGTAACCGAGGAATAAGAGATAGGATATACTCGAAATCATCGATGTAATCATAAATGGAATCTGACTGTTTAATGGTAGCCAATTGTTCATACGGATTTTGGATCTCCATTCCACTAAATCGTTGAAGTAATTCTGACTGGAAATTAGTCCAAGAGATGGAATCATGTACCTGAGTGATGATTGTGAACCAGTGTTGAGCCACCCCTGCCATACTCAATTGAGCGAGACGAATATGACGGTCAGCGGGAGTGGAATTGATGTCAAAATAGAGATTTGCCTTCTGAATCCATCCCTGATGATCAAGTGAAGCAGATTTCATTCTTGATCCCGAATTGATTCCCGAACCAGAAAACCCTCAACAGGTCGTTTCTCCTGGGCTTTCATCCAATCAAGCATCACTTTACAGAATTCTGCCGATTCCACCCGATCCACCTCTAATGCAGAGAGAGACGCCTTAATTTCAGCAACATCAGATTGTAATTGCTGAATTTGTTGTTCATGAACATCCAATCGAGATGACTGATTGACCATGATGGAAATTGAAGCTGAAATTAGAAGACAGAAAGGAGAAATTGAAAACAGAAGAGGAATCGAGCAGCGAAACGGAAATCAAAGTGAATCGGCAATCAGAATCAGAAACACAGAATGAGAAATTGAAATCGATCGGAGCTAGGGGAAACAGACGAAATAAGCCGTCGCTAATCAAAAGGAATTAGAAATCGAATTTAGAGCCGCCTATAATCGGACGAAAATTGATAGAGAAGTGACGATCCACGAAAACAAAGAAGCTGTAAATTGAAATTGAATTGCACCGGAGATTTGAGCAAAAATGCAAAACACAAAGATGAGACCTCGATCGGAGAGCAGATGGAGGCAGGTCGGACCAATGATAGGGTTTAAATGATAGATCGATGATGATGCAATGAAAATGCTGAATATATTGAAATATAAAGAAGCTACAAAAGATAATAACCACAAGTGGTCCCAGGGCTATGCCCTTCTCATGCTAATGCCATGAGCCTACTCAACTTAACAATATTTCTCCTTACCCTCTCAAAAGACTAATGCCTCTTATTTATAGAAATTACAATTACACTTACCCCCTCCCATAAATATAAAAGACAATTAAGTACTAAGTAGACTAGGATCTCTATCAGATTTACACATAACCAAAAAGGATTTTAGATTGAGCTTTAATATAGCGGTTTAATTAGGAGATGCAAATAGTTTTTCAAGCTAATTGAATCAACCTCCAAAACCAATCTTTTATCACTCCAGCCTACTTCATCTATGGTATATAAATTCACCTTTTTGGTCTTGTAGAATTTAAAGAAAAAGGAAAAAGTTCTCGGTGTTTGGTATTGGCAATGATCTTTCGGTTAACATATTTTCTAAAAGTGTCTTTACTACACAAATATCCAAAAGTTTACCTTTTGCCTCTTCGCAGGTGGTTGTGGATTAAAAAATTCCATACTACTATAGGACATATCAAGAACAACCAGATTCTCCATTGGCAAGTCTAGATGTATTGACTTTAAACGAGACCCACGCATACTTAACCATCTTAATTCTTCTGGAAAGTTCTTGAAACGCCCATTTAATTGCACATAATTGAGTTGGAGTAACATTAAATTATCCATCTGAACGAACGACTCAGTATTCAACTCAAATGATCCATGTGACTTCTTTTTGTCAAGCATTCTCGTATCAAGAGCAAGGCCTAAGAGATTTCCTTTATCCTATGAAGAAATGGAATGCAAAAAAAAATTTATAGAAATTATATATACCAACAACATAAATACATAGAATACCCGTAACTACTAAAAAGTACAGGACTCCTTACCTTTTTTAGCTTCAACACTTTAAATGACTCCGCATGACAACATAATCGGCTACGCTTCCATGGTTTCTTTGGTGATTCTTGTCGCACTAATTCTCTTCCCATCTCTTGAACTAATTGATGCATCATCAACCGGTTTTCCTGACTAAGACTGAGAAGACATCTATCAATGAGAATTTTTATCCCAGATCTTGTCTCTATATCACATGCATTCAGTATTGTTTCAGTTGCATCTCTATCATTTCCAACAAAAAAGCAGGCAATATGCTTGAACAATTCCTTGTAATTTTCTAATAAAAAAACATCAAAGCTAATCTTCAATGCCTTGTTTATACGTGAATGAGGCTCTTTCTTTAGCAATTTTATGCACTCTTTCCAACATCTTATATCTTGCTTTTGTAGAGACCTGCCCAAAACTTTAAGAGCCAATGGATTCCCTTCACAATACTTAACTAGCTTTTCTGAAACCTCTTTATAACCTTCTTTGGGCTTATGATTCTTAAATGCATGAATGCAAAATAACTCTAGTGATTCTGATTTGTATAAGCCATTTAGTAATACCTTCTTATGTTTGGGTTTAACTTTTATCTTGAATAATGCACACCTTTCTGTTAAAGATGCATCCTTGGTTGTAATAATAATTTTGGCTCTTGGATGTATACCTTTTTTTCCAAGTAAAGCATCTAACTGCTTGAGACTACCAATATCATCAAGCACAATAAACACCCTTTTGTTGGCTAGCACATTCTCAATCTTAGAGGTGTACACTAAGGCATCATTAGCATGTAACAAGATTTTTTTTGAAATGTCTTCATGAAGTTGCTTTTGTAAATCAAACAATCCATTAAAATGTTCATTACACCTTGTATTGATGCCTTCAATAAAGCTGACTCTGTGAAATTGACTAGAGTGTAATTGGAAAACATATTTAGCCAATGATGTCTTTCCAATTCCACTTTCGCCTACAAGTGTTATAATGTCGGCACTATGATGAGATCCTATTTTCAACCATGAACTAATGAGTTGAATATTATCGTCCACCCCAATCAGATATGGCATGGTATTCCTTAGTCTGCGATGGATGTCGATAACCAATTCTTCAATTAACTCCGACTCTTTTCTGGAAATTGATTTTAGTTACAAGTATGAATAGTAAACATCATGATTCAAAGATATGAAAATTCAAATATCCAAACCATGAATATTGCTAACCGATGCAAAATTTATTAAAAACGTTATAATAGAAGTCGAAATTTACCTGCCCCTTGCATCTTTCCCCTTTAAATCAACAACTTGATTGAGTGACTTCTTCCATAACTCAATCTTTAGAGCCAATTCATTTCTTTTTTCTTCATTAGTTTCTTCCTCCATTCTTTGCTTATGTTTTTCCATCGCGTCTCCGAAACTTCTTTGTTGCTTTCTAACATCTGTGGGCTCGACATGATAGAAGATTGGGATTACGATTTGATTAAAGTTCTTGTGTTGCTCAAGGATTAATACCAATTCGTCTAGGCACCATGTGGAAGAAGCATAGTCATTGGACAAGACAATAATCGAAGCCCTGCATGATTTAATGGCAGCCTCCAGTTCGGGTTTGAGTGGTTCCCCGGTTTCAATATCTTCATCATCCAAGAACGTGCTGATATCGGCATCACAAAGGGCTTCGTAAAGGTGATCCGTGAAACTATAACGAGTTTCGACACCTCTAAAACTTAAAAATAAGTCATATCTATGATTATGACACGGACGATCCTGGGTTGTTGAAGAAGAGGTTTGTGGTGAAAGTTCAGTGAGAACAACCATGATGAATTATTCAAGGTATGATTTGATGATGATCAAGTATATTTTTTATTACTGTAATCTTATCTGATACTTATATATATCCTACCTGTTGTGGAATTTGCCTCGTAGTCTCAGACTACCCGTGTTGGACTTGTCAAATTTAGTATCAAATAGTATTAAATGTTAGATTGAAAATCAAACTAAGAAATATGACTATCTAGGCGGCAAAACCAACACACCAATTTATAATCTCAATATTAATATAGTACTTTACAAGAAAACATCCACAAACTTTACAAATTTTTAATCTTTGGTTTTTTTTATAATTTTGGCAACCCAATTATTTTCTTAAAATATACATATCAAAAAAGTATGGAAAATAGCAAATGTGTGTATAAAAGATAGTGATTTTATAGTAGTTTTCTTATCCACATCTAAGGTCTTATTTGAGATTGCTTATTTAACTTCAAAAGTAGTTTTAGTTATAATAAACTTTTTAAAAATGTTTTTGAATTTGCTTTTCATAATGACCAAAAACGATATTCTTTTATTGACATCATTTTAAGGTTATTGCAGCACACAATTTTAAGGTTATGGGCGGCGGTGGTGGGTTGCGAAAATAGTGGTGGGTGGCGATGATGATGGTGGGGAGTGGCTGGTGGGTGATTGTGGCGGATGGCGGCGTTCGCGGAGGGGTGGCAACATTTGCGGTGGGTGGCAGTGGAAGTGACGGTGCCAGGTGGCGGTGGATGGTGGTAGTGGTTGGCAGTGGCGGGTGGTGGTGTTGGTGGATGGTAATTGGGTAAATGGTAAAGAGTATGGTAGATTTTTAATTTTATGTCAATAATTAGTAATTATTTTGAAAAGGTAGAATTTGTAACTTTTAAAACAATTTATTACACTTTTACAAAAATTCATTTTCAAAAGTTATTTTATGTTTACCATACAACTTATTAGCTTAATAGCTTTTTAAAGAAGCCAATAAATTAATAAATCATTTTTAGATGAAATCCCATATTATTTGAGAAATAATGCAAAATTCTTTGTTAGCAATTAAAATTGACAAATTGGACCTCATTTAACTGAATGCATCACATCGTTAATTTTAAGAATTTTTAGTATTTTTTTTTTTGGTTTTGTACTCTATTTGCTCAAATATATACAATATTGGATTGTTTATCAAAAGTGAATAACACTTGTGTGATTTAGCATAGTAGTGCTTTAGTAATACATATATTATCTATTGTTAACAATACATGATAAGAACACCTACACCTTGACATATAACTTTCCACCCGTTATCAAACAAACTTATGATCAATAAAAACAAGCTTATGATCAATAAACCGAAGAAATGATTATACCAAAGTAAAATACCAGCAGTACCATTTGATAATTAAGTTCACATAAACGCCCGGATTCTATCTTAATAAACTCCTCTTATCTATATATATGGTGTTGTCTCTTTTTATAAAATTGATAGTAGTTGTAAACTCGTAGTGATAATGGTGTAGATTTAGGATTAAGATTAGATGAGTATGTGGTATTATTTTACTTAAAAAATAAAAAATAAAAAAAATAAGGCATGACATGGAGTTAGGCCACAAGGAGTCGTCCATTCCTTCCCCGTTTTTCCCCGTTGCCACATCAGCGCCACATCAGCTTTCCTCACTTTTCCCCACTTTTTCCCATTTTGTACGGTATCGTCCCATTTTTTCCCACTTTTTCCCACATTTTTTCCCACATTTCACATTTTTCAAACGGTCAAATGGTTCTCCCATGCTCGGCAACAATCGGTGAGTTCTCCCCATTTTATACTGAGCCGAAACCGGGGGCACGGTGTTCCCGGCCGGCCCCGGTTCGGTGAATCCATCCCCGGACAATTCCCGACCTCAACTCCGACTGCCCTTATTTCAATATGTATATTCAAATAACATTCGGACGGAACATACAAATACAATACTTACCTATATGTAGCACCGTGGTTTTCTATGTATTTACATTGGAAATAAAGGAAGGACATTAACTTAACGTAACATCTAATTTTCTATGCCTTTACATGTGATTTCGCGACCGGGAACTGGCATATCGCCGGCTCAGTTTGATACCTATAGACGGCCCTTAGTTGAACATGCTAGTTACGGTTAGACCCATTAAACCAGTAAACTTGACGATGATCGGACCGGTTTTCTTGTTTTTATTTTCCAAAGTTCAGTTACTAAAACGATAAAATCAAATCATATATTTTTTAATCATTATTATATTTGTTTAAACATGAATTATGTTTTAATAAATGTTTTTATAATTATGTAATCTTTTATATTTTTTAAGTAGGGATAACTCTACACAAATGTAACCAACTTTTCATACTGTCCCAATTAAGTCACTGGAACTTTTTTCTGTCCCAATTAGGTCATTCAACTTAGTATTGGTGTTCTAATCCTATATAAATAACCTGAATAGCAGGTTATAGCTAATTTTCTACATATTTAACTTATTTAATATGTTAAGTGATGATATAATCATTTTATAAAGTAAATAATAAATTGAAAATTATTTAAAATCATCCACATTTACGCAATATTTTTCGAAAAAAAATAAGTTTTTCAAACAATATGTGTCAATATTTAACGTTTGAAACTTAAGTATTTTCAAATATCATGCGTAAATGTGGATGATTTTAAATAATTTTTAATTTATTATTTACTTTATCAAATGATTATATCATCACTTAACATATTAAATAAGTTAAATATGTAGAAAATTAACGATAACCTGCTATTCAGGTTATTTATATAGGATTAGAACACCAATATTAAGTTGAGTGACCTAATTGGGACAGAAAAAAGTTCCAGTGACTTAATTGAGACAATATGAAAAGTTGGTTACATTTGTGTAGAGTTATCCCTTTTAAGTATATATATGATGTAAATTGTGTTTTGGACGTTACATTGTTATTTACACGTAATAAAGAAAAGAAATTCGAGGTTAATTTACGTTAGGGTGAATCAGATACGATTTTTTTTTTTTGTTGTGAAATGCTACGAAACATGAACCAGGTCAACAACATGGTTAGCTGATTAGATTTATAATAGCCAAGTATCTTAACCGGGTTTGATATTTTTCTCTTGAATCAAGGGCACTTTGGTAATTTTAATCTTAAACGATTGATTATCTAAATTTATGACTTATATTATTTTATAAATTAAGTTGTATATATATAGGGAAAGGATAAAAAAATAACTCACTAAATATGCAATAACCCAAAATAACTTGTCAAGATGAAACCAAATATTTGAATTTTTTTAACATCGTTGTAAACACATTTATAACATTTTCTTATTTTATGAGTTTGAGTAAATTTATTACCGTTTGAGAGTTAATATCGTTGTAAGTTTTGAGCAAAAAAACATTTACAGTATTATAAGTTAAAAAATTTTAAAATTTACAATGATATTAACTCTCAAACGATGATGAATTTACGTAAACTCATAAAATATGAAACTGTTCTAAATGTGTTTACAACGATGTTAAAAAAAATGCGAAGATTTGGCTTGATCTTGACGGGTTATTACATATTTAGTGGTTTATGTATGCTTCCATGCCCTATAGCGATAACCCAATAACTTTGCCAAGATGAAGCCGAATCTTGATTTTTTTTTTGAACATCATTGTAACACAATTAGAACACTATGTTCTTTTATGAGTTTGTGAAAATTCATCACCGTTTGAGAGATATCATCGTTGTAAGTTTTTGATTTACAGCACTGTAACTGTTTTAGCCCAAAACTTACAACGATGTAACCTCTTAAACGGTGATGAATTTTCGCAAACTCATAAAAGAACATAGTGTTCTAATTGTGTTACAATGATGTTCAAAAAAAAATTCAAGATTCGGCTTCATCTTGTCAAAATTATTGGGTTATCGCTTTAAAAGTGGGTTATTTTGGGAAACGTAATTTCAACCCTACATGTGTATTTTCATAAGTTTTCAAGATATGGGTATAAACGTAATTTCTTCTCATGATTGTTGGTGGTTATTTTGGGAAAATACCATGATTGTCGCTAAACAATTTTTCAAAATCCAAATAAATTACCGATTACAAGAAGAAATCACAGATTGTAATTGATTTGATGATTCCAATTTCATCTGGCGAATGCTCGTTTGGTGTTTTTTAGGGTAACGTCGTGATGGAATCGAACACACAGGAGACGCAAGGTATGGTGTTTTTAACATTATGTTATTTGGCGTTATCGGTTAGATTCATATTGTCGTTATGGTGTTTATATTAGCATTGTTTATTGTGTTTTGGAAAATCTACCGTGAATATCGCAAAAATATTGAATGATCGAAATGAATAATTATCAATTACCATAACAAATCACTGATTGTTATTGATTTTATTGTATTAATTTCATATGGCGAATGCCCGTTTAGTTTTTTTGAGGGTAAAGGCGTGATTTGATTCGAACACATAATTGACGCAATGTTTTATGGTGTTTTTAATATGATGGTAATTGGCGTTTTCAGTTAGATTCATATTTTTTGTTATGGTGTTTTATATTAGCATTGTAAAAAACGTGATGAATTCGATCACAGAACAAACGCTAGGTTTATGGTGTTTTAATATTATGTTTGATGGCGTTTTAAAAGCAGTGACATATTATATGTTTATGGTGTTTTCTATTAACATTTGTTTTATGGCGTTTTATTTGTGGTGTTTGTATTTAATAACATAGTTATGGTGTTTTTATAGTGTATTGGGGTTTTAACTTATGAAGATTTGTGGTGTTTTTATTTAATAATATAGTTGATGGCGTTTTTCAATATGGTGTAATTAATAAAACATTTATGTTTTATATTAACTAAATACGGTTTTTATTTAATAGCATAGTTAACGACGTTTTATTTGTGGTGTTTGTATTTAATAACATAGTTATGGTGTTTTTATGATGCTTGATGTTTATGTTTTATATTAACTAAATTCGTTTTTTTTTTGTAGCCACACCAAGGGGAATTGTTAAAAATTCACCAAAATCGGGCAGAAAGTATGACAGTTGCGTACGAAGAATTCGGCATTAATGACGTGAGCACATTTGGTCGTGCTTGAAATCCACGAGGATTTAGTAACTTTTGTTATTGGGGATTGATAGTATGTGAAAAATGATGAACGTGGGCGAAAACCGCGCGCAAAACGGAGTTCGTATGCTCCCGGAATCGCGAAAAGAAGTTTAAAATCAAAATGGTGACGGAAGGTGACGTGGGGCGCTACGCCTAACCCCAGCCCTCCAACCCAGGCGTTACGCCTGGCGGGCTATGTCGGCTAAAAAATGGTTTAAACGATCAGAATGTCTAGGAAACCTCAAAATCGCATTTTCTCGATCTAGTTCAACCTCCAGACGAAAATTCTTCTATCTAACATCTCAAATCTTCATTTCAAAGCCTTCCAAATATCCCGATCGTGCCACGGATCGTATTTTCAAGTCCTGATCGTTGTTATACGCGCAGAACTCCGTCAGATCAGGTAACGGTTCGTTTTAACCTTCTAGTTTGATTATGATTGATTAGATCGTGTTCATGAACGTAATGAGATAGTTAGGATTGTTGATTATTGCCTAGATAATGGCTAGGATTGATTATAAATGAAGAACACGAAGTTTTAACGGTTAAATCCTTGTTTTGATCCGTTGTGATGCCCGGTTTGCATGAAATCATACCTATGATTATAATGGTTTAAACCATTTGATTGTAACAATGTAGGTGATTAGTTTGATTAATCTTTGAAATACAAAGGTTAAATCCAAGTGTTTCAAACTAATCATAATCATTAACATACTCATTGGAATGATTATCTGATGTTTGTGATAACAGTCAGATTAGTATGTTAAATCTGGTTATTTCACCTATTCTGATGCTACATTGTGATATTTCATGATATTTGGGTAATCAATAATAAGGATTAATCACTCCTAAGCCATTAAATCATCTAGAAACTGTTTTAGCATTATAATCAACAACATTAACTATTTGGTTAATCTGAGATTATTCTGATTAATCTAGAGTGTCATCAACTTTGTGTTAGGAATCTAATGCAATGTAGGTTCCTACAATATCATACATTGTATGATATAACCTTAAATTAATTAATTATATAATTAATATCGAGTTGATGATTTACTAAGCAATGTCTTTGACATTGAACGTTCAGAAGGATCTAATCAGTAAACTAGAACATAAATAACTTATTAAAGATAACTAAATGCAGAATCATCTCTGTACTATCAGTTTGGTGATACACTGCTACCCTATTATCATCAGGTGAGTTTCGTACAACCCCTTTTATTTTTAATCTTTTATAAACATCGGGGAACATTGTTGAACTTTTAATGAACATATGATATGTATCACTGATATCTGTGTGATTTCATGTGATTGCTGTGACTTTTGTGGGATTTCATGGGATTTTGGCCTGTAGACTGAACTCTATCATGACACTGAAAGTCCTCATTTTTGAACTGTATCTAGTGAACCCATGTGTGGCCGAGCAGAAAACATTGATAGTACTATTGGTTGACACCCCATTCGCTGGGAGGATTGCATCTCCCCTTGTGTGAATGTTTGTTATCTGTTTCCTGAACTTCTTAATGGTGTGATAGACATTAAGATAATGAGGCACTAAGATATGTACCGACCGGTAATATCTTGAGACAGACTAGACGTCCGAAAGGAACTAGATACAGGTCCCATGGTTATCCGGAACTGAACTTTTGAGAACGTGCTTATCATATCATATTGTTTTAAATTGAACTGTCGATCTCACCAGCTTTGTGCTGACGTTTCAAACTCAAACCTTTTTGCAGGTAAGCAGGAATAGCCGGTGAGGATGCACTTTGAGTTATTTGCACTTTAATAATTAGTATTGTAATTAAATAAATATAGTTGTAATGTGGTTGTGATTGCGACACCCTGGTAATGTATTTACTTTAAGTTAATCTGTGTGCTTATGATATTGGTTCAAGTAAGTCACCCCTCACCTCGGAGACATCACCACTATGCTTCCGCAACCGATTCAGTGACGTCAGACCAGACACGAGGTGACGAGTGGTGGGGGTGTGACAGGGTGGTATCAGAGCCACAGGTTATAGAGAATTAGGTTGACTTAGAGACCTAGACTATAACCATAGGCTCGTATAGTTACACAGAGAGCACCGAACATAACAATTGAACAAAACTTGTTTTTGAATTAAGCCAGAATAATCAAGTAGTACAAATTACAGTTTTGACTGGCCAGCACAACTGGAATTTGCAATACTTGTGCGTTCTAGTTTACTTTAATTCAAGCAGAACCTCAATAACTATAAAGACGAATAGTTGTGTTAGTATAGGGAAAACGTCGGACATCATGTGTATGTTGAATGTTATTATTCAATATATTTTTTTATGGTACTGATTCGAGTATTCTGTTTATACAGCGATGGCAGACCAAGGAGAGAGATACATTTATCAGCGGTTTCCTTACGTGATATTAGACGATACCCCGAGCTCAAGTTCGGGTTCTGACTCCGATCCATTGGAGGTATCTGCAGCTGCTTCTCAGGCTGATGCACCTGTACCACATACACCACCAGCACCAGCACCTGAACCAGCACCTATGCCATCTCCACCGAGAGTTCCAGCATGGGATGGACTCAGACGTATGCGAGGTCAAGCTCGCAAGACGACAGGTCTTCCTATTAGACGTCAGATGGCGCCTAGGGATGAGCCTGACACTGTACATGAGGTAGGAGAGTCCTCACAGCAGGCTGAGTTGAGGGCGCAGGTACAGCAGATTTCTCAGGATTTACAGGCTTTGAGACAGGATGTATCTCAGCACCATACTCTTCTGGAGGATACCCGCACCACTGTTCTAGACATTCTCACTTCTCATTTGACTCTTATGGAGCAGGTGAATGTCTTAGGTGCTAATACTCAGGCTTGGAGAGCGACGATGGAGGAGCGACTTCGGAGGACCTGGCGACAGGCGTTAGTAGTTACTTTTTGGCAGGAGGTTGCGTTGTGGAGTGAGAGATGGGTGTATTTGAGGCAGTTAGTGAGCACCATGAGTATGGAGGCTCGGTTGATGATGATAGTTATAGTGATGGTTGCTATAGCTATAGTGATTTCCTGCTTACCGTTCTTTATACGGTAAACGATGAGGGATGTTTATTTTGGTTGTTATTATATAGTCGGATAGGTTGTGAGTATATGATGCATAGGGAAATTTTGTTTGTAAAATAGATTCCCGATAGTTAGTATGGATGAATCGGTTCTGATGGTTCTTGTATTATAACCTTGTGATGTATGAAATTATGGTACTGTAATAATATGGGTGTTCTGTATATCTGTTTGTATAATGAACTATGTGTGTGAACTATAATTAATTTTTCTGTGTGAGAACATAACCGTATGCGAACGAATTAATATGAGAACATGTCAAACTAATATATATATTTCGCTGAAATACAGTACGGGAGCAATACTGTATGCGAATATATCGAACTAAAATATATATTTTACTGGAATACAGTACAGAGCAATACTGTATGCAAATATATCTGTAACTAAAGTACAGTACGAGAGCCATACTGTACGAGAACATGTATGAATTGTGAACGTATCTAATAGTGAACATGTCTGTAACTAAAGTACAGTACGAGAGCCATACTGTACGAGAACATATCTATGGTCTGTATGAGAACTTAATGTATGAACTGAGAACATATTAGAGAACTTGTCTGAGAACATGTCCTAGTTCTGTATGAACATATTTCTAAAAACATGTGTTGCAATGCAATGAGCTGGGTAAGACTCTAACATGTTCTTGAAATTACAGGACTAAGTATAACTACGAATAATTGTGTGATCTGTGTGTAATGTGAACATGTCTCGACTGAATTCATGTAGTTATACTGTATTCTTTATAATCACATTTCAATACAAATTTTCAGTGTAACTGAATGGGATTGTATTTATGTGATAGAACGGGTTATATCTTTAATGTTCTTAAACTGACCTGAATTTGTCTGCTTGTGAGCAGATTAATGGCTCCAAAAAGAGGTCGACCAGCTAAGAAAGCTGCTAAGAATATTACAAACCCTGAACCGAATCAAATTCCACCTTTGAATGTTGACTCAAATCCGGATCCGCATGTTAATCCGGAAGCGAACGTAGTTCCACCTGGGAACTTGGAAACGCATACTACTCCACCAGTGAACCCTGGAGCAGGCATTGTTCCACCTGCTGGTACAAGCGGATCTGAAACAAATGAGGCTATGATAGCTCGTATTGTGCGTGAACAACTATCTGCTTGTGGTGTTCTGACACAACACCAACCACATATCACCGCAGGTTCTGGTGGGGAACACGATCATGTTGAACATAATGCTACTGGTGGTCACGTTGAAACTCATACCACTACCGGTACAACTACTATTGTTCCTGATCCACCCCGACAGGGATGTACTTACAAGTATTTTGCTTCCTGTAACCCTCCGACTTTTACGGGCAAAGAAGGAGCGGCTGGTCTAATAAGGTGGATTGAGGAGATGGAAACTAAACTCAAAATCAGTCAGTGTTTGGAGGAGCTTAAGGTGTCTTATGCTGCCTGTTCTTTGAAAGACTCTGCTTTGACCTGGTGGAATACCCAGGCCAAGACTTTGGGTTCAGCCACAGTCGACTTAATGGGCTGGAATGATTTTAAAACTCTGATTAGATCAGAGTACTGCCCAATTACTGAAATTCAAAAACTCCAGGAAGAATTCTGGAATCACTCGATGATCGGTGCTGACTGTCTTGCTTACACCGATCGTTTTCATGAACTTACTTGTTTACTTCCCGATATGTTTCCTACGGAAGCAGCCTTGATCGAGAAGTACATTAAGGGTTTGATTCCCCAGATCCGGGGAATGGTGACTGCTGCTGAACCTACAACCCTGAAACATACCATTCTTTTGACCACTAAGCTTACCAATGAGGCGGTAAGGAGTGGTACTCTGTCTTTGAAACCTCAGACGGTTCATAGTCGTAGTGATGTCGGTACCTCGAATGTGTCGAAAGGTACCAAACGGAAGTGGTTTGGCAAAACCAAAGCGAAGGCTCCGGCTGAGATCACCCAGAGCAAGCCAACTGTGAAAAACTATGGTGCAAATGTTCCTGAGAGGAAAACTTATACTGGGCAGGCGCCCAAATGCAATAAGTGTCCACTCCATCACACGGGACCATGTCCTGTTTGTCTAAACTGTAACCGAGTTGGACATTATGCTAAATATTGCAACTTTCCTGCTCAGACACCAAACCAAGCACCACGACAAATCACTCAAACCAACCGGTCATGTTACAAATGTGGAAGTCCTGATCATCTCATAAGAAACTGTCCGAACAATAACACCAATCCGGGAACTGAAGCTAGGGGGAGAGCTTTTCAGATTGGTGCGACCGAGGCGAGACATGATGCAAATATTGTTACTGGTACGTTTCTTCTTAATAATCTATACGCATCAGTTTTGTTTGACACAGGAGCGGATAAGAGCTTTATCTCTCCTGAATTTGCATCATTAATTTCATTGCCTACGGTAGATCTAGAAACTCCTTATGTTATTGAACTTGCTAACGGCAAGTTGATCAAAACAAACAATGTTATTCAAGGATGTTCCTTGAATTTGAATGATCATCTTTTCAAAATTGATTTACTTCCTATTGAGCTTGGGAGCTTTGATGTCGTTGTTGGCATGGATTGGCTTTCTAATAACCAAGCGGAAGTTGTGTGTCAAAATAAGGTGATCCGTATTCCATTATCTAACGGTAATACACTAGTAGTTCAAGGAGAACGAGCAGGTAGAAAACTTGGTCTCATATCTTGTATGCGAGCTCAGAAATTCTTAAGGAAAGGCTGTTATGCTTTCCTGGCACATGTGACTGAGCACAATTCTTCACCCAAACAAATCACAGATATCCCAATAGTCAAGGATTTTCCTGAAGTTTTTCCTGAGGATATATCAGGATTACCCCCAGTGAGACAAGTTGAATTTCGAATTGACTTGATTCCAGGTGCAGCACCTGTTGCTAAAGCCCCGTATCGGCTTGCACCATCCGAAATGCAAGAACTTTCAGGTCAATTGCAAGAACTGTTAGACAAAGGTTTTATCAGACCTAGTTTCTCACCCTGGGGAGCACCTATTCTTTTTGTGAAAAAGAAGGATGGTTCATTCAGAATGTGTATTGACTACAGGGAACTCAATAAACTGACAATCAAGAACCGTTATCCACTACCTCGTATCGATGATCTGATTGATCAACTACAAGGTGCTACTTATTTTTCAAAAATCGATTTAAGATCCGGATATCATCAGTTACGTATTCATGATGATGACATTCCTAAAACTGCTTTCAAAACTCGATACGGACATTACGAATTTTTAGTAATGCCATTTGGTTTAACAAATGCACCAGCAGTTTTCATGGATCTGATGAATCGAGTATGTAGACCTTATCTGGATAAATTTGTGATTGTGTTTATTGATGATATTCTTATTTATTCTCGAAATCAACAAGAACATGCTCAACACTTGAAATTAATTCTAGAACTTTTGGCACGTGAAAAATTATATGCCAAGTTCTCCAAGTGTGAGTTCTGGTTACGAGAAGTTCAATTTCTTGGTCATGTAGTAAATCAAAATGGTATTCAAGTGGATCCCAGTAAGATTCAGGCGGTGAAACAATGGGAGACACCACGAACCCCGACTGAAATACGTCAATTCTTGGGGTTGGCAGGTTATTATCGTCGGTTTATCAAGAACTTTTCAAAGATAGCCTTGCCACTGACTACATTGACACAGAAAAATCAACCGTTTATATGGAGTTCTCAACAGGAGGAGGCGTTCCAACTGTTGAAACATAAACTCTGTAATGCACCTATCTTGGCACTACCAGAAGGTACTGATAACTTCACAGTGTATTGTGATGCTTCACGTCAAGGTCTTGGGTGTGTTCTAATGCAGAAGGATAAGGTAATTGCTTATGCTTCTCGGCAGTTGAAAGTACATGAGAAGAACTATACCACACATGATCTAGAACTTGGTGCAGTAGTGTTTGCACTCAAGATTTGGAGACATTATCTATACGGAACTAGGTGTATTATATACACTGATCACAAAAGCCTTCAACACATTCTAGATCAGAAAATGTTGAACATGCGACAGAGGCGATGGGTTGAACTCTTAAACGACTATGACTGTGAAATTCGTTATCACCCAGGCAAAGCAAATGTTGTAGCTGATGCTTTAAGTCGCAAGAAACGAGTCAAGCCTTTACGTGTGAAAGCGTTAGGTATGACTATTCAAACCAGTCTAATTCCTCAAATCAAAGACGCTCAGCAACAAGCTTTACAAACAATGAACTATTCTGCTGAAGAACTGAGAGGATTATATAAGAAACTCGATACTAAGGCTGATGGACTGTTGTATTTCAAAGACCGAATGTGGATTCCTTTATTCGGTAACTCTCGAACTATTATCTTGGATGAGGCGCATAAATCCAGGTATTCTATTCATCCAGGTGCTGATAAAATGTATAAAGATCTTAAAGACTTTTACTGGTGGCCTGGAATGAAGAAACACATAGCTGAATATGTGGATCGATGTTTAACATGTCTCAAAGTTAAGGCTGAACATCAACGACCTTCTGGGTTACTACAACAACCTGAGATTCCCATGTGGAAATGGGATCAGATCTCTATGGATTTCATTACTAAATTACCCAGAACATCACGTAATCATGACTCTATATGGGTTATCGTTGATCGTCTTACGAAATCTGCGCATTTCTTACCCATCCGAGAAGACTATTCTATGGATCGACTCGCTAAACTCTATGTTAATGAGATTGTATCTCGACATGGAGTACCGATCTCTATCATTTCTGACAGAGATAGTCGATTTATGTCACGATTTTGGCAAACTCTTCAGAATGCTCTGGGCACGCAAATCAATATGAGCACAGCTTATCATCCACAAACTGACGGGCAGACTGAACGAACAAATCAAACTCTTGAAGACATGCTCAGAAGCTGTGTGATTGATTTTGGAGGTAGCTGGGATATTCATCTTCCACTTGTTGAATTCTCATACAATAACAGCTACCATACCAGTATTCAATGCGCTCCATTCGAAGCACTTTATGGACGCAAATGTAGATCACCTATCTGTTGGTTAGAAGTACGTGAAAACCAAATCATTGGCCCAGAATTCATTCAGGAAACAACTGATAAGATCTCACTCATTCAAGAACGAATCAAAGCTGCTCGCGATCGTCAAAAGAGTTACGCTGATAATCGCCGTAGACCACTCGAATTTCAAGTAGGTGATCGTGTAATGTTGAAAGTGTCACCTTGGAAAGGCATTTTCAGATTCGGGAAACGAGGTAAACTTTCGCCAAGATTTGTAGGGCCATTTAAAATTCTTGAACGAATTGGACCAGTAGCCTACAGACTTGAGTTACCTCGTGGACTCAGTAACATTCATGATGTCTTTCATGTATCTAATCTGAAGAAATGTTTAACTGATGAATCATTGATCATACCTCTCGAAGAGATTCATATTGACGAAAAACTTCAGTTCAGTGAAGAACCAGTAGAGGTAATGGATCGAGAAATGAAAGTGTTAAAACGTAGTCGCATACCGATCATTAAAGTACGATGGAACTCGCAGCGAGGACCCGAATATACGTGGGAACGTGAAGATCAAATGAAAACAAAGTACCCACATCTATTCTCATAAATAATTGTCTTAATGTAAGTCTTCATTAAATTTCGGGACGAAATTCCTCTAACAGGAGGAGACTGTGACAGTTGCGTACGAAGAATTCGGCATTAATGACGTGAGCACATTTGGTCGTGCTTGAAATCCACGAGGATTTAGTAACTTTTGTTATTGGGGATTGATAGTATGTGAAAAATGATGAACGTGGGCGAAAACCGCGCGCAAAACGGAGTTCGTATGCTCCCGGAATCGCGAAAAGAAGTTTAAAATCAAAATGGTGACGGAGGTGACGTGGGGCGCTACGCCTAACCCCAGCCCTCCAACCCAGGCGTTACGCCTGGCGGGCTATGTCGGCTAAAAAATGGTTTAAACGATCAGAATGTCTAGGAAACCTCAAAATCGCATTTTCTCGATCTAGTTCAACCTCCAGACGAAAATTCTTCTATCTAACATCTCAAATCTTCATTTCAAAGCCTTCCAAATATCCCGATCGTGCCACGGATCGTATTTTCAAGTCCTGATCGTTGTTATACGCGCAGAACTCCGTCAGATCAGGTAACGGTTCGTTTTAACCTTCTAGTTTGATTATGATTGATTAGATCGTGTTCATGAACGTAATGAGATAGTTAGGATTGTTGATTATTGCCTAGATAATGGCTAGGATTGATTATAAATGAAGAACACGAAGTTTTAACGGTTAAATCCTTGTTTTGATCCGTTGTGATGCCCGGTTTGCATGAAATCATACCTATGATTATAATGGTTTAAACCATTTGATTGTAACAATGTAGGTGATTAGTTTGATTAATCTTTGAAATACAAAGGTTAAATCCAAGTGTTTCAAACTAATCATAATCATTAACATACTCATTGGAATGATTATCTGATGTTTGTGATAACAGTCAGATTAGTATGTTAAATCTGGTTATTTCACCTATTCTGATGCTACATTGTGATATTTCATGATATTTGGGTAATCAATAATAAGGATTAATCACTCCTAAGCCATTAAATCATCTAGAAACTGTTTTAGCATTATAATCAACAACATTAACTATTTGGTTAATCTGAGATTATTCTGATTAATCTAGAGTGTCATCAACTTTGTGTTAGGAATCTAATGCAATGTAGGTTCCTACATTATCATACATTGTATGATATAACCTTAAATTAATTAATTATATAATTAATATCGAGTTGATGATTTACTAAGCAATGTCTTTGACATTGAACGTTCAGAAGGATCTAATCAGTAAACTAGAACATAAATAACTTATTAAAGATAACCAAATGCAGAATCATCTCTGTACTATCAGTTTGGTGATACACTGCTACCCTATTATCATCAGGTGAGTTTCGTACAACCCCTTTTATTTTTAATCTTTTATAAACATCGGGGAACATTGTTGAACTTTTAATGAACATATGATATGTATCACTGATATCTGTGTGATTTCATGTGATTGCTGTGACTTTTGTGGGATTTCATGGGATTTTGGCCTGTAGACTGAACTCTATCATGACACTGAAAGTCCTCATTTTTGAACTGTATCTAGTGAACCCATGTGTGGCCGAGCAGAAAACATTGATAGTACTATTGGTTGACACCCCATTCGCTGGGAGGATTGCATCTCCCCTTGTGTGAATGTTTGTTATCTGTTTCCTGAACTTCTTAATGGTGTGATAGACATTAAGATAATGAGGCACTAAGATATGTACCGACCGGTAATATCTTGAGACAGACTAGACGTCCGAAAGGAACTAGATACAGGTCCCATGGTTATCCGGAACTGAACTTTTGAGAACGTGCTTATCATATCATATTGTTTTAAATTGAACTGTCGATCTCACCAGCTTTGTGCTGACGTTTCAAACTCAAACCTTTTTGCAGGTAAGCAGGAATAGCCGGTGAGGATGCACTTTGAGCTATTTGCACTTTAATAATTAGTATTGTAATTAAATAAATATAGTTGTAATGTGGTTGTGATTGCGACACCCTGGTAATGTATTTACTTTAAGTTAATCTGTGTGCTTATGATATTGGTTCAAGTAAGTCACCCCTCACCTCGGAGACATCACCACTATGCTTCCGCAACCGATTCAGTGACGTCAGACCAGACACGAGGTGACGAGTGGTGGGGGTGTGACAGAAAGTATTATATTTATGAAGTTCACGAAGATTTGAAGCCGATGTTTGGAAGAATTTTTGATTCATTAGATAATGCATATGTTTTTTACAAATAATATGCAGCTGCTGGTGGGTTTTCCATACGTAAGGCTACTGAGTACACCGACACAAAAGGGGAAATGAAGTTGAAATATTTAGTTTGTTCCAAACAAGGTGTTACTAAACCGAAAAACGTTGATACATTGGAAGGTTCTTATAAACAAAAGATTTCTAGACAGAATTTGTTGAAAAGGACGGGATGCCCTTCACATGTTCGTTTGGAGTTTAACGGAGTCAATTGGAAAGTATATAAGTTTGTAGAGGAACATAATCATCAATTTGTTGATGAACACGACATTCGTTTCTTAACATCTTCGAGACAACTGACTTATTTGCAAAAACATATGATACATAGCATGTCTAAGATAAACATGGCACCTGTAAAAGCGTTTAATGTAATGAGAACTATGTTTGGTGGTTTTGAAGAAGTTGGCGTAACAAAAGTAGATTGCAAGAATTTCAAAAGGGAGATTAATTTGTTTATAGGAGAATACGATGCAAATATGGCAGTTAATTATTTAATGAAAAAGAAAGAAAATCTTCCAAACTTTTCATGTTTTTATTTTACTGATGATGATCGGTTGAAGGGTTTGTTTAGGGCAGATGAAGAAGCAAAGAGGAATTACTACACTTTTGGGGACGTTATGTCATTTGATGCCACATATCGGTCGAACAGGTTAGAACATGTCATAAATAGTGCACATTATGTGTTTTTATAATTTGTTCTTTGTGAAAATATAATTTTTGTGTTATTTTTTTGTTTTGTTTTTGTAGGTATTCTATGGTGTTTGTACCATTTACAGGCATTGATAACCATTACCATAATGTTACTTTCGGCTCGGCGTTATTGGGATCTGAAACTGCTGACACATACAAGTGGCTTTTGAAATGTTTTTTAAAAGCTTTTGGATATGGACCGAAAGTTGTTGTAACTGATCAAGATCCAGCTATGAAAAAAGCAATAGGCGAGGTGTCTACTGATTCACGACATAGGTTATGCATGTGGCATGTTATGCACAAAATTTCAATGAAGGTAATAAACTATTTAGATGTTTATGTTTTTGTTTTCTTTAGTATGTAAGTTGGGTGTATTGTGTAGCTTGGTGTCTTTCATATCACATAGTGTTTTTATACGCAATAGTATAATTCCATAATTTTTTTTGTTTATTAATGTGTTTGTATGGTGTTCTTTTAGAAAACAACATTGTTTATATAAATTCAGTGTATTAGTGAGCTTGGTGTTTTTCATAAATTATGGCGTTTTTATAACACACAGTATAAGTTCATAATTTTTGTGTGTTTATTGATGTAAAAAATTGGATGTGTAAATGTAACATGGGTTACTTATGTAATAGTTGTTATACTTGTTTATAGGTGGGTGCACACTTGTGTAATAGTTCAGACTTCAAGCAACGAATTTGTGACATTGTTTGGACCGATGAACTAACTCCAGATCAGTTTGAAGAGGCATGAGCTTCATTAATATCAGATTATGATCTATCTGAAATCAATTGGTTGTCTGATATATTTGATTTGGGAGATTCTTGGATACCGGCATATTATAGACATGAGGAGTTGGCTGGGTTGATGCGTACGACATCTCGGTCTGAAAGTGAAAACCATTTTTTTGGTCAAGTGTTTAATCCCAAAGCAACTTTAGTTGAGTTTTTAACAAATTTTGAAACAGCAGTAGAAGCTCAAAGGCATACGAGAATGAAGAACGATCATGATACTCGATATACACGTGCTCAGTTAAAAACTGATTTTGTTCTTGAAGAGCAAGCTGAGCTAATTTATACAAAGACAATTTTCAGTGATTTTCAGTCCGAGATCGTTGCTATTGGTGCGTGTATAAATGCAAAAATTGAGGAGGTTGGCGATTTTCTGAAGTTTTTTGTAAAAGATTTTGAACAACAATGCTCTTCATTTTTTGAGGTACGATTTAAGGATATGCTAAGTATAATCAGTATTGTATGGAATTAATCATGGTTTGTTGTTGTGGTTTTTTTATTGATAGGTCATGTTTCGTAAGGAAGATTCTACAATATATTGTAGTTGTAGAAGATACGAACAATTTGGTTTGTTGTGTAGACACATATTCTACGTTTTAAGGATGTGTGACGTCAGAGAGTTTCCCAAGAAATATATTCTTAGATGTTGGACAAGGGAGGCTGTTCCTACCAGAATACGTCTTGAAGCTATTGATCAGAGTTTGTACAATGAAGATAACAGTGATGTTCAATCTCTTATGCGTGATATATTGTTTGCAACGGAATATACGATTAATCGTTTGTCTGACAATATCGGCGAGCTTTCTCTGTATAAGGACTACGTACAAGGTTACATGAAGAAAGCCGATGACCTACAGATTGCTGCACCAGCACCAATTAAAAGGGATAGGATAGCTGAGCTGATTGGACATAAACAAAATGATAAACTTCCTATAAGAGTTCCTATCGTATATAAGAGTAAAGGTTCTGGGTCACATAAACGTATGAAATTAAAACAAGAAGAGTTAATCATAAAAGCGACAAAAAAGACCAGACAATGCCAAAAATTGTAAAGAGTATGGACATTATGCTTCAACTTGTAAATCAAACGTCACGAAAAAATGATAACTTGAAACAATGTTGAGAATAATCCTTATGGTGTTTATTTTTAACTTTCATGACGTAATTGTGGATTTTCTTTTGTTACAAAATTATCACAATAATGGTTATGGTGTTATTAATATTTTTGTTTTACTTAGTTGACATTATGCTTTGAGAATATTTCGATAATGGTTATGGTGTTTATTTTTTAAATTCATGTATTAAGTGTGGTTTTGTTTCAGTTAGTTGATATGGTGTTTTTATTTTATTCTTTATAAATTTAATGATCAGAAGCCAAATATAGTGTTTTATGGTATTTAGATTATGTTGTGTTTTTATGGTGTTCAGTAATGGAGTTATGGTGTATTTGACATGGTGTTTAGTTTTGGATACTAAGTATGGTTTTTAGTGATGGCATTTATATTTTTACATATGTTTTCATATTATGGTGTTTGAATGCATTTTTATAATTGAGAATGCATGACACTTAACAAATAAGCAGTAAAAATAATTTAATAACTAAACTGGAATGGAATATAAGTATTGTTCAAAGCATGCCAAAAAGTGAAACATTGTTCAAAGCTTAAACATTTTTTACATAAACTAATCCGCATGTTCATTAAGTCTTGATGCAATGTTATCATGTGTTGTGTCATCCGCAGCTCTCCTGACTTCAATGGTAGTTGGATGTATGCTTTAATGTCCTTCAGAACCCATAATTTTCTAATGTTAATATCATGTAAAATTATCTTAGTCATGTACTTGCGTCTCAAGTCGTTGAGTTGATTCTTTAGTGCATTGTTGACTTCATCTTCATTACATAATCCACAATCCCAATACAGCAGGCCATTACCCCGATAAGTCTCCGTGTGTCGCATAATGAAAACACCACAGTCAACATGATTGAACTGTGTTCTCCAGCGCATACAAAGATGATGAATTTTGGCCTTTTTGATTTGTCTACCACTTGGATGTCCTATTTGGATCAAGTAATCTACAAATGAATTTCTCTGTAAAAAAATAAAGTTGGATAAATAAGTTATGGTGTTTTGTAAATAATAATAAATGAAGTTGTGTAAGGAGATTACCATTTTTTTCAGCCCGTCCTGAATATTTTTTTTCAATAGACATGTGTGGCATTTCTCCACTATTGTCAATTATTTCAACCTTATAACTTCTCAAATTGAACACATCAGGTAATAATGTTGTTGACTGATAATTGGAACAAAAACAAGGTCATATGGTTCTAATGTACTTTGCCCAACATCCGCAAGCACAATGTCCATGTTACGACTGAATTTAGAGTTTCTTTCTGCAACAGGTTTATCAAATGTATCTTTATGTTGCACGTTATTATAAATGTAAAAACAGTTATTTTTACACGCATGGTGTTTAATTACACAATAATAATAATATTTAAAAATATAACATACCAGCAGTATCTCGGTGCAGAAGAGTCTTGATATGGAGGCCCTTGCCTTGTATTTCTCCTCATGATTTAAGATATGAGCCCATGTTTGTACTTCATTGATGTGAATGCAATGTTCATGCCGCACGCTTTCCATAATAAATCTTGGAACTTCTGCCTTACGTTCAATTTGAAAAACAATGTCCCTGACATACAATTAAAACATACACTTGTTAATACATGGAATAACGTTAGTCCTTGAAATATTGCTAATATATTTATACGTACCATGGATTGCCATATGTAGAGAAGACATAGTTAGAAACATTGTTTTCTAACAATGTTCGTGGATCTCCCAAAGACACCACCCTCTTAATATAGGGTGAACGAAGAACATCTGTTAGAGTCGTTTTCCTTACTGGTCTTTCATTCTTTTTATCAATTTCAGCAGGGTTCTGCAGACCATGACTTGTAGATGGCACGGTTAATATTTTTTTAGATTTTTGAACCTGTTCAAGGTAACCTAATTCAATTTTATCAACTTCAGCCATGAATGAACAAGTGTATTCATTTGTTTGATCTTGGAGTTGATCATTTGCATTTGATGGTGTTTGGTCATACACCGGCTTCTCTTGTCTCTTGACTATTTCTTGAGATTCATTATTTTTTTGGAGAAAACATGCATCTGCTTTGTTAACTACATTCGGTGTTTCATCAAATTTTGGCTGAGATGCTTGTACAATTGTAACTGGAGCTGGATCAGATTGAACATTTAACTATTCTGGTGTAACTTGTTCAATGTTATCATCAAATTGAGGTTGACTCATGGCAAGAATTTCTAACTTTGTACCTGCTATTCTTTTGGCAATCTCATCCCAATGTCTTGTTTTCTCTTTAACAAACTCATGTTGGGGGTATTTTGAGACACATTCTCTCATAAGATTTGTCAAATTGGAGTATGTATCTTCTAAATCTTTAAACAAACAACTTACTGTATCAAACATTGAACGCTGCATAGTTAAATAAAATATATTATAATTTAACACCGAAGTGTTTATAAGAAACCATAAGCTATATTCACTAAATAATTAGACAACATAAATACATTTTTAGATAATTTTTACCTTTTCAGTTTTTTCTTCTGATTCAAAACCCTGTAATAGATATAGAAAACACCATAATAAAAACACCATAAACCATATTGACTAAATGATAAAAAACACCAAAAAAAATATTGATAATGAATATGTACCTCTGAAATATTTTCTTTATTTTTTAACTGAAAGTCCTTCATCTTGGAGTTCATTTTCAGTATTTTTTTCAATATCTTTATTTTGAACTGCAATTCTTTCATCTTGGTGTTAATTTTTCTTTTCAGGTGTAAAACCCTGAAATAGAGGTATATAACACCATAAGAAATATTAACCAATATACACACCAAAAGTATAAATGTGATTAAACACCATAGATAGCTTTAAAAAACTCCACAAGTTAACATTATAATTTAACATAATTCACATGTTAACAATATAATATAACAAATAAGTAGTTATAAAAACACCACAAACAATGTTGAGTAAATGATAAAACACCATAAATATTTGTTAAGTATTTGGTACCTCTGCAATATCTTCTTCATTTTGAACAGAAAAATCATCTGCAATATGTTCTTCACTCTGTACCTCTGCAATGTGTTCTTCATAACGCTGTAATAGAGGTATAACACCATAAAGTTCAAATGTGCTTAAACACCATAGATAAATTTAAACATTTATTCAATATGGGATGTGATGTTTTTTATAGTAATTTGTACCTCTGAAATAGTTTCTTCAGACTCCACTTCACATCCTTCATTTTGGAGTTCATGATCTTTATTCGCATTAATCTGAATTATGAAATTAAATATAGTTTTTGAATGAATGTTAATACATGAAAAATAAATAGATTTTTATAAAGAACATACTTCTAGTAACTCATGGTGTTTGTCATACTGGGAAATGACTGGTACGACAAAGTGATTACCAGAAGCTGATACTTCATATAGTTGATTTTCGCTGTTGATAATATCATTACACATCTCTTCATCAGAATCAACACCCAGGACATTTTCTTCAAAAGTTGTAGCTTCTTCACCCCTGTACTCCACAATTTCTAGAACATTTTCACTTGGTTCGGCATGGCCAACATCCATGGTGTTTTCAGTTTCATGAACAGCACCTTCATCTGTTTGGTTCTTTTCTTTGGTGTTACATGATTCATCGTTCTTTTTTCTGATAAACCACTTGCTAATATCTGAAGTAATCCGATTCCAATGGATATCTACTCGACAGCCTCTAGAATAGTGCGGAATCCTATTCCAGGGTTTTCCAATCGAAACCAAGAGCAACCGTGGTGATCCGAGTGTGTAGAAAGGACGTTTGAGTGAGAATCGAACACCATAGGTTGTGAATCGAACTTGGATGAACAATGGTCGCTCAGATCTTCTAGGGTTTGACACTAGGTGCTCTGGGAAGAAGGAGGGCTCTCAGAAGTTAGGTTTGAAATGATTTGAACTTGTATTTATAGGTTGTTGTCATTCGACCGAATAAGTGGCCGAAGCAACTCATTCGGCAAATGACTTCATTCATAGAGTCATTCGCCTAAATGGGTCTTTAACTATACAACTTCAACTTTAAACATAATCAAACACTTACAATCAATATTAAACATTAAGAACAATATAGAAAGACAACTTCCATTAATATAACAAACTTCATACATCAAGAACAGTACAAAATAGAACTAGGGACATTTAATGCATCTACAAACTCCCCCTTAGACCTAGTTCACTCCTTGGAAGTGTCTTTCTTGAAAAGCTTGTCAGATATGGCTTTCCAATCTGTTCTCGCATGAACCCTTAAGCATATGCAAATCCGGATCACCCTCATGAACTGAAGTGCCTGTTCCATGTCTTGTACATCAAAGAAAATCTGGTGGCTACAGAGAGCTTTGACCTCGTTGTGTGACAGGTTAGTCAACCTCATCGGGTCAAATATACGTTCAGTCTCCCATTTCTTCTCCTTGCACATAACAATCACAGCTTCTCCACTTCGCCCGTCGTAGTACCACCATCGGAAGCCCTCTATAAAGTCTTGTCGCATCTTCCTTAACAAAATCTTCTTCAAAACTTTAGGAGGAAGCCACTTCAGGATAACTTTATGTTTCCGGGTATCTCCATCTATCTCCAGCATGTAATATCTTTCAGGTTTTTGAGGCCTAAAGTTCACCCACCTCTTTCTGTATTCGTATTGCAGCTATCGGGAGAACCATGCTGACATTCCAGAGTCTTCACTGTAAAGCATCCTCAGACGTGCAAGTTGATTTACTTCGAATCCCGGCAACGTTTTGAAATCATGAGGATGCTTACAGTAATCTATTCCTCTTTCCCTCTTCACAACATAACATCCTAAGTCATGAAAGTATGCCCAGCTCAGAATCTGACCTTCGACTTTGTAGCCTTTGGTCCTGTAAACCTTTTTGTGAGTTGCTGGCATATTTACATTGCTTTCTTTCTTAAGGATCTCCCAATAGGCCTTCCATTCTTCTTTTCTCTGTTTGATATCATCAGCTGCAGCCTTACTGACTTCAACCTGTTGTTCCAAGTATATGTTCAACATCTCTTCAGTGGCTTGATCAAATAAATCAGTGAAAGTAGGCAGTTCGTCCTCAGCCGATGTATACTTTGGATACTCCTCCTCGGTTATGTCCTCTAGAATGACCTCATCAATGTCATCAAAAGTTTCTGGATTTGGCTCATCAAAAACTGGAACTGAGGTATCATCAGTAATAACCTCATCAGGATTTAACCTGAACAACTCAGCTATATGCTCCTTTGATAAGCTATGAATGATCTCACCCTCTTCTTTATCATAGCTAACTGAGTGCTGTATAATGCCCTAAGCGTCAAGAATCATAGTGAGTGTCTCATCCAGTTGATGTCTCACGGGCACAGCTTCGACTTCCTTAGTAGCAGCTGGTTCTTCTGTCTGTGTAGGAGGAGGTTGAGAAGGAGCCTTGTTCTTCTTGTCATGTATGGACTTGGATCGGATCTCAGGAGAGGGAGGGGCTTGATCATCATGATCATCATCATCTGAACTTGACGAACCAGAAGACCCGCTCCCTGATCCACCCTGATCATCTTCGTCTGAGTCATCATATTTGTCAGTATCTTCGTAATCAACTTTCTCCTCATCAGATTCCTCTTCCTCTTCCTCTTCCTCTTCTTCATCTTCCTCTTCTTTTTCCTTCTCAGAATCTGAATCATCGGAGTGAACAGCAATGCCTTCGATCCTCGGAGTGCTATATTTAAGGCTGTCAATCTGTTCGGCAAGCCTAGCATTCTCTGTCTCTAAAGCCAGGACCCGATCACTGAAATCAGTGACAGTCAATGCCAACTGATGATGCTCATCAACATATTTCAATAGTTGCTCCTCTTGCTGAGCAGATCGAGCTCGCAGATCAGCTCTCTGATCGGCAGCCTGAAGAAGCAAAGTGTCTTGCTCATCTACCCGCTGGGTGAGCTGGGCAATAATCAGTTCCCGCTCCTTGTTCTTCTTTTCTTGTTCCAGGCTCCTCTCCATCAATCTAAGTACCATTCTGTTCATTGTGCTCAGCTGATCAACAACTGAAGCAGTAGGTATGAATGTGTCAGCTCGTGAAGTGGAGGGACCAACAGAGGCAGTAGTAAATATAGGAGCCTGAGAAACCGAGGTGGTCAGAGGAGCAATAGTAGTACGTGTAGGAGTTGCCCTTGACCGGATCAGTGAAGAAACTGCAGTAGCAGCCACTGATGTAATAGTAGTGGTGGCAGAAACTGACAGTTCTGATCTCCTCTGAAAAAGGAACCTAGCTCTCTTCCTCCTGCCAACTGGAGATGATGTGGACTGAATAGTAGCAACAGAAACAGCTGCAGTGGCTGGAACAAAGGAACGAAGAGGAGGTGAAATATCAAACTCAGGAACGAAAGAAGGATCAGTAATCTCCTCTAGCTCAGCTTCACTCCTTTTCCTCTTCCTTTTCACCAATCTTCCACTTATCCATACACTCTCAAACTCATCATCTGGTGTGTCTTCTGAGTCAGAACTCTCAGCACCATCATCACCAACTTCACCACCTTCATCACCTGAGTCATCTGACTCCTCCTTGTCTTCAGCAGATGTGGTGCCTGTCATATCAATACGAGTAGTCACTGTGGAGGTAGTAGTGGTCATGAAGTCCAACTCCAACAATGAATCAACATCTACATCCTCATCATCTACAACAGACATGCCAACTCCATCACCAACACTCACACCACCAGCATCAATCATGCTCACATCCGCAGTAGTAACAGTACACACTATAACAGAACTAGCAGCTAAAGTGCTCACAACAACTGTACTCACACTTCCACCAGCACCACTATCACCTGCACCATCATCATCATCACCACTATCATCACCAGGCACAACGATATCCTCTACCTCAGAGTCTGAGTCACCATGTCTCCATCTCCTGCCAGCTGGGGCTACATAATCAGGCCTCACAAGATGGCCAAACAATGAACAAACTGTTGGCTTCCTCTCCTTGCCTCTGTATGACATCACCCTGTTGAGAGTGATGTCATTCATGTGCTCCAGCCTAATGATATCAGCGTTGATCTTTGGCAAATCAGGTAATTGAGCATCGATCAACTGCTGCAGGAACCTAGGATACATTAGAAACTTCTTATCTCCCTTCAGAGCCACATTCTCCTTCATATGAGTCAAGATCATCTCAGAGAAATTGAAGGGCCTGTTCAGCACCAATGCAACGAAGGCACACTGTATAGTCTCTCGCATATCGTCAAATCCACCTCTCCTAGACCCAAGGCAGTGAATGAGCACGTGGGCGAGGTACTTGAACTGCGGAGACATATACGCCTTGTTGAGGATTCCCGCTCCAAGATCGCCTTCGTACTTGCACCTCATAAAGCAACCACGAACTAAGTCAAGATCCAGCAGATATGGCTGATCAGTTGTATCCTGGAAACCACAAACTCTCCTGATGTGATCAGCTGATACATTAACATCGTGTCCAAGCACCTTCCCTCTAATAACAGGAGGCTCAACCTCACAATCGATATCGGCAGAAGCCCAGAAATCCTACTGGTGAGAGTGATATGGCACATGCATAGTCGATATGGCAGTGAATATCCTAGAACGCCTCAAAAAAGTGATAATCTCAGTGTAATGTCGAGCATTAGGCGTGTTGAGATCCAGATGCGCACAAATATTGTTCTTTGTCACAGATTTGTATCCAGCCATTCTGAAAATCAAATAAAGAAATTTGTCAGTATCATTCAGTTGCACAAAAGATTGAAATCAAAACAAAATGTCATTTGAAACATTCTGTCCGAATGAAGTTGATTTGGGCGAATGAGCTATTTGGACGAATGATGTAGTTCGGCCGATTGAATGTTTATATAGGTTGAGTCATTTGCTGAATGAAACCCGTGAATGAACTCTTTCTCCCCAAAGTCATTCGTAGAATGAGATTCAAGTTTGACAGCCATTCGCCGAATAAACAAGCGAATATATTCTTTCGGTCATGAGTCATTCGCCGAATGACTCATTCGCTGAATGAAGTCATTCGGTCGAATGGGCCATTCTGATTACTCATTCGTCCGAATGAGGTTTTTCACCCACAAAACTCAAAATGATTTCAAATTTTAACATTATGATCAGAAAAACAAATGCCATTTATGAAGATAAGTCTGGTTGGTTTAGGATTCAGATGAGACAGCCATCTGAACTTACAAATGATCATCTAAAACAAACTTTGAAAATAGAAACTCTTTTTGTGTTTTTCAGAAACAAAATACGACTGTACAACTAGCAACTAAAAACAAAGAAACACATATTTTTGTGAGAAGTCTATTGATAAACTAACACATACATCTAATCATATCAGATTAGCATTACTGAAAGTTTCATTTCAGACACTTTTGACTTGTGATATGATTACTGATATATCTGTCCACTTTAAACTTTTCAGCACAAAATTGTTAAACTCATTTGATGATCACTTATGTTTTCTGACTAAGTTACCCGTTTTATCTATTCAGCAAGGATTGAAATCAGTTTGTAACTTATCTCCGCACATCTTAATACCCAACATCATAAATTCCATAAGGTTCCAATTTATTTTCTTTTTGTATTTTTCTTTTGATTTGTCTCTCATGACCAACACATTCTCATGGACGGCTTCAACTAGGTTCGTCCCAGTAATATGGCATGTATACAGACCTGTGTTGACATGATTGACTTGTTCTATCCAAATGGACAGCTTCAGCTAGGTTCGTCCCAGCAATATGGCATGTGTATGGAGTCGAACTTATTTTATTTTTGTATTTTTCACAAGCTTAATACCAGCTTGATTTTCTTTTATTTTATTTAATTTGATTCAATCATTCTCATCTGAATGGACGGCTTCAGCTAGGTTCGTCCCAGCAATATGGCACATGTACAAACATTGAATTCATGAATCATTGGAAACCTTATTAGACCTCATGATAACAGGTGTATGCTTGATTTGAGTCATAAACTATTTCTTACTTTACTGTTTTTTTAAAACAGATCCCACAAATCAGATTTTCTAAGTTTTCACAAATTTGTCTATTCATTTTGTAAAGTCAGCCTATCAGTACATCAACTCACACTCCTCATGTGTTTTCAATTTATGTATTCATCTAAAGCTTTTAAGACATGATAGATTAATGTATTACTTTCTCAAGGAAGACCTTCTCAATTTTTATAATTTTTCAACTGTTTTTGTATTTTTGAAATTTTTCAGATGTTTTTGGTTTTTCTATTTAGCTACTATCTCCCCCTAAACACCTAAAACAGAAAATCTTTTTGAGTTTTTTTTAATTAATATAAACAAATAGACAAGAGAATCAAATGAAATAAAGAAATAAATCAAAACAAAACTATCTAAGAAAGTCGATGATCATTTGTTAGATTCAGATGAAGGTAAAACTTCATCCTTTTGGAAAACACCATTAGCCGATAAGAGATATAAAAATCTGGATTTATCAAAAGCTTTTGTGAAAAGATCGGCTTTCTGGTGATCGGTGTGTATTTTAACAACATCGATGAGTTTCTTTTCAAAACAATCACGTATAAAGTGATATTTTATGTCGATGTGTTTTGTTTTGTTTTTGAGTACTGGACTGGATTCTTAGTGACAGTTATGGCGGCAGTATTATCAACATATATAGGAGTGTTAGAAAAATGTAACCCATAGTCCCTGAGTTGCTTTTGGATCCAGATGATCTGTGAACAGCAACTAGCAGCAGCAATATATTCAGCTTCACAGGTTGAAGTAGACACCGACGTCTGCTTCTTGCACTACCAGGTAACCAATCGGGTTCCAAAGAACTGACATCCCGCAGATGTTGATTTGTAGTCTCTCTTGCATCCACCATAATCTGAATCACTATATGCAGTAAGCTCAAAGTTATCATCAGTAGGATACAATAAGCCAAGATCCGGCGTACCCTTCAGATAACGCATAATCCTCTTCACAGCAATCAGATGTGACACTCTTGGTTTTGATTGATAACGAGCACACAAGCATGTGGCGAACATGATGTCTGGCCGAGAAGCAGTTAGCTACATCAGAGAACCAATCATTCCTCGGTACAGGGTGGCATCAATTAACTCCCCCTTTTCATCTGGTGTAATCCTGTGATTAACAGCCAGTGGGGTACCAGCAGGTGTCACATCTGACATACTGAATCGGCTCAGTATGTCACCAACATATTTGGTCTGATGAATAAAGATTCCTACCTCAGACTGATCCACCTGTAATCCCAGGAAAAATTTCATTTCTCCCATTGAGCTCATCTCGAACTTCTCCTTCATAACCTTCTCAAACTCCTTCCACATAAACTTGTACCAAGAGTAGATCACTATCCTTTTCTTGAATAAATAGTGTACAGTCAATGACACCTCTTCTGAACCCGTTGCTTAGAAGGTGAGTGGAAAGTGTCTCATACCATGCTCGCGGTGCTTGATATAATCCATATAAGGCCTTGTCTAACTTGTAGACTTGGTCACGATGCAATGGATTCTCAAACCCGGGAGGTTGACTGACATACACTGTTTCACTGATCACACCGTGAAGGAATGCACTCTTGACATCCATTTGATAGACTTTAAACATTTTGAAGGATGCATATGCCAAGAAAATACGAATTGATTCAAGTCGAGCAACTGGTGCAAACACTTCATTATAATCCAACCCTTCAATCTGTCTGAATCCTTGCACAACCAGACGTGCCTTGTTTCGCACAATGATCCCGTGACCATCCTTTTTGCAGCAAAGAACCCATTGAGTGCCGATGACTTTTGCACCTTTTGGTCTGTCAACAAGTTGCTAGACTCCTAATTTATTGAATTGCAGGAGTTCTTCTTGCATGGCATCTGTCACACCCCGAGCCGGCAGGGTTGGATCGGAGTCCCCGTCGGGCGGAAGGTTCTCGGGGCGCGATATCGTGAGTAATAATCAGAATGCTCAGATTGTTTACATTGCACATAATATATAAATGAGAAACTGCTAAAATAAAATAGAATTACAAAGTTAAATTACATCAGTTAATTTTATAATGTAACAATGTATATCTACTATCACATCATAAGTCTTCAATCTTGTATCTGCACAAGATATACAAAAATACTGTGTATGATGTCCAAAAGTATGCAGGTCCAAAAAGCTAGGTCATCTATCTGTAACCTAGTCCAAAAGAAATAACTCTTCAGTTGACCTGTTCGTCACCTGAGAAGTCATGCAAAAATAAAGTCAACACATGGTTGGTGAGTTCATTAAGTTTTATAAAATGAGTTTGAATAACCTGAATGACAACCTTAACCTCACCATTAACCACCTATACCATCCAGCTTAGTATGCTTATATATAGGGCATATGTAGGGTCGAACTTACCGCCCGCCCAGCCACCGTCCCACCACATACTAAACCACATGATATATTGTTCCTGATGATAATTAAGCACTTCATTCCACCACTTTGATTTCCATAACATATGATTCATAGCATTTGATTACCCTGAAAATGTTTACCTTGATCCCCCGAAGTGACAACCTTAACCTCATCAACAACCACCTATGCTATCCAATCAAGTATGCTTATATATAGGGCATATGTAGGGGACAAGCCCCAGCCACCGTCCCACCACATACCGGACTGCTTAACATATTGTTGTTAGTGATAATTAAGCGTTTCACTCCATTCACCTCTGATTTAGATTCTGAATACCCAATTTGATTTACCTTTGATCTCTTGAGTTCACCATGAATACATGATTTCCCAAAAGCAATTGTACAATATTAAATGTATAATTAAATTAATAAATAAACATTTAAAAACAACTAAGACATGTTGATTCGGCCTTATTTGACTCAATCAATTAGACTTATTTGTTGGTGGTTGTCCAAGTTGTACCCTCTCACACGTGACCCATATCAGGTATGACTCACAAGGAGTCTACCTGAGCGTGCCGGGATTTTAATGATGCCCATATCAGCTTGACCCAATGGTCTACTGTACATGCCGGGATTTAACGGATATCCTTTGATTCTTGATCTCTTTGATTCTCCTGATTTTGATATTGATTCATTTTGATAGTTCACGTTATTGCCCATATAGTTTGACTACAAAAGTCTACTATTTATGCCGGGACTTTATGTGTGTTACACGTGGTCTGGATTTCTATACAACAGACATCCACATTAACTCAGGTATTAATGATTTCATTAGATTGTAATGATGTCATTATTTCAATGATTCACACACATTTATGATTTATGATTTCCTTTAGTCTCTTGATTTTGAACCTTAGAATTTCCATGATTTCACAATGATAGTTGATTCTTGATTAGGATCCTGTGTCTTCAGGTCACATACTGAGTTAGATTTCTTTGAATATGATCTGTAGCTTTAGTTCTTTTGGTTTCCCTTTGAATTTAGATTCTTGAATTTGAACTGGATGGACTAAGGGTTTGTTTAGAGTCTTAGAATTACGGTATTACTCGTAGGAGTAATTTAATTAACTTGTTAGTTAATTCTGCATAGCAATTACCTAGACAGGAGTCTAGGAGTATAAACAAGCATATATATAACATACAATGAATAAAAGCATTTAAATAAACAATTTAAATAAAACAGTTTACACATGCTTCTCAGCCCCGTGTTTAAAACAAAAATGTTTAGAAAAGGGGCAATGAACTCGCCTGTGTTGCTATGTAATTGATCTATCACAAAATGCGCGCTCGTTCTTGTAGCTTAAGTTTCTTCAGTTCCTGAGTTGTTTTAAAGGAATTTGAATACGATAAGTATAAGTATTAGTCGTCGTGTCTAAGATTTGGTCTCGGTGTGTGTAACTAAGTGTCCTAGATACTGGTGTACTTCCATGACTCAACTAATTGATCTTGTTCTATTACCCAATTGTACCCCAGATCCCATAATTTGTTATAACAACTTACTTTTAAATCTTTACGAAATTCAGGCAGAGTTTCCCTTGTTTTTAAAACAATTCCTGACAATTTACATTGTCAATTTCCCAAACAATTTAGTCATAATAAGACTTTATTTAAAACATTTATAATTAAATTCCATTTTCTTTTATTAAATATCTCTAATTTGTCTTAAATTAACATTTAATATATGATGTGCTTGATTTAGCCCTTTGGGCCCACCTAAGCCCAATGATGTTCCTTGATTTATCAATTGGTCATAACTCAAAATCATTGAGCAATATGTTATAGATAACCAATTCGTTTCGGTTAACTATCCATTTTAATGTTTTTCTTAAGTTAGTGTTAATAACTAAACCAACACATAACCTTAAAATCTTTGTTATTTGACAATGATGCCTTAGTTCATATTAAAACAAGTTTGCATGAAATTGAACCCTCCTTATCATCCCCATGCACACACAATGGTGTATCTCTTGCATGTATACGTACATAAACCTCCCTGCACATTAGCAATTAAGGATTTTAGGGTTGTTTAGGCTCGGCATTCTCCCAAGGCAGCGAACCTATGGATAGGTTCGGCCAAATGGTGTTGTGACAATTCAAGGTTCGGCTAAGATAGATGAAAGGTTCGGTTAATACACCAACTTCCACGAACCCTTAAGGTTCGGCCATGGTGATCCTAGGTTGACTCTAGGTTCGTTGGAGGGAGATGGTTCGGCTAGGGTTCCTGGGTTCGCCGATAATAGGTTCGTGTCACTCGAAGGAAGAGGGTTCGGCCAACTAAAGGAGGTTCGTGGCCAGGGTTCGCCACCCCAATGGTTCGTGGCCAACTAGGTTCGGTCATCAGAGCGTATAGGTTCGCGACTCAGAGCTTGCAAGTTCGTGGCTCAGGATGTGCAGGGTTCGGTGCAGTGTTGCAGGTTCGTCTGCAGGTTGTAGGTTCGTCGGGTTCTGGTTGGTGTTCAACAGGTTCGGCTCTTCTTCTAGCCACCATATTCGTTCATAATCTCCATGCAACTACTCTAATCGGCTGTAACCATGTTTCCATGACCTCATAGTTGCTTAGCCAAGCTTATTTCATAGTGTTTAAGTGTTTGTAACCGCCTAACACTACAATATTTATATGGGTCGTGAGATACACACCATACCGAAATAAGATGGAGTTTTACCTCGAAATTAGTGGACGAAAGTCTAGATCCTTCGTACTTCCGTTATCTACGTGAACAGAGGGTCGTTTGGATTGATGAGAACGAAAATGGATGTGTAGGTGGGTTTGGTGGTGGTGGGTGTAGCATTTAGTGGCTTCATTAAATGACTCAAAATACCCGACTCGTTCGGTCTCGTTTGGTTTCGCGTAACTTGTCGTTTCTCGTATATTTCGTAACAAAACGGTTCATAGAATAAGTTTTATAAGTTTATTTTAAGTTGTGATTCCTAATAAATTAACTAATATCTTTTATTTATTTTAATTTTTCAAAAATATTAAATTTTACTGTTTAACATCGAATCGTACAGTCGTCGCGCGTATTCGTTCGAATCGTCATCCGTACGAACATGACGATAACTATACTTTTCAATATTGTTTTCTAATTATTGGATATTATTCAGAACGTTAAAACTTCAGATATATTCGTACAGATCGTCACCTATACGAATAATCCGTCAATTTAGCATTCACATAACAATATCCGTGTGTTTTGTTTTATACAGCCTCACATACGTTTATACGTAATACATTCCTAACAAATAATCACACGATGGTTCTGTGTTGCCAGATAATTATCTGACTGTTAAACCATAATTATGAACTTTGTTTCTCTAAAATAGTTCTGAGTTTGCTATATGATAACATCGAATGATAATGATAATTGATATGAATATGAAATGCACTGAAATGTATGTAGTTCGTACCTGTTTACTGTTCATGTTACTATTTAAGATCACTTTTCCAGTACGGTTCCGGCACTGATGTTACAACATTAACCCATGATTCTTCCTTTAAGGCTTCAGTGACGGTTCGCGGTTCAACTTGGGAGATGAAACAAGAATGGGCACAAAAGCTTACATCTGCAAAATCAAGAATGTCTGCAAGCCCTCCCTGAAGAAAGCTTGTGTCTAGTCTTAACCCCATCTAATGGACTTCCAATGATGTTCTCTTGAGAATGAATACGATTAATTCTTCCAACAGGATGAGGAGGAACCTCAACCTGTGGATCTAGATTGTTCAGATTCAAATTCTCAAGATCTGGTACAAGATTGTTAACATCTGGTTCTGGGGCAGCCGGCTGAACGGGATTTTCATCAGTGTCTGAGTTGTCATCATTAATCTGTACTGTGGGAATTGAAACGGCAGAAGGTTGCACTGGTTCATCAGGTGCATTTTGTGCATCATACAACATTTGAACAGCGACATCTTCATCTGAGTACATGGGAGGCATATTGAAAGAATCAAAGAGGCCCGAATAATCAAACATCCAGTCTGGGCCTTTTCCAGGTGGGGGCATAAAATGTATCTGAACATCAACATGGTACCACTCCTCTACATTATGAGTTGATTAGTTATAGACCCTTTTATTAGGAGTGCTGTACCCAAGAAAATACCCTTCTTCCACCTTCTCATTGAACTTGCCCTGCTCGTGTTTCTTAAGCATAGTGCATGGTGCACCAAAAGGTTCAAGATACTTAAGATTTGGTTTTATGTTATGAAGCAGTTCAAAGCAAGTCTTCCCATGTCTCTTCACTATCAAAACCCGATTCAATGTATAACAAGCATTTGCTACAGCCTCATTCCAGAACTGCACTGGAAGAGAAGAGTCAGCAAGCATTGTCCTAGTAGCCTCAATCAATGTTCTGTTCTTCTGCTCAGCAACACCATTCATTTGTGGGACATAAGGGGCACTAAATTGTTGAACAATTCCCCGTGAGTTGCAGAAATTCTCCATGTTGTGGTTTTTGAATTATGTCCCGTTGTGTGTTCTGAGCATACGAATCTTGAGCTTATAAAGAGATTCAAGTTTGGTAACCAACACTTGAATGCAGTCAAATGTTTCTGATTTCTCCTTTAGAAAGAACACCCAAGAGTATCTGGAATACTCATCAGTTATGACAAGACAGTAATGACCTCCGGCTATACTCTTGCGGTTAACTGGACCAAAAAGATCCATATGGAAAAGCTCAATGGAACAGTGATCGAGTGATACTTCTTTGGCTTGTGGGACTACTTGGTTTGGTTTCCCTTCTTGCAGGATACACAGACATCAGACAGCTTGAAATTCTTCAGACTAACCCCCTCAACCAAATTGTTGTGTACCAAGTGATTCATCTTGCGTAGACTCAAATGATCCATCCTCTTATGCCCAAGGATTGAATCTTTCTCAGTTGCCTTTGTCATAAAACATGAAGCTGTGGAGGATGTTGTTGAAGCTGTGGCCATATTGAGTGCATACAAGTCTTGTTTTCTGGGGGTTGACATCAAGATCCAATCTTCAGGAATAGAAACACCTTGCTTCAGAATGTAGCATTTGGAGTCATCAAAGAAAAGTTTGTACTGTTTATCACAAATCTGTGATACGGAAAGAAGATTATTCTCCAACCGCTTGACATATCTGACATTGTTAAATGAAACTTTCCCATTTGATAGAATACCCTCTCCCGTGATAAACCCGCCTTTGTCACCGACAAATGCTACGTATCCACCTCGAACTGAATTCACATTGGTGAGCAGCGATATATCACCTGTCATGTGTCTGGAAGCCCACTATCAACGATCCAAGAGCTGTGAAGAGCAGCTGTTGTGGCAACCTGCACAAAAATGAAACAATCAGTTCATTTTGGGAACCCAAGCCTTTACAGTCTTGGGTTGACCCATTGAGTCTCAGATCCAAACATCGATCTATTTACCATCATGAACAGCCTTGTCTGAAATGGGTGATATTGAAGTCTCAGAAGACTTGACTTTCCAGACTGCATTTTTACAGAAAGAGTTTTTCAGATAAATGGATGATGACTTTGCTTGATTAACGTTAATCACATGTGGAACATCCAAGTTCACCAGTTTCCTTTTACCCTTGTCCAAAGATTTAACAAGTGTTGGTTGTTTGGGTTTTGTCTGAGTTGACTTAAGTTCAGATTTGACAGGTTTGATGAAAACTTGATTTAGTTTTCTAGATAGTTCAACCTTCGGTCTGATCAAATGTGGACAAAATCTAACTATGTATCTAGGTGCACCACACTCAAAACAAACTCCGTCACCCTTTTTATGAAAATGTTTTAATTCAGAAAAAGACTGCCTTTGTGATTTAAAAACATTTGTTTCAGGCTTATTCTGATTAAAACCCAAACCCTTTTTCCTATTAGGAACAAGATTGTCAATCTTGTTAGACACACAAGCTTCATGTTCTGTTGAAGCTTTCACAAAATTTAAAGCCTGATAGATTTTTGATGATGAGATTGGGTCACCTTTCATGACCACAGGAGATTGATTCTGAGCAGTAATACAAATAGATGAATCATCAGATTCATCCTCAGAATCAGAGACCCAATCTTCAACAATTCCCTCCACAAAAGATTCCTCTGATAAGGAAGAACCCTCATTAGTAATCATCCCAATTGGATCAATTACTAATGGAGTTTTAACTTGAAAATATTTAACATCTTTGTCATCTGGTGAGTTGACGAAGCTGTTTAAGATTGGTGGAGGACAATGTTGATAACTCACCTTTCCCTTACCAGCCTGATCAGTACCCTTACTAATCATGTGCTCAATGATATATGATGAGCTTTCATAGCTCTTGAGCTTTTGACCCAGAGTTTCATAGTCACACTCGACTATGGCTAACTTCTTCTTTATCTCATTGATGGTGTTGAGATAAGAAGTGATAGCATCTTGCTTATTCAGAACAGCAATCTCAGCCTCATGAAGTTGTCTGTTTAAAAGTTCAATTTTAGCTTGAAAATATTTTTCGTCAGATTTTAATACTCTATTTGCCTCAATGCACTGGGTGAGATCGCTGATCAAATCAGAATTGTGCTTCTGATAAGCAAGGACCTTGTTGTCAAGGTCAACACAATTAAAACATCTAGAAATAGAAGAAGAACATTCATCAGATACCTGATCAGATTGAGAAGATGCAGTAGGAATAGCAGATGAGTTCACCATCAAAGCAAATTGAGTAACTGGTTCCTCAATATCAGCATCAGAATCTGCTTGAGTGTCTGAGTCTGACAAGCTTTCTGACTCTGAACCCGATGTTTCTTCTCTACGGATATGTGCTTCTCTAGAAGTACCCTCTACAACTTGATCATCCAACTTCTGAATCTCAGCAATGCATGCTTTATCCTGTTCCTTCTGATCATGATTGAATCTGAAGTCCCAATTTTCACCTTCATCTTGTTGAACCATCAACGCCTTGCTTGAATTTGAAGAACCAGCCTGAACAGGAGAGTCAATAGGAACAAGTCTCCTCTCTGGATTTGCAGTAGAAGACTTCTGATGCTGAAATGGATTCTTGTTTCCAGCTTTCCTTGGTTGTTTGCATTGTCTTGCAAAGTGACCTTTCTCCCCAAGTTGTAGCAAGTAACAGATGCCATGTCATATCCAAACTTAGACTCTTTGTTCAAGTTGATGTTTTTGCCCGTTCTTCTCACAAACTCCTTGGCTCTCCTAACAACACTGGCCAAAGCCCACATGATATCAATCCTTTCCATGTCATCTGGATCTATCTGAGAGTATTCATCATTTATCAGATAAGGATTGCCAATCTGTCTAGCTACTAAACCATCATAGGAACTAACTAAAGTCGACAGAAGACCCATGTGCTCCTTAGCAATCTCTACAGTCACTTTATCAAAATTATGTCTTCATACTGGTGACAGGTTGATGATGTTCTTTTTGAGAGCTGGACGAAGAAGAAGACTGACTGAAATGAATCTGATTTGAAGATGGAACTTCGGTAGTCTGAGAAACAAAGGTTGTCTTCAATGGAACATGATTTCTCAATAGTAGGAGTAGAATAATACAATGAAGGATCTTGGACTTAAGCAACTCTCTTAGCCTTCCATTTGTTCTCTATTTCTTACTCTTTCAGCTTCTGGATGAAATCATTGATGTCCATGTTGGCCATCATCTCATTCTGCTTAAGAACCATCAAGAATGACTCCCACTTGGGAGGTAAAGCATCAGCTAAGCATTGGATCTTCTCTTAAGTTGTAGTCTTGACTTGATGATTGAACAACTCGCTCAAAAGATGATAAAATCTAGCAATCAGATCATCCAAAGATTCATTCCCAACATACATGAAGCTGTTGAATTCCTTCCTCAAGGCCTTTGACTTGATATTCTTCAAAGCATCATTGTCCTCATACCTCTGCTGTAAAGCATCCCACAAATACTTAGAAGATGTAAACTGTCTGAACTAATGGAAGATATTAGTAGCAATGGATTGAGATAGAATAGCATAAGCTTTCTTCTCAAAATCATAAAGCTTCCTTTGAGGCTCAGTCATCTGTGTGGGGCAATTCGAAGAAATTCAGGGTTTTTGCAGGTTATGAAAATCCAATCTGAGATTTTATGATTTTGAATGGAAATCGAGTAGAATCAAGAGCCAAAGCTCTGATACCACTTAGTAGGACCACTCAGAAGCTCAGAAATAATCCGATTCCAATGGATATCTACTCGACAGCCTCTGGAATAGTGCGGAATCCTATTCCAGGGTTTTCTAATCAAAACCAACAGCAACCGTGGTGATCCGAGTGTGTAGAAAGGACGTTTGAGTGAGAATCGAACATCACGGGTTGTGAATCGAAATTGGATGAACAATGGCCGCTCAGATCTTCTAGGGTTTGACACTAGGTGCTCCGGGAAGAAAGAGGGCTCTCAGAAGTTAGGTTTGAAATGATTTGAACTTGTATTTATAGGTTGTTGTCATTCGGCGAATGACTTGGTCGAATGGACATGTCAGCCGAATGAGCCATTCGGCGAATGACTCTTTCGCTCGCCTATGTCATTCGCTAGGGCGTTCATTCGGCGAATGACTTCATTCGTAGAGTCATTCGCCCGAACGGGTCTTTAACTATTCAACTTCAACTTTAAAAATAATCAAACACTTACAATCAATATTAAACATTAAGAATAATATAGAAAGACAACTTCCATTAATATAACAAACTTTATACATCAAGAACGATACAAAATAGAACTAGGGACATTTAATGCATCTACACCAGTCATGTACTTCTCTATCTTAAAAAATGTTTTCTTTGTAAGCCATTGAAGAAGATGCAAATTTGAGTGTAGGTATTTCATCTTCTGAATATGATTAACTAAAACAAGCTAAAAATTAGAAAAAATAGTTAACAAATTGCAATATTTAAAAAAAACATAACTGTAAATTAAAATTGAGTTGTGTGTTATACCGCCAAAATAAGCAATGGCCCATTAAAATGAGAATATGCTTTCCATGTTGCTTTATTCCTGTTTAAGCAAGTGATCACGTAATTACACCCGTTGAAATCTTGGATATCCAGATTTGGTTTAACTGATGTCAAAAATCTTTGGTTCACTACGCTGTTTTTTTTCGTCTCACCCACCACAGTGAAGAACGCAACCAAAAAATTCAACTTAAAGCTCCTATCCGCATTCTTCATATGTGAAACTCTTTTGAAATACTCCATTACAAAAGGTCGTTTAATCCATGTGCTGTTTCTGAACTGGCTTCTCCATTCTGCAACAACATTATCTTTGTCAGATAGCCTTTTTTCTTCAACTAGCATTTGACCTATTGGTATTCCCATGACTTCATGCACTAACTCTGGTGTTATTTGAATGAGACATCCAACAACATTGAGTGTAGACGTGTGTTCATTATAATTGTTGACCATCCAAAATGCAAGTGATGTGGGGATGCTCTCACCTTTTAAATTCATCACCATCCCAAAACCCATTTCTGCAACTGTTTTCTTTTGTTGATCACTAAATGTTGAAAACCAGTTAACGAGGTTTGATGGTGCGATCCTCTGTAATATCTTTCTACCATCAAAAGTATAGTATGGTTGTTCTGTAAGAGTGGTGTTTGCACGTCCATCAAATTTATCATTCACTTCAGAAGAATTGGTGTTTAGCTTCCGTATCTTGGTAGGTTGACTTTTATTTTGGATAAACTTTTCTTTCTTTTGGACTAATGGTTGCTCGTCTTCTAATGAAATGAAATTAGAATCGTGATCATGAATTAAAGATTTTTCTTTCATTATATACGATGAATCTTTAATATTACTGGTCTTGCTTTTCAAATTTGCCTTGGAAGATGAATCATCAAAGTCTAGCATTATTGGAGTTTAGCTGGTGTTTGTAAATTTACTGAACGAAATCTTCTGAGCTATTCGTTGACTTTTCCTGACCGATAAACAAAAAACAACACAAACCAAAACATTTAAGAAACTATCAACATAGAACACCATAATTAACACCCAACTAATCCAACAAACACCATAAAATAGAACACCATAATCTTAAAAGTTATGGATTTAAAACACCATAATCACCTATGTCACACCCCGAGCCGGCGGGCTGGATCGACTTTCCCGCCGGGCGGAAGGTTCCCGAGGCGCGATATCATTTGATAATCGAAATGATCAGATTGTTTACATAGCACATGATAAGTAATTGAGAAATACTAACATGACAATGAAATAGAATTACAAAGTTAAATTACATTGTTTCCTCATAATTTAACTAAGTAAATCTAATCAAAAGAATCAATGAGTTCATATCTTGTATCTGTACAAGATATACAAAAGATGATTCATGGTTTTGTCATCCAAAAGTATGCAACTCAAAAGTAGCTAGGCCTTTTTAAAGTCCACTAGCTCAATCCCTGTAATCCTGGTGACTAAACATGTTTGTCACCTGAGAAAAACATGCATTTAAACAAAGTCAACACTAGGTTGGTGAGTTCATAAATATGATAATTGAAAACCTTGATTTGTTCACATGCACAATCACATCGTCATTCGTGTTACTTGTATGTTGTTTGATTCACCCGTTCACCCAATGGCTTCTCCATAGTTATATTTACAAGTAATATCTCATCCTAGTAGTTATGTTTATATATAGGGCATATGTAGGGGAACCAAGCCCCAGCCAACATCCCACCACATAACTAATAGAACTCTACATCACTTGCAATACAACTATCGATATCCATTTACATTTCACCGGTTCATTTCGTTTGCAAATCACCAGTTGTATCATGTGTAGAATAATATAATAATAGGGGTTTAGTTATCAAACCAAAGTATTGATAAACCCTTTTGTGTATTAAGGATATTAGATTAATTTAATCTTATCCTTGTATTATTCTAATACTTATGGGGTTAACTGCTAATCACTTTTAAATATTAAAAGTGTTAGTTAATCAATTGTCATTTGTTCTCTACTTGAAGTACATAGAGCCTAAAAGGAATCCATTGCAATCCTCACGTAATCAGATTACAATGCATCCAATTTACCTCTACCAATTTGTGTATCCATAGACCTCATCGAAACGGTTACTAGTGTTATGACTTGAGAGAATAAATTCCTCAGTCTACTAGTCAACAGGTAACGATGGATTAATTACAATTATAACTGTAGATTTATATCACCATGTGTCGCTTACCAGACCCTGACTTGAGTCGCCCGGTTACCGGTCATACGTTACCGGCCAATGATTGAGTATGATCAACATACTAGCCCTACAAGCTAGAGGTTTGTCAAACCTATGGTACCACTGTGCTATCGTCGGTTTAGTCACGTCAAACTAACTGGTCAGCGATTTATGAAAGGGACTTACGATGATCAAACTTGAGTACATGGCACATGATTGAAATGATATAATGCAAACAGTTCAATAGTAATCAATTGTATTGCGCTCATCAATATTGTTTGTTCTCCATGTTGTATGTTCTAGTTGTTAACAAAGTTAAATAAGATCTTGTCTTATTAAATTATGTTAATTGTTGCGTGAATGATGTTGTTATCATGAAGTTACATTATCATGATTATCATTCCTTCTTATTCCATAACTAATAGGACTCAACATCACTTGCAATACAACTATAGATACCAATTTTCATTTCACCTGTTCATCTCGTTTGTTAATCACCCGTCCGTTGTGTTCATCACCCATTGTATCATATGTAGAATAATATAATAGGAGGGGTTTAGTTATCAAACCTAAGTATTGATAAACCCTCGATGTGTTAAGGAAATTAGATTAATTTAATTTGATCCCTGTTATTATTCTATTACTTGTGGGGTTAATTGTTAATCACTTTTAATAATAAGAGTGTTAGTTAACCAATTGATATTTGTTCTCAACTTGAAGTGCATAGAGCCTAAAAGGAATCCATTGCAATCCTCACGTAATCAGATTACAATGCATCCGATTTACCTCTACCACTTTGTATTACCGTAGGCCTCATCGAAACGGTTACTAGTAATATGACATGAGAGAAAGTAAATTCCTCAGTCTACTAGTCAACAGAACAAGATGGATTAATTACAATTATAACTGCAGATTAATATCACCACGTGTCGCTTACCAGACCCTGACTGTTCGTCGCCCTGTCACCGGTCATACGTTACCGGCCAATGATGATTACGATCAACATACTAGCCCTACAAGCTAGAGGTTTGTCAAACCTATGGTACCACTATGCTATCGTCGGTTTAGTCACGTCAAACTAACTGGTCAGCGATTTATGAAAGGGACTTACAATGATCAACTTGAATACATGGCACATAATTGAAATGATATAATGCAGACAGTTCAATAGTAATCAATTGTATTGCGCTCATCAATATTGTTTGTTCTCCATGTTGTATGTTCTAGTTGTTAACAAAGTTAAATAAGATCTTGTCTTATTAAATTATGTTAATTGTTGCGTGAATGATGTTGTTATCATGAAGTTACATTATCATGATTATCATTCCTTCTTATTCCATAAAGTCACCATGTTGACACTAAGATGTTGTAAGAGCTAGTCCTACTACACTTAGTCGACTCAGGTGGTGGATGTTAGTCGTTCCATGTTATCTTGTAATATGTTTCGAGTAGTAAGCTAAGTGTTATAAGTACTTGACTTATTACACTTAGTTAACTCTAGTGTTGAATGATGTTATGAAGATGTGTTATCTTCATATCATTGATGTGTTTTTTCTTGTCATCATGTTCATCTGTGATTACTTCAATGTTTGTTCTTGTAAGAATAAATAAGTGTTGTAAGATATAATCTTGCAACTATGTTATTCTAATGTGTTGATGAATTATGAAATTACATTATCATATTCATCCTAGTTATTCCTGTCATATCCTGATCATACAAGCATGCATACAATGATAAGCGAAAATAAGTTAAACAATATTATCTAAATCAAAGTATAAGCGATATGTTAAACATAAAACTTTTAAATAAATAAAAGTTAAGCATGTTTCTCAGCCCCGAGAGTTTAAAATCAGTTAAGATTAGAAAAGGGGCGTATGAGCTCACCTTGTATTTGAAGTGGTTGACTTAGCTTAAACAAGAAATGCACGCGCTCTTTGTTGTACTTTGTTGTTGATTTCACGATCCTGTATTGTTTTCATATCGTATGTAACTTATAAGTACGAATTATAGTGATTTGTGTGCGTGTATGTGTTAGCCTAAAGTCGGCTATCACTTGTGAATCTCGGTCTTCATTCGGCCCCGTGTTATTGACTATAGGAACATTTATTCCACTTAAATTAATGTTTAAAACACTCTCTTATTGATTAGAAGTTAAACTTGATTTAATGTCATGTTACCAAAGGTCCTAGGTATAAACTTAGGTTTTAGGCTGAAAATCAACAATCTTTAAGCCTACCATGTTTAGCATTTTGAATTTCATTATGATCATAAATTGCCATCTTTGTAGTAAGTTTAGAATCGACATATGATTCTAGGTATGTTATCCCTTGATATTAACTCTTCTAAATTTATTTCTTATTTTCATGTAGATCAACTTATCACTTGGGCCGAATGATGTCATTGTGGTCCTTATGAATTACACATGGGCCGATTGAGCCATGGTGATCCGAATCGAGTCATTGGCTAAGCCGAGTGTCATGGGTCAATAAACTCCCATGGGTCGATAGTAAACGTGTGGGTCGGCTATTGGGATTGAACCGATTGGGCCGAATGTAACTTAATTGGGTCGGTCGTGGGTGTGTGGTCCAAATAAAGAAATTTTGGCAATTAAAGCCATGTAACCCAAGTGAGATGCTATGGCTTTATGACTATGTGGCCCAACCGATCTGGTAATGCGCATGGTTCCAAGATTCGCTGGTGAGCAGCAAAGGTTCGGCTTATAGTTTGCTGATCATAGGTTCGGCTATGGGGTTATCCCCGCCCATAGGTTCGGTAAGTATAGGTTTGCATGGGATGAGGTTCGTCATGCATGATGCAAGGTTCGCCTAACATGGGGAGGTTCGGTCATGGTACTGCTAGACTTAGGCAGGTTCGCCCTTTGCCCAACTCCGCACAGGTTCGGTAATGGAAGGCAGGTTCGTGAAGATGATTTGTGGCAGCAAGGAGGTTTGTGGCTTCTGGTTTCACCACACAGGTTCGGCTAAAGCAGTATAGGGTTTGACCCAAAGGAGTTAACGTTCGGCCATCCCCCTCTTGGCCTAATTGCTCACGAACCTATAATCGGCCACCATCATCATCTTCATCGAGCTCAAGGTTGTTGTTCCTAGGGTTGTTTCTCAATGTGGTTATGCTACCAGGGTGTCCTCGCGGTCATGTGGTTCCAAATACAGAGTGATTAGCCGATTGAATGTGTGTGTCGACTAAAGGGTGAGAAAACCCTATTTTTCAGAACTTTCATGGCTTATTACCTCGTTTTCCAGTGGTTATCTTCTCCGATCTGCTGTACTTTTGGGTAGAGGACCTCCCAAGCTTCGTTTAGGCACCAAGAACGTCCAATTTCGTTGAGAAACGAGTGATATATCGCGATTTGAAGAGTGATTATTCTAGAGAGAGGGGTTCGGGAAAAATGAGTTTAGAGAGAGAGAGAGCTGATAGAAATGAGAAAAAAAGCCTCATTTAAGGCTTTAAATACCCCGAGGGTATTCGGGTTCGTTTCGGTTCCTCGTTTTTCGTCTCCGTTGCGTTTCCGGATTTTTACGCGTGTATTTACGTCATTTAAATAAAATAGTTTCTTTAAATTACTTTTTGATGAGCTTCAAAATTGTAAAATGTAAAATATTTTATTTTTCTTTAATTATTACCGTTCGTGTCGTGTTTCGTTTTCGTTTCGTCAGAACGCGTCACCATCGCGCGTATTCGTTCGAATCGTCATTCGAACGAACACGACGATGGTTTGGCCTTCTGACTTTTGTTTTCTACTTTCCAGTCATCATTTCATAACGTTAAACTCACATATATGTTTGTGTGAATCGTCACCACGCAAACACACTGTCAGTTCGTTATCCTGAAACGACACTGTAATTATATTCTAGCTGAATTGTTTTCCTCACTGACGGACTCTACTAAACGTCCTGTTTTCACATTGTTTTCTTATAGATTTATCGGCCATCTGATTCCTGTCATCTGTGGATATCAGATCGCAACCGACATGTTCTTGTTATTTACTTGAACACCGTTGTTTCTCTTGATTCGTTGTATTAACTGTACTTAAGTTTTCACCTAAACACAACAACTATTGTTTATTGTGAGTGTTGTACCTACAGTATTTAAATTTTCACATAAATACGTACAACTGTTTCTTGTATTTTGAATTCTTTTAATACAAACACTGTTCATATAAATCTATTTACACATAGTAAATAGTGAAAGTACACATACCGTACAGACTTGCCGAACGATCTGGTACTGGATGTCACAACCTAAATGATAAAACACCATACATCAGTAAACCTACATACAACACATAACAAAGACCATAATTGATTAAGAAAAATTAAGATACCTGGTAGACAGTCATCAAGATCCAACCGGTAAAAACACCATAAAGCCATAATAGCCAAAAACACCATATCAGCAAATTACACCATACAAAATAAACTCAAACAACACCAAAATAACCAAAAACACCATAAAAATAAAAGACAAAAACCACATATCCTTATAACACATTCATCAAATTCCAACCGGTAAAAACACCATAAAGCCATAATAACCAAAAACACCATATCATCAAATTACACCATACAAAATAAACTCCAACAACACCAAAATAACCAAAAACACCATAAAAATAAAAGACAAAAATATATATACTCAGAACACATTCATCAATTTCCAACCAGTAAAAACACCATAAAGCATAATCTTAATCTCCAATTAAAATGAATAAAACAACATATATGCCATAAACTAAATCAACTAGTAAACACATCAAACATTTAACAGAACACAAAGAAGAATAAAGAAGCAACTTAACAGCAAAAAACATCATACAATTTTAACGAAAAAAACACCATAATAACCATAAAACACCAAAAAAATAAACATTTTTACCAAAACCAACATAAACACCATGACCCTGAAAACACCATAACCATTTGCGACCTAAACCAACATAAACACCATGAGCCTAAAAACACCATAACCGTTTGCAGACTAAACTTAATCAACAGTTCAACTGATAAAAAAACCAAAAACATAACGAACACCATGAGCATCAAAATCTTAATCGCCCGTAAAAATGAACAAAACACCATAACCCTAAAAACACCATAGATAATAATGAACGCAGTAAGAACAATAACTACAAGAATTTCGATACTTTACCTCTATTTTGGAAGCTAACATTGCAGTTTTTTTGTGACGTTTTCATTGACTTTGCATCCAGAATCGGTAGAAACGCCACTTCGTTTTCCTGTTAACATCTCAATCAGGTAATTCGATAACTACGAAAAGTAAATTTTGTATAATAAGCAACTTACTTTTGTATTTAAGTGAGTAGCGATCGACCGTAGACATTGTCGATTTTGGTGTTTTCGTCGGGGCAAAATCTAGGTTAAGTGTGTTTTTTACGGAATGGATAGAAATTGGGGGAGGGTAGTCTTATTTCAAAAAACACCAAATTTCTATTATGCCCATCCCGCGACTTTCAAACGCCATATTATTTACATAATTGCCACCGCTCGATCTTGACCGTAAAACACCACAGATCAAGGGACAAGATTGTTTCTCACGCTTCTCATGGTTTTTAGCCTTCTTAAAATATCCCACCCCTATATATATATGGTAATGATCGGTTATTAACCCACCTTAATTGAAGAAACCCAATTAACTCCGACAAAATTAAACCAAATCTTTGGTTTTTCATTTTCATGTTCTTTATTATACATGTATAAGATTGTTATTTCATGTGTTTTGGCAAATTAATTACCGTTTGGGATTTAAAGCAAGTGTAAGTTTGACGTACAAGTATAATAAAGATTTGGCTTGATCTTGTCGGAGTTAATCGAGTTTCCTCAATTAGGATGAGTTCTTATTTAAGCTCAATCCTATATATATATATATATATATTGACTAAGAATTTGAGAACTAATCACAGATCAACATGTAGCAATTTAAATAAAATAGAAGAAAAGGTATTACGGTAACTTCACATATATCATGCATTGCCAATGTACTGATTTTGTTCGTCCTTTTTTTGTTTCCTCATCTGATTTTTCGTTATGTACGCACGGATCTTCAAAAACGATAGCCATGATTGGATTCTTTTGATCGAGATCTACGATTCTACATTCTCATAATTTTTCAATTGAAGAATTGAAGCAATGATATCCACGTTTTTCGTTATTGCGTATGTATTGGAGGTAAGCTTTAAAAATTGTGTATGTTTATGACGGAAATTATAAATTGATTGTATTCAGACATTTGGCAATTGTTTCCAGAATTCAATAATCGTTTGGATACCTATTTGCTAAGTATGTTTTGGAGGTAAAGATTTTCGGAATTTTAGAGTCCGATTTTGTTAATTTCGAGTTGTCACACCCCCACGGTCGCCAGAACCATGGGAGACGTGATCCAACTAAATATCGAAAACTCATTGAATACAGGAAAATGCTAACCCTTAAGCTTAAGTGTAAAGTCATAATATAGCCTTACCTTTGTACCTAAACTACATGCAAAGAAACAAGTGTCAACTAAAAAGTTGGTGAGTTCGTAGGTTTTATGTTTTGATCAAAGAGTTGAAATAGTAGTGTTTACCATTCAAGTTATAAGTAAATAGATTCTATTTAAATTTAGTATATTCGTCATCCCCAAGTGCTATGCTATCCTTATAATATGTTAATCATAACTGTGATTGGATGCAATCTACATGAGCCTACAACCAAACCTCTGGCTGACTGCCCGTCACAATAGACTGTCAAGTAGACTCCCTTGGAATCCAAAAGTAAACAGTTGAAAATATTTCGCTCATAAAAAATGACCACGTCATTGAGGTGATTATAGCTAGCAAGTTCAACCTAAGGATGAATTGGGGTGTCAACGCAGTTAGTATTATCCAATATCTATCCATTGGCTTAAACCTTTGAGTTAATGGTTGTGTAAAAAGGATGAAACTTACGTACGGTATAAACAGTCTAATGTAATCTATAATCCAGCCAACATAAAACGGGCTACGAATACTCACACTGAATATAGCAATGGATATCATGTCCATGTATTGTGATAACCAAAGTCAGATTAACCATAATCAACACATCAGTGCTAGTCAACTCTTTATGTTTGATATAATATGGCATTTCCCAATCGAATCAATTATGTTTTCTTGTTTATAAACAAAATGTGTATTAATATCTGATATCGACAATCTTGTTTCATGTGCCTATTTGACATAACTGTCATAAACGATCTACCGGGTCCTCACTTGTGTTAAATTTGATTATATGAGGACTTTTGTTTGCATATGTTACTTTTGGGTCAATAGTGTTTATTTTTTAACAATCGATTATTTATTCAATTGAATGTTTTTATAATTAAGATGCTTAAAATGTGTATATATAATCTGTCACCATGAGCTATTGAACAGTCAAACTCGCACCCCGACGTATTCCGACGTCGGTTGGGGTGTGACATAATCTTATTTACCAAGCTTGATAATTATTGTTATGTTGTATTACTTTGTTGAATAATCAGTTCATGTATACAATAAAGATGTTAAAAATATCCTTACTTATATATGTATCATCCGTTGTAATGATGTTTATTGTATCCCGAAACGACTTTATTATGTACAAGTCGTTATTAATATATAAGCATGTGTCACCTTTATTAGTAATCATTGTAATTTGATGATTTATATATGCACAAAATATATTTAAAACTATTTTGTTGAAATAGTAGTCATTAGATCCAAATACAAGTTTTACAATCTTATATTACTTGAAATTCCTTTTTTTTTTCAAATGTACCTGAAATCCTTTGATTACATAGTTACATATCATATATTTGAAAGTGTAACTCTTAGGTTAATATAAGATGATTGTTCTGAAAATCAAAATAGTATGAAAGCTAATATTTGAGTTTTAACATAATTAAAACCTTTCGAGTTGCATGATATATTTAACAAAATCGTTAGTTAGAAAAATCTCTTTTAAAGAAATCAAAAGTTTGTATATATATACACACACATATATTTATGCATTCCGTTCTTTTATTTCGACTTGCACATAACGAACATATTTACTTAAATAACGCTTTTATATTTGTATTTACATATACATATATTCGAGATTTAAAATGTTTAAATATATGTGTGTGTGTATGTATATGAATGTATGTATGTATTTGTTGATTTCCTCCCATTCATATTTAATAGAAATTTATTAAATTATATATCGTAGTCTTATATTTGTAATGAATAGTTATAATCATTACACTCTAACCATCACTTTATAATAAATAGTCATCTCACTTATTTTGATGTCAGTATATACTTAGATCTCAACTTACGCGTCTCTTAAAAATTTAGTTATTTCATCAAACATGTTATATGAATTATTATTAATCCGTTATATGTTAATTGGTCGCTTTCGTTCAATTTAATTGAAAATGTAGATAATTGTAACACACAAGTCAAGAATAATACGATGGATATGATATGAGATTAGCGTGCAAGGATACATTCCACGGTTCGTGTGTGCAAACCCGTTCCAAGAACCGGAAGCTCGTTTCTTGAACCAATATATTTTTGGACTTGTTTTTGTATCATGAATCCATCAAAACACACGTTTTCTACTGTTGACTTTGCCCGACCATGGTTGACTGTTTGACCAAAATTGACCACACTGAGTTGGTGTTGACCGAATTCCGAGAGTGTCAGGAACGACCCGAGCAACTCTCGGTTTACCAGATCTAACTAGTTTTTTTGGGCTCAAGCACTAACCTAGGCTAATGCTTTATAATTGAAACTCCTCGTCAACGTCTGACTCTTGAATCCGTTCATCAAAGTCACCATTTCAACTTGAAATCACAAAATAATAAACCAGATTAACAAGGGTATGGCACATTTTTAAGGATGTTCACGTTGAACCCAAAAACCACAATTGATAACGTTATTCAAACCTGGATCCAACTCATGAGCTCCTTTACCTCCATCACAATCACACGGAAGAGAAGGAGAGTGGTGTTGTCATGGGTGTGTTGCCACTAGTGCTTAAACAAAAGAGAACGGATGTGTGTTGTCATGGGTCACCGACTAACTGGCCGGAGATGCCATCAAAGACACTCTTTGTTGCCGCTGCTACCCCTCGCTTCGCTAGTTCCCCACTATAGATGACGCCGGGTATCGGAGGAAGGAATCATCAGCTCCTTTGCATGTTCTCATGGTACCAAAACACACACATACTCTTACGTGTGTTACGGCTAGGAGGGAAATGATGGCAACACATATTATGTGCTTTTTATACTTAGTGTAGGTCCTTTCACAAATTTAGGATCAAATGATATAAAATTACAAACACACTAGTGCAGAATCTGAATATGTTTACTAGTTTAAACAATCTAAATTTCACATTGACAATGTATCATTTTGAACTCAATTCTATATTCTTGTATTAATATTAGAATGAAAAAATTACAAGAATTAAGAGAGAAATACAGAGAGCTTAGTTGAACAAAATCGAAACAAATTCTAAGTTCCAAGTTAGTATCGATAAAATGCCTGAAAGGCTTATAAATAGACCAAGTTAATGAGAAACACACATTTAATGAGAAACTGGTACCCAAATCTTTGTAGATTTAGGCACTTGTGGCATTTTGGTGCTTTCTTTTCCTTTGTCATTAAGCTTGTTCACATTGGTCGGCTTGTTTACTTTGATCTGCTTGTTCACACTACCAGGATTGATTGGTTTTATAGGAGGTTTCACATGGGGCCTACCCTTCCACTATGTTTTAATTTCATATTTGAAAACATTTGCTTTCTTTTGTTTATGAAAATCATTTTGATTCGGTTTAGACTATTTTCAATTTCCGACAGTGTGATTTTTTTGAGTCATTTTCTGAGGTTTCACCATAGGCTTGGAGGATTAATCAGCCCTCAATGGTTTACAGACTGGTTTTTCCTTAGGTGTAACCTTCTAATTCTTCCCATAGAAAAATTCAGTGGGTCTGTGCAGACAGTGTCCGGCTATGTGGTCTGGTCTCCCACATGCATAGTAACATACCTTTTGATAAAACTCTTGTGGGTCAAAAGGCTTTATATCACAATCACTTTGACCAGGAGATGAGCTTGTGGAGACTTGTTCCAATGACCCATTTGGAACATAAGGTTCGCAGTTAGGATTTAATTTTGAACCCGTCTCTCTTGTGATTGTGGAATGAGCCTTGGTTACTTATTTTTGTCAAAGGAGAAGCATTTGTTTTTAAGACACATTTGTTTTTAACATCAACATCGGTTTTAACAGATTTAGTCCTAAAATTCTTAATCATTTCATTTGGCTTAATATTAATTGTTTCAAATTTTCCAACAAAATCAGCTTTTGGAACTGAAAATTGTGATTTGTTAGATGAAACTGAACAATCTGTGCTCCTCGCAGCACTTCTTTCTTATACCTCCTCACTCTGACCTGAAATACTCTAACCTTCTACACAAACCTCAGAATCATCCGAACGATTTAAATCAGTCAAAATAGGATCAGCTGTCAGTGAGACTGGTTTGTTAGAACCAGTCGTGAACTCATACCTCCGGTCTGACTTTAATAGCAGATCATCAACAGACTTTTTAATTTTGGGTGTGATGGAATAATTATGGTTAAAAGGAGGTTTCACCTCACTATAACCAAGCCTCGTAGACTCTCTTCCCCTAACCTTAACACTGATCATCTTAGCCACCAAGTGACTTGAGTAGTCATATTATCAGCCCTAATTTTAGTTTTGGACAACTCAGTTTTAACTTGATCTAACTCTAAGGTAATCTCTTCTATCTGACACTTGGCGTCCCGATAGTTAGATTCCTTGTCACTCAAAAGTTCCTTTAACTTTGAAAACCTCCTTGATCAATGCCTCATTGTGAGATCTATACATAAAAACTTTGTCAATGAAAGAGGTCCAGCAAATTTTCAGTTACCTCATTTCGCTTTTCTTCCACCTCAGCCATGAATGTGTGGCTCAGAGTCATCTCTAATTCTTGCACCTGATCGCTCCAGTCATACGCGTCTGACTCCTGAGTCACTAAATCTTTATATGTTCCAACACCAGAGGAATCATCTGTCATCTTTTCAGCTTCCTTAGCATTTCTTGGCTGCTTGCATTCCCTGGCAAAGTGACCTGGATGGTCACAGTTGTAATATCTGAGCTTCAACTTATCAAACCCGAGCTTCTTCCCTAAGTTGTTCCCAAAGATGTTCTTCCCATACTTTTTGATGAACTTCTTTGCCCTGAAGACTGCCATGGCCATCTTCCATGCAATATCCATCTCTTCCATATCAGCCGGATTAATCTGCTCCAGATTATATTGTGTCAGGTTGGTTGGGGCTAATTCACCTTCAATAAAGGCATTATAACTTTTCATAAAGCCTTTGTACAATAGCAGGTTCTCCTAACTCTCTGGACTGACTTTTGGCACTGAGTGAGTTTGCACAGAGGAGAGAAAAGTTGTCTTATAGGGAACGGTCTAAGATCCTCAAGCTTGATAGTTGATTTATGAGAGAAGTGTTGCATTCTCTGAAGCTTTAGTAATGCCCATGGAGCTGGCATGATTCAAGGCTCTCTGTTTCTCATCCATATCATATGAGTTGATAATGGAGATCAGCTCGCTTAGGGTGGTCTTACACATGTCCTTTGTCCTCTTGATGTTTGTACAATTGGATTTCCAATTGTACAGAAGAGAGTTCATCAGCTTCTTATTGACCTCACATTTGGTCATCTATATCCCTGCGCTCGTGAGCTCAGTCATCAGGTGTGTGAATCGGTTTAGTTGGGATTCTAGAGTTTCACCCTTGATGTGATTGAACATGTTGAACCGTTGTCAACATGTCCTTCCTGGTCTCACGCACATCCTCATTGCCCTCGAAACGCTCAACCAACGCGTCAGATAATTCTTTGGCAGTTTTGTGCTTCTTGAACCTATGAGCAACCTCAGTGGACGCGCATGGTTGTAACCTTTGTGATTTTTGGAGTAAATTAAAAATTTTCATTGAGTCACTTTTAAAAATAAAATTAATAAAGATCATGGTATTTCTTTACATTACTTGAAACAAACACATATATATAGGGGAAAGATCAAATAAGAAGAGCCTTTTGCCTAAGAAGAGTGAGAACTACTAAGAATTTGACACGTGTCACGTAATTTAGGTATAAAATCTTATTTTTTATACTAGATTTTTATTTTTTTTGTACTATATTTGTTCTATATTTTTTATACCGGATTTTTATGGTTTTTTGTATTAAATTTTTGTTTTTTGTATTAAATTTTATTTTTTTGTACTGGATTTTTTCTGTACTATATTTTTGATTTTTTGTACAGGATTTTGTTTCTTTTTGTACTGTATTTCGTTTTTTGTACTGTATTACTGTTTTATGATGACACGTGTCAAATTTCTATTGTTTCTTACTCTTCTTAGACAAAAATATCTTTTTACTGGATCCAACCCCCATATATTTATATGTGGTTGTGAAAGCATCTATATTTTATTATATAAAAAAACAATATTAATTTAATAAAACTAAGTCAAATGAGTGTTAAAAACACTTTAACCTAATGATATACATATACAAAATAAACATTATTCAAGTTAAAGATTTTAATTAGAACTTAAAACAATCTAATTATATGTATGATTATTTGTATATGAACATACAAGTGTTTAACAAAATAATGATAGAATATAAAATAATCATAAACAGTGCTACATAAATACTTATAAATATATATATTAACAAGATTAGTTAAACATAATTACATAGTCAATTTAAATGTTTTTATTAAACAAACAACATAACATATATATATATATATATATGAGTAACAATAATAGTAATTTTATTAGTCATAAAATAGAACTGAATTTAAAAAGATTTATTATTTTTATAAACTAACATCTTTGTTTACATAAAATAGTTAAGTGACAATTAGAGGGATTAAGTGTGTAAAGAATTATTTATTAAATTCAGTTAAGAAACCTTTGTAACAAAAATGTAAGAAACAGAAAGATGGAGGGTTAAGGTTGCCAAACTCAAAATACCACTTTCTTCTTCACAAGTTCACGATCTAGCTTCTATCCCATGCATGCCACTGATCTAATCAAGCCATAACGAACAAACTAAGATCAAAAGGTAACGGGTTTACGTTATAAACTTTATTTTTGTTGGAAAATAAAAACTGATGAGCAAAACCACTGAAGCTAGACAAATAAACAAACCATGGATTGACCAACCGCGGATGCTTCTCTTCCAATTGAAGAACTACTTCAACATCGGAAGATTAACAGCGCAAGATTCACCAAAACGAACTACCGCTGAACTTCTCTACTTCGGAAGACACTAGCTGACCATGATCCCTTCGGAAGACAACCATTGCATCGGAAGACTTCAAATGATTCGGAAGACAATCTCCTATTCCGAAATAACTGATTGTTCAATCAGCTTCCGATGAACATCTTCCGAAAGATTAACCACTGAGCATCAGTGGCCTATTCCGAAATAACTGATTGTTTAATCAGCTTCCGATGAACATCTTCCAAAAGATTAACCACTGAGCATCAGTGCAACTATCTCAACCTCGGAAGACCTGAAGACTCTTGTTTCCGTTGTTGTTGACTTTGTATTTGTACTAGTCTGATGATTCAGTGTCTATAACAGTATCAGTTATTTGTCTTATTATTTCTTGTCTTGTATCTCAGAATGTTGGGTATTTAAGTCCCAACATTCTTTGAGTAAATTGAATTACTTCCCCCAAAATTCCTTGTGTTTTCTATCTGTTATTCTCTCTCTAGCAAGAAACTATACAACGAAAATAAACTTGTGCAAAATTTCAGAAGGAGCTAATACCAAGCTTTGACTAAGTGTCTAAAGCCTTTGTTCCTGGTTAAACAGCCTCTCCTCGGGTTTCTGTTTTCAACAATTAGTATCTTGGACACGGAGACTGGAGACCATGTCCCTAAGGATCCTCGGAATTACACCGAAGAAGACTACCATAAGTTAGAGCTTGATGCCAACGCACATGCTCAACTGGCTATGGCCCTCCCGAATGAAATATATTCTAGTCTTCTTCACCACGAGTCTGCTAAAGACTTGTAGGATGCTCTAAAAGAGCAATTCGGTGGTACCGACGATGTTGTGGCTAATACAAGGGAGATATTAGCTCAACAATATGAGACATTCTGCCAACTAAATAATAAGTCACTGACTCAGCAGCCTTCTTCTTCTCCTTCTTCAGAATCGTGTCAAACCTCTGAAGATCTATCCTCTTTTGAGGAATGTTCAGTATCTCAATTATTTACCTCTATCCCTTCTTTTCAAATAAATCCTCAAGACCAAGATGAACAAATATCTACTCCCTTATCCCCAGCTTTGGATAATGTACCTGTAGATGTTCCTGAACATGTTCATGCTTCCCCACCAGAAAACTCTCCTGGCCCCACTGAAAATTCATCTTCTTCTGATGCTGCCTCTATAAATAACTGTTTGGACATCATTCCCTTCAACAGAAGTCATCCTCTAGAGCAAATCTTAGGTGATTTAAATAAAAGTGTTCAAACTAGGAGCCAGATTTCAAACTTCTACCTTCATGCTGCCTTCTTGTCCCAAATTGAGCCCTCCAAATATCAGGAAGCTCTTAAAGATAATAATTAGGTAGAGGCTATGCCAGTTGAACTATTGCAGTTTAAAAGGCAAAATTTTTGGACTCTTTGCCCCTTGCCAGCAGGAAAATACTCTATCGGAACCATATGGGTATTCAGATAAAACGGATGACAGAGGCATCGTGATAAAAAATAAAGCCAGATTGGTAGTACAAGGGTATTGTCAAGAGGAAGGCATCAACTATGATGAGACCTTTGCTCCCATGGCCAGACTAGAAGCCATCAGACTCTTCCTTGCATTTGCTATATTCCATAACATAAAGGTATATCAAATGGATATAAAAAGTGCATTCCTGTATGGGACTATAAAGGAGGAAGTCTATGTCTTTCAACCTCCAGGGTTTGATGATGTTCATCATCCTGATTGGGTGTACAGATTAGACAAAGCACTTTATGGTCTGAAGCAGGTACCCAGAGCATGGTATGACACTCTTTCTCAATTTCTTCTTTCTAATAAATTTTCTAGGGGAACCATTGATAAGACTTTGTTCATCAAGAGGGTAGACAATGAACTTTTGCTGGTCAAAATCTATGTCGATGACATCATTTTTGGATCAACACAACCTTCCCTGTGTGAACAATTTTCTAAATTAATGTCTTCTAAGATTGAAATGAGTGCTTTAAGTGAACTAAAAATATTTTCAGGACTCCAAGTCAAACAAACCCCCAATGGGACTTTCATTCATCAATCTAAATATGTAAAGGATCTTCTAAATAAATTTGATATGAATGATTGAACAATAATTTCTACCCCCATTGCAACAAGTTCAGGAATAAGTCCAGATGAAAATGGTGAACCTGTACATCAAAATCTCTACAGGTGATGATTGGATCTCTAATGTATCTTAATGCATCAAGGCCAGACATCATGTATGCAACATGTGTTTGTGCAAGATACCAGTCTGCCCCCAAACAATCACATTTATCATTTGTGAAGAGGATACTAAGATATCTTAAAGGCAATCCTGTGCTAGGTATTTGGTACCCTACTAATCAAACTTGTAAGCTTGTTGGTTTTTTAGACAGTGATTATACTGGATGCTCACTCACTAGAAAGTCTAATTCGGGAGGATGTCAGGTCTTTGCTAACTGCTTGGTATCATGGCAAAGCAAAAAATAAAATTCGGTGTCAAATTCAACTACTGAAGTCGAATACATTGCAGCAGCCCATTGCACTGTCCAAATCCTTTGGTCACATTACCAACTGTTGGATTTTGGAATAACTAAATTAAAAACACATCTCTTAATAGACAGCGAAGCTGCCAAAAACATAATAAAGAATCATGTCTACCATTCTAAAACCAAACACATAGAAATAAGGCATCACTTTATTAGGGACTGTTTTGAAAAGGGACTAATTGTCCCAGAACATGTCTCTACAAGTGACCAAATAGCAGACATATTTACCAAACCCTTGGACTCTTCAACCTTTTCTATGTTTGTGGCCAAATTGGGTATGATAAATATGAGCTAATAAACATGGTTAAGAATATGTTTCTTAAACCTTTCAAAAAATATATAAAAGGATAATTTTTAAGAATTATTCTAACAACGGATATTTGATAAACCACTGATAAAGCGACCTTGGTCTCTCTCAGTGGTTATGAAACCGCCCTTGTGTAAACGGTTAAACTTCTTCAACTTTTTCCCTCTAAATTTAAAGCAAAGATTTGTAATCACACTTTGCACTCATAACTGCTCGATGTTCATCAACACAAAAATGGCGTCTGATGCTCTGAAAATCAAGCCGATTCACAACCTCGGAGCCTACCTTGTTAAATCTTCTGAGTACCCTCACTATAACGAAGCAAATCGACATTCTGGTAAACTCTTTCGTTCATATTGCTCTCATCCTAAATCCTCCTATCTCGGAAGTTGCTCTAAACCAGTTTTGTGCAAACTCAACCTTGGTGACAAAGGATGACTCTGTTGAAAGCATCGCTTCGGTGGTCGCTGGTCAACAAGTCACCCTCACCCCCTTCAAAATAAGTGTTGCCCTAAATCTTAACGAAACCGAGGCACCCACCACTATTTCTTCAAAACTTCTCCATAATGCTTTTGTCTAGTGTGATTATTAGGGTGACCTGAAAAACAAGACCTTGTACAAAGCTTTCTTCTACCCTAAGTACAAGTTTCTGTATCACACGATTTTACAGTGTCTTTCTCAAAAGACGACCAGTTAGGGGGAAATGTCGTATGACATGCAATATGTCATGTATGTTGTTCTGTCCAACAAAAAGGTAAATTTGTCACAAATAATTTTTGAACATATGGTACATCACCAGAAGAGCCCCAAATTTCTATTGTATCCTAGGTTTGTGATGGCTTGCCTTTTTGCTGATCTTAATAATGTTTATCATATTGCTCCTCTTTCTACTATCAAGAGCATTGACAAACAAGCGTTCACTAGATTGAACACCGATGCAAAACACATGGATGATATTGAGGAAACACCCATCCTTGGTGAACCCACATCCACGTCTTCTTCCACACCTGTAAAGGTACCAGCCAAAAGAAAAACTTCTACCAAAGCCTCTAAACCTACAAAGCCCAAAAGGACTGTTCAGGAAGATGAGATCCCTAAACATGTCTCTGCCCCCACTGGGCAATTGGATACATATGTCCCATCCTCACAGATGAATCAAGCATCTCCACCCCATCTAGCTCCTCATCAATCCTCTCAACAGGATGATGTTGTACTCCAAAGGGATCCCTCTCTAACCACTACAATGTCACTTGACACTCAGATGGCAGTCCAATCTCCCAAGGACATCTCTGTTTCTTCTCCACAAAAAGCCCTTCACTCTCCTACCCATGTTCTCCATGAGATTGATTCTGTATTTGAGCAACTTGGTTCTCCTCCACCTTCACCTATAGAGGAACAGCCACATCAAACCTTTGCTCAAACTATTCAATCTCCTACCCATGGAGAAGAGGATGAGATCAGGATGTCCAGTCCATCTAGACATTTTGATCATATATCTGGAGCGTCCATCTCACATGAGAACCCAAAGGGATCTCATCTGAATGGATCAGGTAATAAGACTCCGGTATGGCAACAACCCATGAAGTTCTTGAAACTGAGGCTGGAAATCCCCAGAACCAAGAAAAATAGGTCCATGACATTCCTGAGATGGAATCAAGTCATGATAAAACTGACTCACTAGTCAGGGATTCGGATCACATTCGTAAAAGGATGGACGAATCAGATCTTAAAATAAAGGAATTGATGGATTCTATTGCTCATATTCAGGCTGATGTGACCAAAGTCACTGAGTTAGTTACAACAATCTTGAATAACCAAGCCCTGCAACCCGAATCCATCCTAATGCAAGCACCTTCACTTGAAGGCACTCCAAACACTCCACCTACTTCCACTGCCCCCACCTTTTCAACCCATTCTTTTCAAGAAGTGTTAAACCCATATTTTACTGCCCATCTCACTACCCTGCTTCAAAACCTTACCAAACAATTCCTCACCACTCAAATGATACAACTGGATCTACTATAAATTTCAGTATATTCCAAAGTCTCCTCTTTATAACATGAAGTTTCTAACCATACTCGTTTTCTAGAGTCTCTTACAAGGATTGCTCCTCCTTCTCCCTGGATCAAGGAACAGGCTTATGAAGCCAAAAAGAGGCTAATGAAAGGCTCTTGTCTGCTGCCCAAGCTCCCAAGAGGGCAGAAGACAAAACTGAGCAAAGGAGGATGAAGGAAATAAAGTTAAAAAATCAGGAGGCACTCCTCAAAGCAGCACTGGATCAGCAGTTTCAAACTGAAGTTGCTAAGGCTAGCTTTGAGCATAACCAAAGGGAAGCTGAAGCTCAAATAAAAACTGGCACATCTTGTGTATCCAGAAAACCCAAACCCTCCAATTCAACTCCAACTAAGACAATAAAGCCCACAACCGCTGCCCCATCTTCTTTTGCCTCAACTACTCAAGACATACCAATTCCAACTGGTTCTGTCCAATCTGAGCATAATCCCATCTTTCCTAAACAGATCTCCCCCACCATATCTATCCTTTCTTCACCCATACACACAAATAAAGAAAACTCACCTGCCCTTTCTCCAAATTCTGCCTCTCAAACCCTCCTAGAACTATCTTCACATACCTCCCTTTCTTCTACTCTCAATACTTCCAAAATTGGCCAAAAACCAGCCCCAATAATCACTAAGTCTTTCTCAGGAAGACAAAAGAGTGTGTCCAGAAAAACCAAAACCCCCAATAACAAACCTCTAACCCATGCTCAAGAACCTAGCTCAGACTAAAATGATCATCAGCCCATTGCCTCTCTTATTTCAAGAAAGAGAAGGCTCATATTGACTGATCTCACACTTCTCCAATAAAGGAATCCTATTCACCTGTAAGGAAATTCCCTTCCAATAAAGATCTTCGGAAGACAAAGCATAAAGAAACGGAGAAGGAAAATAAGATCCTAGCCGGTCTAGAAGCCACTGGTCTCTCAGGAGTTGAGCTGGCAGAGACCTATCATGAACAAATTGCCTTGTTGGATCAGCAGCAAGATAATGCCTATCAGGTTGAGAGGGAGCAGCTGATCAAGTTTCTGCTGGATGAAGGGAGGTACAAAGTTGAAAAATTCAGCAACTGGGATATTACTAGCCTCAAAAATGAAGCTGAGGTTTTATCCGAAAGAATAAAGGCTGACGTCAAGAAGAAAAAAACCATTGAGCAGAGAAGAAGAATAAAACACATCCTCATCCAAAATCAATGGGGACCAAAGAACACAATAACAAGATGGAGAGATGATGTTATGTTTGACGAATGGTCTAAGTTCAAAAGAGAAAACAGTGATCATCCTGAGATTTGGAAAGAAGTCACTTCACCCTCTCCCACTATAGTGACACAGCTCAAGGATGCCAACCCAAGCACAATGCTTGATCATTTGCTAAATGCACATATGGGAAGTCTAGGTGTAGGGTCTGCAGAATCTCCATCTGTTGTTAGATTCAGACCCTGGGTTGATGTTGATAAGGAAATTCTTCCTAATCTTCTGAGGAACTACGAGCCTCATCAGCATGCTGTAATAAAGAAGGTACTTGATTAAAATGTTCAAGTGAAAAGAAGAGAAATAATTCATTGGCCGGCTGGAGCTCCTCTTCCTTTGGGTCTACCTTCTAAATCCCAGCCTCCTTAGATCAAAAACTCTAGAACTAGAATAAAGAGATGGTTATATGACTCTGTCTCCAAGAGCATGACCATTGAAAGATATAATGGTTCAAGAACTTTCTTCTCAAATTGGGATGAAATTGTTACCCCACCAAATAATGATATGAAGGAAATGCAGCACATGACTCTGGATAATGGTATATAGAGTATGAAGTTATGAACTATGTTCAAGCTCTCAAAATTAAAATTGGTCTGGCTTTAAAGCAAAAATAAATGGTTTTGGCTTCATCAGTCCAGAGGGAGATTGTTGGAAAATAAGGACTAATGACCAAAACCACTGAAGCCAGACAAATAAAGAAACCGTGGATTGACCAACCGCGGATGCTTCTCTTCCGATTGAAAAACTGCTTCAACATCGGAAGATTAAAAGAGGAAGATTCGCCAAAAGGAACTACCGCTGAACTTCTCTACTTCGGAAGACACTAGCTGACCATGATATCTTTAGAAGACAATTATTGCATCGGAAGACTTCAAATGATTCGGAAGACAATCTCCTATTCCGAAATAACTATTTGTTCAATCAGCTTCCGATGAACATCTTCTGAAAGAATAAACACTGAGCATCAGTGCAACTATCTCAACTTCGGAAGACCTGAAGACTATTGTTTCCGTTGTTGTTTACTTCGTATTTGTACTAGTCTAATGATTCAGTTTCTGTAACAATGTCAGCTATTTGTCTTATTATTTCTTGTCTTGTATCTTAGAATGTTGGGTATTTAAATCCCAACATTCTCTGAGTAAATTTAATTACTTCCCCCAAAATTATTTGTGCTTTCTATCTGTTCTTCTCTCTCTCTAGCAAGAAACTAAACAACGAAAATAACCTTGTGCAAAACTTTAGAAGGAGCTAATACCAAATCTTTCACTAAGTGTCTAAAGTCGTTGTTCCTGGTTAAACAGCCTCTGCTCGGGCTTCTGTTTTCAACAATTTCGAACTTAAACATACTATTAATTGGGTTTTAATGCTCATTGCAGTGCTTAAAACATAACCGAACATATACCATTAAAGCTCAACTCGAAACCATGTGAAACCATAATAATAATCAAATTAAATCATATATATTGCATCACGAGATCATTCTGAAGAGAACTAAATCAAAAACACTTTCTGAAACATCCTATATCTCCGGTTCGGATCAACGAACATTTGCGAAGCATATTACATTCGATCTGAGACATTCAGAGCAACTTCCAGGTAATTTTGATAGCTACAGATTCGTTTTAACCAGGGGAATAAAATCCCTATCATTAGGATGGCTATCGAACATCCATGGGAACGAATTAGATTCGGTTTGAAACTAGGGCTCATAAGGATATTGGGGTGAACACAGATTCTGTTTAAGACTAATTAAAATGGAGCCAAATCAACAAAAGCAACCACAACCGGGTGGTAGTGCGCCCCGATTGTGAGTCTATGGTCACGGGTTCGAATCCGGGTTGGAGACGGGTTTGGTTTTGTTTTAGTTTCAATACTATTTTTTTTATTTCTTTTATTTATCTATCAAAATCAACTCCAAAAAATTCTTAAAAAAATCATAAAAATCGAAAATAATATTCTAAATATTCTGTAAAATTTTAGAATCATTCAGATTATATTTATATTATTCTACTATTTAAGTTGTATTTAAATAGTTTTAAATGCATTAAAAATACTAAAACATTTTAAAATATTCTGAAAATTTTAGAGAAATTATTTTTAATATTTATAAACATTTTGGAAAATTTTGAAGAATTATTGGACTTTTTTTATAAAAACTAATATTTAAGTTTTAAAATAAACTTTAAAAGACAGATTATTTACAAAAGTAATTTTAAATTTTATAAAATTATTTCTAATATCCTGAAATTATTTTAGGATAATATAATCATTTTAGTTATTGAATAATTATTTAAAAAGAAAACTCTATTTAAATGTTATTTTATTAAAGGAATAATCATTTCATTAAACTATTTAGGTAATTATATATTATTGTAAATTCTTAAATAATATATTCATTTATCAAAACTATTAGATTAATTTTATTTAAATAAAATATTGGTATTAATAATCATTTACAATAATTATCAAGTATTATTTTATTAAACCATATTCATTTATTATTTACAAGTAAAACAATATGGTTAGTCTTGAATTCTAAGTCATATTCAAACAAACATAGGGTTATTGAGAAATGTGGATTCATAAGAACATATCACAAGAATTCTTTGGAATTAACCAAGCAAACATGTGAGTTCTCATATCCCTTTTTACATTTTGTAATGTTTTGGGATGTTACACATGCCTTGTACATAAACAATATTATTCTTGATACAAATTCATTTTTAGATCCAAAAGCCTTAGTTCTAGATTGAATAGGTTTGAATGTCATATGTGCTATACTTGTTACAAACATTTGATTAAGGATAGAAGACGTTTCATACATAAACATAAACATACACTAGTAGCTTGGAATGGTTAGATACCTTCCACACTTAGACTTAGGTCATTGTGTAAATAAGTGAAAGTGTGCATCATTGCAAACTTGTGAATTACATGTTTAAATCTATGACCTAGCTAGTCTAGATTTGAACATTGTAATGGCACTTGTTTGAAGACATTGGTTGAAGACATAAACATTGTGTGACTTGTAAACATGTATGATTTGAATCTATTTCATTATGGAACATTTGGTTTAGCATCTTTTATTATCTATATATATATAAATCTATTAGTTCTCACCAACTATGCAAATAGTTGATCAAACTCTATTTTACATGCATAACATGTTTTAAGCTATGGATGAAGATCATTTAGAAATCATGAGACCTAGTTTAATTTTAATCAAGTTATTGTATTGAATTTATGATGTAATGTATAGTTTGTATGTAATAGAATGATTATGTTAAATGACATTTATGTTGATTTTAAATGGAATGTTTAAATATTGAAACTTACAAATAGCACCATGAGTTTTTGGACAATTACAAATCATGCCCGGACGTGTTCCACCGTCGGTCGGTGTGTGACAATGGTGATAGAGGCATAAGCCTTGTCATTCTTCTCCCTTAGCAGAATGTCGTTCTCAGTAAATAGTTCAGAGTCTTTGGGAATCAATCCATTCAGTTCATTGTCATACATGGGCACGTAAGGCCATCGTACCATAAACATCCAAATTGTGTAAGACATGATTTTAGGCAGAAGAAACAAAAGAAAAGAAAAAGAAAGTAAAAAATTTAATTAAAAAAGTCCTAAGTTTGGAATACTTATACTTTAGGCACAAAGTTTTGCTTTTATTTCTAAGCAATTTGTTAATTTTCAAACAAAGACATAAGTTTGAAGAATTTACAAATGAGACACAAAGGCTTATTGAACAATTAAATTATATTCAATCACAAAGGAGTCTTAAAATTAAGGAAGTTTGACCAAGTTTTAACCAAATTAATCACTGAAATTTAGCATCTCGTTTCAGTTTTAGATTACGCTTTACACGCCACTTTTATGTTCTTGGAAGAAAAAACATATGAGTCCACATGTTGGTGCTTTGTCAGGGTCTAAATAGGTGTCTTAATACTCCTTTTCTTGAGGCGTCTTAAGACACCTTTAGAGGCCACATGAGCGTCTAAGACACCCATTTAGACCCCAACAAAGCTGCACATATGTTTCTTCCAGAGTTCCAGAGACAAAAAAATACAGAAAAATGACATCTAAAGCGGCGTATAAAACGAAGTATAAAACTGAAATGGAGGGCTAAATTACAGTGATTAATTTGGTAAAAACTTGGTAAGACTTGAGTATTTTAGTAATTGACTGTAAAATTAAAATCATAAAAGACATGGGTGATGACAACGAAAATACATCACGATCAAATGGACTCGTAAATAATACAAAGAAGCTATTTGTGTCGAATTTTCATTGCCCAATTTTAAATTCCATAAGCTATGCTACATGGTTGGTGCGTTTAAAAATGATACTTAAAACAATTTACAAATAAACAAATTCGTTTGTGGAAGTAAGTCTAAAACTTGAAGTCTTGAAGGCAAATTCCACACCATTTATTTAAATAATAATAATAATAATGTCGAGAGTTGACTTATGACTTCGATATTGAGAAGTCAAACCATCGAAAGTTCGAGCGAGTTCCACAATTATCAATTCCGTATCAAAAGTAGGCGTTGAATTATACTTCTTTCCTGAAAATCATTCACATCTAATTCCTGCTCATCTGTTCATCATCCAAATCACTAACAGCTTCCATTAATTCAAAATCATAATGGTTATTCTCACAGAGCTTTGGCCAGCATCTTCATCTTCTTCATCTGCGGGTAATCATAAACATGATCATGATCATAAATATGACGTGTTTTTAAGCTTTAGAGGCGTTGACACGCGTAAACGTTTCACTGCCCACCTCTACAAAGCCCTGATGGAGGCCGATTACAACACTTTTTTAGACAATGAAGAGATTGAAACCGGAGAACCACTCAAACCGGAACTGGAAACTGCCATTAAAACATCAAGGGCTTATATTATCATCTTGTCCAAGAATTATGCTTCTTCAACATGGTGCCTAGACGAACTGGTATTAATGCTTGAGCAGAAGAAGAAGTTCAATGAGCAGATTGTTATCCCCATCTTCTATCACGTTGAGCCCACTGATGTCAGGAAGCAACTCAAAAGCTTCGGAGAAGCAATGGCGAAACACACGCAGATGCTGGAGGCAGAAACAGATGCAAAGAAAAGAAGTGGATGGATTCAAAGGATGGAGTTATGGAAGATGGCACTCACAGAGGTTGCTGATCTAAAAGGGAAACATGCAAATGACAGGTAATTAATTCCCAGGCCATCATTTACTAGAATCTTTTTACAAACATATCTTTCTATTCTAATAAACAAAAATAATTTTTAATACTTGTCAAATTCTTATTTGTTTATTGCCAATTGTCATTTTTTTTAACAACTTATTCAATTCTCTATCCTATTAATTAATTAATTACATTCTCTCATATTGACTACTTATAAATTTATAATATCAATGAGTAATAATATTATTTGTCTTTTTTCATGCAAGAAAATAGTTTTTAATCAATTAAAAATCAAATATTTTTATTAAAAACACACTTAAAAAGTTTATAAAATATGAAATTTTCAAAAAAAAAAATTTTAAATTAGAAAAATATTTTTTTTTTAGAATAAGAAAAATATTTTAAGGTAGTATTTTTATAAAATAAAAGTTTAATAAAAAAATTAAAAATAAAATAAACCATAAATCATAGTTTTCAAATAATGGAATTTTTATAAATAAATGATGTTTTCTTAAACGAAATGCTTAAAAAATAATTATTTTAAACCTAAAATTATAAAAATGTTAGGAAAAATTAAACTTTAGTTATTATTATTTAATGATATTTTCAAATTAAGTCATCTAACTTTAATAATTATATAAATTGTAAATTATCTCCTTGATTTGTAACAATTAGTTTTTGAGAGAAAAGTAAGTAAACTTTTAACATCAATTAGTTTAAGAATCTTTATTTTTACAAAACAAGTAGGTCACATATTATTTATTTAGTTATTGAAAATCTTGATTATTATTTTATTAGTTAAAATACTCATTAATATGTAATTTAATTAATTTATAACAAAATATTGTATAATTTTTAAATTTTTATCACTAATTATTTAATATTTATATACAATCCGTGTAATAAATGTGGTAATAATCTAGTATTTTTATAAACAAAATTTCCTATTCTTATGTTTTGTACAGTAACGCAAATACGTTGTGTGTGAGATATTATCGGTCCTTTGATTTCGGGACATCAAAATTCTCGATTGAGACGTATATACAATCCTTATACTAATTTATGAAAATAAAACGGTACAAGTCTTATCCTATGGTGATTTCTCAAATTTATTGTCCGGTCTTTGTTTCTAATTAAACTTATATTAAATAAAAATTTATTTTCTCTCTCCTATTAATTATCAATGTTATTAAAAATTATATTTTTTGAAATTAAACAATAATTTATTATTTTCTTATTAATACGAATATTTCAATTATATAATACTTTCCTATATTTTTTACTTGTATAAATGTTTTATAAATCAAATCTTTTGTAATATACGAGTTATTCTAAGCTAGTAGTATAATAAAAGAACATGGTATAAAAATAACACACAAGTTTTTTTATTAGAAAAGATCCCATGGAAAATCGTTGAATTAATTTTCTCAGAAATATTATTTTTGGGCTTGCTTAAAAGGGTATTTTATTTTGGGCTTATCAAATGGTTAAATCTGGTTCCTATTAAAACTAATTATATTTATATTTATAGTCTGATCATCTTAAAATAAAATAAACTAATAACATAATTTATAATAGGGTTAGTTAAAATAAATAGGTTTCTTATCATAAAAGTGCAAGAATGATAATGAGTCATTAGATCATTAATTAACGGATATGATTAAATTATGTTGTCACTATACCACGATTTCATATATCAATACGCAAATATGTGTTGTAACTCTAACGTAAAGCCCTGAAGGGTAGTCATTAGAAATGTGTTTGCTTGGCCGACATAAGTATTCGATTATGATAGCATACTCTTAATGTATGGACAAGGTCGCGCAAAAATTATGTGACCATTTGGGTTCCAAATTTATATAAACGTTGGTGAGGTAACTGCAACCAAGTTAATATAATCATGCCTATCCAAAACGTAATAACGTGTTAAAAGCATGTGAAAATTAAAAATATGTAAGTAAAGTGAAAGTGGATTTAAAAACTAGAGTTTAAAGTTCAGGCCCCTAGTTGAAACTTTGAAATTAATCAAAGTATTTGTGCAATATTTTCAAAACCGGCCGGTCGGACCGGCAGCCGGTGAGTGAACCGGTTTCTTAAATCGGATCGGTCGGACCGGATTTAAGAAAGCGGATGATTTTGTAAACATTTTATTAAAAATATATATATATAATGAAAAAAATAGAAAAAATTGGTTCAGGAGACCCCTGAACCGGACCGGTTCACGCACCGGTTGCCGGTCCGACCGGCTGGTCAGGTCTGTTTTCAAAACATTGGTTGTACATGATGCAGTAGAAATTGCAAATTATGAAGAGTAAATGCATTTTGTATTATAGATAATATGATTTCGGATTATTTATTCAACAAGTAAAATACTAAAAGTCAACAAAAGCATCTAAAGGAAACGACTTACATATTTGCTAGTTAGTTTTAATTGACAAAACACAAGCAAAGTGATAGTATTGCAAATTTCAAAATTATATATTTGATTTGAAACCATAATCAAAAAATATTATGGAATCATATAATACTTGTTTTTGAATCTTTTGATGTCGAACTCCCTTTCTAGCTTGCTAGTTTGGTTAATTGTGTTTTTTATTGCTCATTTATAACTACTTTTAGGATGGAGACAGAGCTTATTGAGGAAATTGTTAACGACATCTACAATAGATTAGGTGCCCCATTAGGGACGACCATTCTACCACAACTTATAGGAATGGAACATTACATTGAACACATAACTTCATGGATAAAAGACGAATCCTCACATGACGCTGACATTCTCACTATTCGAGGTATGAGCGGGATAGGTAAGACATCTTTAGCCAAGTACCTATACAAGTTACACCATCGTCAATACACAAGCAGCTTTGTTGAAGATATTAGCAGGAGATGTGCTGAAAAATATCATGGATTGCTTGATGTACAAAAGCAACTTTGTGATGACATTACAAAAACAAGTTTTGTTCAGGTTCATGATGTTTATGTATACACATCCAAGATTGAGAATGCACTTGCTCGTAAAAAGGTGCTACTAGTTCTTGATGACATTGATAGTCTTGACCAATTGGATGCTTTACTTGGAAACAAAGGGTTTCATTTAGGAAGCAAGATTATAATAACGACCAAGGATGCATCACTTATTGAGAGGTGTGCACTGTTCAAAACAAAAGCTAAGCCCAATCATATGGAGTGCACACTTGAAGGCCTATCTGAGAATGCATCTCTCAAGCTTTTATGCCATCATGCGTTCACTTGCAACTATCCTAGTGAAGGTTATGAAGAGGTTTCAATAAAGCTCACTAAGTACTGTGACGGGCACCCGTTGGCTCTTGAAGTTCTTGGAAAGTCTCTACATAAGCGAGATGTTACATATTGGGAAGGGTGCATAAAAGGGCTAAAGAAAGAACCTCTTTCTGTTATAGAAAAAGTAAAAAAGGCATTGCAGATGAGCTTTGACTCTTTGTCGTCCGAAAATGACAAGGAATTGTTTAAGCATATTGCTTGTTTCTTTGTAGGAAAAGATAGAGATTTGATTGAGACAATATTAAAGGCATGTGATATAAACACAACATCTGGGATTACAAATCTCATGGAAAAATGTTTCCTTAGTATAAAATGGAATAACGAATTGACGATGCATTCATTAATTCAAGAGATGGGAAAAGATTTAGTACTTCAAGAATCACGTAACAAGCCATGGGAGCGTAGTAGATTATGGTGTCACGAGGAGTCATTCAAAGTGCTGAAACAAAAAAAAGTAAGAGGCAATGTAAATTTTTAGTAGTTATGCATGTTCTAAGTATCTTTATATGCGTGTATATAACATTGATATAATTTTTTTTCATTCCCTTTATTTGTAGGGTACTGAAAAACTTCTAGGCCTTTCCCTTGACTTGAAAATGCTTGACAAAAAAACGATACGTGGATCATTTGAGCTGAAAACAGAGTCTTTCAATGCGATGGAAAACCTAATGCTTCTTCAACTAAATTATGTGCAACTTCATGGTCGTTTCGAGAATTTTCCAGAAGAATTAAGATGGTTGTGTATGCATGGGTCCCCTTCAAAGTCTATACCTTTAGACTTACCAATGGAGAATCTGGTTGCTCTTGACACGTCCTATAGCAATATTGAATCTTTTGACATGTCAAAAGACAAACAATTGCTTAGATCATTGAAAATTCTTGATTTGAGTTTCTGTGAACAACTTCATAGTCTTGGTGGATTTTCAGAACTCCCAGCACTTGAGAGATTGATAGTAAGAAGCTGCATAAGTTTGATTGAGGTATGTGAATCCATTGAGCAATGTGTTGAACTAGTCTACATAGATTTATGCAACTGTTGCAAGCTTAAAAGGGTTCCCGTATCAATAGGCAAGTTAACGAAGGTTAAAACACTATTGTTAGATGGTTGTAACATTCGTGAATCTCAAATCGAGGCTATACCAAGTGATTCAAAGTTCTTTGTGATTTCTTTACCGAAATCTTTAAGAACTTTGTCACTTGCAAATAATAATTTGTCTAACGAATGCTTCCCCATGGACTTTAGTTGCCTAGCCATGCTAGAGAAATTATGTTTAGATAATAATCCAATTGTTTCAATGCCTGGTTGTGTTAGAAGCCTTCCTAAGCTTGAGAAACTTAGTATGATACACTGTGATAAGATGATATCTATCGAGCATCCTCCACGTATGCTAAGAGAATTAGTAATATTTTCTACTCAACGGAATAGGACTTTGCCAAGAAAAATTAAATTTGATCCAGAAATGTCTCCACTCAACTTATTAAACCAAAGCCGTTCAAAAAGAATATTAATACCACGTTACTCACCTTCGCTAAGAGTGTTTAACCAATTCCAATTTGACCCAGAATTGTCCCCTCTCATTTTTGATGGATATTGGATAATATTTCCACAATCATCATTTGAAATTGATGGCATGGTGAAAATCCAAGGTATGACAAGTGTTGAGGAAAAGGTATTACATAATTTGGGTTGGACAAATACAAAGTTTACTACAGAAATGCTCTTGGAAACTCGTCAAATGCATATTGGATCAGATAAATCTCAAAAACAGGTATCCTCTAATTAATTAATTGCTTCAGTCTCTCTCAATACATAGTAGTGTCCTAACCCAATATTAAATCAATAGCACATAATAACCCGTAAAAAACAATCTAAATTGTTTTTTTAAATCATTTTGTTATATATGTACAACACTTTTTTGTTTTATATTTAAATGTGCAAATTCATGCTCGTTTACGAGTTAACACTTAACAGTGATGTATATTTCTTAACTAAATGTTACACTAATGTAAGATCTAAGCTCTTACATATGTGTTAACTCCTAAACGAACATGAATATGCATATACACATAAAAGAAGAAATTGTAGTACATTTGTAACAATAATAAAAAAAGATTTGTATTCATCATGGCTGGTTGTCATAGGATATCACTATAAGAATCTGTTATTATATATTTTTGATCATGTGAATACTTAGCCATTGATTTTTAAGATGAATGGTTGTAAGAATGTCACCTCATTTGAGATAATTAAGGGGAAATTTAAGTGGTTGGAGGGGTATAATGGGTATTGTAGCCATTGTTGACTTTTCAACAATTTCCCCCTACTTTTTTAAACGTTTATAACTTTTTTGTACGTTATTATTTTTTTAAAAAAATTACACCATAAAATCCAGCGTTTTTTTATCTTTTCAACGAGTATAATATTGTTATATAAAAAAAAACGACCTAAATTGGTGTATATGAATGTTGCGTTTTATTGTGTTTTTTGGATGTTCATATCACTGAACACAAAAAACATCATAAAATGTTTAGCTTTGATCTCATTAATATTCGAACAACATAAACACCACAAAATGTTAAAGCCATAAACATTATAAAATAGCTCGAAAAAACACCATGAAAAGTAAACACCATAAAACTAAGTTAAAAAACACAATAAAATGTCCTGTTTTATTTTCTTTAACACTTGGAAATCATTAACACCATAAAATGTTAACACCATAAAATAATTCAAAAAACACCATAAAATGTACATATGCGTTACAAAAAAAACACCTTGTTTTAGTTCGTTAACTTCTTAACATCATAAACATCATAAATGTTAACACCATAAATGTTAACACCATAAATAACTTGAAAAACACCAGAAAACATTAACACCATAAAATATAGACATTCGTTACAAAAAAAACGCAATAAAATTTTGTTTAAATAACATTTGAAAAACACCATAAAATGAAAAATTAGTAAGACTCGATATAAGTCATTATTTTTATTTTAAAAAAAATATATTAATATTATACTCTTTAGAAAGTCAAAAAAACGCTTGATTTTATGGTGTAATTTTTTTAAAAAAAATATTATTGTACAAAAAAGTTATGAGCGTTTAAAGAAATGAGAGAAATTTGCATGTGACTTGCATGTGTAATTTATTTTTTGTTTTGACATTTTTACCCTTATGCTTCTAATCCACATGTCATTCTTTTGTGGCTTCTTAGACTTTTTAAGGTTTCAAGCTTTTTTAGAATATCCTTACTCTACATATATATATATAGGGAAGGGATCATATAATAACCCTCATTAATTGAGGTAACCCATTAACCCTGGCAAAAAACGCTCAAATCGCAAAAAAAAAATTTTCATGGTTTTTTTTTATGCAAAAATAGGGGGGCTCCTTTTTTAAGCGTTCGCTAATTCACAAGCGTTAAAAAGTTAAACGAAATGTAAGTTTGCGTTACACTGCAAACATATATATAAGTGTCGCAGTGTAACGCAAACTTACATTTCGTTTAACTTTTTAACGCTTGTGAATTAGCGAACGCTTAAAAAAGGAGCGCCCCCTATTTTTGCATAAAAAAAACCATGAAAATTTTTTTTTGCAATTTGAGCGTTTTTTGCCAGGGTTAATGGGTTACCTCAATTAAGGTGGGTTATTATTCACTCCTTACCCCATATATATATATATAGGGAAATGTTTAAATGAAAACTCCATATTTTTAAGAAAACTAAAAAAACTCTTTTCAACCAATCACATAATTTCTAAATAATTTGCTTTTTTGTTTTTTTAAAGGGTTTCGTAAAACTTCCATATATTATTTTAGGAAATTATTATTTTTCAAATTAAATCTGTATTTAAATTTAAAGAGATAAAAAAAAATAACAAATTACAAACCCTAGATGGTGATTTTGACGAGGATGCCATCTAAAATCTTGCAATACTTTCATCTTCTTCACCACCCAAACAACTGCGCATTCCAGTTTCTTGATTAGAAGGAAGTAGCAGGAGAAAAGCCGGAAGGAAAAGTCATGATAAAAAATGAAGAAGTTGCTTATCAGAGGCCATGACAGAAAGTTAAGAAGCTGCAAATAAACACCGACTCATCTTCAATACAAGCCCATTGATCTTTCTTGGGCAACCAAACAATTTAATCTATATGTATGAATTGAAATTGGATCTTCAATCTGAGTACATGAATCAATGATTAGTGTTTGTGGTTGTTGGAATATTCCCCCAAATGTAGACCCCTCAATCTGTTGCGGGTTCTCTAATATCACTTCTTGTTTTTCTTCCAATTAAATAAAGTTATAGATGATACATGCTGCGTCGTCTATGACGTTTATTAATTTTTGAAGGATTAAGTGTTGACTTTACAAGAGTGTGTTTGTGAGATGAATCAATTGAATATTCGGTTTTATCCTCCTTTATTAGGGTCTTTGAATCACAAGTATTGAAAATTTCTTACGCCTTAGGGATTCGTATTTGATTTTTTTTTCAGATGGAAAAGGCAATTGCAAAGATGGGAAAGAATTGCAACCAAAAGCTTTTAGTATGCAAAGAGAAAATCAAAGCAACAGTTGATGCACATAAAGGATAACACACTGCTTTGGTATGTTAGAAGATACTTACATATATGTGATTACATATGTGTAAGTGAAGTTAAATTGTGAGTTGGAAATGTAAGAAGATACTTACATACATGTAATCAATTTGACTACATAAGTGTAAGTGACGTTAAAATTTATTGCATATGGGTAATCAACATTGATTACATATGTGTAATAATAACAATTATACAAATGCAAATGTTTTATGATATTATATCTAATCAAGTTTACGTGTGTAATTACATATATGTAATCAGGTTCATGTGTAACAAGTTTAATTTATACGTTTGATTGGAAAAAATCAGATTTTTTAATACGTATATTAATATTTTTTAGTTTAAATATATAAATTCTTATTTAAATATTAAATATAAATTAATATTAGGAGAGAATAAATTTTTTAGTTTAAATATATAATATTTTTTTAGAAAATAACTATTTTAGGATTCATTTAATTTTTAGGAGAGAGAATAAATTTGTTGGTACTAATCTACCCTTATAATTCTATAATTAAACCTTAAGTTAACATTTATTTACAATCTTGACCCTAAAAGATCTCAACCATTAATAATATTAATCAACGGTAGATTAGTGGTTTTCTAAGTTTTCTTCAAAAAGAGGGTTTTCTATGGAACCCTCCTATATATATATATATATATATATATATATATATATATATATATATAAACATAAATTAAACATCTCATATTTAAATAATACCTTGATTTATTTCTTGAATATCTGAATTACAAATGATTTCCTTACAATTGGGTGGAGCAATAATAACTTGAAAATCTAAAGATTTTGAACATTGGGTGGTTGATAATACAAGTTTTTGAGGAGAGGGTTTTTTCATACATTTAATTCTAAGTAATTTTTTCCGAATACATTATAATGCAATCAAATCTTTAATTTATAGAGCCTCCAGCCTTATCCTCTAGCCTTATCCAATTGAATATCGTCAGCCTTATCCGAATTGAAAATAATTGAACGAGAAAAGAAAATTGTCTTCTTGCAGAATATTTAATATCTCCTTTAAAGTTGCAGCTACTTTATTGACATAAAGTTAATATCTGCCATCTTTGAAAATCGTGTCTTGTCCTTTAAAGTTGCAGCTACTTTATTGACACAAAGTTAATATCTGCCATCTTTGAAAATCGTGTCTTGGAATCTATCTTCTTGACAATAATTGAGATTAACCCATATTAAAAACGGATCAACCCATGGATAACTTATATGGGTCCAATATCTTCATACGGATCTTGAGAATCTTGTAAATCTTCTTCATTGGTAGAACGCTTTGACCCCGAAGGAGATTGCTTAATCTCATTAATAATTTTCTGCATTTCTTCAGGAGTAGAACAAGACTGTAGTCGAATTATATAGTCTTGATTTTGAAAAGAATTTAGATTTTGAATAATAGGAGTCTTTACAGATCTTTCATATTGACTGGATATAGACATATAATATTTTTGCACAGAAGCAATATTGGCTTTTTCAATTGAAAATTTATTCCACCATTTACTCCTATAATGTCTTAGGAGAAGAGGAGGAGATATATCTTGTTTAACTTGATAATGATAAGTCCAAGAGAAAATCCAAGGAATTTGAAATACAGTCATAAATTGAAGAGTGTATTCAAAATCAGGGATTCCATCTTGCTTAAAATAGTCTATAAACTTATTATAGGCCTCAAGAATTTGTTTAGGAAAAGCATTTGGAATGATTCCAATATACTTAAATCATTTAACAAACCATCTTGGATAATTGTTTGAGAATTGCTCATCATAGTATATAAACCAGGAATGATTAAAATTTCTAAATAAAAGAGCCTTTTCCCAAGCTTCTTGATAATCGTAATAATTATATTGAGAATATGAATTGAAATTTGAAAGAGTTTTTTGAACGAATGGCTTAGATTTCCATTCTTCAAGACTTATAATTTTTTTAATTTTTATTTTAGAATAGTCAATTTTTGATGGGTTTTGAGGATTGAGAATATGTTGAATATCAACAGAACCGGTATCAACTAATATAGCTTGATAATAATCAATATTCTTTTGATCAGAATCATAAAAATGACAATTTCTTGGATATAAATAATCTATAAGGGTTAAAAAGCTTTGAGAAACTTTTTCTTCTTCAATAGGTTCTAAAATCTTAATAATTTTATTATTAGGATTTATAGAATATAAACTAGAATCTGTTGGAAGGGATATAGGAAATATATTGGGACGAATAATTGATTGAGGTAGAATTCTAGTTGTTTGAACAATAGAAGAATATGATGGTCTGGAGGATATAGGAACAGGTGAAGATGGTCTAAATCTTGGAAATGGAGATAATGGAGTAAAACTATTGTGAATAGGTAATGGAGAACTTGAAGAAGAACTTGCTGATAATGATGGCTTTGATTTAGATAAAACAATCTTTTTTGTATCCTTGCTCATATTCCCTGTAAAAATTCTCTTGATAAAAAGTCTGGTAAAGAATTATTTTCTCCTTTTATAAATTCAATTTGAAAATCAAAATTGCTTAATAATGCCTGCCATCTTGCAAATATTTGTTTTGAAATTAAATTTTTTATATCCTTCTCTAAAATATGTTTTGCAGACAAACAATCAATTCTTAATAAAAAAGGTTTCATATATAAATCATCTTCAAATTTTTTAATACATAATACAATACTTAAAATTTCCTTTTTATAGTTGAATAATTCTTTTGAGTATCATTCCATGATCCAGAATAATATCTAACTAATTGTTCTTTATTATTTTCTAAAGATTGCTTTAATATTCCTCCAAATCCTAAATCACTAGCATCAGTTTCAACTATTAATTTAGCGTTAGGGTGAAGAATATTTAAACATGGTAATTGCTTTATTTTTGTTTTAATATGTTTAATAATATTAGTATGTTCTTGAGTCCATGGTTCAGGATTCTTTTTTAATCTTTTATATAAGGGTTTACATATAATTCCTAAATCTTTAAAGAAATCGTGTATATAATTTAAACATCCTAAAAATCTCTGCAATTGTTTCTTATCTTTGATTTCATCTGGAAACTTATTAGAAAAGTCTAGACTTCTATTTATGGGTATAATAGTTCCTTGTTTAATATCATGACCTAAAAATCTTACCTCTGTTTTAAATAGATTTATCTTAGTAGGAGATACTACTAATCCATTCTTATGAATTGTATCATAAAATATATTTAAATGCTTAAAATGTTGTTCTAAAGAGTTAGAATAGATCAAAACATCATCAATATAGACTATTGAAAAATTTCCTATAGGAATAATAATATCATTCATAATATTCTGAAATTCAGAAGGAGCATTTTTTAAACCAAAAGGCATTACATTCCATTCGTAATGTCCAAATGGAACATTAAATCCTGTCTTATATTTATCTTTCTCAGAAATTTGAATCTGCCAGAATCCTGATTTCATATCAAACTTAGAAAATATCTTAGCATCATATATCTTTTTTAATAAGTCTCTCTTATTTGGTATAGGATATCTTATCCATTCTAAAACCTTATTCAAAGGTTTATAGTTTATTACTAATCTTGGAGCACCTCTTTCTATTTCAGCGCTATTATTTACATAGAATGCAGAGCAAGACCAAGACCAAGGAGACTTAGATGGTCTAATTAATTTCTTATCTAATAAATCTTTTATTTCCTTTTTACAATGTTCTTCTAATTCTTGATTCATATGTATAAACTTAGATTTTGTTGGTATATTTTTCTCATCAAAATCTTTTATATATGGTAATTCTACAATATGTTGTTTCCTTTGCCAAAAAGCATTGGGTATATTAGCACATACATTTTTTAAAAAATTTTCTTCAATATTTTTAATTTTGATTATATTAGTTTTATCATTTAATTGTTCTTTCATTCTTTCATTTTTTATTTCATTTACTAAAAATTCTTTTTGTTTTTCTTTTAAATTTATAATGTTTATTTGTTTAGATAAAACGGGTTCAGAAAATTCAAATATAATTTCTTTATTTAAAATTTTAGTACTTATTCCATTACTATTTATAGTTATAGGATATAATTGAGTAATAAAAGGTGTTCCTAATATGATTTGTGAAGTCAGATTTTTTACTAATATTAATTGAGTTTGGAAACAATAACTATCTTTACATATATGTACATTTGATAGTTTATAATTTATTATAAGTCTTGAACCACTAGCTGTTGATAATCTATATGAAGTTTTTTCATAATAATGAGTAGGTATAATTCCTTCTTGAATACAATTCATATCAGCTCCACTATCTATTAAAGCTGTTAAGGTTATTCTGAATTCATTATTAATAATGATATTTACTTTAGTATACCATTTTTGATAATCTAATTCTTTTAACATATTTATTTTATTAACCTTATTATCCTTTTCTTTATTTTTATCTTTTTCTATATTTTTAATTTGTAATTTAATTATATTAATATCTTCTTTTATATTTTTTAATTCTTCTTGTAACTCTTGAATAGTAATTGGTTTTTCTTTTTTCTTAAATTTTTTATAAATCTCTTCTAAACTATATATTTCAGTATCTTCTTCTTCTGTTTTAGAATTTTTATTTAAATTTTCTTTTATTTTTTCAATATATAACTTTTTTAAGTTATTATCTTCAGTTTCTTCTAATAATTTTAATAATATTTGATTTTCTTCACTATTTATCATATTCACAGATCCAATATTACATAAACATGGTCCTATACATTTACATTCTTCATTTTCATTATTGCTACTAATACTATTATTATCACTATCAGAAATATAATTTATATCATTACTATCATAATCAGAAAATTCTTCGTCACTAATTTTAGTGTCTAATATTTTATTTATTTGATTTTTTAATTCATCAGATAAATTTAGTTCATTGATTTTTCTTTTTGAATAACAATTTTTTGATGTATGACCCTTTTTTCCACAAGTATAACAAGTTATAATTTTTCTTTTATAGAATTTTCGTTTTTTTATCTTTTTTATAATATTTTTGATCTTCAATTTTTGGTTTTCTATATTTCTTTTTAAAATGTTTTTTAATATAATTATTCTTTCTTTTAGAAGTATTTGGTAAATTTATTTTTTCAAAACCATATTGTTCACAAAAATTTCCTAATTCATTTCTACTACTAATACCATCTCTTTTCATTTTTTGTTTTAATTTTAAATCATTGCATAATTTTAAACCTTCTTGATTTATATAATTGATTATTTGCCCATATGTTAAATCTTCATATGGTATATTATTATTGTTTTCTCTTTTAATTTTCTCTCTAATTCTTTCAGCAAATAATTTTGGTAAACCTGCAATAAATCTTTCTTTCCAATAAGATTGTCTACAATCATTTCTTGTCATTACTTTAGCTATAAAAACATCTTTATACCATCTAAAATCTTGTAATTTTCTACAAGTAAGATTTAGTAATATTAACGAATTTCTTTCTTGATAATCTGTTGGATCTCCTATAAAATTTTTTATAATAGCAAAAATAAGTGTATTTACAATGTCTGTTTCTTCAGTTTGAATTGGCATACCATTTTCTATTTTTATTTTTCTTGCATTTATAATAATATTCTTTTCAAAATCTGTTATATAATTATCCCACCAACCTTTCAAATTACCAGAAAATCCTGAAACAATCATTTTAAGAATTTGTGGTTCATTATTTCCTACTTGTTTATAAGCATTAGAGGCCATAGTCATTTCTTGTAATATATTTAGAATTTGAGCTTCTGCTTGCCCATCAATATTCCATTCATATATAGACTTACCACTGTATTCAGTATGAAGTCTATTGCTTTGTTCCTCATATTGTAAATCAGGAGGAGTTGGTTTATAATACCAATTCCTATTATCTGTTCTTAAATTAAATTCTTTTAATTTATTTATTATTCCATTTTCGTTTTTAAATTGAGATTCTAAATTTTCATAAGAAGAATCAGTATTATCAGATTCATCTCTATCTCTTATAGTATTTAAACTTAAATTCTTGAATTTTTTTAATGTTTCTAAATGATCTTCCATAATTTTTAAAGTTTTCTCTTTTTTATTTAGTATTATAGGTGTATCTATTGTAAAAGGTTTGAATATAGGATTTTCTAAAGGTTTAAATGTAGTATTTTCTATTTTTATACCTTTTCCTTTATCTTTTTCTTTATCTTTTAATTCGGTTTTCTCATTTTCAATTCTTTCTAATTGCTCTCCAATAGTATTTAATTTTTCATTTGTATAATTGTTTTGAAAAATAATTGTATGTAAATTTTTTGAATCATCCTCAGTAATTCTAGATAATGGTGTTCCTATATATTCTTGTTTATCTTTTATGAATTTTATATTTTCATGTGGTGGATGAATACTAATTAATTCTTCATTATTTTTTATTAATTTATAATTTTTTGTAATTTTACTATTAACAGATATATGTTCAATAGTAGGATATTTAATATTATTATTTTTACAATATATAGGTAACCAGGTAAAAAATGTAATATTTTCATTATTTTTAATAATATATTCTTCCCATTCTTTAGTATGTCTTTCTCTAGAATCATAATTAAAAGTTTTATGATACCATAATAAATTATCTATATTGTATTTGTTTAATATTTCACACCTTAAAAAATTCATAGTTTCTTTGTGATTCATTTTAACAAGTAAATTTCGACATTTCAGTAGAAATTATTCTTATCTTTCTTAATTGATATTTTATTTCTTCTATTAAATTTAATTGTAAATTAGTATAATAATATAATTTATTAACTTGTTCTTCTATATCATCTTCAAAACTATCTTCACTAAAATAATTTTCTATAAAATGTAATTTATCTTGATGAATTTTTAATAATTCATAACTATCTTTTAATAATTCTATTAAAAATCTCATTTGAGGATTTCTACACTGAGATTTTGTATCACTCATATTAACAAGTGTACTTTGTTATATTTGTAGAACAAATTTTTATAAGTTCTTTATTAACTTTTATTCTATCTTGTAAAAAATATTTAAAATTCATATGATGAAATTTTTGTACTTTATCATTATATTTATTTTCTTTTAAAAATTGATTTGTTTTTTCTAACTCTGTTTTATATAATTTTGATTTTTTATGAAATTCTTTTAGTGCTGAAACATAAAATTGAGTTTGAGAATTTTTTATTTGCATTTTAGTATCACTCATAATTCTTTATAAAATTTCATATCGGATTCACTAGGATTGTATGATTTATCAGATTTATTATCTGATTCTTGTTCATAAAAAGCTTTAGGTATAGAATTAGAATAATCTATTCCTGCTATTTTCATAGATTGTGATTTTATTAAAATATTTCTTTGTAAACTATTTATACTGTTTATACTACTACTTGATGTTGAATATCTAGCAGAATTATTATTATTATTATTAAAAGATATTTCTATTGAACCATCAGATTTTTCTATTATACTAGATGTTTGATTATCTATATTAATTGGTTTTGGTGGATTTATATCCTGTAAATTCCAATTTAAAGATTGTGTTATTTCATTCCATTTTAATCTTTTTGGAGTAATAACTTTAGCATGCATAGTATTAGCTTCAAATAATATTGTTTCATCTCTTGGAGATGATAATTTAGTTTTTGGTTCTATAGTTGTAGTCATGGTTTTATAATAAACTCTATATATTACGACTGCGGCATTAGTTTTTTCTTTAAATTCTAAATTTCTTGTTTTTATTGTTAAAGTTAAAGTATCAAGAATGTTTGGATCAAATAATCCTATAGAAAAATTAGGATAACAATTAAAATATATTGGACCATTGGCTATATTTGATTCAGCCATAGCTAATAATGAATTATTGAAATTAGTGTGTCTAGCATCTCTTAATATAGTTAATATGGGAGCGTCTATTCCTAATCTGAACATAGGTTTTATAGTTACCTGTACTAATCCTATATGTAAAAATTTATAATTCTTTCTATGGTTTAATATAGCTTCTTTAGATAATAATTGTAAATTTTGATGATCTTTATTTATAGGAATAGTTTGTTCAGTCATTTTGATTGAATAATCTTGTAAGAAATCAAAAGTTCCTATTTTATATATAGTTTTTACATCTTGTTTAGGTATATTCCAATTTAATAAATTATTTTCAATTTGAGAAATACTTATTTCTAAAGAATTCATATTGTTGTTTAAATCTTCCTCTTGATCATTAGCTGAAGTATTTGAGCTATGATCTCTTCGTGATAAAAATCTAGATATCTGATTCATTATTTGTATTTGTTTTAATGATAAAATTTTTTGGATTAACTTAATCAATATTTTGAAATATTCAGATTATACTGAGGGAACATCCCCAGAGCCCAAGACATGGTCCGGCTGCTCTCTATCTTGGAGCCTTACGCTAATCCAACCGTCTAGCCGATAGGACTTGCCAACACAGCATAGTTCTAAATATTCAAAATATGACGTTGTTTTTTCAATAAATTTTTCCATTATAACATTTACAAATAATTAATACGAGTATTTAGACATAATATCACTTGAATCATGGCTCTGATATATATATATGGGTTGGATCCAGTAAGAAGAGATTTTTGCCTAAGAAGAGTAAGAATAAATAGAAATTTGACACGTGGCACAATCCAGTACAAAAAACATAATCCAGTACATAAAAAATAAAAATCCAGTACAAAAAATAAGAATCCAGTACAAAAAATAAGAATGCAGTACAAAAAAATAAAAATGTATTACAAAAAACACAAAAATCTAGTATAAGTAAAACGAAGAACAAAAAAATAATAATATAGTATAAAAAATAAAAATTTAGTACAAAAAAATGAAGTTATAGGTAAATTATCATGCCAAATTTCAAATTATTATTAGTTCTTACTCTTTTTAGGCAAAAATCTCTTCTTATTTGTTATTTCCCTATATATATATATATATATATATATATATATATATATATATATAGGGATTGAATCTTTTGAAAACCCAACCTTAGAGAGAAAATCCTTAAACCCTATGTGAGCCACTCATTTGGAATCTTGAAAATAAATATGTGGTCCACATTAAAACTGAATAAAAAATTGGGTTTTGAATAAACAAATCATTTTTAATGTGGGTTAATGTGGACCACATATTTATTTTCAAGATTCCAAATGAGTGGCTCATATAGGGTTTAAGGGTTTTCTCTCTAAAGTTGGGTTTTCATTGGATTCAATTCCTATATATATATATATATATATATATATATATATATATATATATATATATATATATAGACACACACACACACATATATATGTTAAACAAATTTTATTTAATAAACAAAATTAATGTTCAAAAAAAAATTAAATAGATGAATAAATAAATAAAAATGGTATTTACTAACAGATTTTTAAATTTCAAACTAAAATAAATAAATAAAAATAATAATAATAAAAGTTTTATCAATCTTAGAATAATTTTTATAAACTTTTAAGTTTAAACTTTATAAAAGATGTTTTGATAAAACAAGAGGGTTAAACTAGAAGGACTAAAAAGGATATTTAGTAAACCCAATTATGAGAGGGAAATGTTAGAACCAGAATTATAAATAAAGGAAAGAAGAGGGACCAAAGCTGTTAACCTCCTAAACATCTTTTCCCCTCAACCCGTCAACCCCTATGAGTTGCCCACGAACCCGGTTGTAACCAAGGAGCTAGCTGTAACCTTTAGGGTTTTTGTAAAATAAAATCGTGTCAAAATTATTATAAACCAAAGTTAAGGACTATTTTAAATTTTTTGTTCACAAAACATATACATGTGTGTGTGTTTGAGCATACATTTAAAATGTATTATAGAATAAATGATGAGGACATTTCTTATTTAAATTTAAGTAAATTAAATAAGTAAGCATATTCTTTTACAAATTTGTAATATGCATAAATTATATATTTAAAACAAAACCATTATGCTTATATTACTTATAGAAAAGTTCGTGATATATAAATTTTATTTTAAGTGAGATAACTGATTTACAGTAAAAAATTATTAAGATATTTAAAAAAAAAAACTATAGTTTTAGTTATTTTATAAGTGCATTACAAACCTTATTATATATGAATAAGTTTTAACAAATAATATCATTAAGTCTTTATAAGGTTATAAAGTTTTATTACGTTTAAGTTACTTAAGATATTAGAAGATTTGAAGTTTACATAATTAGTAATTAATAAAATAAACTTATTAGTAGTTTTTACATAAAATAATAACATAATGATGTTAGAGGGAAATAGTTGTAATTAATAAAACTTGAATTTGTGCTAATAGGAAATTTTGGTTCAAAAAGGCATGATATGTGAAAATAGAGGGGTAAGATATAAAAATATGGTTTCTTCTTCCCTGTTTGATTCCAGCCCACGTTTTCACCACTTTCGACCAATTTCTTGGATACTAATCAAGCCAAAACCGAAACCTTTAATTCAATTCATGACCTCAATACGTTTCTCACACGATCTGTACCAAAACTGAACATTTAATCGAAGAATTAAACACAATTAATATGGTTTAAACCTTAACCGAACGAGTAAGTATAAACACACACCCGAATTCGACTGAAACAAGAACCAAAAAAATCAAATTCATTCAACAGAGAGTTGTGCGACTAGGTTCTGAAACGAACGAGATCAACCAGAAGCATTGAATCTCTACCAAACTCCCAATCGGGTTCACGTGTTGCCGAGAAAAAGATCATATTCGAACACATTCAATTTGGAACCAAAACAAGTAAGTAATACATTCATCTCATTCGGTTTTTCATGGGGATCATTAGCCCCATGCTTTAAACAACTCACAAGCGACAATTCAATCGATTAGAAATCTAGGGTTTATATGATTAGAACGATTGTACGGGCGTGTGTATAAGTATAAGAAAAAGCGATTAACCAATCAATATGATACACGTAGCTTACTGGTAAAACACAAGGAAATGGAGAGGTGGGTCGGGGATTCGAATCTAGCGATCCGGGCTTTTCCTGATTTTCCTTTTTATTTATTTAATTTTTTTTTAATAAAATAAACTCTAAAAAAATCCTAAAACAAATTCTAGAAATTCTAAAATAATGTTTTTAAAATTCTGAAAACAATTGGGAATTTTTCATAATCTAATTATATTATTTTGCTATTTAAATATTATTTAAAGTGTTTTAAATATATAAAATATGCTAAAACATTTCTAAAAATTCTAAAAATTCTGGAAAAATTTCAGAAATTATTTTTCAACAATATTAATATTCTGGAAATTTTAAATAATTTTTGGAATATTAATTTTCCAGATTTGTTATTTTATTGTTTAAATAAACTTTAAAAAAATATATGTATTATTTATAAAATTGATCTAAAAATTCAGCGAATTATTTTAATTTTCTGAGATTAATTTTATAATATTATAAATCTATTATAAATCATTTTTATTTTTAAATTCTCTAAACAGATAAAAATCTTTTTAAGACTTTTACAATTTGTTAAACATTCATAAACTTATTTTATTTTATTTATTGTAAACTTTATAAATGATTATACATCTTCTAAATGTTGATTTTTATAAAATAAATTATAAACATTTAATTATCATTCTCATATTTATTTTCACTTTAATATTATGAATTCAATTATTTATTACAAAGGTCTTAAAACATTTTAAAACATTATACATTTTTATGTATTTTAATTTAAATCCTTTATCTATCAAAATCAATGGTTAACATGGACAAATATAAACATATAAGGATCTAAGTTATATTTTCTATACACTTATGTTGATTTGAGATTCATTGCTTATTAAACAAAATCAAGAAACACTTGGACAATCTCAAACAAAAACATGTGAGTTTTCACATCTTCCCTCTTTTACATTTTTGCAATCTTTTGGGATGTTACACATGTTTGTATTCAAACATACTTAAATCTTAGAAATCAACCAAAACATGATGCATGCTTCGAATCTAGTTAGTATTTGTGTTAATTGTTATGTGTGATGCTTGTTATGATTATTTGTTATTGTCAGTCAAGCAAGCTTTGGTATCTCGTAACCTAATATGTGTTATATACCATATTCGCATTGGCTTTTGTCATTGTGTTAAAAAGGTGAAAAATATACATTTAGCAAACTTGTTGAAATACAAATGTTAGTTCATTTGTATGAATACTTGTGTTGGACACAAACTTGTGTCGGGCGGCGAGGTACCGCCTAGGGATTAATCGGATCTAGGCGGATTGGAATTTTTATATGTAATTTTACAAATATATATTATATACACACATCAATATCAATAATTTAATGTATAATACTTCAAATAATTTAAAAAATGAACTTAAATATACTAAATCAAGTACTTCAAAGTTCAAACTTAAACACTGAGTTCAAAGTTTAGAGATGGATTTCGATGTTAAGTGGCTGGACTCGATATTTTATAAACATATTAAGGATTTTTAGTTGAGAATGTCTAAATAATCATGAAATTGGTCGATTTTTACTAGAAAAAAGTCAAAAAAATTCAAAAAAATCAAAAAAAAAAATAAAAATCTGACTAGGCCCGCCTAGACCCCGACTAGGCCGCCTAGACCCCGGCTAGGCCGTCTAGCGCCTAGGCACCGCCTAGGCCAGAATCGAGACAGTTTAGGGCCGCCTAGCGCCTAGGCGCTGCCTAGGCGGATTTTTACAACAGTGCTTTTAACACATGCTAGTTAGATTTATGTTTGCATCTTTTATATATATCTATATCAAATGTATGAGATACTCACCAACTATGCAAATAGTTGATCAAAGCTCTATTTTACATGTATAACAGGTTATAGCTTTTGGATGAAGATCATGTAGGGATTTTGAGACCTAGTTTAATATTAAACAAGATGTTGTATTTTAAATTCATATTGTAATGATTTGATGTTGTATTTTAATGACAATTATGTTTAATTTAAATGGGATGTTTAAATAGTAAAACTTACAAATAGCATCATGAGCTTTTGGGCAATTACACATCAGGCCTAGACGTATTCTGCCGTCCGTCGGGGTGTGACAGATTGGTATCAGAGCCATGGATGTAGGGAATTAGGTTATTAGAAATGTTGACCTAGCCTATAACTAAGCTAACCCTAAATATGATTTATCTTATATTATAAAATCTATACTTATGTGATTCTATGTGATATATTACATGTTTATTTGATCCATAGAGGAATGCCTTAGATTATAATACACCTTATACATAAACTTAGATTAAGTATACCTTAGAATAAGAAAAATTTATACCAAGTATGCTTTAGTTTAAGTAATCATAGACATTTCTTAAGAAAATCCTTATTTCATTCTCAATCCTCACAAGCACACATTTATTCTTTAGATAATAGGAATTCAAATCATTAGGCTAAATGCCTAATCAAATCTTCAATGTTAATTCTTTACATATATGTTTATATGTATTCAAATTGATTTTATAATCCCGTTAGAATTCAGTTTGTAAGTAGACATGTAGTAACTGTAAGAGTGAAATACCGGTAGTTGGGATTCTTGTGTAGGAAAGATATTCATATAAATCCCCGATGTACTGTGGGACTAGTTTATCTTTCCTGGGGACTCCTAATGAGAGTATTTTCACTTATAGCCCAAAGCATGTCACACCAAACACATTACAAACTATATAATTCTAATATGTCAAAGGTGTTCAATTTTGAATACAATTCCTTATTGTTTTAAACAAGTCCAAATGATTTATTATGTGTTATTTTATTCCTTGAAATTTTTATCTAAGAATAAGTAATGTTATTACTATATCTAAGGTATTAACAATGTCATAATGTCAATGTACTTCCTAAATCTTCAATTTCCAATTTCTATCTAAAAAACCTAACACGCACTTTACTATACAACTTATTTGAAATGGTTAACTAAAATTCCGAAACCCAAATTTTCTAATTGCCTATCATGTTTCTTCTATAAATCCTAAGAAATATAATCTTACAATATCAAATTCCGTATACATCTCTCAAAAATGATTTTAAAAATTCTATTAAAATTTAGTTTGTTAAGATGAACATGTACTAACTAGAAGGGTGAATATCGGTAGTTGAGACTCCTATCTAGGAAAGCGATTCATAATCCTCGACGGGGGACCAGTCTAGCTTTCCTAGGGATATCTTAACGAGAGTATTTTACCTATAGACCAAAGCATGATTTCATCTTGCAATCAAATTTTAACAAATCAAAGGTATCCAATTTGGATACTATTCTCTTAATTTACTTGATTTCAAATGATATTAAGACTTGCATCCAAAAATCTGCAATCCTTTGACATCATATACTCAAGGTTAGTGATGGTGATTCACCACTATAACTTAAAATATATGAGGTCATTAGTCTTATTTGACAATACACATGATTCAAGAAAACAATAACATCATATCTAAGATTTGTGATGGCAATATCTCACAACATCTAAAAGAATATGGTGTTACATATTTATTGTTAGATAAACATGATTCAAGAAAACAATAACATTATACCTAAGATATGTGATGATGGTATATCATAACATAAAAAATTCCTAAAGATGATTTCTCCCGACTGATGAGCTTATGGAATAACAAAAAGACGACGGTAATTTTCTTAGCAATTTCTCCATTAGCAGTATTTGTCGTTCAAAGTTTAATTTGACTTGATATAATAAGTTGAATTGTGTATGTTAATACTTGAGCACAATCGGTGTTTGTGAGCCAAAAGGAAATACGCATGTCTTAAAAAAATATACATACAGCCGGGCCAAAAAGTTTTGCTAGGATTTGAGACGAGATGGTAAAATGCATCTTTATTGTGCTCCTGATTGGTTTTTTTTCTTGTTTCATATTCTAATATTATATATATATATATATATGGAAAAGATAAAATGAAAACCCCTCCTTAGTGTTAAAACCATGTAAAATCATATAAAAAACGTTTATTTTTGTTTTTTTACAGGTTTGTTACATTATTTGGCACATTTTTATAAAAAAACAAAGAAGCACCGAGTAAATATTTTAAAAAATATATTTTATAAACCCACGTAAAACATACGTAACACTGCGCCCAGATGTTACGTATGTTTTACAAAACATTTTTTTAAAAAATAACTACTCGACATGTTTTTATATGGTTTTTATAATTTTCATACTAAGGAGAGGTTTTCAAAGTATCTATACCCTATATATGCGTGTGTGTCTATATATAGGGTAATGTTCAAAAAATAACGCAATCTTAAAGCATTAACCCAAAATAACACGTCAAGATGAAGCGAAATCTTTTTTTTTAACATCATTGTAAGACATCTACAATACTTTCTTCTTTTATGGGTTTGCGAAAATTCATCACCGTTTGAGACGTAACGTCGTTGTAAGTTTTCACTTACAACACTGTAATTGTTTTATGCCTAAAACTTACAACGATGTTACGTCTCAAACAGTGATGCATTTTCGCAAACTCATAAAAGAAGAAGTGTTGTAGATGTTTTAAAATGGTGTTCAAAAATAATCCAAGATTTGGCTTCATCTTGGCAAAGTTATTTGGGTTAATGCTTTAAGAGTGAGTTATTATTTTTTCACAATTCTATATATATATATAGGGTATGGATAATTTGAAAACCACTTTTATTTGTGAAAACCCAGTGTTACGTAAAAACGTAAAAAAATTCCGTCAGATCTGACGCAGTGTTACGTATGTTTTACAACGTAAAAAAATTTTATAAAATATTTTTTTTAAAATATTTCATTCGGCGCTTTTTTGATTTTTTTTTATAAAAATGTGCCCAATAATGTTACAAACCTCTAAAAAAAATTTAAGAAAAAATACATTCGTTTTACATGAGTTTTCAATGTTTTCTCACTAAAATAAGGTTTTCATTTTATTAATCCCATATATATATATATATATATATATATATATATTTGTTTGTGTTGTGACGAATATAGAAAAATGAAGACCCAAACAAGGAAGCACCTACTTTAACTCAAGTGTTCGAACATACACGAAAAAGGATAAAAGGACGTTCATATGTTCATATATATGATAACACATCAAGAAAAATTGCAAGTTTATATTTTTATGTCAGATGAGGCTTATCTTGTACATTTAAGTAGTTTTTAAACGATTAGAGATTACTTTCTTATATTACATCTTAAAGGTTCTGGAAATCATATTTTTAGATGTTAAATCACAAAATGGAGCATCCGTGTTGACCCTTGCTTTTGTTCTTCTTTTGCTTTGATAGATGCATAAGCACTTTGGTGGTAGTTGAACCCACTTTGGTGGCTGCAGAACCAACCTTCGTATTTTGTGGAAACAAATGTAAAGTTTTAGTCAAAATAAATTTGATTTTCCTGCCCAAAAATAGTCAATATTATGTTATTTGTTACTATTATTACTATAACAAATTTCATGTTATGAATAGTGGGGTGGAGCTGGTAGTCAAGTTTCAACATGGTTACATTACATAGAAGTGTTTTTGATATAACTATTATTATTTTGACAATAGTTTTTTATTATTTTTTATTGAAGAATAAAATGAGGAACTACAAACCATCAAAAGATGGAAGTGCTTTGGTAGATCCTTTTATAGTTGTGATGAACAAAGAGCAACATGGATATCGTCGACTTTATGGAAGGGGAGTTACTAATAAACTAATAAAAAAATTGGATGGTGGTGAAACATCACTTATGATTCCCGGGGGATTTATGGAATCATTGAAAGCGAGTGTTGAAGTTGAAAAAAAGTAGTTGCTTGAACAAAAAAAAAGAGATTGAAGAAGACCTTGAAAGAAAAAAACCGAGTTAGAAGCCATGCAAAACAATATTAACAATCAACGATAAACTTTTGAAGCTACAATGAGAAAGCTTATGAAACAATTACATTTTAAAGGCCGGGAGTTTTTAACTTGAGTAGGAGGCTTTTGTTACTCTTTATGAGACAACTTTGTGTGCTTGACGTTATTTTGGGTTTCGACATGTAATTTGGAGTACACTTTTTCTATGATATCCATGCTATAAATTTTATGGTTTAATTTAGATAATAATGCATATATATTGCTAGCATTTGTAGTGCTTGAAATGATTATGCTACAAATTAAAAGTTACGTTAACAAGTTGCAATAGTTGTGATTTAAATGGCAGAAAATGTTGTGTGTACCATAAGAAAAAGTTGCAATTTATATATATATATATATATATATATATATATATATATAATAATGGTTACATTGTAGTACAAAAAAGGTTGCATTTTTTGTAAATAAAGCAATATAAGTGTTGCATTTAAGTATATAAAAAGTTGCATTTAAAAGTAAAATAGTTGCATTTGCATCTAATAAAGATTGCATATAAAAAATGTTGCATTTTTTAATAAATGCAACACTTTAAAAAGGTTGCACAATCTAACATAAAAGTTGCATTAGGTCTAATGCAACATTTTTCCAATGTTGCAATAGCTTCATTTTGTTATGGTGTGAGTTTCCACAAGACTTTTGCATACATCAGAAATTGTTGATGCACCAAATCACCAATATAAACACTAAAAAAAAGGTGAACGCCACTAACCGACCGGTCCTACGACCAACATGACGGAGGTAAATCGCGTGACCCAGGGAAAATTGGTGGTGCTGGGCTTTGAACCCTAGACCCCCATTATGGATTCCCACCCCCTTATCACTAGGCCACCATCGCGGAGACAATATAAACACTAAGGTTAAGCATCCAAGGATTATATTTTCACAAATCACAAGTTAAGAGCATGATTCATCAATGTTAAATAGGCTTATAATTTATCAATAGCCAAATAGGAATCCATCAAAAGTTCAAACTCCAAACTAAGTTTAAATACTGCAAGTCTTCAAAACTAAGGTTAAATAGGAATTCATCAAAAATTCAAATTCCAAAACTAAGGTTAAATAAGAATACATCAAAAGTTCAAACTCCAAACGTCTAAAACTAAATACAGCATAATGCTGTCGTGATGCTGCTGGCTGCCTAGTTGTTGTTGCGTGCCGTGATGAAGTTGCTGCCATGAATTGTGATGTTGCTGCCTGCTGCTGGGAATTGTTTGAGAAAAAGGGTAAGAAAAGAGAAGAAGGTAGGGTTAGAATTGGGTTAAAAAAGGGGGAAATGAATTTGGGATTTTGACTTGGGTATTTTCAGAGGTAATATTTGGGTAATTTTTAAAAGAGAAAACTTTATAGAAATATAATCAACTTTCTAAAGTGTTCCAATTAAGTCACTCAAACTTTTTTTATTTCAATTAAGTAACCCAACTTATAAAAAGTGTTCTATTTCTATGTTTTTTACCTCTTTAGTAGGTCACCATGCTGATGTGGCAGGTGACATGCTCACATGGCATTTCTTAATGAATTTTCTGTTTATAGTGTTCACTAGGATTTTTAATTAACAAAAAACATTTATTTGATTTACTTAACCAAAATTATGAACTAATATCAACCACAAAAATTTGTGGAATCTCCGATCGAAAGCAACGCTGATTTCAACATATCATCACAATTTCAAAAACAAGAATATCAACAATCAAAATCGAACACCAATTTCGATCTTCCTTACATATGAATCCAACCAGCATGATGTGTACGATTCACGATACCAAGCATATCAACTCCACCATTGATTTTCATCATAAATCATAATCAAACTCGTTAACTCTTTATCCCTGTCATTGTCATTGGCGTTCTTGTCTCCAGGTTCGGCCGGTTTTTTGTTGGGTTAATCGGTGAGTTCAATGGGTCACCGGTCCAGTGGGTATCATGCATGAAGTTTACCGAGTAGTTTTGCACTTTGGAGTTGACCGAGTAAAATGGAGATTGTGGATATCATGCATGAAGTTTACGTGGGTTAATTAGTTTTCAATTTTGTTCTTTTTATTCCTTAAAAATGTAAGCAGTAGTTTGATTTGTTATTAGAGCTTTGTAATCCTTCAATTTAATTAATACAAGAGCACATTTGGTGTGTGTTTTGTGTGTGTTTTTCAAGGGTCCGAACCAACATTTGGTACCAGAGCCTACGGTTTGCAGGAGGTTGAAGACGCCGTTTTGAGAGTCGACTTTCGAAGGGAGTTCGGGTGCGGGCTGCCATCGCAGCGGGAGCGCAAATATGTTGACAAATTGTAACGGGTTTTTTTCTTTTGGTTTAGAGTTTCAACAGAGGGTTGTTGCAGCAAATAATCATGAAGGGATAGCAGGTGCCATTTCAGGGCTATTTTACAGCCGTAGACGGGGGCGCTAAAGTGTTCGGTTCGGCCGTTGTCATGGTGGAAGTGCCGTTTTGGATGACGGGGGTGACCGGTGATAAACATTGTTGTTCCGTGGCTGTTAGCGGTGATCAAATGAAGACGATTAAGAGCTTTTTGGTTGGTAGTTGGGGGTTTGCGCAGCTAGTGTAAAACCGGTGATGTCTTTTATTTTGAGGCTAAACCTCGAAATGGTATTTATGAAATAGATGTTCAACCAAACAATAATGTATATAATCTTTCTAAACATATCAAATCTGACATTAATGATACATTTCTATGGCATTGTAGAGTTTGCCACATAAGCAAATATCGCATAAAAAGGCTCCACTCTGAGGGGATTCTTGAATCCACTGGACATGACTCCTTTGATGATTGTGAATCTTGCTTAGCTGGCAAACTTACTAAAGATCCCTCATGTTGGTGAACGAGCAAAAGATCTGTTAGCACTTCTACAGACTGATGTGTGTGGTCCTTTCAGAACTATATCTAGAAATCATAAAAGATACTTCGTTTCATTCATTGATGATTATAGTCGATATGCATATGTTTATCTAATGAAGCATAAGCATGAAACCTTTGAAAAGTTCAAAGAATTCCAAAAGGAAGTAGAAAACCAACTCGGTAAAACGATTAAGGCACTTCGATCGGATCGAGTGGCGAATATCTCAGCTTAGAGTTCATCAATCATCTGAAAGAACTTGGAATTGTTTCACAACCCACTCCTCCTGGGACACCCCAACTTAATGGCGTAAGCGAGAGGAGAAATCGCACCTTACTTGATATGGTCCGATCGATGATGTGTAGAACTAACTTGCCTCACTCTTTTTGGAGTTTTGCTCTTATGACCGCAATACACATTGTAAATCTTGTGATAATCGCGTACGAAGAATTACGTCAGCAACAAATTGAGCATATTTGATCGTGTTTAAAATCCGCGTTGAATTGGTCGCCGAAATTAATATGGGATGATAGTATGCGAACAATGATGAACGTGGGCGAAAACGGTGCGCGAAACGGAGTTACGGATTGTCCGGAATCGCGAAACGAAGTTGTCGTCGAAAAACGGGCAAAATTACCCTGGGGCGGTACGCCCCAGGTCAAGTGATTAACCTAGGCGATGCGCGCGGGTGTCGAAAGCTTCTGGAAGGTCGGGAAGGGTCGCGCGGTACGCCTGGCGTGGCTGCGAGGATCCAGGCGATGCGCCTGGGGTCGATTTGATCGGCAACTTGCATAAAAATCAAGATTTTCATCCTCATCCACATTTCTACCTTCCTCTCGACGTTATCAGTTCTCACACACAAAAATCTTCATCCAAATCATCAAAAACTCATATTTGAAGGCCTCTCGACGTTTAGATCACATCCAGAAGCGTTAAAACAAGTGCTGATCATCTTTTTATCCGTTGGAATCCGTCAGAATAGGTAATGGTTCATTTTAAACCTTCTGGTTTGATTTTTATTGATTAAATTGTGAGTTTGAACGTAATGATATAGTTAGGGTTGTTGATTATTGCCTAGATGATGGCTAGGATTGATTTTGAATGACAAACTCGAACTGTTAACGGGTAAATCCTTGTTTTGAGTCGTTGTAATGCCCGGTTTGCATGGAATCATAACAATGGTTATAATGGTTTAAACCATTTGATTATGACAATGTAGATGATTAGTTTGATTAATCTTTGACATGCAACGTGAAAGCCATGTGTTGCAAACTAGTCACAATCATTAACATACTCATTGGAACGATTATCTGACGTTTCTGATAACAGTCAGATCAGTATGTTAAACATGGTTATTAAACCTATTCTAATACTACATTGTGATATTCCATGATATTTGGGAAATCAATAACAAGGATTAATCATTCCTAAGCCATTAAACTGTCTAGAGACTATCTTAGCAATTATAAACAACAACATTAACTATTTGATTAATCTGAGATCATACTGATTAATCAAGGGTGTCATCAACCTAGTATTGGGAATCTGAATCAGTATAGGTTCCTACATTATCATACATTGTATGATATTACATTAAAATATGTAATTAAATACTAAACATCGGGTTGATGACTGTTAAGGCAATGTCTTGGACATTGGACGTTCAAAACGATTTAATCAGCAAGTTAAAACATAAATAACATATCAAACATAAACTAATGCAGAATTTCACTATTAGCACCAGTTGCGAGTGTTCCTACTACTTTGAGATATCAAGTGAGTTTCGTACAACCCCTTTTCTTTTTAATGTTTTATAAACATCGGGGTAACTCTGTAAACTGTTTTCTGAACATATGATATGTATCACTGATATCTGTGTGATTTCATGTGACTTTTTGTGTGATTTCATGGGATTTTGCCGTTAGTAACAACTATCACAGTATCAAAAGTCCTCATTCGTGAACTGTATCTAGTGAACCCATGTGCGGCCGAACAGGAACCATTGATAGTACTATTGGCTGACAACCCATTTGCTGGGAGGATTGCATCTCCCCTGGTGTGAATGTTTGGTACCTGTTTCCATTACAACTTCTTAATGTTAGTGATAGACATTAAGATAATGAGGCATTAAGATATTTACCGACGGGTAGTATCTTCGTGAATGAACAACTGTCCGAAAGGAACTAGATACGGGTCCCATGGTTATCATGAACTTAAACGTTGGGAACATACTTATCATATCATATTGTTCTAACTGAACTGTCGAACTCACCAGCTTTGTGCTGACGTTTCAAACTTAACATTTTTGCAGGTCAACGGTGACAACACGGTGAGGATGCACGTCACACTTATGTAATTAAGGAATTTAGATTGTGTAATAAACTAAGTTGTTATAATACTGTGATGACGAAACCTTTGTATAATATTTATTTTAAGTGAATCTGTGTGCTGTGATATCGGTTCAAGTAAGTCACACCACATCTCGGAGACATCACCACTATGCTTCCGCAACCAATAGAATGAGACTCGTGATATCATCTCAGGTGACGAGAGGTGGGGGTGTGACAGGGTGGTATCAGAGCCACAGGTTATAGAATTTAGGTGGATTTAGAGACCTAGACTATAACCATAGGCTCGTATAGTGACACAGAGAGCACCGAACATGTCTAACGAACAAAACTTGTTTTGAATTGAGCTAAGATAATCAGGTGGTACGGATTTCAGTTATGAGTGGCCAGCATAACTGAAATTCGCAACACGTGTGCATTTTAATTTGATTTAATACAAGCAGAACATTATTGATTAAAGGAACTAATAGTGTGTAAGAAAAGAGGAAGTCTCATATCATGTGTATGTAGAATGTTATTATTCAATAATTATTTCATGGTACTGATCTGAGAATTTTGTTTATACAGCGATGGCAGATCAAGGAGAGAGATATATATATCAGAGGTTCCCATACGTCATTTTGGACGATACCCCCAGTTCTAGTTCCGGGTCTGACTCAGATCCTTCGGAGGCTGTGTCATCAGCATCACATACATCTACAGTACCTCCCATACCACCACTACCTGAGCCAGTATTAGTGCCGCCACCACCACCAGAACCCCCTATTATACCTAGTCCTCCTCACTCACCTTCGGCTGATCCAGTTACTGATAGGAGGCAGAGTATTTCACCTCCTAGAGTACCCGCTTGGGACGGGTTGTGGCGTATGCGGGGACAAGCCCGCAAAACCACAGGACTGCCTCCGCGACACCAGATGGCTCCACGGGAGGAGCCCCAGACTGTTCATGAGGTGGGAGAATCCTCCCACCAAGCCGAGTTGCGGGCGCAGGTGCAGCAGATCTCCCAGGATTTACAGGCCCTGAGACAGGATGTTCATCAGCACCATACTCTTTATGAGGATACTCGCAATACTGTACTGGAGATCCTCACTTCTCATCTGACTCTTATGGAGCATGTGAATGTCTCAGGTGCTGCGGCTCAGACTTGGAGAGCGACGGTATAGGAGCGACTTTGGAGAACCTAGAGACAGGCGCTGGTAGTTACCTTTTGGCAGGAGGTAGCATTGTGGAGTGAGAGATGGGGGTATTTGAGGCAGTTAGTGAGCACCATGGGTTTGGAGGCCCGGCTGATGATGATAGCTATAGTGATGGCTGCTATAGCTATAGTGATTTCCTGCTTACCGTTCTTTATACGGTAGGTATGATTAGGGATGTCCATTTTGGTTGTTATTTGTATAGACGGATAGGTTGTTAGTACGTGATGCATAGGGAAATTTTTGATTGTGAAACATATTCCCCTTTAGTTGGTTGTGATGTTCGGAGTGTTGGTAAATTTTGTACAAAACTTTTTGATTGTATCAAAGTTGATCTACTGGTAATCAAAGGGTTGTTTAGTAATATTCGTTGAAATTCATGGTGTTGTCTATTGTTTATATATCTGTGAATATCATAACGTATCAGTGTGAGAACATATCTGAGAACACGTACGAGAACATATTTTAAATGAGAACGTATCAATTGTCTGTGTGACGACATTTTAAAGTCATGTGTGCTATCTTGTAAAATAGCTTGTGTGCTATCTCGTAAAATACCTGTGTGGTATACTTTCGTAAAATACCTGGAGTGGTATACTTTCGTAAAATACCTGTGTGGTATACTTTCGTAAAATACCTGTGTGGTATACTCTCGTAAAATACCTGGAGTGGTATACTTTCGTAAAATACCTGTGTGGTATACTTTCGTAAAATACCTGTGTGGTATACTCTCGTAAAATACCTGGAGTGGTATACTTTCGTAAAATACCTGTGTGGTATACTTTCGTAAAATACCTGTGTGGTATACTCTCGTAAAATACCTGGAGTGGTATACTTTCGTAAAATACCTGTGTGGTATACTTTCGTAAAATACCTGTGTGGTATACTCTCGTAAAATAGCTGGAGTGGTATACTTTCGTAAAATACCTTGTATGGTATGTTCATGTAAACTACCTCGAGGGGTACTACATATACGGTTTGTATAACTCGTATGAAAGTCCTGGATGTTAATATCTCAAAAATTCATGTTATAATAGATTGAAAAAAAAAATCAGTAATGTGGTATTTACTGTGAACAATAATACATCTATGTTAGTGCCACAATATTGTATGTTGTGTGATACTATAACTTGTTTTGAGTTAATAGGACTGTGTATAACTACAAACAATGATGTGATTTTGGTGTACTGAGAACATGTTTGGGTAATATCGATGTAGTTATACCGTATCCTCTTATAATCACATTTTCAACTTCATAAAGTTTCAGTATAACTGAATATGATTGAATTTATGTGATGAAATGGGTTATATATTTAATGTTCTTGACTGACCTGAGTTTATCTGCTTGTGAGCAGAATAATGGCTCCCAAACGAGGTCGACCGACTAAGAGATCTATCAGGAACATTACTAACCCTGAGCCGAATCAAGTTCCACCAGTAAATACTGAAGAAAATCCAGATCCAAAGGTTAATCTGGAAACAAACACTGCTCCACCAGTGAACCCAGGAGCGAACACTGCTCCACCTGCAGGTGCAAGTGGATCCGAATCAAACGAAGCAATGATAGCGCGAATCGTACGTGAACAGCTATCTGCTTGTGGTGTTTTGATACCACATCAACCTCATATCATTTCAGGTTCTGGTGGGGACCATAATCACACGGAACACAATGCTACTGGTGGTAACGTAGAAACTCATCATACCACTGGCACAACTACAACTATTCCTGATCCACCACGACAGGGATGTACTTACAAGTATTTTGTTTCCTGTAACCCTCCTACTTTCACTGGCAAGGAAGGAGCGGCTGGATTAATAAGGTGGATCAAGGAAATGGAAACGAAACTTAAAATCAGCCAGTGTTTGGAGGAGCATAAGGTGTCTTATGCTGCCTGTTCTTTCAAAGAATCAGCTTTGACCTGGTGGAATACCCAGGCAAAAACGTTGGGCTCAGCTACAGTCGACTCAATGGGCTGGAGTGAATTTAAAAATTTGATTAGATCAGAGTATTGCCCACTCACTGAAATACAAAAGCTCCAGGAGGAATTCTGGAATCACTCGATGATCGGGGCTGATTGCTTGGCGTATACCCATCGTTTCCACGAACTCACTTGTTTACTTCCCGATATGTTTCCTACTGAAGCAGCATTGATCGAGAAGTATATTAAGGGTTTGGTTCCCCAGATTCGGGGAATGGTAACTGCAGCAGAACCTACAACCCTCAAACGTGCAATTCTTTTGACCACAAAGCTTACCGATGAGGCAGTAAGGAGTGGTATGTTGGCAACAAAAACTCCGACGGCCGTGGGCCGTAGTGACGTTGGTACCTCCAGTGGTTCCAAAGGTACTAAACGAAAGTGGTTTGGCAAAGCTAAGGCAAAAGCTCCGGCTGAGATCAACCAGAGCAGGCCAACTGTGAAGAACTATGGTGCTACCAATCCTGAGAGGAAAACTTATACGGGGCAGGCGCCCAAATGTAACAAGTGTCCATATCATCATACAGGACCGTGTCCTGTTTGCGCCAACTGTAATAAGGTTGGACACTATACCAGATACTGTAATTTTCCTCCTCGCCAACCAAATCAAGCACCACAACAAATCACTCAAACGAACCGATCATGTTACAAGTGCGGGAGTCCTGATCACTTGATTAGAAACTGCCCAAACAATAATAACACCAATCCAGGGAATGAAGCTAGAGGTAGAGCTTTCCAGATTGGTGCTACTGAGGCGAGGCATGATGCTAACATTGTTACTGGTACGTTTTTACTCAATAACCTATATGTATCAGTTCTTTTTGATACGGGGGCAGATAAGAGTTTTATCTCTCCTGAATTTGCATCATTACTTTCATTGCCTGCGGTAGAATAAGAAACTCCTTATGTTATTGAACTTGCTAATGACAAGTTAATCAAAACTAACAGTGTCATTCAAGGATGTTCCATGAATCTGAATGATCATCTTTTCGATATTGATTTACTTCCTATTGAGCTTGAGAGTTTTGATGTCGTTGTCGGCATGGATTGGCTTTCTATTAACCAAGCCGAAGTAATATGTCAAACTAAGGTGATCCGTATTCCATTACCTGAGGGTAATACACTGATAGTTCAAGGGGAACGAGCTGGTAGAAAACTGGGTATCATTTCTTGTATGCAAACTCATAAATGCTTACGGAAAGGGTGTTCGGCCTTTCTAGCATATGTGATCAATAACAGTTCTTCACAAAAACGTATCGAAGATATTCCAGTAGTCAAGGATTTTCCTGAAGTCTTTCCTGACGATATATCAGGATTACCCCCAGTGAGGCAAGTTGAATTTCGAATTGATCTGATTCCAGGTGCAGCACCTGTAGCCAAAGCTCCTTATCGTTTAGCACCATCAGAGATGCAAGAGCTTTCAGGTCAACTGCAAGAACTGTTAGACAAGGGTTTTATTAGACCTAGTTTCTCACCCTGGGGAGCACCAGTCCTGTTTGTGAAAAAGAAGGATGGATCATTCAGGATGTGTATTGACTACCGGGAGCTCAATAAATTAACAATCAAAAATCGTTATCCATTACCACGTATAGATGATTTGTTTGATCAACTTCAAGGCGCTACTTACTTTTCAAAAATTGATTTGAGATCCGGATATCATCAGTTACGAGTGTATGAAGATGATGTTCCTAAAACTGCATTCAGAACTCGATATGGGCATTATGAATTTCTAGTGATGCCATTTGGATTAACAAATGCACCTGCAGTTTTCATGGATCTGATGAATCGGGTATGTAGGCCTTACTTGGATAAGTTTGTGATTGTATTTATTGATGACATTCTCATTTACTCTCGAAGCCAACGAGAACATGCCCAACACTTGAAACTGATCTTAGAACTTTTGGCACGCGAAAAATTATATGCCAAGTTCTCCAAGTGTGAGTTCTGGTTACGAGAAGTGCAATTTCTCGGGCATGTAGTGAATCAAAACGGTATTCAGGTAGATCCCAGCAAGATTAAGGCTGTAGAACAATGGGAAACACCGCGAACCCCAACTGAAATACGTCAATTTTTAGGGCTGGCAGGTTATTATCACCGATTCATCAAGAACTTCTCAAAGATAGCCCTGCCACTCACTACATTGACGCAGAAAAATCAACCATTTATATGGGGTTCTCAACAGGAGGAGGCGTTCCAACTGTTGAAACACAAACTCTGCAATGCACCTATCTTGGCATTACCGGAAGGTATCGATAATTTCACAGTATACTGTGATGCTTCTCGCCAAGGTCTGGGGTGTGTTTTAATGCAGAACGATAAAGTGATTGCTTATGCTTCTCGACAGTTGAAAGTACATGAGAAGAACTATACCACTCATGATCTAGAACTTGGTGCAGTGGTGTTTGCACTCAAGATTTGGAGACATTATTTGTATGGAACTAAGTGTACTATATACACTGATCACAAAAGTCTTCAACACATTCTAGATCAGAAGATGCTTAATATGCGACAAAGGCGGTGGGTTGAACTGTTGAACGACTATGACAGTGAAATTCGTTATCATCCGGGTAAAGCGAATGTCGTAGCCGATGCCTTGATTCGCAAAGAAGGAATCAAACCGTTACGTGCGAAAGCACTAGGTATGACTATTCAAACCAGTCTAGTTCCTCAAATTAAAGAAGCTCAGCAACAAGCGTTACAAACACTGAACTATCCTGCTGAGGAATTGAGGGGATTAGACAAGAAACTTGAAGTTAAGACCGATGGAGTGTTATATTTCAAAAGCCGAATATGGGTTCCTCTATTCGGTAACTCAAGAATAATCATCTTGGATGAGGCGCACAAATCCAGGTATTCTATTCATCCAGGCGCTGATAAAATGTATAAAGATCTTAAAGACTTTTATTGGTGGCCTGGAATGAAGAAACATATCGCAGAATACGTGGGTCGATGCTTAACGTGTCTAAAGGTTAAGGCTGAACATCAACGTCCTTCTGGGTTATTACAACAACCGGAGATTCCCATGTGGAAATGGGATCAGATCTCTATGGATTTCATTACTAAATTACCCAGAACATCACGAAATCATGACTCTATATGGGTTATTGTTGATCGCCTTACTAAATCTGCGCATTTCATACCCATTCGAGAAGATTACTCTATGGATCGAATTGCTAAACTCTACATTAACGAGATTGTATCTCGTCATGGAGTACCAATCTCTATCATTTCCGACAGAGATAGTCGATTTACATCACGATTTTGGCAAACTCTTCAGAATGCTCTGGGCACACGAATCAATATGAGCACAGCTTATCATCCGCAAACTGACGGGCAAACCGAACGAACTAATCAAACTCTGGAAGACATGCTGAGAAGCTGTGTAATTGATTTTGGTGGTAGCTGGGATGTTCATCTTCCACTTGTTGAATTTTCATATAACAACAGCTATCATACTAGTATTAAATGCGCTCCATTTGAAGCACTTTATGGACGCAAGTGTAGATCACCTGTCTGTTGGTCAGAGGTAGGTGAAAATCGAATCATAGGCCCGGAACTTATTCAAGAAACAACTGATAAGATCGCACTTATTCAAGAACGAATTAAAGCTGCTCGCGATCGGCAAAAGAGTTATGCTGATAATCGTCGTAGACCTTTGGAATTTCAAATCGGTGATCTAGTAATGTTGAAAGTCTCACCATGGAAAGGCATCTTCAGATTTGGAAAGAGAGCTAAACTTTCACCAAGATTTGTAGGACCATTCAAGATTCTTGAACGAATCGGATCAGTGGCCTATAGACTGGAATTACCTCCTGAACTCGGTAACGTTCATGATGTTTTCCATGTATCAAATCTGAAGAAGTGTCTAGCTCATGAAACATTAATCGTACCTCTGAAAGAGATTCAAATTGATGAGAAACTTCAGTTCAGGGAAGAACCAGTTGAAGTAATGGATCGAGAAGTGAAGGTACTTAAACGTAGTCGCATACCTATTGTCAAAATTCGGTGGAATTCACAGCGTGGACCCGAATTTACGTGGGAACGTGAAGATCAGATGAAACAGAAATACCCACACCTATTCTCATGATCAATTGTTATTAAGCAAGTCTTCCCTAAATTTCGGGACGAAATTTCTTTAACAGGAGGAGACTGTGATAATCGCGTACGAAGAATTACGTCAGCAACAAATTGAGCATATTTGATCGTGTTTAAAATCTGCGTTGAATTGGTCGCCGAAATTAATATGGGATGATAGTATGCGAAAAATGATGAACGTGGGCGAAAACGGTGCGCGAAACGGAGTTACGGATTGTCCGGAATCGCGAAACGAAGTTGTCGTCGAAAAACGGGCAAAATTACCCTGGGACGGTACGCCCCAGGTCAAGTGATTAACCTAGGCGATGCGCGCGGGTGTCGAAAGCTTCTGGAAGGCCGGGAAGGGTCGCGCGGTACGCCTGGCGTGGCTGCGAGGATCCAGGCGATGCGCCTGGGGTCGATTTGATCGGCAACTTGCATAAAAATCAAGATTTTCATCCTCATCCACATTTCTACCTTCCTCTCGACGTTATCAGTTCTCACACACAAAAATCTTCATCCAAATCATCAAAAACTCATATTTGAAGGCCTCTCGACGTTTAGATCACATCCAGAAGCGTTAAAACAAGTGCTGATCATCTTTTTATCCGTTGGAATCCGTCAGAATAGGTAATGGTTCATTTTAAACCTTCTGGTTTGATTTTTATTGATTAAATTGTGAGTTTGAACGTAATGATATAGTTAGGGTTGTTGATTATTGCCTAGATGATGGCTAGGATTGATTTTGAATGACAAACTCGAACTGTTAACGGGTAAATCCTTGTTTTGAGCCGTTGTAATGCCCGGTTTGCATGGAATCATAACAATGGTTATAATGGTTTAAACCATTTGATTATGACAATGTAGATGATTAGTTTGATTAATCTTTGACATGCAACGTGAAAGCCATGTGTTGCAAACTAGTCACAATCATTAACATACTCATTGGAACGATTATCTGACGTTTCTGATAACAGTCAGATCAGTATGTTAAACATGGTTATTAAACCTATTCTAATACTACATTGTGATATTCCATGATACTTGGGAAATCAATAACAAGGATTAATCATTCCTAAGCCATTAAACTGTCTAGAGACTATCTTAGCAATTATAAACAACAACATTAACTATTTGATTAATCTGAGATCATACTGATTAATCAAGGGTGTCATCAACCTAGTATTGGGAATCTGAATCAGTATAGGTTCCTACATTATCATACATTGTATGATATTACATTAAAATATGTAATTAAATACTAAACATCGGGTTGATGACTGTTAAGGCAATGTCTTGGACATTGGACGTTCAAAACGATTTAATCAGCAAGTTAAAACATAAATAACATATCAAACATAAACTAATGCAGAATTTCACTATTAGCACCAGTTGCGAGTGTTCCTACTACTTTGAGATATCAAGTGAGTTTCGTACAACCCCTTTTCTTTTTAATGTTTTATAAACATCGGGGTAACTCTGTAAACTGTTTTCTGAACATATGATATGTATCACTGATATCTGTGTGATTTCATGTGACTTTTTGTGTGATTTCATGGGATTTTGCCGTTAGTAACAACTATCACAGTATCAAAAGTCCTCATTCGTGAACTGTATCTAGTGAACCCATGTGCGGCCGAACAGGAACCATTGATAGTACTATTGGCTGACAACCCATTTGCTGGGAGGATTGCATCTCCCCTGGTGTGAATGTTTGGTGCCTGTTTCCATTACAACTTCTTAATTTTAGTGATAGACATTAAGATAATGAGGCATTAAGATATTTACCGACGGGTAGTATCTTCGTGAATGAACAACTGTCCGAAAGGAACTAGATACGGGTCCCATGGTTATCATGAACTTAAACGTTGGGAACATACTTATCATATCATATTGTTCTAACTGAGCTGTCGAACTCACCAGCTTTGTGCTGACGTTTCAAACTTAACATTTTTGCAGGTCAACGGTGACAACACGGTGAGGATGCACGTCACACTTATGTAATTAAGGAATTTAGATTGTGTAATAAACTAAGTTGTTATAATACTGTGATGACGAAACCTTTGTATAATATTTATTTTAAGTGAATCTGTGTGCTGTGATATCGGTTCAAGTAAGTCACACCACATCTCGGAGACATCACCACTATGCTTCCGCAACCAATAGAATGAGACTCGTGATATCATCTCAGGTGACGAGAGGTGGGGGTGTGACAAATCTGGCACCGACTAAGAATGTAAATAAAACACCATATGAGATATGGTTTGGCACTAAACCCAATTTATCTTACCTTAGGGTATGGGGATGCGATGCATACGTCACTAGGGATTCTGATGACAAGCTTGATCCTCGAGGCGAAAAGGTTGTTTTCGTCGTATACCATAACAGAAGCGAATATTATTTCTACCAACATGATGCAAATTTCATTTCCATCAAAAGGAAGGGCCACTTTCTCGAAAAGAATTTCTAGATTGAGGAACTGGAAGCAATATTGTGGATCTTGAAGAAATTCGAGAACCGCAAACGACCGCTGACGAAGTCGGAATGTCTGATCAACAAGAAGTTGTTGCTAATGAATCAGACTTAAACTTAAGCATTCGTAGAAGTAGCAGGACTCGCAATGCTCCTGATAGATACCTTTGGCATCTTGATGGTTCTGAAGTCCTGTTAGTAGCTGAGCCTGATGACGAACCTACTAACTAGAAATCTGCTATATCAAATCCAGAATCTGCGAAATGGCTCGATGCCATGAATTCCGAGATGCAATCCATGCGTGACAATCAAGTCTGGGACTTGGTTGAGCTACCCCCCAGTTCACGGGCAGTAGGGAGCAAATGGATATTCAAGAGAAAAACCGACATGCATGGAAATGTTCTTACCTACAAAGCACGGCTGGTTGCAAAGGGTTTCACTCAAACTCAAGGTGTTGACTATGGCGAAACTTTTTCATCTGTGGCTATGATCAAATCAATCAGGATATTACTTTCCATAGCTGCATATTATGACTATGAGATCTGGCAAATGGATGTTAAGCCGCTTTTCTTAATAGACATCTCTCTGAAGATGTCTATATGGTTCAACATGAAGGTTTTGTTGATCCAAAATATCCTAGTAAGGTATGCAAATTAAATAAGTCCATTTATGGGCTTAAGCGGGCATCTCTCTGCTGGAATCTTCGTTTTGATCAAAAGATCAAAGAGTTTGGTTTCATCAAAAACGAAGATGAACCTTGTGTTTACAGAAAGGCTAGTGGGAGGACCATATCATTCCTCATCTTGTATGTGGATGATATACTAATCATTGGAAACAACATCCCTATGCTTAGCGAAGTTAAACACTGGTTGGGAACTTGTTTTGCAATGAAAGATCTTGGAGAAGCAGCTTATATTCTTGGAATACAAATCCACAGAGATAGATCTAAGTGGCTTTTAGGGATGAGTCAAAGTGCATACATAGACAAAATGATGACACGCTTCAACATGGAGAACTCCAAGAAAGGGACTATTCCCATGACTAAAGGAACCGTGTTGAACAAATCTCAATCTCCTTCGACTGACATTGAAATTAGGCGAATGCAAGCAATTCCATATGCCTCAGTGATTGGTTCTATCATGTATGCTATGTTATGCACTAGACCTGACGTCTCGTATGCTTTGTGCATGACCAGTTGTTGGACTAAAAGAACCAATGAGCCTGATCAGAAAAATCTCTAAGTCTCACAACACTTACAACAACTGAAGAAGAACACAACGACTGACATTCAATTTGCAGAAGCTACAAGATCTGAAGTTATATACAACAGCTGAAGTGAAAGTCTTCAGATGTTATGGTGTTTAGTTTAGTCTTCAGTAGTTTTCTTTCAGTACTTGTAAAAAGTCTGATGAGTATTTTACTCATCAGATGTTGTAGTCTTGTTTCAGTAATTTTAGTCTTCAGTAGTTGTAAGAGAATGTCTTCAGATGTTGTAGACATTCTCAGTAGTTTAGTTAAATCAGTAGTTGTCTTTTGTCTGTTAGGTGTCAACATCATGTGACATCATCAGACGTCACTGTTTCTATATAAGGGCAGTTGACACATTGTAATTTTCAACGAAGTTAGTGCGATTGAATGAATTATTCCTTTTGCAGAAATTCTCTTTCTATAACAATCTTGTGCTTTACTGTTTGATTGAATTAACTTTGTTCTTGCTAATATTGAGCTAATTCATCTTTGAATTCCGCTGCTATAAACTAATATTGATCAAATAAGAACATCTGATCCTACAATTGGTATCAGAGCTGGTTAATCATTGATCGATTATACAATTGATCTCTGAAACTGCTCAAATTTTGTTCTCTAGTTGATCGAATTAGCCGATTAGTAAGAATTTGTTATAGATTGAAGTTTTCTGTTAACTTCTGTTGATTTGTCTTTCAATATCAATCTGTTTTGAATCAATTGATTGAAATTTGCATTAATTCGTGTGAAATTGTTTGAATCTGTGATCATGACAACTCCAAACAATGATCCGCACAATACAGGCTCCGCAACCAAGCCTCCAATGCTGGTTCGGAGTGAGTACAACATTTGGCAACGTCGAATGCTACATCACCTGTCAATTAATAGTGCAGGATGTTGGAAATCTGTAGTGCATGGTCCTTATAAACCCATGATCACTGATCCTGAAACTAAACTAATGATTCCGAAACCTTCGGATATGTATTCGGATGAGGATATTAGATTGTTTGAAATTGATGCGAAAGCTCATGGTATTCTGGCCATGGCTTTACCGAATGAGATTTATTCTGGCTTGATGCATCATGATACTGCTCATGATCTCTGGGTTGCACTGAAAGAACAATTCGGTGGAACCGATGAGGTTTTAGCAAACACAAGAGAAATCCTCGCCCAACAGTATGAGACATTCTCTCATAGGAAGGGTGAGTCATTGACTCAACAGTTTGAGCGGTTCTCCTGTCTGATTTCTGAGTTGAAAATGGTTAAACAGGAATATACCAATAGTCAGATGAACAACAGGTTTCTTAGATCATTGCCTGAGAGATGGGATACTTATACTATTGTCCTACGCTCCAGTGCAAATCTAGAACATTTATCCCTCACCCAACTCCATGGGAAACTCTTAACATTTGAGAGAGAGGTAGAACAGAAAAGAAAGCTGTCCTCATCTGGCAAGCTCACTAATGACTTTATTCCCGGCAATACTGCTTTGATTGGTCAAGAGTCCGAGTTTAATGGGTCTGAATGTTCTTATGATGAACATATTGATTTTTCTACTAACAATGCTGAACATGCTTTTGTGGGAGTTGATGGTAATGCAGGAAATTATGGTGATACTCTGTGTTTTGTGATGGATGACTTGAAAGGAATCCCAGATGATGATCTGGAGGAAATGGATATTTTAAGTCAGATGGCATTAATCAACATCAGATCTCAAAAGTTCTACAAAAGAACTGAAAGAAAATTTCCCAGATTATCTGGCAAAACCAAGGTTGGTTTTGACAAAGGGAAGTTGAGGTGCCACAAGTGTCACAGGCTTGGTCATTTTGCTAGAGAGTGCAAATCTACTGGACCTAGTTCTTCTGCACTCTTTGTGACCTTTCCTAGCAATAACCCACAAAACAAAGGACAACAATCCTCTGGGTCTGGTCAACAACAATTTTATCCAGCTCATTTTGTTCCACAAAGTCCTATGCCGTATCCATATCCCTGCTTTTACATGCCTCAACCTAATCACACTCCAGCATTAATTCCTTCACAATCACCTGCTCTTCCTGATCCCAGCAAATCTCAAACAAATCAACAGCCTCAACAACAACAACATCAGAGCTTCTTCACCCCTGGAGTAGCTGATTGGAGTAGTTTACCTGATGACTTATCTGATTTCAATATGCAGCTGTACTCTGAAGCTGGTCCACATGGTGGAGACAATCCATTTGGGAATCTTGCTTTGATGGCTATTGATTCAACTGACACCTCAAGTTCAACTTCTTCAACATCCCAGGTATCATCTGAATCCAAAGCTAAGTTGTGTTCAGAGTCATGTGTTTCAGCATTTGCTTCCATTAGAGAAATCAATGTTGAATTAATCAATGAGAAGTTAGATTTAGAAAAGGTTGTGACTAAGAATAAAACTGAATTTGAGAAAGTTTTGAATGAAAAAGAGTCTGAAATTTATAAACTCAAGTGTCAATTGTCTGATGAAAAGGCTAGGGTGGAAGTCATGCTTGTAAAACACAATGATCTGAAACAAACACTTGCAGCAACCCAAGTTAAAAGTGCAAAATGGGTTGAATCTTGCAAGGGGTTTGAGTTGCTGTTAAACAAGCAAACAGCATCAAATGTGAAGTTTGGTATTGGATACAATCACACTGCTCCTCCAACTGATTATACACCAAAAAATCTTAACTGTGAGTCTGAAGGGGACAGTGTATACCAATCCACCAAATCTTCAGAAAAGTCTGATGCTGAAGAATCATTTGAAAGTGATTCAAGTGCATGCAAATCTGAGTCTGAAACTATGGATATTGAAACTTATTCATATTCTCTTGGATGTACAAATGTTATTCAGGATGAAACATGTCAGGATAATGTTTTAATTGAGATTGATCCTGATGAAAATGTTTCAAATGAATTAAATTTAAAACTGGTTAAGTCAGATGGGCATGGCACTGGAGAGAAAGATGCACGGCTTCTGATAAGTCAGAGTCACTCATCAGTAGTTGTAGAAAAAGCTGATAGTGCAACAACTGATAAGTGGAAAAGTGTTGATAGACAAGTACTGAAGAATAACTCTTCAGAGGTTGTCAACACATCAGCTGTTGTTAACTTGTCTACAAATACTGATGTTCCAAATGTCCTGAAGAACAAAAATTCAGTATCTAAGTCATCAGTACTTGTAGATACTCACAAGGGAAAGCAAAAGAGGGTGCCTTGTGAGATTTGTAGGCTGTTTAATCATTCCTCTGATGAATGCTGGTACAGAAAAGGTTCTAAATTCAACAAAATAAAGCAGAAAAACAAAAACATACTCAAAATGAAAACTGAATTTCATGCCAAGTTTGTACCAGAATCATCAGTAGTTTCAAAATCTGGAAAAACCTCACAAGGAAATACATCCAGTAACTCCAAGAAAGGTAAAGGAGTTGTTCCAGATTCAAAGAAACAACACTTGAAAGATTCTTCATCCATTAAAGAAACTAAGGTGATAAAACCCACAAATCAAAAGTCAGGTCATAATGTGTCTAATGAAATCAAAATTTTGACACAAAACCATAATCAACTGATGTTAATGATGCAACAACTGCTAGGAAGAGTTAATCTAGCAGAGGCATCTGTTGTCTCATTTCAGAAGAAGAAACCAAAATCCAAAATCAAGGATAAATCTTCTGATAAGAATGATTCAAGTGTTGCTTCAACTGAAACTGCTAATTTTGTTTCTTCATGTGTTGACAGACCCAAAACCAAAATGGTTTGGGTCCCAAAGTCTAACTGAGTGTGTTGGTGTATGCAGGGTCCTTCAGCATGCCAAAATAGCATCTGGTATGTTGACAGTGGAGGATCCATGCATATGACTGGGAGCAGATCTCTTCTTAATGACTATTTTACAGAAAGGAAGGGATTTGTATCCTTTGGAAATGATGCTAAGGGTTACATTATAGGAAAAGGTTTTGTGACAAATGGTGAGATAAGGTTTGATGATGTAAATCATGTTGAGAATCTTAAGTATAATCTTCTGAGTGTTAGTCAAATGTGTGATAAGGGTCATATTTCTCTTTTCACCAAGCAAGATTGTAGGATTTTATCTTCTGATGTGTTGCCTCTGATTGGCAAAGTTTTAGATGAGTATACACTCCTTAAGGCTAACAGAGTAGGAAGGGTATATGCCTTTGATTTATCAAAGAAAATCTCTGTTAAAGGTCATCCTTGTTTATTCTCTAAGGCTTCTTTCAAGGAATCCAATCTCTGGCATAGAAGATTAGGTCATGTGAATATCAAAAACATGAATCAACTGGTGAAACATGGATTGGTTCGAGGTCTTCCCTTAAAGGATTTTAGTTGTGATGAGAATTGCACTGCCTGCTTGAAAGGAAAGCAACACAAAGTCTCTTTTCCTCCAATTGGAGATTCAAAATCCACTGGTTGCTTGCACATGTTGCACATGGATTTGTTTGGGCCAATGCAGATAATGTCTATGGCAAAGAAGAAGTACTGTCTAGTTATTGTTGATGACTATTCAAGGTTTGTCTGGACTTTCTTCTTACACTCAAAAGGTGAGGTTGCCAAGGCTATTATGAATTTTGTGTTGTATGTTGAAAAGCAATATTCTATTCCTGTCAAGTGTGTAAGGAGTGATAATGGCACAGAATTTAGAAATCACATTTTGGATGAATTTTATCTGTCAAAGGGAATTCAGAGGCAGTACAGTATTCCCAGAACTCCTGAACAAAATGGAGTTGTAGAAAGGAAAAATAGGACTTTGATTGAAGCTGCCAGAACAATGCTTGCTGATTCTGGTTTACCACTGACCTTCTGGGCAGAAGCTGTTAACACCGCTTGCTATGTGCAAAACCGGGTTCTAGTAAATCAAAGATGGTTGAAAACTCCATATGAAATACTTCACTCTCTAACCCCTTTGATTTCCTTCTTCAGAGCTTTTGGGTGTCCATGTTATATCCTTAACACCAAAGATCAACTCACAAAGTTTGATTCCAAAGTTGATGCAGGATATTTTGTTGGCTACTCTTCAACTTGCAAGGCTTATAGAGTGTTCAATTGTAGAACAAAGATTGTTGAAGAAACTCTTCATGTTAAATTCAATGAATGTCCCAAAGATTCCATTCCTCAAAATCCTGCTGAGATGTTTGATCTTAACATCTTGCAACATGAATTTCCAGTTGAGCCTATTGGTGAAGCAAATGAGGTACTTACAGCAGCTCCACCAAAAGCTTCTACAGCAACCACACAAGGAAGTCAAGATGTTGAAGATGAAAGTACTCATCTGTTCAGATTTAGTGATAATCTGCCATTGTCTGCTAAATCTGATGCTCCTCCTGTTCCAGTTGCTCCTCCAAATACAAATGCTGATGAAATTCTGGATTCTTCTACATCATTTGAAATTCCTGCTGAACTGTTCCCTGGTTCTTCATCAACATCTGCAGTAGCTGAACCCCCAGCAAACACTTGCACTGATCTTATTCCATATCAAGAACTGAAGGATCATCCATTATCTCAAATTCTGGGTGACATTTCTGCTGGGGTTTCCACAAGAAGTCAATTGTCAAATTTCTGTCTTCATGCTTTATTTGTGAGTCAGCAAGAGCCCAAGAACTATCACACAGCACTCAAAGACAATGGCTGGGTGGAGGCAATGCAGTTGGAGTTGTTGCAGTTTCAGAAACAACAAGTCTGGGAGCTGGTTCCTTTACCCCAAGGTAAGTGTGCAATAGGCACTAAATGGGTGTTTAGGAATAAAACTGATGAAAATGGTCAAATAGTTAAGAACAAGGCCAGACTAGTTGTACAGGGGTTCTCTCAGGAAGAAGGTATTGATTATGATGAGACTTTTGCCCCTGTAGCTAGAATGGAAGCAATTAGATTGTTTTTAGCATATGCTGCCTTACACAAACTAAAAGTTTTTCAAATGGATGTCAAAAGTGCTTTCTTATATGGTAAAATAAAAGAGGAAGTGTATGTGTGTCAACCACCAGGGTTTGAGGACAATAAACATCCTGATTGGGTGTACAAGCTTGATAAAGCTCTTTATGGGCTGAAACAAGCACCTAGAGCCTGGTATGACACTCTATCCACTTTTCTTCTTAAAAATAATTTCACTAGAGGCTCCATTGATAAAACTTTGTTCATACAGAAAGTAGGACAGCATAAGCTTCTTGTTCAAATTTATGTTGATGACATCATTTTTGCTTCATCTGATCCAAAGTTGTGTGCTGAGTTTACTGAGTTAATGACCAAACATTTTGAAATGAGTGCCATGGGGAATTACAGTTTTTCTTGGGTCTTCAAATCAAACAAAGTACTGATGGCATTTTTATTCATCAAGCCAAATACACAAAAGATTTGTTAAAGAAATTTGATTTGCAAAACTGTAAACCATGTTCTAACCCCATGAGCAGCACCACACAACTTGATGCAGATTTGAAAGGTAAATCAGTTGATGAAACTCTTTATAGATGTATGATTGGGTCCTTGATGTATCTCACAGCATCTAGGCCAGACATTATGTTTGCTACATGTGTTTGTGCTAGATTTCAGGCTGCACCTAAAGAATCTCATTTGATTGCTGTTAAAAGAATTTTCAGATACTTGCAGGGTACTCAATCTCTGGGAATTTGGTACTCCACTGGGCATTCCTGCAAGCTGGTTGCTTTCTCTGATAGTGACTATGCAGGATGCAAACTTACCAGAAAATCAACCTCTGGTGGTTGTCAGTTTCTGGGAAACTGTCTGGTTTCTTGGCAAAGTAAGAAACAAACATCTGTGGCCACTTCAACAGCTGAAGCCGAGTACATTGCTGCTGCAAGTTGTACTTCACAAATTCTCTGGCTTCAGACTCAACTCTTGGATTATGGCATCAAAGAGTCTAAGACACCATTATTAATGGATAGTGCCTCAGCTCTTTGTATTGTCAAGAATCCAGTTCAGCACTCTAGGACCAAACATATTGAGATCAGACATCATTTTATAAGAGATTGTTTTGAAAAGGGTCTGATTGATCCAAAGTTTGTTCCTAGTGCTGATGAGCTTGCAGACATTTTTACTAAGCCTTTAGACACCTCCACTTTTCAAAACTTAGTTCTAAGGCTTGGTATGCTGCAACTTGAATAGATTGGTTTTTCCACAAATAAACTTTCAATTTTCAAAAATCCAAAATTATTTTTTAACAATGAAATTTTCTTTATTACCTTGAAATTTTTGATATTTTCAGTAAATACTGCTATATATCAGAAGTACTGATTCAAGGAAAGATATGACCTTTACCAATACTCTAAGTTACAAGTACTGATTAGTGTTGGTTCACTAAGTACTGAAGGTCACATATTTCTTACAAAGTCTGATGAACAACAACTGTTCACAAGTTCTGATGAACAAATTGTTCACAAGTTCTGATGAACATTTTTTTTACAAAGTCTGATGAGCAACTGCTGAAAACAACTGATGAACAAAATCTGTCGACAACATCTGATGAGTAACTTTACTCTTCAGATGTTTCAACCTCTGTTGTTTTCTCTATTTAACTCAAATCTTCTTCAGTTGTTTCATTAACTCTTCATCAGAATTTTCTATCTTTTTCAAAAACCTATCTTCCCTCTCAAGTCTTTGCATCCATGGCGACCATGAACCTGAAACCTCGTCATAACTCCGTTGCTTATCTTACAAAATCCTCTTTCTGGTCCAAGTTTGATGAAGCAGTTGACTTAATGAATGCATCACAATTCCAAACCGCCTTTCTCATAAATCCCACACTTCATCTCGAATCCATTCATCAATTCTGGATGAATGTAGAACTCATAAATATCGGCACTGGTGTGATCTCTCTTCGCTCAACCGTAAATGGTCATAATGTGCACATCAGTCCAGCTGAACTAAGGGAGGTTCTTCAACTTGATGATGCGAACTTGGTCACGCAATTCCCAAAGAACTTAACTGACCTCTGTTTCACAAGTCATGAATATCAAGGTGATTTAAGCGATTCAACACTATACAAGAAGCACTTCAATGATCCGGAGCGCCTGATATTTCACATGATCAACATTTGCTTAGCTCCGAAATCTTCTTCATGGGACCAGATGTCCTCCAGATGGCAACAGGTATTGTATTCAATTCTGGAATCTCAAAAATTAAATTTTTCACAAATCTTGTTTTCAGAATTAACTGAACATGGTGCTAAGCCTGTTTCTTCTAGATGGCTACTTTATCCACGATTTATCATGGCCATCATCGAAAAACAGTTACAGCACAATGGCCTTGTTGGTCAGGGGATCTCTGCTCCAGCAGTTCTGTTGGAAGTATATTCCCGACACAACTCAAACCTCACTCTCAAAGAGGCTGCCCGAAAGCTAAAACCCAAGCAGAGGGAACCCACAGTCTCCACTTCAAAATCCAAATCCAAAGTCCCCACCAAACCCAAATCCCAAAAGCCCAAAAAGGCTGCTCAGGGAAATGAGTCCCCTGAGTCTGCCCATGCCTCACCAAGGCATGATATGGCCACTGGAAGTAGTCAGCCAGTGGTCCATCAGACTCCACCAGCTCAAACCGCCCAGGATTTCTCTCAACAGGAACCTGGTGCAACCATTGAAGGGGCAGACACATTTCTAGAACCTCTTTCATTTGAAAAGGTTTCTATTGAACAGCACCAATCTCCCCGGGTGCACTCTGTTTCACAGCCAAATCCTATGGAAACCACCCAACAAAGCCCAACTTTTGTCATTGAACAAATCCTGGATCAGTTGAACACTCCTATCCCCACCCAGACACCTATCACTACTGGGATTAGCTCCCACATTGAGGGGGAGGATCAAAGTGTCTCTGATAACCCACAGGACTTTGACTACCAAATCAGATCTCCTAGTGTGGAAAGAGAGATTCTGATATCTGACAGGGCTGCTACTTCTTCACCTCCATCATTTGGAGTGATTGATAGTAGTAACATAGCTAAGACCCTGTCAGAGGCAACAACTGATGAAGGGATTACCCCTGAGGTTGGAAGTCCCCAGTTCCAAGAAAAAAGGGCACCTTAGCATGTTGAGCCACACTCAACTCAGGTAGATCCTGATACTATCAGGAGGTCAGATGATTTAGCCAAGGCTAATGATGACCAAAGGACCCTTGCTGATGTTCTGCAACAGAACAAACTCCTTGAGGCTGAGGTCTGTAGGCTCAATGAGCTACTCACCAAGATGTCCAAGGACAAAAGTCCATCTTCCCCTATTACCCCACAGATGGCACCTTCTAATCTTGAAGGTCACACAAACACTTCCACCTCTACTCCACAATTTAACAAGCCACCAGCCTCTGCTTCAGGCACTAATCCTTTGGGTTCCAGCCCCCCAGAGGCATTAGCTGCTGTCCTTCTCACAGTTATCCCTCTCATCACTCCCTTACTAAAGAACATCATAACCCAAGCCCTTGATGAGAGGCTACCCTCACAATCTCAAATACAGCAAATGGTAGATGATGCTGTGACTGCCAAACTTACTTCTCTTCACACTCCTTCTTCCCCTGCAGCCAAAAAGGGGGAGTTAGGAACAGACTCAGTCACAGTTTCAACTTCCAAAAGGCAAAGAAATGAAGATGAAGATATTGCTTCTGAAAGGTCTCCAGCTATTCAAGTTACATACAAGAGACAAAAGAAGAATAAACCTGCTAAGGTTGCTAATGTTGATAAGGAGGAGGTTGAGCAAGTGAATGTAGCTGAGGTTGCTACTGTTGCTGAGGAGGAGGTTGAGCAAGTTAATGTAGAGGATGTGGAAAAGGAGATTGAAGTAAGTGCTGATAAAGAAGTTGAGGAAAGTGCTGAGGAAGTTGTTGATGTTGGTGCTCCTCCCAAGAAAAGGAGATTCTTAAGGATTCAAGAAGAGGAGGAATCTGATGAGGAAGACAGGCTTCCTATCTCCACTGTGATTAAAGCAAAAGTTCAAAAGTCTGAATCATCAAAAACTGGTTCAGAACTGGTTGTTCAAAAGAAGAAAGGAAACTTACCTGCCAAATATGTGCCTGAAAAGCCTTTGTTGTTTGGACAACATTCAAAGATTACACCAGAATCTCAAAGGCTGGCAGTGAAAGTTAAGCTTGAAGAAGAAGAGAGCCAGAAGAAGCATGATGAGCACATCTTAAGAATGGTTGACAAGGAATACCCTCAGACATCAACCATTATTGCAATGAAGAAAGAAGCTCAAAGGTTGTATGCTCTGAGGTTCACATATCAGTATAGGAAGGAATAGATTAGGATGTGGCCTGATCCAAGAATCATTAACAGGATTCACAAAAGAGAGGCTCCAGCTGCTTATGCCAGAAGGATCAAGAAGGTAATAAGTGCTGATATTATGTTAGGGTCTGTACTTGATCCTTGGGAGATAATTGGTGATTTTAAGAGTGTGTACAACTCTGGTTTGAAAGCTCCAAATTTCATAGAAAACAAGATGGTCAAGAAAGGATTGGTGTACAGAAAGCTAGAAGGAGTTCAACAAAATGAGCTTCCCTTAATTCTGGAAGGGAAGCATCCAGATGAATTTGTTCACAGAGAGATAACCAGAGTAGAGCTACATGATGGGACAACGGCCAGGTACTTATCTGAGTATTATGGACCTGAGTCATTCTTTGAAGGTGAACCTGAAAGGCTGACTCCAGAAGAGAAAGTAATTTTGCTTGAAGCCTATGTCAGGGAGTCATTCAGGTTAGTATATGATCAATAGCTTCAATGAGAGGGGTTAATGCTCATAGTCCACTTCCCCAATGGAGTTCCCTCTCATATTTTGTCTGTTAGATTTTTAGAAGCTGTTGATTATCAGGCATACACTTAAACTGGTCATTTTGATACTGATCTCAAAGAAAAAGAAAAAGAAAAATCTTTCAGCCTGGGATAAAAATAAGTGAGACAATCAATAAATTAGAGGTTTTTGGCTGCATTGGTTCAGGGGGAGTTTGTTGGACTAAAAGAACCAATGAGCCTGATCAGAAAAATCTCTAAGTCTCACAACACTTACAACAACTGAAGAAGAACACAACGACTGACATTCAATTTGCAGAAGCTACAAGATCTGAAGTTATATACAACAGCTGAAGTGAAAGTCTTCAGATGTTGTGGTGTTTAGTTTAGTCTTCAGTAGTTTTCTTTCAGTACTTGTAAAAAGTCTGATGAGTATTTTACTCATCAGATGTTGTAGTCTTGTTTCAGTAATTTTAGTCTTCAGTAGTTGTAAGAGAATGTCTTCAGATGTTGTAGACATTCTCAGTAGTTTAGTTAAATCAGTAGTTGTCTTTTGTCTGTTAGGTGTCAACATCATGTGACATCATCAGACGTCACTGTTTCTATATAAGGGCAGTTGACACATTGTAATTTTCAACGAAGTTAGTGCGATTGAATGAATTATTCCTTTTGCAGAAATTCTCTATCTATAACAATCTTGTGCTTTACTGTTTGATTGAATTAACTTTGTTCTTGCTAATATTGAGCTAATTCATCTTTGAATTCCGCTGCTATAAACTAATATTGATCAAATAAGAACATCTGATCCTACACCAGTCGTTTTCAGCAAACTCCTGGCATTGCCCATTGGACCGCAGTCAAGAACATTCTGAAGTACTTGAGAAGAACTAAAGAAATGTTTTTAATATTTGGAGCAGTGGAAGAAGAGCTCACTGTAACGTGTTACACTGATGCTAGCTTCCAGACTGATCGAGATGATTCTCGCTCACAATCAGGTTTCGTATTCATTCTCAATGGAGGAGCTGTCTTCTGGAAAAGTTCCAAACAGAGTGTTGTGGCGCTGTCGCGGATTCAACCACCGAATCTGAATATATTGCTGCATCGGATGTTGCAAAGGAAGCTGCTTGGATAAAGAATTTCATAGCTAACCTCGATGTGGTTCCAAGTATTCAGAAACCTATCAAAATCTTTTGTGATAACACAGGTGCTATTGCTCAAGCCAAAGAGCCAAGGTCTCATCACAAATCCAGACACATTTTAAGGAAATTCTACTACATACGGGAAATAGTGGAACGTGGAGACATCATAATAAGCAAAGTGGACACAGATCAAAACCTAGCAGACCCGTTCACTAAGCCCATGAATCAAGACAAGTATGATCAGCACAGGAGTGCGATCGGGCTTAGATTAGCTAGTGATATGTTTTTATTTAGTATTTGGATGAACGAACAATTAAGCAGTTGTACTTTGAATTCAGAGTTGATTCACTGGTTTAAATGCAAATCTGAATTTTATGACTGTGTTCGATTTTAATACGTTTAATCCATGAATCTTGTATTCTTAATTATCCATAGTCGGTTAGACTCGTGGGAACGACTCTGAGTTAAGACTATTCTGGATTTGGTCTCAAGTAGTAGACTACCAAATTCACAGACATCATTATGAATGATGTTGGATGTAACTCGCTTCAAATCATCTCTGTAACATCAGTGCTGGAACCGTACCGGAACAATGAATTTAGAAACAATTCGGAGAAACAAAACTCAGAAAACATGGTTCATCAGTCAGATAATTATCTGGCATTACAGAACCATCATGTGATTATGTGTTAGGATTTTATTATGTATAAATGTATGCGAGGCTTTACAGAACAAAACAACATGGATGTCGTTACGTGAATGCTGAATCGACGGATTATTCGTAAAGGTGACGATCTGTACGAATGAATCTGAAAGTTTAACGTTCTGAATGATATCTGATAATTAGAAAACAAGATTGAATAGTATAGTTATCGTCGTGTTCGTACGGGTGACGATTCGAACGAATACGCGCGACGACTATACGATTCAATTTTAAACAGTAAATTTAATAGTTTTGAAAAATTAAAGCAAACGAAAGATATTTAGTTAATTTACTGGGAATAACCACTTAAAATAATTTTATAAATCTTACGTTAAAGATTGGGTCACTTTGTTATGAAAACCACGGGAAAACCGACATTTTACGCGAAACCGAACCTACCGGGTATTTTCTAAACCATTAATGAAGCATTTATGTCTACACCCACAACCACCAACCCATTTTCATTCAAGATTTTCGTCATTCCCTCTCTCTAGAAATCCTCTACCTTCTCTCTACAAGAAATCACCCAATTCTCAACCATTTTAAGCATTCTTGGTGTCAAAACGACCATCTCATCACGTAGATCACGGAAGTACAAAGGATTCGAGCTTTCACCCATCAAATTTGAGGTATAGTTATGGTTTTATTTTTGGGTTTTCTTCTAAACATTTCATGTGAATATGGTTACAAGTGTTAAGCTATTTTAGGGTTACTACTTTGATTAATCTAGTTAGTATGAGTGTAAGGGAGTCATGGGGTCGAACAACAGCTAACTGGGATTGAGTTTTGTGAAGAAGAAGATGCAAGATCGTGACACACCAGATCGGCCGAACCTTTTCCCATGTGGCCGAACCTTCTGCAACCTGGAAGGAGGGGACCAAACCTAGGGTTTTCTCCATAGCCGAACCCTTGGCCACGAACCCTTGATCAACGAACCCCTCTGCCCTATGGCCGAACCCTTGATGGCCGAACCTAAGGGCTGCAAACCTTAGGACCTCACGAACCTAGTTGAGGCAAACCTTGGGTTGTAGACAAACCGTACCTTGGCCAAACCTCATAGCTCCACGAACCGATGTAGGGATGAACCTGAATTTCTTTCTGATTTGGCCGAACCTCTCAAGGCAACCGAACCCAGGTTCACCAAACCCTCAGTAGCCGAACCTTGGATCCTTTAGACGTTGAATAGCAGCGAACCTAGACTTGATAACAAGAGATGGCCGAACCTTTGGGAGATGTAACTGGGCAGCGAACCTTGAAACCTTTTTGATCTAAGCGAACCAACAACTCTCATGGCTACCCTCATACCGTCCTTTTTCCTATTTGGCCCAACCACTTTCGATTAACATGAAGTATTCATTCGATTGAATACCCGGGAATGGGACCACGTGATCGCATGCATGGGAGAATAACCGTAGAACTTCCGTTTACTAAGGGACATTCTTTGATCATTGTCAAACGTTGTCGCGTAACTGCCAGTCATAAAGGCTTTGATTGGGAATGAATTAGATCCATGTCTCATTGTTTCAATTGATGTCTTTTACAGAAAGGGTAGATGACTACAATTATCATAAGTCTAGTATCATGCTATAGTAGCATGATAATTTGGTTAATGACTTTAAAGTGTCATACCTTGTTAGGAGCAATCATGTGCAGTTAGAGCACCGCTGACTGTTTACGTTAGCCTTCTATCGAAATCCGTCCAAGTGGGAGATTGTTGGATTTTATGAACGGATCTGATAAGTTAACGTAACTGACCGAGCTGTGACCCGTGAGAGTTACACTGTGGGCAACGAACATTAAATACACTTAATTTGATTAACTGGTAATCACGAGTTTTATAATTTATAATTGTTATAAATTATATAAGTTTAATTATTTATTTATTTAATTAAACTATTATTATTATTATTTATTATTATTATTATTATTATTATTTAAATAATGATAATATGTAATAAAATCATTTAAGAATATTTTCTTGGATTTAGAAAGATTGTATCTTGCATGCCATCATGTTGTCTAGATTTACACTCCAAGTTTAATATTAAGTTTTTTTTCTCACTATTGCCGTAGAAAAACACACACACACATACAAGATTTCAATTTTTTTTCTTTCTTCCGAGTTCTTGAAAGATGGGTTTTTTAAAAGATTGGTGCAAGAAGAAACTAGGAGAAGATTAATCATCTTCATCCTACTTTCATAACACCACTTGCTTCTGTTGTGAACCAGGAACTTGTTCGTGTTTTGTTCTAGCATTCGTTCATTGAACCTCGGTGTCTCAAACGGTTAACTATTAACCAAAAGGGTATAATCATTTCTCATCGGTAGATTAGATTGGTTAAAATTATCTGTGTTTGTATGTTTTGTAACATTGATCCTGATTGGGAATTTTAACAGTGAAAAGTTAGAAACCGTAATTCCGCTGCGTTAATATTAAATATGGATTTAATATATATTAAATGGTCAAACTCGTTTTACCGAAAAGTCAAACCGAATACCACTCTAATTCCCAACAAACCTCAGGTCCAAGAAAATAACTGTGATCCCCAAGATCCTCAATAAAAAATTCATTGTGTAGTTTGATGATAAAGGAACGTAGCTCTTGAGGGTTGCTGCATGTTAAAATTAAGTCATCAAAATTAGAGAAAAGTAAGTATAAATTTGGGAATCTTGTTTGAACACAAACAAGGACATGTCGGCCGACTACAACTGAAGCCATTATTAAGAGAAGACGTACTTAGCCGACTAAACCAATCCCGTGGTTTTTGTTTGAGTCCATAGAGACCTTTTGTTGAGGTGACACAACTTCACCAGGTGACATGGAAATATGTGGAATCGGAAGTGGAGTTGATGTGTGTGGAGCCTCTTTAGATGCAAGAGGCTGGGAAAGTTGCACATGGGCTTCGGTTTCAAGTAGTTGTACTTGGGCATCATGAACATGCGGGGTTGTAGGGGTGGAAGTTGTCGATGGTGGCTTGGTCACATGTGGGAGAATATGGGATCTTCACAAAACTAAAGTGGGTACTGTTGATAGGTGGGGCCGTAGCAGTAAGACAAGCAATTTCATCCAATAATTAGAAACTTGTAACATACCAAAGAGGATGAAGACGTTTGGCTAGTAAAATGGAAAAATATCTCATCAAACTTTGCATGGCGGTAATGTAAATCTGAGAGCTATACGGGTCAACACATTGATAACCATTTATATTATGAAGAATGTCCAATAAAATTACATGGCAGGCTTCTCGGTGCAAGCTTGTGAACCACATAATCCCGTAAATAGAGTAAACCTGCCAGTCAAAGGCTCAAAAATTTCCATTGGTTTGAGCGTGATTGTAGATAAGTTAAAAGGGTGACTTATTTTGTAATAATTTAGTGGGAAAACGATTTATGATGTAGACAACACAACTGAAAGCGTGAACGCAAAACGTTACCAGTAAAAAGCATAGCGATAAAGGATAAGGATCAAATAAAAAGTTAATTTTGTCTAAGAAGGCTAAAAATGATTTTTAAAATCTCTAAAACCGACACAAATGAACTCTGATTGAACTCATTTTGATGACATTGGAACCGTCTAATCGAATCCTAGAATATTTGATTTTTGGTTTTAGCTTTAACAACTAGTTTTAGAGTTTGGATTTTAAGGCATGTTTTTTAATCTTTTAAGTTTTACCTTTAGGTTTAGGGTTTGTTTTTATAATTTTGGTTTTATTATTATGGTTTATTGTTTATGATTTAAGGTCTAGGTTTTAGAAAATTACAGGCCGGTTCCAATGATGTAAAAATGAATTCAATCGGAGTTTGTTTGGGTCGGTTTTCAAGTTTTTAAAAATCTTTCTTAGCCTTCTTAGGCAAAAAAAAAAAGACTTTTTAGGAGAACCTTGCCCTAACGATAAGTATAGGGAAATGAAATTTGCTGAACATCCTATTATCATCAAGAATCTTTTTCACATTGTGGTTTACAAACCCGGTACCATCACTTTGAAAAAACCATTAGTTTTCTAGAAAATTATGTTTGAACAAATCTACCGAATACAATACATATATCCACAAAAATAAAAATTTTATTTTTTGAGGATAAAACCACATAAAAAGTGAAATAAATATAGAATAATAACGATAAGCATGAGCATAATAAACGGGTGAACGCTCCATCAAATCACAATGTATCGAGTAATATATCGGAGGCCCATTTTCATTCCAATCAAAAGGTAACTGGTGTGCCTTAGCCAGTTGACAATGACAACAAAAAATTGGCTTCTTCTATCATAAGTAATCGTTAAATGGCCTAATTTATTTAAAATAAAGATAGTATCAAAGGACACATGTCCTAACCAAGAGTGCCATAATTCATATGAGGCCTTAACATCACATCGTGAGATGGCCATCAAAGCTTTTGGTTTATTTGAAAGAACGTATAATCCCCATTCACATCGTCCCCCAGAATATGCTTCATTGTTCGATCCTGAATATAAAAATAAGGTTTGGAAAACAAAACATCCATAAGCTTGCTGATAGATTGCAGATTATTGGTAATGTTGGGATAGCTTGAACATCCTATAAATGTATATTGTTATTATAAGTAACATATTACCAATATGAGAGATAAGAAATGAGTTACCATTAGCAAAGTTATCTTTTTCCAGAATACGAAACTAGTTATTAGTTTTGGTATCTAATTATGATAATTCATTGATAAAGAATGGTATATATATATATATCAAATACAATCCGATCTGATAGGCTTAAATAAGGAAACAAATAATAATAAGGAAACAAATAATCAATTCCAATACATCTCCTCTAGTTGAAGCATGTAGATTACGAATACCTAACTTGACAAGAAGACGATTCAACGTGAGCTGCAAGAGGTTTGGTGAAAAGGTTTGAGACTTGAGCTTTGGTGTCATTATAAGTGGGCTTGATTTCTCCAAACTCAAAATGTTCTCGTACGAAATGACAAATCCATCTCAACGTGTTTAGTTCATTCATGAAAAACAGGGTTGTTAGTAATTTGTCTAGCAGCCTGATTATCACAGTACAAAATAGTAGGGCCTATAGGTGGTTCACCCAGTTCAGATAATAGCCAACAAACACACAATACTTCACTCACTGCTGTGGCCATTGCATGGTATTCGGCTTCAGTGGAAGATCGTGATACTACAGACTGCTTCTTTAATTTCCAAGATATAGGAGCACCACCAAATGCAAGTAGATATCCAGTACGAGAGTGGCACACCAAGTGCCAAAACTCGATGTGCGCTCGGCACATCACTTTGCAGCCGTTGGAGAGGTACACTCCTCCACAATCCAATCCCACATAGTCGGAAAGAACCAACTCCATGATCTAGCGCGTTTCGCTAGACGCGCTCTCTCAGTCTCTTCCGCATCCACTTGGGATACGATATCCTGAATCCTCTTACGGTCCTCCTCCGTCAACTCGTATTATGCGGGTCGTTTCCCCGGGTTTCTCTCATCGTTGTTGATGTTGGCCATCCTGAAATCTTAAATCAGTAAGTAACAGATAATGATAACATATTATTGTGCAAGTTCTAAGCGTAGTGTCTAATGTTGAGCAATGGCTATAGTCTATGTTCACTGCATGCAAACCTAGTTCTTTATAACCAAGGCTCTGATACCATTATGTCACACCCCTAAATTCCCATTTGTGGAATCAGTCCACATGGGTGTGATGTGGCTAGAATCACAGCTCATGGTCATATAGAATGACTCTATATGCGTTTTCAAAATACATTGTTTGTCATAAATGTTAACAAACTAATTCGCAGCAGAAAATAATAAGCTTAATACATGCAGCAGAAATGTAATTGTTAAACAGCGGATATTAGATTGTCAGACACTACATAGTTTTAATACATAATAGAAATAAGACTGTTTGATCAAATGACATAATATAAATGCATGCGGGTCCCATGCTCATTTCTCTAGGTGCATTCCTTATCCATATGCCATTCAGCTAGTTACCTGAGAATACAAGTTTAAGAAAAAGTGTCAACACAATGGTTGGTGAGTTCACATGTTTTGATATACATAGATAATACGGAAATATGTGTCATACTGTTTATTAAAATGTAAGTCCTGAGCCCTAGGCTCCAAGTGTCAGTGTGTCACACCCCGAGCCGGCGGGCTAGATCGACTTTCCCATCGGGCGGAAGGTTCTCGGGGCGCGATATCGTTTGATAATCAAAATGATCAGATTGTTTGCATAGCACATGATGTATAAATGAGAAATGCTAATCATGACAATGATATAGAATTACAAAGTTAAATTACAATGTTTTGTTCATAATTTAACCAAGTAAATTTTTCAAAAGAATCAATGAGTTTCTATCTTGTAACTGTACAAGATCTACAAAAGATGATTCATTGTTTTGTCATTCAAAAGTATGCTCGACACAAAATGTAGCTAGGTCTCCTAAAAGTCCACTAGCTATGTTCCTGATGTCTGGTGACTAAACCTGTTCGTCACCTGATAAAACATGCATTTAAACAAAGTCAACGCTAGGTTGGTGAGCTCATAAGTTTAGTAATAGAAAACATTGATTTGTTCACATTCACAGTCACAATGTCATACATGATACTTGCTTATGTTTGTTTCATCTGTTCACACAATGGTCTCTCCATAGTTATATTTACAAGTAGTATCTCATCCTATTTGCTATGCTTATATATAGGGCATATGTAGGGGAACAAGCCCCAGCCAACATCCTACCACATACCTAATAGAACTCAACACCACTCGCAATATAACTATAGATACCCATTTTCATCTCACATGTTCATCCCGTTTGATATTCCCCCGTTTGTTTGTGTTCATCACCCAGTGTGTTATATGTAGAATAATATAGTAAGAGGGGTTTAGTTATCAAACCGGAGTATTGATAAACCCTCAACGTGTTAAGAAAAATAGATTAGTTTAATCTTATCCTTGTTATTATTCTCTCGTTTGTGGTGTTAACTGTTAGTCAATACTAATGATAGAAGTGTTAGTTAACCAATAGATATATGTTCTCTGCTTGAGGTGCATAGAGCCTAAAAGGAATCCATTGCAATCCTCACGTAATCAGATTACAATGCATCCGATTTACCCCTACCACTTTGTGTTCCCATAGACTTCAACGAAACTATTACCACTAATGTGACATGAGAGAAAATCAATTCCTTGGTCTACTAGTCAATAGGATCGAAGGATTAATTACAATTATCAATGTGGATTAATATCACCATGTGTCGCTTACCAGACCCTGACTTGCTGTCGCCCTGTCACCGGTCATACGTTACCGGCCAAATGTTCAATACGATCAACATACCAGCCCTACGAGCTGGAGGTTTGTCAAACCTATGGTACCACTATGCTATCGTCGGTTTAGTCGCGTCAAACTAACTGGTCAGCGATTCCTGTGAGGGACTTACAATGTTAAACTTGAATACATGGCACATGATTGTTGTGATATAATACAGACAGTTCAATAGTGATCAATTGTTGTTGTGTTCACCAATGTTGTTTGTTCTCAATGTTTTGTGTTCTCGTTGTTGTTAACAAAGTTATATAAGATATTGTCTTATTATACAATGTTATTTGTTGTGTGAATGATGTTGTTATCATGAAGGTACGTTATCATGATTATCATTCTTGTTGTTCCATATAGTCACCATGTTGCCACTACAGTGTTGTAAGAGCTAGTCTTACTACACTTAGTCGACTCAGGTGGTGGATGATATTTGTTTCGTGTTATCTCATAGTCTTCACTGAGTTGTAACCATAGTGTTATAGCCTATTACACTTAGCTAACTCCAGTGGTGAATGATATTATGAAGATATATTATCTTCATATCATTCTTGTTTGTTGTTGCTATTGTCATCATGTTCAACTGTGATAATCTCATTGTTTGTTCATGTAAGAATAATTAAGTGTTATAAGATAGAATCTTACAACTACATTATTCTATTGTGTTGATGATTCATGAAGCTACATTATCATGTTTCATCCTAGCTATCTCATTCATGTTATGATCATACAAGTATGCATACAATGATAAGCGATAATAAGTCAAGCAATATTATCTAAATCATAGTATAATTGATATGTTGTACTAAAACTTTTAAATAAATAAAAGATTTAGCATGTTTCTCAGCCCCGAGAGTAAAATCAGTTAAGATTAGAAAAGGGGCGTATGAACTCACCTTGTAGTTGTTGTGGTTGACTTAGTTCTAGCAGGAACTGCACACGCTCTTTGTTGTAGTTGTTGTAGTTTTCACGATTCTGTATTGATTTCATGTTGTTTGTAACTTATGAGTATACGTTATAGATGTTTGTGTGTGTGTATGTGTTAACACTAAAGTTGGCTAACACTCGTAAGTCTCGGTCATCATTCGGCCTTTGTGCACTTGTTATGAATTATACTAGCACTTCATCAACTTAGGTTGAGTCTAGTATACAGATTTAGTTGTGGTTAAATACTTGATTTGCATTACTCTTGCTTGCCTTAACCTCATTCTTGACAATTCAAAATATTTCAAGATATGATAGTTAATTATATTGTTAGAAACTTTGCACACCAACTCAAGTTATAAATATAACTTAGTTTCATAGTTTAAATCTTTACATGTTGTCTTTGTAAAACATAGTGTTTTAGATTTTGTGAAGTTCCTTAAACCCAATATTCACCACCTTTGTAATAATATATGATCATTATCCAATCCCCATGCATGATTCTTAATGTGGATTTCAAGTTTGTGTTTACAATGTTAATGATGTGGGCCGAACCAAGCCATGGGTTGAATGAATGGGCCGGACAAGGTATCATGGGCCGAACCAGCCTCTTGGGCCAAGACAACCACATGGGCTGAATAAACAGGCCATATGAGTTGTGTGGGCCGAAGCAAATGATAACAGGCCAAAGCCATAAATCTGGGCCAAAGTAAAAGGTTTTGGGCCGAATTATGGGCTTAGGCCAGTTGAGATGGTGCTGTGAAAATGGCTAGGCCGAACCAAATGCCCTGGACCGAATGAAGATGTTGGGTCGAATGGAGTTGGTGCAGGCTGAATGACGAAGGCTAGACCGAATGGCAAGCTTCGGTCGAATGAGATTGTTCGAATGTGGGGGTTCGAATGAGGGTCTCCATACGGCCGCAGCTCATTTGCCAGGTCCCTTCGGCCATAACCCAGGCTAGTCGGCCCTCCTTCTATCGGCTCTAACCCTTTCGGCCAGGGTTCATTCGGTGGGCTGTGCGGCGGCACCACATGGTGCTCAGCTCGAGATCTTGCCAAGTTTAGTGGTGTTTTCAGTGGCGGTGTATGTTATGACTAGTTTTCGTGGTTATAGGGTTCGAGAGAAAAAGGTTCTAAACCGGTTAGGGTTGGGGTCAAACAAAGAGTTAAAAACCTTAGTTTTTCATGGTTTTTGCAGCTCCATACCTCTCATTTTTGTGGGTTTTACTCCAGATCAGTTGTACTTCCTTGTAGAGGAGATCAAGAGCTTCGTTTAGGCTCAAAAATGGAGTAATTTGGTTGAGAAATGGCTAAGTTATGAGGGTTTGAAGTTCAAACTTCTTAGAGAGAGATCAGGGAATTAGGTTTTAGAGAGAGATTAGAAGGGGGGAAAATGAGGAAGATGGTTGATTTAGTGTATTTATACACTGAGGGTGTTCGGGTTCGTTTCGTTTGCTCGGTACTAGTCTTCGTTGCGTTTCCGGAACGTTACGCGTGTGTTTTACGCATTTTAAATAAAATGGTTTTGCTTTTAGGTTTTAAAGGTTGTGATTCCTAATAAATGTTTTGTATTTATTTTCCTTATTTTATTATCGTTCGAATCGTTTATCGATTTTGTTTCGTCAAATCGCGTCACCTTCGCGCGTATCACCCGAACGAACACGACGATGGTTTTACTTTCTGACTTTCGTTTTCTACTTTTCAGTCATCGTTTCAGAACATTGAACTCACAGATATGTTTGTGTGAATCGTCACCGACGCAAACACACTGTCAGTTTGTTATTCTGAAACGATACTGAACTTGTGTTTTAAATTGTGTTTCCTCACTGACGAACTCAACTAAACTTCTTGTTTTCACATTGTTCCCCTTGAATTCATCTTGTTTTCATACTGAGTCATCGGCCATCTAATTCCTGTCATCTATGGATATCAGATCTCAACCGATATGTTCTTGTCGTTTGTTTGTACACTGTTGTTTCTCTTGATTCGTTGTATTAACTGTACTTAGGTTTTCACCTAAATACAAAAAACTTGTGGTTTATCGTGAGTTGTTGTACCTACAGTATTAAAGTTTTCACTTAAATACATACAACTGTTGCTTGTTATCTGAGTTTTGTTGTCACACACTATTTACACATCGTATTTACACACAGTAAATAGTGAAAGTACACGTATCGTACGGACTTGCCGGCGATCAGGTACTGGATGTCACACAGTGCGTCACTACCGAACTAGACTTGTTAGTCCTTGCATCCGCTATGTCTCGTAATAACATAGCAAGACAGGTAGAGATTTCATGTGTCCCGACCTCCGGTCAGTATTGTGCCATGTGGGGTTCGTTACACCCAAACAGATCTAGTCAAACTCACATCATTGTTCGTACATTAACGGTAAGACTTTGTGAGGGCTTGTTACTATTACAACACTTAATGTTTGTCTAATAAACCAACATACACAAAAAATGTTTGTAATAGCATAAATGTTTGACTCGTTTCAACAAGTATTCCCCCTACTTGAAAAGCTTGTAAAAGAGTAAAGAGGGGCCGTAAACTCACCTTAGTGAAAATGAGAGAATGCAAGCGTAAGCTCCCGCGTCGTAGTGTGATCGGTCACCGGCTACCTATATCATATACCATACGTGAGTTTGAGTGTGTTTGTGTTCGTGCTCATGTTTGTGCTCAACAACACTCGGGTGTTCTGTTTGTCCGTGTCGGTCCACATTGACCATGTTTGACCGTGTCAAGTCAACGACCCGTTGGTGAATCGTGTGTCAGTTGTTATTAGTGTAACATTTGTGATTGTGCTTGTCGTGTGCAAAATGCGCAAATCGCGTTTATGGACAACTTACTATTTATAGTAAGTTTCCATTTATAGCAAGTCCTATAACACATATCGTTTTTAAAGTTCTAGCATGCTCGTTAATCCTACGTGATTATGTTAACACATAGCACATTGTCATAAGTAATCAGATAAATATACAAGTCGTTTTCGCACATTAAACTTTCCTAAAAAGGAAAGTTTCTAATTTCTAGCATGGTTATCATCGGAAACCATCTAACTTATCATGAAATGATCATATCAAATCATGTTAAACCATTTATCTTGCTCAAAACATACATAGCATCCCTAGATCGATATCTCACATAATAAAGTTACTAAAAATAGTAACTATGACAAATACCAATCAAATGGTTATTCTAGGCTCTCCTAATCCATTTTCATGCCATATAGTATCATATATTATCATGAATCATCATCTAGACACACTACAAAAAAATGCCATACAGTAGCACAAAAAAAGTGCCACAGAAAGCCAAAAAAGTGTCATTAGTTACCTCCGCATAAATGGTGGGGAATGTTTTATAGAAAATTTTGAAAGAGAATATTAATGATGAAAAGTGTTAAATTGATTTAGTGTCATAAAATTAAAAGACATTAAAATGTATATTGATTAAGAATGGCACACGTAAAGTGTCACTAAAAAAATAATTTAAAGGCATATATAATAAGTGTCACTAAAAGTATGGGTCATGCAAATGTGGCACATAAAAAGTGCCACTAAAACCTAAATTAGTGGTAAAAAAGTTAAATGCCACTAAAAACGTGTGCCACTAAATGGCATTTTATTTGTAGTGGCATGTCAATCTAGACCAAATTATCATTCATCAATATTTAGGCCACAAAAGTTACTAAATATAGTAACTTGGTCTAAAATGGCCACAAATCAATCCCAATCCAAATCTCTTATCATTCTAACATCATATTATCATTCAAATAACCAAACCATACACATGCATATTCATAATCCCATCCATATCATCATGTTGTAACTAAGTTACTAAAAATGGCAAGTTCGTCATATATCCACATTTTAACCATTTTGAAATATCAAATCATGTAACACCTTACTAACATCATCAACAACATACTTGAATATCCAAAATCATCCGACAAGTTATAAATCATACATGCATGTCGTTATTTTGATCATCAAAGAACAAATCATGCATTGTATATGCACACATCATCATGGATCGTCAAAACATATCACCAAATCATTCTAGATCACCAATATACATACAAAAATCAACAAACCCAGATTCATACACCAAGAAATTCATGCATGTGATGGTTTAGTGCTTGCATGTGGGTTTAAGCCTTGTGAGTGTGTTTGTGTGTGTTGTTAGTGTGAAGTGGACATTAGAACTACCTGTCAAGTCCTTGTAACTCCTAGATGTTGTTGTAGCAACTCTGGAACCCTCTGAACAGCAAGATTTTGTAGGGATTTGAAAGTGGAATTGGTGTTCAAACTCTAAGGAAGAATGCCAAGCTTCCCACTTCAAGTCTTGAGCTTTGAGATGGTCTTCAATGGCTTCTTAGAGCTCCTTGGAGTGTTGCAGGTGGTAAAGAAGATGATAGGGTCGGGAAATGGAGTGTGAAGCCGAGTATAATGATGGTAAGTGGTAGTATAGGCATGATTGTCTTGGTTTTATAAAGATTTGGCGTCTGGATGTCGTCGCGTACCGCCGAGAAGGTCAAACTCCCCGCCCACTCGCCGCGTACCGCCATGGGTCTTTCCAAGGTCCTTAGCTTACCGCGACGAGTCCCAGAAGAGCCCAATAGGCCCAATTTCAATGGTTTGACTCGTTCTTCGCCGTTTTCACGCTTACGGACTATTGTTCGACCTCATTTGAACTTTCAAGTTCAATGTTCGGGCATTTCGTGAGGTTTCTAGTGTTTTGTTACACGATGTGCTTTGACGTTCACCAACGTGCGTGTTTTCTTAGACACGTGTATGCGTGTTGCGATAATTCTTCGAATTATCGTGTATGTCTCAGTGTTCGTACTGTCATGCCATGTGTCACACTAAATTAAACTAGTTCTAGTGCCACGTGTACAGATATCAATTAAATAAAAATTTAATAATGAAAGATGTTGACCTGGATTTTACGGGGTGTCACAAACCGCGTAAATCATTACTTGATAAGGATACGAATTATAAACAAATATCTGCTAATCAACCTAAACTCCTCAAACTGAGGTAGGATCCTTCATTATAGTTTAATCTTCGTGTAAGCCAGAGTCTGGATACTCATGGTCCTTCCCGATCTTAAATTAAATTATCTTTCGTATTACTCTCGTGACATAATCAAATATAAATTATTGCGAATTAACGTAAGATCTCTTTTGAATTCTAATCAACGATTCATTAAATTCTCCAAGGATCATGAAATCCTTTATGCATGTCTCAAGCTCTTTGCTATTATGATTCTTGACTTCATCAACACTCACTACATGGTTGTATTAGGTGGAATGTATATTAGCTTCTTTTCAGCTCTTCTATGAATGAGACATTGGCCAAACACTTATCTTAAGAATTGAAATAATGGCTTTTCTAACAAAATCTGTTCGTTAACGTATGGTTACGAAGTGCTAATTCGGAATTAATCAGTCAATTCTATAGAGTAGAAATGTCACAAGAGGTCAAAGTGTTGTCCTTTAAAGTCATTTGATAACAGGTTTAACGAGGAGGATACAAACTATGAGAGGTTTCTATTACCCATGGTGGAAATATTAAGTTTGTTCCTCCATAAAACTTTGATTTGCGTTTTATGTCTTAGTATCAACAACTGGGAGTTGGTGACATGAATATAACATTTGTTAAGGTTGACTCTTAGGTGTTTGTCGATCGGAATAACTAATTCAAGTGTTGTAATCGCCTAAACATACACGATCAAAGTTTGGGTTAAGTGTTTGTGAATCATCATGGTATGATTGATGAACAACATCACCATCATATAGGTTTCACAGATATATAGTTTGTTAATGACAATTTTTGTTCCATTACTGGGAGGGAACCATACAATGACAATGCTTGCAAGAAGTAGATGAAAAGGACTTTAGAATGGATGTGTCATCCTTGATTTGATTAAAGTTTGACAGTCACTTCATCTTTGGGTTTAAGGTAGTGTTTGAATCATAATATGATTTCTTTAGCTGTTGAAAACATATAAGATAGTCAATGTATCTAGTCGTAGGAAAATTAAGGTAGTCAAATGAGTATTTAATGGTCATCACAGAATGATTTTGCCCTAGATAGTAGTATTAGTGACTAAAAGTCAATATCCAATACACGAGACCATCAACGACTAACATTTAGTTTCTAATACACATACATTCAGTCTTTAATATGTTACATAATAACATGTTATTTCAGTCCCAATTACATTTCTTATGCGACTAAAAATCAGTATTTGATATTATGCTTTTAATGAATGAAAGTTAGTCCTTAAACCTTCGGTATTTTGTCTCAAATATGTTTCATTGGCTTTTGGTTTTATGACAATTGAATTCTTTTTAAGATGATCTACTTACTAATAATTAGTATAGGATAAAAAAATTCAGTCTTTAATATATTCCTTTTAGGACTAAAAACAATTTTAGATGTCATATTATTAGTCTTGTATATGATTTTTTTAAAAGACAGAAAATGATTTTCTTATAAAAAAATTTCAATATAAGGACTATCTTATAATAATTTTTTAGTCTTTAATGCATTTAATTATAGTCTAAAAATTAGTCTCTAATACATATACATTTAATGACTAAAAAAATTCTTCAATAATATTAAAATTGTCTCATTCCCAATGTGTTTTTCACACACTTAAAGTGGTTTTTAATATCATCTTTAATAACCCACAATATCTGTCAATTAGCTCATATCTCAACTGGTACTTCATAATCTCATAAGTCTTAGACTTTGTGAGGTCATGGGTTAGAATCCTGACCAAATTAGTTAATAAGGGTTTTACTACATATTGAGTTTTCTTGATAGGGACATGTGGATTTGTTCGGTTCAGTGCATGCCAACACCTGGGCGTTGGTAGTAGACTGTGATCAGAACACGTGTGTTGTTGGTTCCGAGGATCTATTTAGGCTATGAAAAGGCATGACATTGATCCGTAGTTTGCCGTTCAAAAATAATAATCCACAATACGTAATTACAATCCCTAAAATTTCCTTTTTTGGACTATTAATAGTAAAATACAATGTCATTTCACTTGAAATGAATTTAACTAACATTATCAATTATCATAACACACAACCAAATTAAACTTTAAAATTTGTTCTTATTGAATCAGTTTCTCCTCGAGTTTAATAGCCTTATTTCTTAGATCTTCTGTCTTAACTTGAATCTTGTTGAGATGATTCGGTTGTAATTAAGTTTCATCCAATTTTTTTTCCCAAAATACATATGCACACCATCTACATTCTATATTGATTGTATTGTTTCTCCTCTCACTAGGCCTGTAAACGAACCGAACAGTTCATGAACTGTTCGGTAAAAAGTTCGTTTATGTTCGTTTATTTAATAAATGAACGAACACGAACATAAAATTTGTGTTCGTTTAATTAAATGAACGAACATGAACATCCCTTGTGTTCGTTTATTTATGTTAATGAACAGTTCCGTTATGTTCGTTTATTTACGTTCGTTTATTTGTGTTCGTTAATGTTCGTTAACTATGTAATGTTAGTTTTTATTTGGTTAACGGACTAATTTACGAATGATATGTATTTACATTTAAGAGACTTGTCATTTGTGCTCCTTTATACTTGTTCAATTATGTTTGTTCAATAGTGTTCATGTTCGTTTATGACTGTTCAATGGTGTTAAAAAAATGTACATTTATGTTTGTTCATTTATTTTAGTTCGTTTGTGTTCGTTTATGTTCGTTTATGTTCATGAACAGTTCGTTTAATTTATTAATGAACGAACACAAACGAACACGAACATATTCATTTTCTTAATAAACGAACACGAACACAAAATTCATGTTCGTTAAGGTGTTCGTGTTCGTGTTCGTGTTCGGTTAAGTTCAAATGAACGAACACGAACATGCATGTGTTCGTGTTCGTTTGGTTCGTTTACAGGCCTACCTCTCACAAACACTTCTTGTGGCTTCTTTCTTAAGCTCTTGTGTCATAGCAGTAGTAATTATGGTTCATTCATAATTTAATTTACCATGGCTGTTTTTGAATAATATGTTGCTAACATAATACAAAGTATGAGAACATTTAAAACTATTATCAACTTAAAATCAATATTTGGCAAAAATAAAATTCTAAATCAAAAGCTTTACAAAAAAAATGATTCGAAACTCAATAGAGATGTTCATCGGGTCGGATAACGGTTTATTTGGGATATTCGGATAGGTTGTTCAGATTTGAAAATTTTAAGACACTATTCGAAATCCAACCCGATCCGAATTTGAAATTTGTTAATCCGATCCAAATGTATCCGAATAATCCGAACAACCCGAATAACATTGAATTCAAATATCTGATCCGAATAAACAAGATTTTGCATATCCGAATCTATCTAAATATCCGAATCTTTAATTCGGATGTGTTATATTGGGTTTTGGATACGATTCGGGTTTCAGATTTTTTCGGATTTCGGATTTATTGAGCACCCCTAAAATTCAATTTTTGAATGACCATTTAATCATCCTTATTTCTTGACATTGTATTGCAACTTGTAGTAAACTAATAACTAAACATCATCTAAATCATGAGATTTTTTCCTAATCATAAAAATTTTAATAATGAACAATAAATGTATTATAACATAAAAGTGAAATCAATATTTTTTAACAAATTTAAACCTAAGAAAAAGCCAAACCAAGATTTCTGATTCATGAAGGATCTATTCCTTTCTACTAGTTACTTGTTCAAAAAAGTGAATTTTTAATAATATTCAAACATTAAAAATCAAAAGCTTTCTATTTTTCATCAAATTCTACTACTTTGTTAATAGCAATAACAAATTCATTGAGGTTTTTTTTTCCCAAAATAATGTTTGGGATAAACTATTTATCAAAATAGTGTTATTCAAAAACTATTTACTAAAATGGTGTTTATAATTTTTTTTTTATTTATTACTTAAATAAAAACATTATTTTGGTAATAGTTTTTTCTTAAGCAATAGCTTGGTACAAAACTTTTTTTTTATTAATGAACAATTTTATATCTTTACAATTAGATACTTCCTGAAGTTGTAAATTCTGTTTGAAATGAGTAGATCTATGGGTGTACATAATGTGAAAGTATTTTTTTTTAAGATTATTTAAAAAGCTAGCTTGTTTCATATTTTAAAAACAATAAGCTAATCCTATATTTAAACTTGTAGCTAAAATTTAATGTTAATAGAGTCTAGATTCGTTAGACATACTGCTTTAAGTTTTGTATCATGTGAAAACCTAATTTTAGAGAGAAAACCTTAATCCAATATGGGTCGTCAATTTGGATACTTGAAATAAACATATGGTTCACATTAAAAATATTAAAATGGATTTGTTTATTAATACACTAATTTTTTTATGCAACTTTAATATGAACCACATGTTTATTTACAAGATTCTATATCGACGACCCTGATAGGTTTAAGGTTTTTTTTCTTTCAAATATCAAGTTTTCACAGGATACAAATCCTAATGCTTTATTATTTTCTAAAGACAGAAAGTTTACACACATTTTTTCTATAAAATTTTCTTTCCAGGTTTATAATATTATATGATATCCAAATTAATAAAAAACCGATTGTAATTTGAAAATATAATGAAAAGAAGCTTTTAACCAAATTAGCGTGTCAAAAAAAAACTATTTACCAAAATAATGTTTTTTAAAAACTATTTATTTAAGCAATAAATGAAAACCAAATTATAAAGATCATTTTAGTAAATACTTTACAAGTAACACTATTTTGGTAAATAGTTTTTCCCTAAACATCATTTTCGTGTGAAAAAAAAAAAAAAAAAAAAAAAACTCTAAATTAATTATGTAAAGAAAAATGTAAATTTTACTTTTGGATATATGATAGCTAACGAAGATTCAAAATCAATTATATACAAAAGTTTTTAATTGAGACGTGTAAATACCAATTCTTCAAACTAAGTCTTGTAACATCCTTTTGTTGCAATAAGATTAACTCAAAGCTAGTACGTGTATTTAAGTTTCAAGAATTTTTTAGTTACATATAACAAAAAAAACACATTGAAGCAATCAATCGCATAATCATAATCAATTGAAATAGCCATAAAATTGGTATATATGAGTAATGTAATTTTTACATGGGAGGGTATAAGGACAAGAACTACAAGAAAACACAGCATTAGGGGCGATAAAAATCGCCGCTAATGATGGTGAAAATCGCCGCTACTAGCCGCTAATGTGTCGTCACAAAAAAACGTCGCTAAAGGTCAAAACATCGCCGCTAATGTGTCTCTACTAAAGCTGGTCGCCGCTAATGCTCCCAGTTGCCGCTATTGATGTCGCCACTAATGCATGTTTGTAAAATGTCTGTGTTGATCATTAGCAGCGATTTTGTATCACCACTAAAAGTTGAATGTCGCGGCAAGTTAGAAAACCGTTTTAAAATAGCGGTTTTAAAAATCGCATTTCCTGGTTTTTGTAGCACCTGATATTGCATAAATTACAAATGCATTCAAACTATTCAAATACCTAATTAAAACATTCAAATCCCGTTTACAATCACGCATTTCCTTCATCTGAATCATCTTCGCCATTTACATTTGGTTTCTTCTGTTGTGAAACAAGTCATTGTAAGAGTTGGTTCATAAACCTTGGATCTTGAAACAAGCCTTCAATTTGGTCCTGTGAAATAAATCATAAATTAAGTTAATAGGAATGTTAGTTTAAAACTATATCAATAAATCAACATGCTTGTAACAAAGTTTGCTAAAACTTACCAAATAACCATACCAAAACAATAACAATCTAAGATTTGTGTAAATGGGTTGAAACGTGATCAAATTTAACGAAATAGGTCAAAACATAACAAAACTATACAAAACATAACTAAATAGGTCAAAACATAACAAACTTATCCAACACTTTACCAAATGTTCAAAACATACCAAAGTTATCTTAAACTTTACTAAGTGGGCCAAAACAAAACAAAACTATATTTATTTAAAACTTTACCAAATGTTCAAAACATACCAAAGTTATCTCAAACTTTACTAAATGGGTCAAAACATAACAAAACTATAAAAAACTTAACTAAATAGGTCAAAACATAACAAACTTATCTAAAAAGTCAAGAGAAGAAAACTTAGTGCAGTCAGGATATAATTCTGATGAACTTCCTTTAATAGGTCTTCAAAGTCATCACGTACACCGATGCTCTCATCTCCCGTTACTTCATCAAGATTGAGATCCTCCTCCATGCGTTCCTCCATAACGTCTTCGATAACGCCAACCATATCATTTGTTGGTATAACATCGTTTGCTATTGGTGTAATTAATTAAACTTTCACTATTATGAGTCCATCTTCTGTGTGTCCGACAGATTCTAGACGCATGCATATGATATTTCATTTTTATATAAGGTATTAATATAGAATTCTAACATCTTGCACAAGCACATCTAACGTAGCCTCTGCTGTCAACAAAATCTTTGCACATCTCAATAAAATATACGAGTCCTTGCTGGTAGTCGTCTGATTTACGATTTGGATGTGTAATCCAACTTTTATTGATAGAAGGCACGAAGCCATTGTGCATCTTGATAAATCGTATTTTATGGAATTTATTTTGCTATCATATAACAAAAATAGCATTGAGAAACCATTGATTGATATATACATTGATAATAACAATACAAATACACATACACCGCAATTATATTGTAAAACAAATCAATTATATACATATACATACACATACACTTCAATTATACTATAAAATAAAATATCTTAGATTATATTGTAAAATAAATCAAGAGCCTAATATATATATATTTTAGTAAAATAAAATATCTTAGATTATAAAATATCTTAGATTATATTGTAAAACAAATCAAGAGCCTAATATATATATTTTAGTAAAATAAAGTATCTTAGATTATAGGTTTATTTTATGAGAAATGCATGTGTGAAAAAAAATTGTATGCTTGCTAGACCCTAAACAAAAAGTAGACAATATTAGTGGTATACGAGATAAGATGTTACAATTTGACATTAGTCAGTTCAATGACATAGGGATGTTCTAGATTTACAGTAGGCAACGAAAGTAATGATGCAAATTCAGGAGAGATAAAACTCTGATCTGCTCCTGTATCGAATAAAATTGATGCGTATATATTATTGAGAAGAAACATATTGGTGACAATATTTGCATCGTGCATCACTTCTGTTCCACCAATCTGGAAAGCTCTCCCCTAACTTTGTTCCCTGAATTGGGGTGTTGTTGTTGGGACAATTTCTCATGATATGGTCATGGCTTCCACACTTGAAGCATGACCTGTTTGGTTGTGTGGGTTGTCATGGTGCTTGATTTGGTTGACGAACAGGAAAGTTACAGTACCTTGCGTAGTTTCCATCTCGGTTACAGTTCGCACAAAGAGGACATGGTCCATTGTGATGAAAAGACACTTGTTGCATTTAGGTGCTTGCTCGGCATAAGCTTTCCTTTCAGGAGTAGCTGCATCATAGTTCTTCACTCTTGGTTTAGTCTGGCTAATTTTAGTCGGAACTTTGGTTGTTTTTTCCCAAAAAACTTTCTTTTGGTACCCCTCGAGTTACTAAGGGCACTGAGGTCACTATGGCTCACAGTCTCTTGAGTTTTTGTTGACAATATACCACTCCTTAATACCTTATCAGTAAGCTTGGTGGTCAACAAGATGGTATGTTTGAGTTTAGTGGGTTCTGCAGCAGTCACCATTCCCCAAATCTGGGGAACCGAACCTTTGATATATTTTTCAATCAATGTTGCTTCCTTAGGAAACATGTTGGGAGGCAAGCAAGTAAGTTCATGAAACCGATCGGTATAAGCTAAGCAGTCAGCGCCGATCATAGAATGATTCTAGAATTCTTCCTCTAATTTCTGGATTTCAGTGACTGGGAAGTGTCACACCCCAAGCCGGCGGGCTGGATCGACTTTATTGTCAATCGGAATGGTCCCGGGGCGCGATATCGAGTGATAATAGTGATGATTAGATTGTTTGTATTGCACATGATATGAAATGAAAAAAGATTAAATGAAATAGAATTACAAAGTTAAATTACATCAGTTATGTTCGATAATTTAACAATGTAAGTATACTAAAAGAATCATGAGTTATCAATGTTGTATCTGCACAAGATATACAAAAAATAACTCATATATTGATGTTCAAAAATATGCACATCCAAAATTCTAGGTCCTCTATCTGGGCATCCTAGTAATAGAACGAACTCCTAAGTTTAAACATGTTCGTCACTTGAGAAGTCATGCAAAAAGACCAAGTCAACACATGGTTGGTGAGTTAATATAGTTTTGTTATTAAAAATGATTTTGAACAAACCTGAAAAGTGACAACCTTAACCTCACTAACAACCACCTATACTATATAGTTCAGTATGCTTATATATAGGGCGTACGTAGAGTCAAAGTTACTGCTAGCCCAGCCGCCAGCCCACAACAAACCGAACCACATAAAATATTGTTAGTAATGATAATTAAGTGTTTCACCCAACACACTGAACTGACAACCTTGAACATATGAAATGACAACACTGAACATCTGAAACGACAACCTTAACCTCACTAACAACAACCTATACTATCCAGTCAAGTATACTTATATATAGGGCATACGTAGGGTCAAGCTTACTGCCAGTCCGACCGCCAGCCCACCACATACCTAACCACATAGAACATCGTTGTTAATGATAACTAAGCATGTCACTCCCTACCATCCATCACACTAGTTTCATTAGATTCGTTGAATTTGAAACCCTCTTGCTTCCTTAAGCTCATTACACACACGCAAAACCATGGAAAATGTGGAACAATTGATTTAAGTGCTTAAAAAATGAATAGATAAACATTTAATAAAAACTAAGTCCTAATGATTGGGCCTTGGTCAACTCGAGTAGACTAGTCTAGCAATCAAAGGGATTCTGTAAATATCATCAAACATATGACCTATAAATCAAACAATCTAGCTAGGACTTCTTGAAATAGAGAGTTTTTGTTTCATTCTTCTTTCGTCTAGATTCGTCCTTGGTTCGTTTAGTTTCATTCACACATGTTGTCTTTGATATTTCCCGGAATTTCCCCTAAAAATGATTTCATTGATTCGTTGAAAAATGTACTTGTTTCGATGAACAATGAATACTTGATTCGTTGATCACTGAACGTTAGGTTGGTTGAACATTGAATACTTGATTCATTAAAAATGATTCTTTGATTCGTTGAAGTTGAACAATAGTTTCGTTGAAAATGTTTAATGGAGTCATTGAAATTTTTACTTGATTCGTCAAAATGTTTATTTGAAAATGTAACAACCATCCACTTAGTATATAAGTAGACAACCTTTTGTGAAACTTGCATAAAATTTACCTAGACATAATGTAGGATAACATTTATACATACAAACATAAGGAAGTTTATGTCACACCCCGAGCCGGCGGGTTTGATCGACTTCCCCGTCAGGCGGAAGGTTCTCGGGGTGCGATATAGGAATGATAATAGGAATGATCAGATTGTTTACATTGCACATGATATATAAATGAGAAACTGCTAAATGAAAATAGAATTACAAAGTTAAATTACATCAGTTTAGTTTAGTTCAACATCATAATTCTTCTATCTTGTATCTGCACAAGATATACAAAATAAATCTGTAAAATGATGCTTCAAAAATATGCAGGTCCAAAAACACTAGGTCCTCTATCTGGCATCCTAGTCCAAAAGTAATAAACTCTTAGTTGACATGTTCGTCACCTGAGAAGTCATGCAAAAAGATCAAGTCAGCACATGGTTGGTGAGTTCCTATAATTTTATAAAAATGAATTTGAATAACCTTTTGAATGACAACCTTAACCTCACCATTAACCACCTATACCATCCAGTTCAATATGCTTATATATAGGGCATATATAGGGTCGAACTTACCGTCCGCCCAGCCACCGTCCCACCACATACCAAACCACATAATATATTGTTCCTGGTGATAATTAAGCATTTCATCCCATACCTTTGATTCATAGTATTCGATTAACCTGAAAATGTTTACCTTGATCCCCCGAAATGACAACCTTAACCTCATCAACGACCACCTATGCTATCCGATCAAGTATGCTTATATATAGGGCATATGTATGGGAGAAGCCCCAGCCATCGTCCCACCACATACCGGACTGCTTAGCATATTGTTCTTAATGATAATTAAGCGTTTCACTCCATTCACCTTCATTTTAGATTCTTGATTTCCACAAATTGAATCACCTTTGATTTCTTGAGTTCGTCATGTTTCCATGATTTCCCCAAAACACTTGTAGAAATATAATATTAAATGTTTAATTAAATTAATAATTAATCATTTAAATACAACTAAGACATGATGATTGGGCCTTATTTGACTCAATCATTTAGACTTAGTTGTTGGTGGTTGTCCAAGTTGTACCCTCTCACACGTGGCCCATATCAGGCATGACCCAAAATGAGACTACTTGTATGTGTCGGGACATTCATGATGCCCGTATCAGCTTGACCCTCTGGCCTACTGTACATGTAGGGACTTTAGGATAGCCTTTGATTCTTGATCGTCTTTGTTCTCTTGATTTCGTTTGATAGTTTAAGTTATGCCCATATAGCTTGAATACAAGAGTCTGCTATTGTGCCAGGACTTTCCGTGTGTTACACGTGGTCTTGATTTACATACAACTGACATCCACCATAACTTAAGCATTAATGATTTCATTAGATCTTAATGATTTCATTATTTCAATGATTCACACACGGTTATGATTTCCTTGATTCTCTTGATTCTGATCTATAGAATTCCATGATTTCCACAATGATTATAGATTCTTGATTAGGATCCTTAGTTTTACTGATCACACACTGGATTAGATTCCATTGAATTTGATCTTTAGCTTTAGTTCTTTTGATTTCACTTCTAGTTTAGATTCTTGAAATTGAACTTGATGGACGAAGGGTTTGTTTAGAGTTTTAGAATTAAGGTATTACTCACAAGAGTAATTAATTAATTCATTAGTAAATTCTGCATAACAAATACCTAGACAGGAGTCTAGGAGTATAAACAAGTATATATAAAGCATACAATAAGTAAAAGCATTTACGTAAAACATATTTAAATAAAAAGGTTTACGCATGCTTCTCAGCCCCGCGTTTGAAAACAAAAATGTTTACAAAAGGGGCAATGAACTAACCTGTGTTGCTGTGCAAATGAATTATCACAAAATGCGTGCTCGTTGTTTTGTAGACTATGTTTCTTCAGCACCTGAGTTGTTTTAAGAGAATTCGAATGCGATAAGTACATATAACCGTCGTATCTAGGGTTTGGTCTCGGTGTGCAACTAAGTGTCCTATGTGCTAATGTGTTTCTAAGATTCCATCTAACTAGTCTAACTCATTACCCATTAGTAACCCTTATCCCATGATCAATCATTATATGTCTTTAGTTAAAACGTTTTTAGTTTATTTCTATCTAAGTTAACATTTAGATAAAAATCATTTAATGTAATTTAATAAAGTTTACAATTTAATCTCTTTTATTAAAACGTAACAAATTTAAAAGTGTAATTTACGCATGATGGGCTTGGGTTAACCCCATTGGATTAATCCCGGGCCCATTACTAGCTTTTGATTGACGATATGATTGTTTGATCAATTCTTCATATAATCCATCCTAGATAGTTCATATAACTATCTAGTGTAATTATATGTTCTTATGATTTTTCTAAGTGTTAGTGTTAGTTGTAAGTCTAACACTTCATCCTTAGACTGTGATTTCGATTCTCAATGAATTCCCATGTATGTTGAACCCAATTGATGTTCACCATTTCTACTTGAAAGAATATAAAGTTTAAGATTATTTCTTGTTAGTGAACCCCAACCATTCAATTGTTAGTATAGCCTAGGTAAAGTCCTTGTCTTTGAAAACCCTAATTTATAGCTTCATTAGTTGGTTCCATACACTTAGACCATACCCATATGAAACAATCCATGACTAAATCCATTCCCTTGAAATCATTAGTGTTACTCACTTTAGATCCTTACTTTGACACCCCCCATAATACCACCCCACATGCATCCACGTACCCCATCCATGCATTTCAGGCGCACACACACACATCATGTATGCTAACATGAGCCGAATTCATTTGACCGATCGAATGGATCTATGGGGCTATCAAATGACCTGTTGGGCCGACAGAATAAAGGTTGGGCCGAAGTAGTCTCAACCGAATGAGACCAGGCGAAGAAAGGAGCCGGTCAAATGAAGCTGGTCCGATTAGGCTTTGGCCGAATGTGGTTCTTGGCCGAGTGAGGGCTGGTTCGGGCGAATGGTTGGCTCTATTCCGTGTTTAGCCATTCGGCCGAATAGGCTGGCTGGCTGGTTCGGCATTTCATGCCATTCGGCCTATCTGCTTTATGGCCATTCGGCCACTCAACACCCAACAACCACAGCCATGGTTCTTCGATCTAGTGACTACCCTGAGGTGTACCACGAGTTCCTAACTTCTTCTAAGTGTATCTTGTGGTGATTCCCTAAGGTTTTCGAAGTGGGTTGGCCGGTTTCAAAGAGGGTTTGAATTTAGGGTTTCCAAGACCCTAAAACCGAACAAAAAGCATAGATTTACCTCAAATATATCGGTTAAAAGCTTAGATCCATTGTACTTCTGTGATCTACAAGTTTCAAGGGTCGTTTTAACACCAAAAACGTTCGATTTTGTGAAGGATTGAAGGAGTTGTGGCTATGGTTTCTAGAGAGAGAAAGAAGAGAGAGAAGGGGTGAACGAATTTTGTGTGGGAGCTGGTTGGTGGTTGTGGTTGTGGTCATTAATGCCACATTTAATGGGTTAGAAATACCCGGCTTCGTTCGGGTTCGTTCGGTTTTGCTCGGTTTCGTGTAAACATCGTTTTCGTTTCATTTTTGGTAACGACACTTCTCGGTTTTAAAACAAGAGTTCATAAAATTATTTTAGGTGGTAATTCCTAATAAATTAACTAAATATTTTCCGTTTATTTTAAATTTTTAGAAATATATAATTTACTGTTTAAAATCGAATCGTACAGTTGTCGCACGTATTCGTTCGAATCGTCACCCGTACGAATACGACGATAACTACACTTTTCAATATGGTTTTCTAATTATTGGACATCATTCAGAACGTTAAAATTTCAGATATATTCATACAGATCGTCACCTATACGAATAATCCGTCGATTTAGCATTCTCGTAACGACATCCATGTTGTTTTGTTCTGTAAAGCCTTACATACGATTATGTGTAATAAAATCCTAACAAATAATCACATGATGGTTCTGTATCACCAGATAATTATCTGACTGATGAACCATGTTTCTGAGTTTTGTTTCTCTGAAATGATTCTGAATTTGCTTTTTGATAACACGAAATGATAATGATACATGATATGAATATGACATACACTGAAATACGTATAGTTTGTACCTGATTACTGTTCATGTTATTGTTGAGATCACTGTTCTGGTAACGTTTTCGGCACTGATGTCACAGTTTAAAGCATTTATGTAAAATATAATCTAAGGAAAATAATTTACGCATGTTTCTTAGCACCGCATTTATAAAATAAAACGTTTAGAAAAGGGGGATGAACTCACATGTGTAGTACTGCTTATGATTCAACCAAGGAATATACACGCACTCGTTCTTTGTAGACTATGTAGCTTCAACACCTTAGTTGATTTATTATGTTTTGTATACTAAAAGTATTTTTATTTTATTGATATAGGGTTTTGGCCTCGGTGTACGACTATCTGTCCTATGATTTCGCTAATGCATCACTATGACTTCATTTATATGTTCTAAGGTACATACCCCTTTTGATCCCTTATTCCTTTACTAATAAAGACTTAACCTTATCTACATAAGGTTTATGGTAATTAAAGACGTAACTATATAGTAAATTATCATTCACAAATTTTTATTTAAAGTATAAAAAGTTAAGTTTATTTTGATGGAAAATCCTTTAAATTACCTAATATCATTTTAATAAAATAAGTTATGAAGATTATTATTAAACTATGGTCACATGTTATTAAACATTATATTTTAATAAAATTCAAGTTATTTTACGAAAACATCAAGTTAAATCATGTTAGAACTTGGATTAACCCAACTAGGTTAAGCACCAAGTCCTTTAATAGTTCTTTGATAACAACATTGATCTTGTTCACTCTTGATTTGATCAATACCTTTGATCATTCAACTAGAATAATCTAAGTTTGTTATCCATGGCATGATAATACTAAGTGTTGTGTGTTGACAATATAAAATTAACACTCCCATACTTAGTTAGTCTCTTAAATTCCCTTTGATCTCAACATAGTGTTCTTTAGTTCTTTTGCAAACCATAGCTATTGAACAACCCTTAATCTTAATTTATATCATCATATGAGCTTCGATTACTATCTTGGAAAATTTCCAAGTTAATATCGGTAGCCTTGGACCTTAGTTAACACTTAGTTAACCACCTTTGACCTTTGTCGATACTATCATCATGTTTATAGTCTTTGATTGGAAATTTCCTCAGTATTTCAATCCTATTTGATTAATAAATCAAAGTATTATAAGTTAAAGATTTTAGAACATATTTGTTTTAGTAAAACTTTAGTATCAATGAGTTTGAAAAACGATTAACACCTCGAAACCCTGATAGCTCATTACCCGACTCACACATGTTCTAATCCATCCCTTGTGTTCGATTCTGATTGTTTTGAGTTGGTTCCAAGCTTGATTCACTTGGATTATGTCACACCCCCAGCGCATCGTGCGAAATTCATGCCGTGGAGATGATCAATGGTTGAATCATGCACAAGTATTGAAAAAAGAACAACCACAATGCCTTACTAAGTTACATAATGTTAGACATTTGTTTAGTTACAAGCATTCTAACTATCTACCAAAAGAATGACAACTAATGGACCCAAAAAGAATGTTTACAAAATAAGACTCAGACAAAATAATTAAACAATCAGGATTATGTGAGTTTCTAATCTATCCTAGCTTGTTTCTTGATCTTGTGCTATCTTAACTATGGCCTCCTTAGTTATCTTTGTATTGCTCTGAACCTGATTACCTGAAACACGTGAAAAGTAATTGTCAACTACAAGTAGTTGGTGAGAAAAATAGGTTTGACATTTGAAAATATGAATCTGCAGTTGTAAAGCATATGTATAAAACATTACATAAACAATGTCATGGATAATTGTAACACAAACTATCATCAAGTAAGAATAACGTGTGCAAGCAGTGAAATGACTATTTACTAGAAAAGCCAACATTTAATCACGTCCCAAATTACATTTGGAGTCAGATCAGTAGCCAGCAAACGTATTCAACACGAGTTGTGCTAATGAGTTTACTCAAAAGACAACTCTGTGTTGACGTAACCCGATCGATATGAACTATGCTGGTAAAGTTAATTAGCAGCAAATCCATATTACCGTAACGCATCCAATCTGGAATTAGGGTATAAAACATATTTAAACACTAACCACAGCCTTGGCGTAACCAAAACGTGTCCCGCTTTACCTTGTTGTGATCACCCAGTACTAACGTTAAAAGATTAAGAATAAGAATGAATGAATGTGTCTTGATGTGTATAAGCTTGTTCACAATGATGAACACCATGACTATGAGTTGTTAATAAGATTGAATAAACGGTTAGGAAGATTGAATACTTTGATTGAAAACCCATGGTTGAATTCCTTGTTTTGAAAACCAGTGATTGAATGCCTTGAGTTGAAAACCTTTGATTGAATCCCATGAATGAGTGCCTTCTTTTTAAACCTTTGATTGAATACTTTGATAGAAATTCCTTGTATAAATACAAGGTTTGAACCGTAATAATTATTTGAAAATACAAGTTATAGTTTAAAAGGTTATGAGGGTTTGTAAATTTATTCGTTCAAAAGAGTTAAACAGTTTATAAAACCAATTTGTGTAAAATAATTTATAAAACATTTTTAGTAGAAAAGGGTTTAATAGTTTGTAAATCTAGTAAAATGAAAGAGTAACCCATTGATTGTTGCAAAAGAGTGATGAATAATGTATTTGTAAAGTTGAAGCTTTGAAGATGTTTGGTCACGTGTTCCACCCAAAAACGGTTGTAAAATATTAAAACATGGGATAATGTTCTCACCTAACAGCAGTACACTTAGATCCTGTACGAATAGAAAATCAAAAAAAGACCTCTATATGCTTCCTATATAATTGTAATCATACATAAAATATAAGATTCATGATGTTATAGACTTTGATTGATTGATTGAGCTGTGTTAACCTATTAATGGATTATTCTTTGTATAAAATTGTTCTGATGTTTAAGAGTGTTGTATTATCTTGAAAAGCATGATTGAAGCCTTTGAATAATCATTGACTTATGAAAATGTATGTGTCATGTTACCTTATGCACAACTTGTTATGCACATATGTAACATGTGGTTGATACTTTGTTCACATGATTTCATTGTATGTTTATGAACTCAATGCCTTAATGATCATAGATTGGTACTATCATTAAGTTAAACTAAATTTAACTATGGTGAGACAATTCCATAGCCCATAGGATCGGATTAGGGTTATACTACCCTTATCGATGACTTAGGCTTAAATGATCAAATGAAAATGGGTTTATGTTTGGTTTTGAGTCGTCTTAAGTTTAAAACACTTGCATGGGTGACATGTGCTAAAATCTACATCCCATGTTATGGGTGTCGGTTTAATTAGATAGTGTCGATCACCTAAGGTTCAAGAGAGGCCCATCGATATTCATAATATCGATGGCTTCCCCTTCCTTCGATATTAGGTTTCCCACACGTCCAATTCCCATGTTTCTTTGTTTAATCTCCCTTGGATTTACTTGATTAAGATTATGTTTATGAATTAGAGCGGTTTAATATGGTTGCATGGCTGCTAATATCGAAGAGATGACCATCGATACTAATAATATCGATGAGGCTTACGGTAGAGAAAAATTAGGATTGGTCAATAATATTAATCCCTTTAAATCTTATAATACTAACTTTCAGGCCTTAAAGCCTAATCTAATTAGTTTAGGTCCAATACACAACATCAAGCCCAACACCATTAGTTTAATTAAATAAATAACTAAACTTATATAATTTATAACAATTATAAATTATAAATATGTTCGTGATTACCAGTTAATTAAGTTAACTGGATTTAATATTCGTTGACCAATGTGTAACTCTTACGGGTCATAGATCGGTTAGTTACGTTAACTTATCGGATCCATACATATAAACCCAACAATCTCCCACTTGGACGGATATCGATATAAGGTCAATGCAAACAGTCCGAGGTGCTCTAGTTGCACATGACTGCTACTAAAAAGGTATGACACTTTAAAGTCATTAACCAAATTATCGTGCTACTGTAGTAGCATACTAGACTTATGGTAATTGTTGTCATCTATCCTTTCTGTAAACGAAATCAATTGAAACAATGAGACATGGATCTAATTCATTCTCATATGACGTTCAATTATTGTTGTTCTCGATTTAGATTCAGAGTAGTCCAATCAAACACACGGTCAGTTTGGGTAAGGCCTTACACTTCACCAGTTTGAATCAACAAGGGCGCCATAATGTCTAACCGTTACATGAAATGTGTAGGAATACAGAATCCCAATCTTGATTATATACAACTCCCACTGAACCTCAGACCCATATTTATACTTGCATTGTGTTTTCTGCATTCGATCATTACACTAACCGATGTTCTTTTGGTTGTGATCAGAATGTCACCGAGAAGATCACCTACTCTATTGCCTCCACCACCACCGCCACCTCCTCCTCCACCTCCTCCTCCACACACTCTGCCTCCCGACCCAAACGTGAATCAGAATCTAGATCCTGCCACTGTGGCATTGGCCACCCTACTGAGCAGTCAGCTGACTAATCAGCTGAAAGAGATGATCCCAGATATGATCAACCGTATCCAGAACAACAACAACAACTCTGGGAATTCATCAGGAGAGGCAGTGGGAATACTGGCAGTGCATCTAACTAATCCTACAAGTCATTTGTAGGATGTAAGCCACCTAGTTTCAGTTGTACTGAGGAAGCCGTAGGTGGATTACCAGCCTACATACAGAGTTTGGTTATTGCAGCAAACCCTGTCACTTTGGAGTCAACTATAAGTCTGTCAGGGAAACTTACTAATGTGATGGTAGGATCTGGGACTCTGAAATAGGAAGCTGACACTGAAAAAGCAAGGGAAGAATCATCAAAGAAACCCTACAATCATCCCAAGAAGAAACAAAAGTCATCAAGAACTATACGATGGTCGCCCCACTCAATTAAGTAGCAGCTGCACCATAGAACCTCAACAAAAGACCATACACTGGCACATACCCTTTGTGTGCCAAATGTCAGTACCATCATGCTGCTAATACTCCCTGCAAGAACTGTACGAGATGTGGAAGAAAAAGTCATTGGGTCCAACAATACAGAATGGAACCTACTCGGGCAGTAAACAATGTTGCTTTAGCTCTCCCTCCACCCAACAACCAGAACCAGAACAATGGTGGATGCTATAATTGTGGCGAAGCTGGCCACTTTTCAAGGAACTGTCCAAAGAAAATGCAACCGATAGCTCAAGCACCTCGTGGAAGAGCTTTCGCTTGGGAGCTCCAGCTGCTCGTCAGGACCTGAATGTGGTCACTGGTACATTTCTTTTACATGACTTTTATGCATCTATTCTGTTTGACACTGGTGCGGATCACAGTTTTATCTTGGCCGACTTTGCATGCCAACTTAATCAAGTTGAGGAATCTTTAGACTCCCCTTATATCATTGAAGTAGCGAATGGGAAACAAATCACAGTTAGAACAATATTTAGAAAATGTCCATTAACACTTAATGGCCAAACATTCACCATCGATTTGATACCGATGGAGTTGGGTAGTTTCGACATCATTGTAGGGATGGATTGGCTATCTCTCAACAGGGTGGAAGTCATGTGTTCCGAAAAGTAGCTTCGAATTCCAATGACAAATGATCGAGTGTTGGAAGTTTGAGGGGTTCAAGCAAAACGGAGTGTCAAAATCATATCTTGCATAAAGGTGCGTAAGTGTTTACAGAAGCAGTGTGTAGCTTTTCTGGCTCATTTGGTGGAAAAAGAAAAAGATAAGATCAAGATTCAAGACTTGCCAGTTGTAAAGGAATACCCTGAAATATTTCCTGACGATCTACCAGGTTTGCCACCAGCACGACTGGTAGAGTTCCGTATTAACTTAGTTCCTGCAGGAACTCCTGTTGCAAAATCTCCTTACATGTTAGCACCTTCAGAGATGCAGGAATTGTCAAATTAGTTGCAAGAATTATTGGATAAGGGTTTTATCCGACAGAGCTACTCACCGTGGGGAGCTCCAGTTTTGTTCGTGAAAAAGAAGGATGGATCCTTTCGAATGTGCATAGATAACAGGGAGCTAAACAAATTAACCATCAAGAATCGATATCCATTGCCGAGAATTGATGATCTTTTTGATCAATTACAAGGAGCGCATTATTTTTCCAAGATTGATTTGCGTTCAGAATATCATCAGCTCAAAGTTCAAGAAGAAGACATACCTAAAACGGCTTTCCGAACCAAGTTTGAGCATTATGAGTTTATGGTGATGCCTTTCGGATTGACAAATTCACTAGTGGTTTTCATGGATCTCATGAACCAAGTGTGCAAGCCGTATCTGGATCAGTTTGTCATTGTCTTTATTGATGACATACTGATTTATTCCAAGAGCAAAGCAAAACATGAGCAACACCCCAGGAAGATTTTGGAGCAGTTGAAGAAAGAACAACTCTATGCCAAATTTTATAAGTGTGAATTTTAGCTAAGGGAAGTTCAGTTTTTGGGCCATGTAGTCAACAGTAAAGGAATACATGTGGACCCTGCCAAGATCGAAGCAATTAAGAATTGGGATACTCCGACGACACCGACGGAGATAAGGTCTTTTCTGGGACTAGCGGGTTAAAATAGAAGGTTTATTTCAAACTTTTCTAAGATAGCTTTGCCTCTCGCCAAGTTAACTCAGAAAAGTGAGCCGTTTGGTTGGGAGCAGAAACAAGAAGATGTTTTCCAGACATTGAAACAGAAGTTATGTGATGCTCCAATCTTATCTCTCCCAGAGCGTAAGACGACTTTGTAGTGTATTGTGACGCTTCCCATCAGGGACTCGGTTCTGTGTTAATGCAGCGAGACAAAGTTATTGCGTATGCCTCAAGACAGTTGAAGATACACTAGAAGAGCTACACGACACATGATCTAGAACTGGGAGCAGTAGTTTTCACACTGAAGATTTGGAGGCATTACTTGTATGGCACCAAGTGTACCATCTTCACTGATCACAATAGTCTACAGCACATTTTTGATCAGAAGGAACTCAACATGCGACAGAGACGGTGGGTTGAACTTTTGAACGATTACGACTGTGTGATCAAGTACCGTCCGGATAAGGCAAATGTTGTAGCAGATGCTTTAAGCCGAAAGGAAAGGGTCAAACCACTGCGCGTAAGAGCAATGGGAATGACTGTGCAGACAATTCTACGTGACAAGATTGTATAAGCTCAACAGGAATCAGTGAAACAGGGTAATCTGAAGAAAGAACTTGATTGTGGAGCAGAACGACAGTTTGAGACGAAGCCAGATGGAGTTATCTACTATCATGATCGCATGTGGATTCCTGCGGTAGATGAATTGAGGAAACTTATTTTTCATTAAGCGCAAAAGACCAGATACTCGGTACACCGGGGCGCCGATAAGATGTACCAAGATTTACGGGGATTTTATTGGTGTCCGGGAATGAAGAAAGATATAGCTGAGTATGTCGGTCGATGTTTGACATGTGCGAAGCTTAAGGTGAAACACAAGAAGCCACCAAGTTTATTGGAACAACCCGAGATTCTGTTATGGAAGTGGGAACAAATAGCTATGGATTTCATTACCAAGATACCACGCACTTCTAGTGGTCATGATACCATTTGGGTTATCATCGATCGGTTAACCAAATATGCTCACTTTTTGCCAGTATGTGAAATCTTCACTATGGATAAACTAGCGAGATTATACATCAATGAGATAGCGGTGCGACACGGTGTACCATTGTCTATCATATAAGATCGAGATAGCATATTCACATTAAGATTTTGGCAGTCGTTGCACAAGTCACTAGGGACGAACATGAACTTGAGTACAGCTTACCATCCACAAACAGACGGTCAAAGCGAACGTACTATACAGACCCTCGAAGACATGTTGCGAACATGTACTTTGGATTTCGGTGGGAATTGGGATTCCCACTTGCCACTAATCGAATTATCCTATAATAAATGTTACCATAGTAGCATCGGATGTGCACCATTCGAGGCCCTTTATGGTTGAAAATGTGAGCTTATTGAGGAAACCACGGATAAGATCGCCCAGATACAACAAAAGTTACAAGCAGCACGAAGCAGACAAAAGAGATATGCTGACAAACGGCGTAAACCGTTGGAATTTCAAGTGGGAGACCGTGTCATGTTGAAGGTATCCCCATGAAAGGGCATAGTTCGTTTCGTAAGGAAAGGCAAACTAGCATCGTGATACGTCGAACCGTTCGAGATCATTCAACGAATAGGTCCTGTTGCGTATAAGATGGTATTACCCGATGAACTCAGCGGTGTGCACGATATGTTTCACGTCTCAAACCTTAAGAAATGTCTTGCAGACGAATCACTTGTCATACCAGTTGAGGAAATTCAAGTAGACAAGCAACTACATTTTATCGAAGAACCTTTAGAGATTATGGATCGCAAAGTTAAACAACTAAAGCGAAGTCGTATTCCAATCGTTAAGGTTCGATGGAATTCAAAGTGTGGACCTGAGTTTACTTGGGAACGCGAAGATCACATGAAGTCTAAGTATCCCCACCTGTTTGTACAGGAAGTCGTACTTGATAACGATTCTTAAATTTCGGGATGAAATTTCTCTAACAATGGGAGACTATAACATCAGTGCCGGGACAGTGACTTGTACAACAGATCAGGTACGAACTATATGTATTACATGTGTATTATTTCATTTGATGTTTAATACGAAACTATTACAGATCTACTTCAGAATCATATCATGAATTCATGATTTAACAGTCAGAATCTTATATGACAATACAGAACTACTATGTGAATTGTAGTTAGGATTTATTATGCATAAACGTATGTGAGGTTGTACAGAACAAAAAAAATAACGAACGTCATTATGTGAATATTAAACTGACGGAGTATTCGTGTGAGTGATGATTCGCACGAATATATCTGTAAGTTTAGCGTTCTGAATGATATCTTATAATTAGAAAACCATATTGGAAAGTAAAGTTGTCGTCGTGTTCGTACGGGTAACGATTCGTATGAATACGCGCAAAAATGTTACGATCCTATGAAACGTTAAAATAAACGTTTTGAAATTCTAAAAATAAATAAAAGATATTTAGTTAATTTACTAGGAATTACAACCTTTAAAGATTTAAAAATTTCCATCTTTATAAAGTTACGTAATATAACGAAAAACGACGAAAAAACGATGCGCGAAACTGAAACCGAGCGAGACCGAACGCCCGAACATACCCGGGCTTTAAAAAGCACCTAACTCTTTTTTTATCTTCATTTTTTCACCCCCATATCATCTTCTCCAAAAATCCCGACTTACTTCCCCACCATGCCTTCCCAACTTCAATCCTTCATAACTTCTTCGTTTCTCCACCAAATTTGACGCTCTAGTAGTCAAAACGACCGTAATAAATAGAGGAACAAAGTAGTACAACTGATCGGAGCTGAAACGGACTGGATTGGTCGCAGTTTTAGAGAGAAGTTGCTGCTGAAGTGGGTTTTCTACTATTCACGTAAGGTAAGCTTTAACTCGTTTTAATCACTTCAAATCAGTTAGGATAACACTAAAACGACTCTAGAAACATTTAGATCATGAAGAGATGAAGAAATAGAGCTTTGAATCATCAAAAACGGACCAAAAACGATCTCAAACGAGCTGACTTTGTGACTATTACTGTTTTGGTGTGCTGCTCGAACATCAGCAGCTTTTTAGCTAAGTTTGGAGCTATAAAACCTTAGTATCTTGCACTAAAACGAATTAGGAAGCTAAGGAATACTTTAGCTTGAATATTTGGTGGCTGGAAATCCAATTGAATCATCAGATTTGAGGTAAACACGAGCAAAACTTTACTGTTTTTGAGTTTTAACATTGTTCCGAGCAACAACAGCTTTTCCTTCGATTTTGGTGCTGTAAAACTGTTAGGATTTGCACATAGTCGACCTAGGAAGATTAGGAACATATTAGATTGAATATTGGGTGGCTGGAACACCGGATTTAATGTAAAACCGAACTAAACGTAACTGATTTTTGTGCTGGAACACTATTCCGAAAACCACAACTTTTCAGCCCACTTTGGAGCTGAAAAACCTCTAGGAATTTCAATAAAACGATTCAAGAAGCTAAGGAATACACTAGATTGAGGTTTGGGTCAGTTTAGCATCGATTTGGAGCTGGATATGGCCAAAAATCGATGGGTTAGAGGCTGTTGAACTTGGGGTTGTTGAACATAGCAGACTCGATGGGGTGCTGTTGCTTATCATCGAAATTAAGGATCTTGAAGCCATCGATATGGATCAGCCCCTGTTGATACTATTATTTCAGCATGACCCAAGTACAATAAGCTTGGAAAGGACCCAACACACTTTGAAACGAACTTGGGGCATGGATTTAAACATGGGTTAGATGATTATGGGTCATTAGTGTTTTTGAGAGCCAAACCGGTTATGTGCTCTTCGATATTAAAGGTTTTTCAAACACAAGTCTGTCCTAAACTATCTTAACATATAAACTAGTGTTTTGTATGACCAATTGGTTATATAATACTTGAATATGTTTAAGAAAAACCTTAAATGAAGTTGGTGACATTACACAATGACCATGGTGGTTATATGGATGTTAACCAACTCAACGTTCAAAAATAATGAGTTTTCTAACACTAATACTTTTATAAAACTATCATATGTTTTTAAACAAGTACTTGGGTTTAGGTGTTAAAACTAATATTAAAGAAAACCACAAAGTACAAGGCCATTATAGATGTTAGACTTGGATACTTAAACAAATGTTAAGTAAAAGAATAATATTCATGAGTGATAAGCTAGTAACATTGGGAGTTATAACCTAGCTTATGCTTACTAGGTTACTACAAAGGGTAACATGGTGGGTACTTATGAGTTCAAAGAACTAAGGAAACGAGTTGAAATCTATATAAGAACAAGAAACAAACTAAGTAGAGAGGTGTTGATTTTATGTGTCAACACTCCATACTTAGTGATTTTTATACAATTGTATAATTAACTTAGATTATTTCAATTAAATGATCTGATGTATATAATACTCAAGGACGAACAAAGAACTAATGAAGGACTTAGAGTTAATCAAGTGAGATTAACTTACGTTCTAACATGTTTACCTTATATTTTCCTAGAAATAACTTATGTTTTATTTAAAGTGAGTTGATTTATAAAATTCTTTATTTTAAGTGTTTTAAAATAACTTAAATGATTTCTTAACTTAATATTTTGCTACATAAGGATAAATTACAAATAAAATAATATGAACCTTATATAAATAAGGTTTAGTTGTGAGGTCTTACTAAGAATAAGGTTCATAAAGGGTAAGTAACATAGATTAATTAGAGTAAGTCTTAATAATACATTAGTAAGTATATAGGACACTTAGTCGCACACCGAGACCGAAACCTTATATACGTCGACTTCAAATAGTTATAGTATTCGAATCACACTAAATCATCATAGGTGCAGAAGATACATAATTACAATCAACGATTGCGCATAATTACTTGGTTCAGTTCATAACAACACGGGTGAGTTCATTGCCCCTTTTCTAAACATTTTTGTTTTATAAACGCGGAGCTGAGAAGCATGCGTAATTTATTTTCTTTGGAATATATTTTACTTAAATTCTTTTACTTCATATATGTTTTACATATATAATTGTTGTCCTAGATTTTGTCTAGGTAAACTATTTGCAGGATTTCAAAACGGGTTATTTATTTCTCATGAGTAGATAACTATTTCAAAAAAATGAACTAACGATCTAAAACAGAGAGCTATTTTCAGATCTAAAACAAAGAACAGTTTTAAGCGATGTGTTTTCAAAGAACTAACGATCTAACTCAAAGAACTATGTTCGGTGGTTTGTTTTCAAAGAACTAAAGATCTATTTCAAAGAACTATATACAACGATCTATTTCAGAGGAATGTCTGGGAAATATTCAAAGATAGCATGCGCCATAGAACTAACGATCTATACGAACAAGAACGAACATGGACGATCTAGACGAACTATAAAATCCTATACATCAAAAGATGTCCTAGCTAGACAGATTGATTATAGGTCGCATGTTTGATGATATTTACATATTTCCTCAACAACTAAGAACCTTGATTGCTAGACTAGTCTACTCGAGTATGACCAAGGCCCAATCATTAGGTCTTAGATTTTATTAAATGTTTATTTATTTGATTATTTAAGCATTTTAACTAAATGATTCTGCAATTACTATGTTTGTTCATATGTATGTGATGAGCTTAAGAAATCAAAAGAATTTCCACATTTTGTTGAAACTAATAAGAACTAAGAACTAAGAATTGGTGTGATGATGATGAGGAATGAAACGCTTAATTATCATTAACAACAATATATTGTGTGGTTCGGTATGTGGTGGGATGTCGGCTGGGGCTTGTCCCCTATATACGTCCTATATATAAGCATACTTGACTGGATAGTATAGATGGTTGTTGGTGAGGTTAAGGTTGTCATTCGGACAGGTTTTGTACAAATTCATTTTCAAACAAAACTATATGAACTCACCAACCGTGTGTTAACTTTATTTTTTTCATGACTTCTCAGGTGACGAACACGTTAACTAAGAAGTTCATGTTTTTGACTATGATGCCCAGACAGCGGACCTAGCATTTTGGATGTTCATATTTTGAACATCATTATACATGTTATTTTGTACATCTTGTGCAGAGATGGAAGATTTATGATGTTATTAGTAGATTTACATTGTTAAATTATGAACGATACTGATGTAATTTAACTTTGTAATTCTATTTAATTTTGTGATTTCTCATTTTATATCATGTGCAATGTATACAATCTGATCACTCCGATTATCACCCCGATATCATGCCCCGAGAACCGCCGATGGGACACTCGACCCAGCCCGCCGGATCGGGGTGTGACATTAGGATTTCCATTGGTGTTGCCTGGTATCTGATATGGGTCCCACTAGGTTATTCTAAGTTTGTTTCTTAAGATCCTAGTCTTCATCTTTCACAAATTAGTCCAAGTCATCACTTGTCACACTTTTGATTCCCAGCCAAGGTATACTAGCTTTCCATATTGCATATAGATTCCATTCTATAGTCTCGGTGTTAGTAGCAGTTTTAGTCAGTCTTTTTAGTGTTTAGTTGTTAGCTTAGTCAGTTAGTTAGTTGCAGTCTCAATTAAGTTTACAGAAGTTGCACCAAACCCCCTTTCTTTTACTTTATTTTGTTCACAGTCAAGGTTAAGTTTGTCAAACAAGTGTCCTTAGGTTTGATATCCGGTCTTCCACAATCTATACTGTTGCCAATAGGTACACTTGCTTCGTAGCGGTCTAGTTTAGGATTTCCGATTTTAACTAGGTGTTTAGGTCAAGTCTAGGTCTAGGATTAGTTACAGTGTCTTTAGCTTAGGTTAGACAGCTTTAATTTATTCTATTTTTAGACTGTGAACGAAAAGAAACGAAACGAAGTATCTTTCATGATCCCTAGACATAGTTCTGAAAGGACCACACACATCAGTATGTATAAGTGCTAACAGATCTTTTGCTCGTTCACCGACATGGATGAAGGGATCTTTAGTGAGTTTTCCAGCTAAGCAAGACTCACAATCATCAAAGGAGTCATGTACAATGGATTCAAGAATCCCCTCAAACTGGAGCCTTTTTATTCGAGATTTGCTTATACGGCCAAGTCTACAATGCCATAGAAATGTATCATTAATGTCAGATTTGATACGTTTAGAAAGATTATATACATTATTGTTTGCTTTAACATCTATTTCATAAATACCATTTCGAGGTATAGCCTCAAAATAAAACACATCATTTAAGTAGACAGACATAGCAATACCATTAAAAATGTACTTAAATCCTTGTTCAAACAATAAAGAAACTGAAATAATGTTTCTGGTCAAACTAGGTGCAAACAAACAATTATTCAAAATAAGTACAAGGCCAGAAGGACATGTAAGATGATATGTCCCAGTTGCAAGAACTGGTACTCTCTTCCCATCACCAACGATGAGCTCCATATCGCCTTGTTTCAGCTTCTTCCACTTTTCAGGTTCCTGCAAGACATTAATAATGTGGTAACCACATCCAGTGTCAAACACTCATGCGTTGCTGGAAACAGTAAAAAGTTCAATAACATAAATAGAGATACCTGAAGGACCTGCACCATTGGCCTTGTTCATCCGCAGCTTAGCCAAATATTCAGGATAGTTACGCCTCCAATGTCCTATCTTGTTGCATTCAAAACATTGACGCTCTTTAGGGGGTGGTGCTTTAGTAATTGCCTTGGCTTTGTTGGTGGCAGGCTTGGCAGCAACAATAGTTGTATTCTTGCCCTTGTTGTTATAACCTCGTTTCTTGGGATTGGGCATTCTAACACCAGCAGATCAAACTGTCGATACCTGATTGACCTTGCTTGGTACATTCATCTCAGCCATCTTCAGCATCCCATGTAATTCAGGCACAGTCTTCTCCTAAGCATTCATGTTGAAGTTCATTACGAACTGGTCGTAAGACTTTGGGAGATAATTCAAAATGAAGTTCGATGCCATTTCATTTGACAGGGGATAACGAAGCTTACTCAGTTGGTCGATGTATGTAACATCAGTTCCGGAATCATCGCCGGAACAGTGATCGCTACAGTAACTCGTATAGTAACTCAGGTACACATTACGTGAAACTATGTTTATGCTATTGACACATAATGCTTGACACGAAACTATTGTGCGATTATCTGAAATCTGATTAAAACCTTAGTGTTTAACAGTCAGAAACATATCAGACAAAACAGAATTGTCACACGGATACGTGATTTGATGGTAATATGTATAAACGTATGTGAGGTTAAACAAAACAAAACCATAATGGTTGTTGTTACGGAATGCTAAACAGACGAATTATTCGTATATGTGACGATCTGTACGAATGCTTCTAAGAGTTTAACGTTCTGAAATAATGACTGAAAAGTAGAAAACAAAAGTCAGAAGGCCAAACTATCGTTGTGTTCGTTTGAATGACGGTTCGAATGAATACGCGCGATGGTGACGCGTTCTGACGAAACGAAAACGAACACGAAAACGATACGAACGATCATAAAATTAAGGAAATATAATATTTACTGTTTTACAATTTTGAAACTCATCAGAAATAAATTAAAAGTAAACTATTCTAAATTTAAATACGTAAATTCATGAAACGATTAACGAAACGCGTAAAAATAATATATTTCGACAAATAATTCTAGAAAATGATATCTAAAATAATTATTAGTATTAATCACCTTCTAAACATTTTAAAATAAAATCCTTTTATGTAAGTTACAAAAACGCGCGTAACGTGCCGGAAACATGACGAAAACGAGAACCGAGCAACCGAAACGAACCCAGATACCCTCGGGGGTGTTTAAGCTCTAAATGAGAGCATTTAATTCATTTTCACACAAACCCTCTCTCTCTCTAGCTTCAAACCCGTCACACTCTCTCTCTCTCTCACTACAATTCAAGCCTTCAAACCTCAAGATCTTGATCATTTCATGATGAAATCGCGTGTTCTTGGTGTCCACACGTAGCTATTGACCTCCTCTACCTAGAAGTACAGCAGATCGGGGGAGGAAACCACTGAAAATCAAGGTATGGTGCCACGAAAACCATGAAAAATAGGGTTTCATAGATGATGTTCGACCTAACCAACTCTATTCGATGCTACACTATTTCCTTGGTTCCCTACATCCCTTGGAAACCATTTTTGCCTAATCTAATTCTGAAAGCAGCCTAACAACCAGTGAGTTTCGATGATGATGATGGTAAGATGGCTGGTTCGTGAACAGGTATGGCGGCCGAACCTTTTTGGTTGAGACCTGGCCGAACCTTACCTCAGCATCAGCAAAAACCATGCTCCTAAACCACCATCATTACCGAACCTGTGTGAGTAGCCGGACGAGCACAGGAGTCGCGAACCATCCTTAGCCGAGACCTGGTCGAACCTATGTTGTCAGTCAACGGTCGAACACTAGGTTTCCCGAACCCATGCACGAACATGTTAGCATGAAACCCTCATGGAGCCGAACCTTCCTGTCCCCGAACACTCAGATCATCCGCAGCGAACCTTTATGCTCACGAACCTAAGGGCGGCGCACCTTTCATCCTCGAACCCCACTCCATAAACCCTAGCCGAACCTTTAGGGAGCACCGAACCTAGAGGCTACAAACCATGCAGGCGACCCCTGGTGGAGCGAATCTTGCATCTGGAGCAGCGAACCCTCCATTCACCGAACCTGTGTGCTGTCATGACCATCACTGAATCCCCTTTCTAGCCGAATCTACATGTGTACGAAGCTGTCCAGGATATCATGAACCTTTGACCATAATCAAACCATGTTGGCCGAACCTTGGTCTGTAGACGAACCCCCGTGCAGGAACCTTGGCCGACTTCCACCCACGAACCTTCCCTACACATGGGTCCTAAGATAGCCGAACCTGGGATCCTTTATGCTTGAGGTTCACTGGTTGTGGTGGGGAGGGGATGGCCGACTTTGAATTCGGCCCAATAATAATTTCCTTGGCCCAGTTTGTATACCTTGGCCCAAGACTCTAAGAGACCAAGTAAATCAACCGGTCCATTCTCATGTGTATGATCCAACAGTTGATACTCGGTCTAGAGTAACTCATTCGGCCCACATAATGTAACCGGCCCAAGGCCCACCTATAATGAGATCATGGAAGTACTATATCGGCCCACATAAATTGCATTAGGCCCACACGACACAACCGGCCCAAGGATTTCCTACTTTCGGCCCACTTGATTTAGAGTATAACCTAATATATCAACACTAAAAACGTTAAGCTTTACAAGAGTAATGTTATGGTTATTTATTAACTATGAAACCATTTATTCAAGTTATTATAAAATGTAAAGATTTATAATCTTTAAACGAAAACTTAAGTTTTAAAAGTTATGAATCATGGACGATCGAGATTATACACCACAATAAGGCTATATCAAGTCAATGATAACATATGACAGAAAGTGCTAAACTCAATTTGAATGGACAGAGTATCAACATAAATGATATCTAGTAAACAGGGCCGAATGATGATCGAGACTCACTAGTGTAAGCCAACTTTAGGGCTAACACTAACACTTACATACACACTAATCTCTACAAACAAATGCTTATAAGCTATAAACACTATGAAATCAATACAGGATCATGAACAGCACAACTAGTACAAACAAAGAGCACGTGCATTCTTATTTTACTTAGTCAACCACATCGAACACAAGGTGAGTTTATTTGTCCCTTTTCAAACTTATTTGTTTTACTCCGGGACTGAGAAGCATGATATGCATTTTAAGATATTATTGAAATGTTATTTAATGCTTTTAAACAAAATCATGATGCTTAAACTTGATGCTTGATGCTTATGCTACAAACAAGATGCTTAAACTTGATGCTTGATGCTTATGCTACAAATAAGATGCTTAAACTTGATGCTTGATGTTTATGCTATAAACTAGATGCTTAAACTTAATGCTTAATGCTGATGCTACAAACTAGAAACTTAAAACTATATGATGGATGCTTATGTTAAAAACTAGAAGCTTAAACTATATACTTGATGCTTATGCTATGAACTTCATGGTCAAACTATATGATAATGCTTGAAACTACATGCTTGAGACTATGATTGTGTGTTAAATGCTAAGCTTGTATCTAATCATGGGCTACGTGATTGCTAAACGACTCCTAAAGCAGAGCTTGTACCCATGTATTGAGATACGTGGAAGCTAAACTATGACGAGGCTAAGCTGTTATCTATATAAGAGACACGTAATTGCTAAACTTCTGCTAGAGCAGGGCTTGTGTCTGCTTATATGTGATATGTAAATGCTAAACTACTTGTTTATGCATGGCTTGTGTCTATGTACGAGATACGTAATTGCTAAACTTCTGCTAGAGCAGGGATTGTATCTTGTACAGGAGACACGTAATTGCTAGACTATTCGGATACTAAGCTTAACTAATTCATGAGATACGTAATGGCTAAACTTCTGCTAGAGCGGGGCTTGTATCTAGCCGTGGGCTACGTGATTGCTAAACGACTGCTAGAGCAGGGCTTGTACCCACGCATGAGATTAGTGAAAGCTAAACTATGATGTGTGAAACTATCATGCTTGTTAAACTTACATTAAAGTTAATACACATGAATGCTATAAACTTGTGAACTTTAAAACAGTAAACTAAAGCTATGATGAAGACTGGATTGAATGGTAGGTAAAATGCTTAACTATTATTAACAACAGTGTCATATGCGAATTAGTATGTGGTGGGACGGCGTCTGGGCGGGTTGTAGGCTCGACTCAGGGGTATGCCCTATATATAAGCATACCGATTTGGATATTACGTGTGGAGTTAATGAGGTTAAGGTTTTGCCGAAAGAGGTTTGCTAAAGCTATTTTTTAACTTATAAACTTTATGAACTCACCAACCATTGTGTTCACTTTGTTTTCTTACATGCTTTCTCATGTGATGCACAGGTTTAGACTAAAAGCTTTTGGATTGCATATTAGGCTGCCCAGATAGAGGACCTAGTTGACTTTTGGAAGCACAACTTTTGTTATTTATACGAATCACTTTTGTATGTCTTGTACAGTTACAAGATAGAAAACATTTGATTCTTTTGATAGGTTTACCGGGTTAAATTACTGAACATTGATATTGTAATTTAACTTTTTAATCCTAGTTTAATGCTTTATTGTGCTTTAGTTATTCTTAACATTGATGCTATGTAAACAATCTGATCATCACGATTATCACTCACGATATCGCGCCTCGAGAACCTTCCGCCCGGCGGGGAAGTCGATCCGTCCCGCCGGCTAGGGGTGTGACAATGTACCATTTCATCGTAATCACATGAGCACTAACTGACGAGCCTTCTTGCATTTTGCAGCCGCAAATATGCTTCATGGTGTCATAGCGTTCTTGAAGGGCTTGGTTCTAAAACATGCATGTAAGTTGCTGGATCATGTCAAAGGCACTCATGTCTTCCATGTTCTTCTAAAGATCAGAAGACATGATGGCTTGCATAAGGTAGGCTACCTCAATGGCATCCTTGTTATGCTTATCCCAGGCTTAACGGGTAGCAACCGTATTACCTTCAGGCTCATTTGGAACTGAACCTTCCAGTACATAGTGCTTTTTCGCAAACTTGAGAATAAGTTTGAAGTTGCGATGCCACTCGAGAAAGTTGGTGTTATTCAGCTTATCTTTCTCAAGTATAGACTTGAGAACGAAGGATGAGTTGTTTTCATGAGACATCTGTTAATGTAAGCAAAATAAATAATTAGTATTTTTAATACTTAATTCCTTATTTAATTAATGCCCCATTAGTAAGTGATATTAAGTAGACTGGCAACGTTTTTCAATTGTGAAAAAAGCACAACTCTCAAGTATGAGGCCACAAAAACAACTTGTCTATTTAGTGATACGTTAGCCTCATCTATGCTCACTTTCATTTCTAGACAGTTGTGGCACGTAACAAGATATGAAAGTAATAGTCTTCGTAAAACAGGTACATGTGGAAGAGCCGATGTATCAACGAAAACTCTTGCACCTTAGAGGACAAACTACGCACCAAGTGCGGTGTTGTGGCTCCAAACACTGGCGTTTCGCATTATGCTCCAAGCGTCGCTTATAATAGGATAGCTTATACTGCTGGTTTTGTATATATGGTATCCAATTATAGTGTTTATGGAATAAGGGTCGAACACAACGAATGATATAATCATACGTTCGTTGTAAAAACCAGTTTTACTATATTTAATGTCGTGACATTTTGATGAACCCTTTCATCTCTCAGGCCACTTAATTTTAAATAACCTATTAAAACTAAGTTTTTCGCGACTTTTATGACCATTCAAAAGTTGATAGTTAATCTATTAAGTTTTTGAGTTTTAAAACAATTTTAGATTGTAGAAACTCATTGGTTATATTTTCAAAAAACATTTGTTTTATAAAACTTTTACAAGTTGCAAAATTGATTAGTTTATGAACTTGTAACATTTTATTGTGATTATGTCTTAAAACTCCTTTTAAAACCATTTTGGTATATGGTTGGTATGTTATAATATTTATAATATAAAGCAACCACAATATCAAACTAAATAAATATGTAAATCGTAAGGCCAAATTATGTTTGATTTTGCTACATCCAAGTAGAAACAAACAAGGTCACGAGGTCACAACACACAATCAATCACAATGCTGAATCTAGTGCATCTTCTGATCTTTAGCTGCTCCCACTGACCTCCCGATCCATGCTTCTTAGGCCTTGTTTTTTTTGTAAAACGTCTGCGAAACCTCTATTGTATGCGCCGCGCAGACCACACGCAGACGTTGACGTCTGCAGACTATTTGTTTTTTCGAAGACGTTTGATTCAAAAACGTCTGCATGAGGTCTTCTTGCTAAAGATGTGGACCAACCACTTCTAGGGTCTCCTAAGGTCTGCAGAGACCACCCACCACCGCCGGCCACCCCCACCCCCGCCGACCACTGCCGCCGCCTCTGGTCACCACCGTCGACCACCCCATCACCCCTATCGTACACCAACACCAATTTATTTTAAGAGTCAACAGACGTTAAAAACAAACACTCTTCTTCTTGCAGTCTGCAGACATTTGGTCCACCTCTTCTCTACAGATGTCTGCAGATGTGGTCCGCAGACTGCAGACATTTTACCTCCTAAAAAACATTCTTCAATTTTGTCTTCAGGTCTTTTGTCATTATAATATTTACAAGAAACTGAAATACATAACGAGACAAAACAAACTCTATTCTAATGCAACTTTGAGCCATCAAAATGGGCCAAAACTATAACAACCAAAACTGAAAAATTAAACAATCAAACAAACACAAGGTCGGACCAGATTTACATATTCAATCACAACTTTATAATTAAACTCAGTAATTCTTTTGGCCAATCATAACTTTGACAAAATAATTAATTTTACCCAAATAATTAGTCAGATCTATATCTGGATAAAAAATCAAAATATGAAACAATTTAGAGTTTGTGATATGTAACCGGTTAAACTGACCGGATCCGATTTGCATGTTGTAAGCGTGGCTCTGATATCACTATTGGGAATCATAGTGGTATTAGGTTTGACTTTTAGGTAAAAACAAGTTTGACCAATTACTATATTATATCCATATTTAATATAACGCAGTAGAATTAGGCTTCTAAACTTTAACACTGTTAAATTTTCAATCAAAATCATGGTTACAAAACATGTAAACACAGATAATTTTAACTAATCTAATTGTTTGAGATACCAAGGTTCAACGAACGAATGCTAGAACACGAACACGAATGGGTTCCTGGCTCACAATAGAAGTAGGAGATGGTTTGGGTTTATTGATCGGATATCACGAATCCGACAAGTCTTCTGATTCTTGTTGTATGAAGGTAAAACAATAAAATCAATTATCCTTGTTTTGATCTATTGATTTTCACGACAGAAGAGAAAAAATCAATTTTGCTTTCTTCTTTTTTTTCTCGACGACAGCTCCACCACATAAAGAAAACTAAAACACCAAATTATGTTCTTATTCTGTTCACTTACGGCAGAGAAAAAATTAGGGTTAGGTCAATATAAGATTAATCTCTTTTAATCTTATAATACTAACTTTCGGGCCCTAAAGCCTAATCTAATTAGTTTAGGTCCAATTAGAGGTGCGCAAATCGGTTTCCCAATAACCGAACCAGTATAAAGGGTTTGCTGTTTTTTCCCAAAAACTGGTTCGATTAAAAACCGGTTAATCTAACCTCTTTCTAGTAACCGAAGGAACCGAACTGGTTAATAACCAGACCTGTTTACCGGTGGAACCGGTTTAAAAACCGTTTTTTTATATACATATACTTTTTTCGTTTTTCTTTTATACCTTTTGTTATATATAAATAAAATATTGAAAAAAATAAAAAATAAAAAAATGAAAAGTAAAATTTAATTTATATAAATAAAATAAAACAAAAAACAAAAATTTATTCAAAATAAATACTAGTTAACAAACTTAATGTATAAAAAAATAAATTAACTTTATTAAGTAAGAATTTAAAATAGCAATATTTCATAAAGATATATTAGAAAAAATAAAAAGTAAAAATTAATTTATATAAATAAAATAAATTTTATTCAAAATTAATACTAGTTAACAAACTTAATGTATATAAAATTAAACGAACTTTATTAAGTAAGAATTTAAAATAAAGATATTTAATAAAAATAAACTAAAAAAATAAAAAGTATAAAATAATTTATATAAATAATATAAAATAAAAAACAAATATTTATTCAAAATTAATACTAGTTAACAAACTTAATGTATATAAAATTAAATGAACTTTATTAAGTAAGAATATAAAATAACAATATTTCATAAAGATAAATTAAAAAAAAAACTAAATAAAAAAATTGTAACATTTAATTACACAAGATTATAAATAAAAAAAGAAATGTAAAATCTAAATCGAATTTAGCCTTCGGAATGTGCTTCAGATTGTAGTTCCGGGCTATTGTTTCGCATCCATTCATCCATTGCTTGTTTTTCATCGGAAAGTGGTAAAGTTATTCATTCCTCAACTTCCACCCCGTTTATTGTTTCTTCTACATCAAGCTCGTCTTCAAGTGTTGTGTGATCTTGTACACGTTTCATCGCGTCCAAGTGGTCTTTCAAGCAAATACACATTTCCAATGATGCTGAAGTAAGCCTCGTCATTCGTATCGATAAAACCTCGCCACTAAGAGAAAAAGCAGATTCCGAAGCTACTGTAGAAGCTTGGACGCTTTGTAAATCACGGGCCATGGTAGATAGAATCAAAAATTGGGATTCCTTTTGTTTCCACCGAGCCAAAATATCAAAGTTTTCAAATTTTTCCGTATTAACACCTAAAATCCAATCTATCCCTAGGTACTTTCCAAGTTCACTACTTGCACTAGTACCTCGAGCCAGTTTAGTTACATTTTGCCTTAAAGTGTTAAACAAATCAAAATTAACATCTTCGCTTCTACTCAAACCAGAAGCTGCATACAGTGTTTGTTATATGTTAGATGGCTTCTTAAAGCAGTTAAGAAAAGTACCGCAACCTTTGTAGCGTGCCTTATCGACATCGTTTGACATTTCGCATAAGTAGAAATGTTGGAATAGATATTTGTTCCTCGTTGTAGATTAGATTTTAACAACGGTTGGTTCGGTTGAAGAGGATGCACCAATACCAACGGAACTTTGAACATTTCGTGAGCTTGTCATTGAATAGAGATTGAATTAAGAGTGTAATAGAAGAATAGATTGCATCAAGAAGTAGGTGATCGTTTTTTGAGCGTTTTTGATCGTGTTCGAGCATTTAAGAGTGTAATAGAAAAAAGATGTTGTGTGTGATCGATATGTCGTAGGTCAATCAAAAACAATTTATAATTAAGAACTTAACTACCTTTGACTATAGCAAGGGAAGTAACGTCGTCTCCACAGGGAATCAGTGGAAAGTGCTAATCTTGTCTACAAATTGATTAAACTAAGAAAAATGAAAACTCTGGATTGAATTGAATTAAGAGAATCGTTTAAAAGAAACAAACTTTTACTTTTGATTTGAAAACAATTAATGAAAAAGGTAATCACTTCCAGTTTTTAGGTTGTAAGATCCACAATGAATGTAAGTTAAACCTAGGTTGAAATCATATAAAATTGATGTTGTCAATTAGTTCGATTAAAGTGATAAAGATGGAACGAACGTTTAAGACTTGCTCATTCACAAAATTACCAATAGACATACACAACGCATCACACGAATACCAATGAGTAAACGATGCAAGAAAACCGAATCACTGATGGTAACACATAATACGAAAACATAAATCTATTGTTTAAATCAACCAAAAAGAAATCGTATCAAGTTTACAATCAAAAACCTAGATTCAACATTCAAACATCGTTTCACTTACAACTCTAATCAACCGGAAGCAATTACGAAGAAACTAGCCTTGCCTCATCGTGATTTGATCTTCAATTGTTGATTCCATTTATGAATTCTTGGATTGAATCTTGATTTGGAGGGTTGGATCCCTCAAAAACTGCCCAAAAACGTCCCAAATTGGCCCCAAAAAACTTAACTTTCGACTTCGATGGAATGTGGCTTGAAAATAGGCAAAATAGGGTTAAAATCCCGTTTTCCGCGTTTTGGGCGTAGCCTACGCTGGGCCAACTGAACGGTGCAAAATTTCTGTCAACGCTAAATTTTTGGGCGTAGCCTACGCTGACTTGGGTGTAGCCTATGCCCGGTCTGATCTCACCAGCAGCTTCGTCTCGTTGAGAAACTCGGTTTTCATATATTATGGCTTCCGTAACTCTTCCTCTAGCTCAAGATATGCGCTTCCGAAGTTTTGAGCTTTTCTCGACAGTTTCTGATCCATCTGTGCATCTTTTCAACTCGTTACCACCCCCGGGCATCCCTCTAACATGTTTTTACCTGCAATTCACAATTGTATTTCAATGTATCATTGTTCCACATAAAATGCACATAAAAACGCAACTTTAAATTGTTAAAACACATGAAAATCAAACACACATCACATCCACACACTTATGTTTTGCTTGTCCCAGGCAAAGTCCTTTACGCACGATAACAAATAATTCAACAAAAACCATTGCTTAAACATCTCATTACCGGTTAATAGCAAAACTTCAAAACCACACCTAGTTCCCAAGACTTACAACGTGCAATAGATTTACATCCCAACAAGCAATATTACAAATTTGACAAGAAAATATCTAATCAAGGACACTTAGCTTCAAATGGTTCACATGCACATATTCACACCTCTCACAATGAACACTCCACTCGGCTTTGTATCTGAACTAGCAATGATGCACTAGTATTTCTGAACTCTCAATCCACTAATGATGCATCATTATCATAAGCTTGTAAAGTAATCAAATCTCCACCATTATGCACAAGTATACACAAATCAAGAGGTCTTTCAAGGTTGTAGTGTTGGCTTAGGCTAAGGTATGGAAAAGGAATGTAAGTGGCTAAAACATGTGAAATCCAAGTTAAGTTCACACAAACAACTACTACACATAATTACTAGGGTAAGTGTGTACACTTATTGATTACTTTTTATTTGTAAACACTACTAACATCACTATGAACAATTTTTTTTCTTCTTTTTTTTTAATTTTTTTTTTAAACATTAACACTACTTAACTTGGATTCGTCACATGGGTGTAAATTGAAATGGCTATAAAGTCCGATTTTGGCTAATGGAATGGATATGGTTTAACAAAGGAATGGGTAATTGGCTCAAAAATGGCGACTAGGGGATTTTGTCAAGGGTTGGTGAAACAAAGACATAAGGCTAAAGCAAGGGTTTATCCTAATGCCTCTATCACTTTTGTGCACACTTTGGCTCATGGTTTTAACATGTATTAATTATGAAAGTTTTGAAATGACAACAACATTATGGTAATCACACATCAAATGAAATTGTGCATTAAATTCTACATCTATTTCATGCTCCACGTAGGCTCAAATTCTCACAAAAACGGTGGTAACGGGTTTCAGATGTAAAGCATGCATATTTATCCATTATCTAGCCTTGTATCCTTAATTGAGACCTACCTACCAAATTTTCCTACAACTTGCTAAGAAAACTTTATTCCGCAACTTAAAGAACTAGGCATAATTAGGAAGTAACACATATACACCGGTTAAAGACGCATTCACAATTTTCTTTGACAAAAAATTTGTTTTTCGTGCACAAAAAGACCTCTTTTGGAACAATTTTTGCCAATTTTTCAAAATTTTCCTCATCCCCACACTTAAACCTTACATTGTCCCCAATGTAAATTTTCCACTAAATATGAGTGTGAAATGAGTATGATGTGATGATTTACCCAAACGCCCCCTTCAAATTCCCTTTACACTCCATTTCAACCAAACATCAACTTCAAACAAACATTAGCAAACCACTCAAGCACAAAGTGTCAAACATAATTTAAACAAACAGTATGGAAGCATGGAAAGAGCACGTGGACCTGATAAGTTATGCAAACATGATTGGAAACCCTTGTATTTTAGTGCTTCACCCCGAGGCACATGATGAATATGTCAACCTGAAAGTACACAGCTTTTCCCCACACTTGGGTGTTTGAACAGGGTAATGAAACCTATGCAACACAAAATAAATAAAATAATAAAAATGATGCAACACAAACAAAACCTAACGCACTTTCGTAGGAATCACGATTGCATTTAGCATATGCAATAAGCCTTTTAAACCCCTCGGTAGCCCGAGGGGACGAGTGAAGTCTCGTGAGGGTTTTTAGTAAACACACCCACAAAGTTCTCGGGTTGCCTCCCGGATAGCGCTAAGTTTTAGGTCTTCAGCCAGACCATACCTGATTTTGGGTTTATGGTGGTTGAAAGGTAAATTCACTTCCAACCGTCACCTTACCAACTTGGTTGTTATCAACCCAACTCCAACTTGTATCTCGTATCATTCTCGTATCAACTAACTCATCTTTCACTCTCATCTTCACAAATTCACCATTTTCATACACGTGCTTGATATGTTTGGGTGGCTTCTTCAATCCATTCAGTGATTTTGATGATCTTGCATCCACCTTGATGTGCTCTTTTGAGTTTTCCACTTGTGCCATTGAATCTTGAGCTTTTTCATCTTCAATCACTATTTTCTTAGCATCCTTCACTTGGAACCTGTCAAACATGAAACCCTTCTCTGTGGTGCCCCTCTCAATAACATTGTAATGAGAATGGCTCTTGTTAGTAATACTTGTTATCGCACATTTATTTTCAATAAAATAAGTAAATAAATTTGACGATATATCTAAGCTCAACTTACAGTTTCCAAAGGTCATGCTAACCGTGTTGTCCCGACAATTGATTTGTGCATTAGCAGTTGCCAAAAATGGTCGTCCAAGTATGACTGTTAGTTGCTCTTTCTTTGTAATTGGTTCATAGTCTAGTACCAAGAAATCCTCGGGGTAACAAAATTCCTCAAACTTAACTGCAACCCTTACCAACATTCCTCGTGGTCGTCTACATGTTGAATCTGCTAGCACCACGGTGATGTCAACTGGATGTAAAGGACCAAACTCATATTGATCATATATGCTTCCAGGTAAAATGCTAACACTAGATCCATAATCTAAAAGTGCCTTGTTAGTTTTTACTTCCCCAATCTGAATTGGAATGATAGGTGCTCCTGGATCATTTTCTTCTTCTGACTCACTCTCTTCACTACACTGATGCGTGCACACTGAATTAACATGCACATTTTTCGTATTCTTTGAATTTGAACTCTGATGTAATGGGTTTACTACGGTATCACTTGGTAGTTTACCCGATTCCTTTCTGTATATTGCCACCTCTTCAGCCAATTGTCCAACTTGCTTGGATAATGCCTCAACTGATTCGTCTCGTACTTCATTAGCTTTCTTCATTTCTTTGAGAAAATCCATGATTTCCTTGTTTGATGTTTTAGAAGTTCCCGAATAGCTTCCTTGATCATGATTTGTTTGGTAATTCCTTTGGTAGCCCTTGTTTCCACCCTGATTGTATCCTTGATTGTTGTAGTTTGACTGCCTATTTTGGTACTATTGGCTTCCTTGACTTGATCCCTGAAAATTAGGATTAGATTGATTAGAAGAGTTACCATAACAAAAATTTGGATGGTTCCTTAAACCTTGATGATATGTATTGGAATTCATATCATATTGCTTTCGGTCTCCATAAACTTGATTCAGTTCTTCTTTTCTTCCACCTTACCTAGGACAATCCATAGTTGCATGACCTAATTCTCCACATCCATCACAAACATGGAACACTTGATTCTCCCTTGTAGCACCATTGATTCCACTCATCTTCAAATTTGCTAACTCTCTTTCCAATGCTTGATTTGTTTTCTCCAACTTCTTCATTCTATCATAGGAGCTTCCTGAGGCTTTCACTATAGCAAACTTCTTCCTTCTACTTGACGGTGCTTGCCTTTTGGAATTTACTGCCATCTTCTCCAAATAATCCCAATCTACATCTACTGGATTAGACAAAAATGTTCCACCTGTAGTGGAATTGACATCCCTTATGTCATCAGTAGACAAGCCATCATGGAAAACAGTAATTAACTCCCATTTGTAAATCCCGTGATGTGGGCAAGTCCTTAGCAGCTGCTTGAATCTTTTGAAGGCTTCATAAAATAACTCTCCCGATTGTTGCTGAAATGTCCTTATAGCATGCCTAGCATCACTTATTCTTTGGGGAGTAAAATATTCATCGAGAAATTGTTGCTGCAAATCCTCCCAAGTGAAAATGCTAGCAGATGGCAATGCTAGAAACCACAACTTGGCTGCATCCTTCAAGGTAAATTGGAACAAAACTAGCTTCACTTGATCAGGTGTGAAACCTTGCCCTCCTATAGTACCACAAACCGCTTCGAATTCAGACAAATGTAAATACGGTTCCTCACTTGCTTTGCCATAAAAGTTGGGCAACACATTCAAGAACTGTGGCCTTACTTCAAATGATCTTCCTCTCACCTCAGGACGAACAATAGGAGAAGCATTCACTGCTATGTGTGATCTAAAATGACTTTCCACACCTTGAACTATACGTCGATTAGGTGCCCTTGGCACACCATCATGAAAATGGTCATATCCTCCATTAGGATATTGATTGACATTAGGCCTTCTAGGAACTCCGGGTCGACCTTGATATCCTTGATTATGATAATCATATTGTTTATGACCATGATATCCATATCCAGAATCAGGGTTGTTATTATCCCAATCTCCATGATAATGTTGATCACCTTCATTGCCCAATCCATCATCCCAATCATTAACCCTTGCTCTTATATTTTCCTTTTTATATACACTATTCGTTCGATGAGACGGTGCATCATGGCGGTTCAAATGAGTTGATTGTGTGTCAGATGACCCTTGATTAGATCTTTGTGGAGTCCTTGGTGGATTGTGTGGAGGTGGTGGATTTGGCGGTGGTCCAAAAATGGGATTTGGTTGAGGTCCATAAGGTTCGAAATTACCCCCTCTATATAAGCCTTGAGGTGGTGCTTGGGGCGGTGGTTGAGGTGGTTCGGTGTAACATCTGTGCCGGAATCGTTACCGGAACAGTAATCTGTACAGTAACTTGTACAGTAACTCAGGTGCAAACTAGGAGAAATACTTAGAAGCTATTAACATCCGATGCTAAACATAAACTATTACACGATGTTTCTGAAATCCTGACTTAAACCTTATGGTTTGAACAGTCAGAAACACACCAGACAACAATGAACAGATACAGACATGCTTGATTTGAAACTATTGAGTTAAAACGTATGTGAGGATAAACAGAACAAAACTTTAACACTTGTTGTTACAGAATGCTAAACCGACGAGTTATTCGTACATGTGACGATCTGTACGAATAGATCTGATAGTTTAACGATCAGGAACGATGATTGAAAAGTAGAAAACCAAATAAGAAAGTGAAACGTACGATCGTGTTCGTACAGTTAGCGCTCTGTACGAAAACGCGCGTAAGCGACGTTTTCTGACGAAACGGTAACGAAAACGAAAACGAGACGAACGACAATAAATTTAAGGAAATAAAATATTTCATGTTTTACAATTTTGAAACTCATCAGAAATAAATTTACAAGAAACAATTTAATTTAAAATATGTAAATTCGCGAAACAGTTAATGTAGCGCGTAAAATAATAAACTACGATAAATAGTTCAAGGAAATAATATTTAAACTGTTTACTAGAAATAATCACTTTCCAAACGTTTAAAATAAAACCTTTTATTTAAATTATGTAATTACACGCGTACGATCCGGAAACGCAACGGAAACGTGAACCGAGCAACCGAAATGAACCCGAATACCCTCGGGATATAAAAACCCAAAAAAAAAAATGAGACCTCATTCTCATTTTTTCTCTCATCTCTCTCTCTCACTAGCTTCTTTCCTGTTCATCGCTCTCTCTCTAAGAATTTTCACCTTCAAACATCAAGATCTCTCTCATTTGTGGATGAAATCGCGTGTTTTTGGAACCTAAACGAAGATCTCGACTCCATTTACCCAGAAGTACAGCTGTGTTGAGGATTTAGCCGGCCAAATCTGAGGTAATCACGCTTGAAGAAACTGAAAAATAGGGTTTTCTCCTTTGTTTTGGTACACACACACACAATCGGTGAAACCCTAAACCACGCTCACCATTTCATCATTAGAAGCTTATTCTCGCATCACAACATCATGGGATGAACAGGATCGAGAGCTTAGGCAGAGAACGAACACAGGGTTCGTTGCCCACAACCTCGGCCGAACCTTTTTAGGTGGAGCCTAAGGTGGCCGAACCCCATGCGAACCTTTGACTATGGCGAACCTAGGAACAAACCTTGCTGCCATCCCACGCACCGAACCCTCGGCGAACCAACCCCCTGCCGAACCCTTCGGGGATCTCACGAACCATTGTAGGCTACGAACCATTCATGCAGCAACCTGGATGAACCCTTAGGGTACTAACGAACCCTTTGGTCACGAACCATGGGTTCGTGAGGAAGTGGGAGACGAACCTTTGCTTGATCTGCGAACCCTCGAGCATAAGCCAAACCCTTAACTCACCTGCACGAACCTTGGCTGAATCAAGGCATCACCGAACCTAGCACAAAAGGTTCGCTGGTGTGGAGCTGAAATCCAACTCCTTCTCGGCCGAAACCTCTAAGCAGCCAACATCATCACAAGCGCAATTGTCTAGGCCCAAAGCCCACGTACTCTCGGCCCAATAGACTCAACCGGCCATACCGTATGCTTAGGCCCAACATTTTCGAAATGAGGGGCCTATATAATTCCTTCGGCCCAAGTCAACAAACCCAATTGGCCTAACCCACTAATCTCGACCCAATAGTGTTACTAGATCCATCATGGTTATCTTGATCTAAGGCTAGGCCACAATAGGCCCACACTAACCATGGCGGCCCAATATGAAGCCCACGAGGTTTAGACTTAATAAAGACGCAGATAGACTACAATAGGAGAAAGATTATCAACATGCAAGCTAAAAAGAAAATCTAAAGTCTTTACATTTGAAATTCTTTTTTTTATCACTGTGGAGATTGAAATGAAGCTGAAATGTAATAGTAAGGTAAGTTAATCTAAACCTTGTGGGGGAATTGTTATCAAGGCGATAACAAATAACTTAGGGCCGAATAGAGATTTAGACTCACAGTGTTAGCCAACTTTAGGGCTAACACTAACACACATACATACACGCAAATCCAACACAATTAATACTTATAAGTTACAAACCACGTGAAATCGATACAGGAACTTGAAAACAACCGCAAACACTACATCGAGCGCGTACATTCTAGCTTAAGCTAAATCAACCACTTCAAACATCAGGTGAGTTCATTTGTCCCTTTTCAAACTTATTTGTTTTACTTCGGGACTGGGAAGCATGTTAAACATTTTCATAAACTATTGAAATGTTATTTAATGCTTTTAAACATAAACTTGATGCTTTAATGCGATGCTTATGCTAACAACTAGATGCTTGAATATTATACTTAATGCAAATGCTACATGCTAACACTGGATGTTAAGGCTATATGTAAATACTAAATGCTAATACTACTTGCTAAAGCTAAACACTAATGCTACATGCTAATGCTATATACTAATGCTACAATGCTACATGCTAATGCTATATACTAATGCTACAATGCTACATGCTAATGCTAAACGCTAATGCTACATGCTAACTCTGGATGCTAATGCTATATGCAAATACTAAATGCTAATGCTACTTGCTAACACTAGATGCTAATGCTACATGCAAACACTGAATACTAATGCTAAGTGCTAACGCTACGTTTTAATACTATATGCTTACTATGCTTGAATGCTTGAAATGCTTGAAATGCTCAAAATGCTATAAACTTTGAATGTTATAAACTTGTCATGCTAAAGCAACGGTTTGGCCTCTCAGTGCTTGCCTCACCGGTTGATAAACTTTGAATGCTATAAACTTGTCATGCTAAAGCAACGGTTTGGCCTCTTAGTGCTTGCCTCACTGGTTGTTAAACTTTGAATACTATAAACTTGTCATGCTAAAGCAACGGTTTGGCCTCTCAGTGCTTGCCTCACCGGTTGTTAAACTTTGAATGCTATAAACTTGTCATGCTAAAGCAACGGTTTGGCCTCTCAGTGCTTGCCTCACCGGTTGTTAAACTATTTAAAAACTACAAACTTGAATGCCAAAGCTATTAACTATGATAGAACCCACTAAATTGGCCTCTCAGTGCTTGCCATGGGGTGTTCTACATAGTTGGGACTTGAAGGAACAGACCGTTGGCCTCTCAGTGCTTGCCATAGGGTGACCTTCATACTCATGACTTGAGGAGTAGACTGATGGCCACTCAGTGCTTGCCATACAGTGATTCCTCAATGTTCACTTAAGCTATAAACGTAAACATAATGCTAAAGCTATAAACGAAATGGATGGTAGGTAAGACGCTTAATTATCATTAACAGCAATGTCCTATGCGACTTAGTATGTGGTGGGACGGCGTCTGGGCGGGTCGTAGGCTCAACTCAGGGGTATGCCCTATATATAAGCATACCGAGTTGGATGATACAGGTGGTGTTAATGAGATTAAGGTTGTTACCAAAGGGATGCATAAATGCTTTTGAGTCGAAATCATAAACTTTTAAACACGATGCTTGTTAAACTTATAGTGAAGCTAATACATACGAATGCTATAGACGTGTAAACTTTGAAACAGTAAACTAAAGCGATGATGAAGAATGAATCGAATGGTAGGTAAAATGCTTAACTATCATTAATAGCAATGTCCTATGCGACTTAGTATGTGGTGGGACGGCGTCTGGGCGGGTCGTAGGCTCAACTCAGGGGTATGCCCTATATATAAGCATACCGAGTTGGATGATACAGGTGGTGTTAATGAGATTAAGGTTGTTACCAAAGGGATGCATAAATGCTTTTGAGTCGAAATCATAAACTTTTAAACACGATGCTTGTTAAACTTATAGTGAAGCTAATACATACGAATGCTATAGACGTGTAAACTTTGAAACAGTAAACTAAAGCGATGATGAAGAATGAATCGAATGGTAGGTAAAATGCTTAACTATCATTAATAGCAATGTCCTATGCGACTTAGTATGTGGTGGGACGGCGTCTGGGCTGGTCGTAGGCTCGACTCAGGGGTATGCCCTATATATAAGCATACCGAGTTGGATGATACAGGTGTTGTTAATGAGGTTAAGGTTTTACCGAAGAGGTTTGCAAAAGCTATTTTACAAATACTATAACTATATGAACTCACCAACCATTGTGTTGACTTTGTTTTCTTACATGCTTTCTCAGGTAACGCACAGGAATAGGCTTAAGCTTTTGGAGTGCATACTAGGGTGCCAGTTAGCAGACCTAGTAGACTTTTGGAGAAGCACATATTATGCTATGGGTGCTAAACACTTTTGATATCTTGTACAGTTACAAGATATAAACATTTATTCTTTTGTTAGCTTTACTTAGTTAAATTGTTGAACATTGATGTTGTAATTTAACTTTGTAATCCTAGTTGAATGTTTGATTGTGCTTTACTTATTCTTAACATTGATGCTATGTAAACAATCTGATCATCACGATTATCACTCACGATATCGCGCCTCGAGAACCTTCCGCCCGACGGGGACTCCGATCCAACCCCGCCGGCTCGGGGTGTGACATTCGGGATAAGGTTGAAAATCATCATCCCCTTGGTAGTTAGGTGGTGGTCTAGGATGCGGTGGTAGAGGTGGTGGAATTGGGTAGTTTGGTGGTACTCCATGATCACTATTATGACTCATGGTTGATGCTTCTTGATCAATTTTCTGTTGGACTGGAGGTACTGACAAGCCGGATCTATGCAACACTCGATTATGCCCTGCTGTTCTCTCAATTTCAGGATCAAAGATCAACGGTGATGTCTTCCTTGAATAAAGAGTATTCATGCAATTGTAAGATTACATGCACAACACAAACAAAGAAAAACCACGCGTAATTCCGAACAATAAACAAAATAAAACAAAATTAAAAGAAAAATCAAATCTTTTTGTGTTTTTATGTTTTTGAAAAGCAAATGCAACTAAAATTAAACTTAAACTAGGGCTAAACTAAAAACTAGCACTTTGCGCGTTGATTCCCCGGCAACGGCGCCATTTTGATCGATGTGTCGTAGGCCAATCAGAAACAATTTATAATTAAGAACTTAACTACCTTTGACTATAGCAAGGGAAGTAACGTCGTCTCCACAGGGAATCAGTGGAAAGTGCTAATCTTGTCTACAAATTGATTAAACTAAGAAAAATGAAAACTCTGGATTGAATTGAATTAAGAGAATCGTTTAAAAGAAACAAACTTTTACTTTTGATTTGAAAACAAGTAATGAAAAAGGTAATCACTTCCGGTTTTTAGGTTGTAAGATCCACAATGAATGTAAGTTAAACCTAGGTTGAAATCATATAAAATTGATGTTGTCAATCAGTTCGATTAAAGTGATAAAGATGGAACGAACGTTTAAGACTTGCTCATTCACAAAATTACCAATAGACATTCACAACGCATCACACGAATACCAATGAGTAAACGATGCAAGAAAACTGAATCACTGATGGTAACACATAATACGAAAACATAAATCTATTGTTTAAATCAACCAAAAAGAAATCGTACCAAGTTTACAATCAAAACCCTAGATTCAACATTCAAACATCGTTTCACTTACAACTCTAATCAACCGGAAGCAATTACGAAGAAACTAGCCTTGCCTCATCGCGATTTGATCTTCAATTGTTGATTCCATTTATGAATTCTTGGATTGAATCTTGATTTGGAGGGTTGGATCCCTCAAAAATTGCCCAAAAACGTCCCAAATTGGCCCCAAAAAACTTAACTTTCGACTTCGATGGAATGTGGCTTGAAAATAGGCAAAATAGGGTTAAATTCCCGTTTTCCGCGTTTTGGGCGTAGCCTACGCTGGGCCAAGCTTAACGGTGCAAAATTTCTGTCAACGCTGAATTTTTGGGCGTAGCCTACGCTGACTTGGGTGTAGCCTACGCCCAGTCTGATCTCACCAGCAGCTTCGTCTCGTCGAGAAACTCGGTTTTCATATATTATGGCTTCCGTAACTCTTCTTCTAGCTCAAGATATGCGCTTCCGAAGTTTTGAGCTTTTCTCAACAGTTTCTGATCCATCTGTTCATCTTTTCATCTCGTTACCACCCCCGGGCATCCCTCTAACATGTTTTTACCTGCAATTCACAATTGTATTTCAATGTATCATTGTTCCACATAAAATACACATAAAAACGCAACTTTAAATTGTTAAAACACATGAAAATCAAACACACATCAGTGTGATCAAACCAAAACACCCTCCATCTATTTATACTTTTGTTTAGGGGCAAGATGGTCCAAAAAAAGGTTTCAAACGACTAGAAGCGGCTATTTTTTGATTTTTTTCACAACCGGTTAAACATGTCCCCAACGGCTATTTTCCACCCAACAGTAACAAACGACTATTTTTTTGAAATGTATAACTGGTTAACCAGTTTATAACCGATTAAAAAAACCGGTTTCACTTTAATCGGTTCTAAATCGGTTTTTGTTAAAAAAAACTTATAACCGGCCACTAACCAGCGGTTTAATGGATTTTGTCTAACCGGTACCCAAAACCGGTCCAAAAACCGGTTTCTGACCGGTCCAAAACCCGGTCTGGTTCGGTTAACCGGTTTTTTTGTGCAACTATAGGTCCAATACACAACATCAAGCCCAACACCATTAGTTTAATTAAATAAATGCTTAAACTTATATAATTTATAACAATTATAAATTACAAATCCGTTCGTGATTACCAGTTCATTAAGTTAAGTGATTTAATGTTCGTTGACCAAGGTGTAACTCTTACGGATCACAGCTCGATTAGTTACGAGAACTTATCGGATTCATACATATAAATCCAACAAGGTTGTCCTTTGTACAAATTTTTTCAAAGGGCTTTAGTCTCATTTCTCTTGACCACTTGTACAATAACTCTCTACTTAAGCCTTTTGTAAACAGATCCGCTATGTTATCTTTTGACTTCACATAGTCAATTGAGATAACTCACATTGTTGTTGTATCGTATTGTGTCTACGTCAAATGTTCCTTGACTTGCCATTATACATTGCATTTTGAGCTCTACCAATAGCCGGTTGGCAATCATAATGTATACATATAGCCGACATAGGCTTTGGCCATCCTGGAATGTGTTCAACAAATTGATGTAGCAATTATGCTTCTTCTCCAACTTTATCTAACACAATAAACTCAAATTCCATCGTAGATCTAGCAATAATATTTTGCTTGGACGACTTCAAGGCTATAGTTGCTCCACATAGGGTGAACACATAACCGCTTGTGGATTTGAAATCTTTCATATCGGATATCCAGTTCGCATCATTATATACTTATATAACAGCTGGATCTATGTCATAATGAAACCCATGGTTCCTTGTGTATCTTAAATATCTTAGTAATCTTGTCATGCTCTTCCATTGTCCCGAGAATGGATTACTAGTATATCTACTTAGCCTGCTTACAGCATATGCTAAATTTGGTCTCATGCATGTCATCAGATACATCATAATGTTAAAAAATCTTGAATACTCCAACTTAGCAACACCCTCGCCTCTATTTTTCGATAGATTTTGGGTGTATCTACAGAAGTTTGAGACACACTCGTATCCCTTGCATTGAACTTTTCAAGAATTTTGTCCACAAAGTGAGATTGACTCAACGCAAGACCATTTTAGGTTATGTTGATCTTTACACCAAGAATCACATCAGCTAGCCCATTTCTTTCACGTCAAATCTCGCTTTTAACATGACTTTAGTAGATTTGATCATTTTATCATCATTTCCAACGATAAGCATATTATCTACATAAAGACATGATATTACATAACCTCTTGTTGTGTTTTTCACACAAACACACTTGTTGCATCTATTAATTTTGAAACCATTGTTAAGCATAACGTGGTCAAACTTTTAATGTCATTGTTTTGGAGCTTGCTTCAAGCCATACAATGACTTGACTAATTTACATACTTTGTCTTCTTGGCCTGGAGTTGAGAAACTCTCAGATTATTCCATTAAAATCTCCTCTTCTAAATCCCCATTTAGAAAAGCGGTTTTAACATCCAAATGGTGGACTTCCAAATTCTTAAAGCCACTATTGCAAGCACCAACCTTATCGAGGTTAATCTAGTCATAGGCGATTAAGTGTCAAAGTAATCTACTCATTTTTGTCTAAACCCTTTAATCATTAATCTTGCCTTGTACTTATCAATGGAACCATTTGATTTCATCTTCCTTTTTAATATCCATCGATATCCAAGTGGTTTACTCCTTGGTGGAAGATCTATAAGCTCTCAAATGTGGTTTTGTACGATCGAATCAATTTCATTCTTGATCGCTTTTTTCCATTGAGATCCTTCCAAAGAAGTGACCGCTTCACGATAGGTTTGGGGATCACCCTCAACCATATAAGTAAGAAAACATGTCCAAAATATGTTTCAACCCTTTTCCTTTTACTTCTTATCTCAACTTCTTCAGCCTTTGATTGTTCTTGATCCATGTCATGAACAATCTCATCAACTTGTGTTGGTGAACTTGGGAGATCCTTTTTCAAGCAAGGAAACACTTCTTCAAACAATGATGCATTCCTTGACACTATTATGGTATTCTTGTCTGTTTCAGGATTCTTTTAGTATGAACAAGAAACCGATATGCACTACTATGATAAGCATAACCAATAAATACACAATCCACAGTTTTTGGTCATATTCTTTGAACCTTTGGTAGTGAAACCACCACTTTTGCTAGGAAACCCCACACTTTCAAGTATTTATAAGACGGTTTTTGCCCATCCACAACTCATAATGAGTTACATCATTTTTCTAGAAAAATTATTTTGTTTAAAAGAAAACTAGCTGATAAAAAGGGTTCCCCCACATGTCCTGGTTCAACCCAGAGCTTAACAACATGGCATTCATCATTTCTTTTAATGTACGGTTCTTTCGTCCAACAATGTCATTTTGTTGTCATGAAGAAAGAGCACTGCGTTCGTAGATGATTCCACTTTGTGCATAAATGTCAGCAAATGATGAAACATATTCACATCCTCTATCACTCCTTAAAACTTTTATCTTTTTGTTAAGTTGATTCTCAACATCGGTTTTGTACAAGACAAACTTGTCAATTGTTTTATCCTTACTCTTTAGCAAGTATACATAGAAAAATCTAGTACTATCATCAATTAAAGTGATGAAGTAATTGTTTTCACCTCTTGTATGAGTTGATTTTAAATCAGACGCATCAGTGTGAATTATATCAAAGGGTTCGGTTATTCGTTAAACTGTTTTAAATGATGATCTTGTTTGTTTTGTTCCAACACATGTTTCACGTTTTGAATTTGAATTATTGGAAAATTTTGGTATGCATTCCAATTTAATTAAACGATGCATTGAGTAAAAATTAACCTGGCCAAGATGACCATGCCAAATATTAGAAGATTCAATCAAGTAAGCACAAGTAGACTCATTTTTATTCATAGTTTTTGCCATAGCGGTTACATTGAGTTTGAACATACCATTTTGGGTATAGCCCTTATCAAGAAACATTCCATGTTTTGTCAAACTAAACATATCAGATTCAAAAACCAAATGAAATTTAGTAACCATCCCGACACAATACTCTTCCACAAGTCGGGAACATTTAGCACATTGATAAGGGTGAGCTCCTTCCTGGAAGTCTATTTCAAGATCACATTGCCTTCGCCCTTAATATCGAAAGTAGTTGCATTCCCCATGAGCAGCTTTTCATCTCCAACCACCTCTTTAAACGTATTAAAGAGGGTCTTCTCAGGGCAAACATGACGAGTTGCCCTAATGTCAACCCACCACCCTTTAGTGATGTTAGACACTAAGTTAACCTCCTCCAACATGGCATTGAGGTCAGAGATAGTGGTTATGAGAGCCATGTCATCATTAATCATAAGAGCCCTCTCTTGTTTCGGTTCCTTGCATTGATCATCACGGTGATTAGATTCACCATAATTGTAACATTTCCCCTTAAATGGAGCAAATTTCTTCTTCACGCCTCCTCATAGCCCAAGGTCCACAGCTTAGCTTTGCCTTTGCCTTTTTTTTCTTTTTTTTACTTTTGTACTCTCAGGAGGATTGACAATGCTCCACCATGTTTTCCTTAGCAGAAGGTTGCATAAAAACGGGTTGGCTTACTTTTAGTGGCAAACTATTTTCTTCCTTAATTCGAAGATGAACCACAAGATCCTCAATGGTCATTTCCTTTCTTTTGTGCTTTAGGTGGTTCTTGAAATCTACCCAACTATGAGAGAACTTTTCAATCATGGTAGCTACTTGAAATGTCTCACTAAGAGTCATCCCCTTGGAGTGAATGTCGCTAAGAAAAACTTGTAAGTAATCACAGTTTTTGAATCAACCATGTTAGTCCAAAAAATAGGCCACAACGAATTTCTTCGTGCCGGCATCCTCTGTTTTTTAGTTGCGTTCCAACGACTCCTATAATTCTTTGGAAGTCTTTATTTTGCAATACACAAGCATCCACAAGGCCGTTCAATACATAGTTGCGACAAAAGTGCTCATAATGTTTCCAGGCCTCCACAACGCTCGCTGTTTGAACATCAGTTGCTCTTTCGGTAGGAGTAGAGGGCGTTTATTCAAGAACCTTGCAAGATTCAAAGTACTCAAGTAGAGCAACATCTTTTGTTGTTGCCTTTTAAAATTGAAACCCGAAAACTTTTCTGGTTTATCAGCATAGTTAGCAACGGTTTAGGCTGCTTGCATATCAACTAATGGTCCCATGACAGTTGAAGAAGTAGCAGGTGCTAATGTCATTTCTGAAAAACAATCCAGAAATCAATTTATATTTCCAATAATAAAAAAACTTAGCTTGTAATCAAAATTTTGATTGAAAGTATAAGTAACCGCTTGGTTTTCTAATGGTTGGAAGAAACAGTTTGTAATTCGAATATATATTTTAAAACACAAAAGTAAGAATGATGCTTTAAAATTTGTTTTAAACTTGTAGGAACACCATTCAAAAAATAAAAGGAATGAATACAAGTTTGTTATTCGGTAGTATGAATTACAATACAACTTAAAAGAAACACAAATTGCAAATTAAAGTATAAATATATGCAAGTGTAGAGGCTGAGGATTTATGTTCAACAGGAGTACCTTAAAAGAGATTTCGGTAAATCTGTCACCCAGGTGATACCCCTCTTTCTCACGAGGTACAATAGCCGGAGTAGATGTATTGTCAGAGTCGACCACACTCCTGAAATTTTAGATGAATAGAAACGCAATGTTCGATCGTCAACAAAAGATTAGTAAGAGTTGTTTGTAGTTTTCTCTCTCTATCCATTAAAGCACCCCAAGTCTTGAATATATACTGTGAAATCATTTAAAACAGCCAAATTCAAGTGTAGTAACAATCACTACATTAATTCGACATTTAAAACATTTGTTTTGAAATTCGAACTATCTCAGGTCAACTTGAACTAAATTGTTGAGGTTCAAAAACATAAAGGCGGCTTCCCGGGCCCAGGCATGAGCACGTCGCGGGTTAGGTGCGAAGCACTCTCCTAATCCTGACTATCACCGGGTGTGTCTTGTTGGTAAAACCAATTAATTCTAACTAGAAAGCGATCCGGTATATGAAATAGGTGACTTTGCTACAACTTTAAGCATCGATATCTCAATCATCTTAGCTCCGGTTTGGACCCCATTTACTTCGTTGTGATCCTTGCACATAGAACTTAAACTTAATGTACAATAACCGTATTTGTAACATATACGAATAATTATTGTGATCCAAAATTAATAATAAATTATATTTATTATTAAAATTCCAACACTAAAAACATAGTTTGAATCTGAAAATCGTTGAAACATCAGTTTATAGTAATTTCAATTACGATTATTATTTGTAGCTTTTAATTTTTTTTGTGACAATTGTTTTTTGAGGTTTATCAAATGCTTAATTTTATATTTGTGTAAAATGATTATCTCTAATGTTTAAGATTGAAAATACCTTATTTTTTTAAATAATATACGTGCGTTTGCATTCATGAAGCATTCGTGAACAAGTTCAATTCCTTAATGAACGAATACAAATAAGAATTTTCGTTCAGTTAGTGTCCATTAACCAATATTGAACAAGTTAAAAGTTAAACAAACAAACACAAATAAAGGCCGGTTCGTGTTTCTTTGGTTCATTTACAACCCTAAGTTTTAATCCTGCCCCATGAAGTTTGGTTGTGCAATAAGTTGCTAAATTCTCTGTATTCTACTTTTTGGTGGTAAAAAGTATATAGAACTAATTTATAAATGCAATACAATGCATGGCAACTTGCAGATGTAAAACTCTCACCTCACGCCTTGGCTTTTGGGACATCAACACCTTAGAGTACCTCGCGCTTCTTAAAAACAGTACAGCTATGTAACTAGCAAGTATCTCAAAAAAAATTTATTAATTTAATATATTTTTGATTTAATATAATGCAACTAGCACCAATACCTCCTACAGTATACAAAAAAGATAAGTTTTTATTCACCAAACATTGCTACTTTACATACTAAAAGGTCTGGCATTGAAAAAAAAAAAAATCAGTTTCGCATACCGCGATTTGGACAGACATTTGCAATATGAGACGGGTCACCACAAATAAAGCAACTTCTTCCAGAAACAGGATCACCTGTGGCCGATACAAATCTTACATCACCACCACCTTGGCCACCACCACGACCGCTCCTTCTGCTGGTGGTCGTCGCTGAGCTGCTACCGCCACCTCTTGTAGTGGGGATGCTATCCACCCAGCATCTTCATAAAATGCAAACACAGTTTGTTGTCATTGCATTATGAACAGTACTTCTTTAAATGGGTCAAAAATTGAAATATAGAATAAGAGGGGTAAAGATCAAACAGATTGCAAGTCTTTTTAACCTCTTTAAAAAGATTAATGTGAAGATTTTGTTGATAATTATAAAAATTGTTGTTTTGTAATTAATTATAAAGATTAATGCACCGTTTATACATGTTTCTACATGCGTCTTTGTCTATGTGCTATGCAGCTTTGTGTTTGTGTTTAACGTTTGGTATGTTTCGTAAAAAAATTATATATTTTTCTTGAGCCGAGAGACTCTTACAAAGCAGCATCTGCATCACATTTTATGGTAGGGTAATGTCTGTTTTCATCTCTCCTCGACCCCACAATGTGAGATAATACTGGGTATGTTTGTTTGTTTAAAAAAAGAACTTTCTTTTTAAAAAATGAATCAAGAATACTTACACAAAGAACTTGCAACCCTGTGACTGACAAGAGTAGAACTTTCTTCCCCGGTTGCTCTCTGTATTGGCAGTTTTCAAAATGCAGAGCGAACCACAAGTAGTGCAAGGAATTGGTGAATCGCCTGCAATCAACAAATAACAGATTAAATACCCCATGTTGGACTAATCTTGTAATTATTAATAGTTAAGGGGTTAAAGTAGAAAGTTTGTTTCAAATTGTTTTGGTATATTTATTTGAGTTTATAAGTTTAGATTAGGATTAAGGTGTGGATTAGTTTTGTTTTGTTTGGATTAAGATTGTTTTGTTTTTCAGCATGTTTTTAGGCATGTATTTAGGGATAGAACTTTGACTTTTTGAGGTTGTTTTTCTTATAAATAGGGGTTAAGGTTTTAGGGTTAATTGTACCTCAATTTTGATTCAATAAAGTTTTGTTTTTTTCTTGAATTCGTAATCTAATTTTGAGGATACCAGCTTCAATTGGTATCAGAGCTAGTCTCTGCCGTTTTGAGGGTCGTGAGTTGGAGGCGAGAAGGCAGCAGCCTCTTGGCTGCTGTTGTTGCTAGCAGACACCGGAAAAAAGGAGGTAACAGGTCGGATTGAAAAAATCGGTGATTCAAGAGGCTGACCAAGAACCTGTGTGGTTCAAAGGAGTCGGCTTAATCAAAGAAGGCTGTGATATGAACTTGTGACTGGTTCGTATTATCTGAGGGCTGGATAAGGCTGATCGAAAGTTGTGAGAGCTTCAATTGAACACAATCCTGTGTGATTCAGGAGAGGGGGAGCTGTGAGGGCTTCAATTGTGTTATATATTACCTGTGATAGGTTTGAACGAGGGTGAGAGATGATCGAGAGCTGTGAAGGTTTCAAGATCAGGCTGTGATAAAATTATGTGCGATTCAGAAAGTGAGTGGTGCTACCGTGGAGAAAAATTATCAATCTGTGATAGATTGATCAGGTTATGAGTGAACCATACATGGTTCTAAGTGAGCCAGCAGGAGGTGTATTCTGTGTACAACAGAGGTTCTTGGTGAGCCGGAATAACAGTTCTGGGTGAGCTGATAAGACTAGGAAGAAGACGGGCCATGTGATCATGGAAGGGTTCTGTGTGAGCTAGATGAGGCAAGGAAGAAACGATCTGCGTGATCAAGAAAGGTTCTGAGTGAGCCGTATAATGTTCTGAGTGAACCGAGGAGATATGAAGAGGAGTGTTCTGTGTGAACAAAAGGAAAAGGATCTGTGTGATCTAAAAGATAAGTATATGTGTGATTCATAAGGCTGAACAAGAACGTGTGTGGCAGAATGGATGCGCAAGAGATTGATGCTGAAAAGAACTTGGTTTTTCAAAGAGAGAGAGCCAAGAGAGCCACATCAAGAATTACAAGATTAGAGGGGTGATTGTTGGACTAATCTTGTAATTATTAATAGTTAAGGGGTTAAAGTAGAAAGTTTGTTTCAAATTGTTTTGGTATATTTATTTGAGTTTATAAGTTTAGATTAGGATTAAGGTGTGGATTAGTTTTGTTTTGTTTGGATTAAGATTGTTTTGTTTTTCAGCATGTTTTTAGGCATGTATTTAGGGATAGAACTTTGACTTTTTGAGGTTGTTTTTCTTATAAATAGGGGTTAAGGTTTTAGGGTTAATTGTACCTCAATTTTGATTCAATAAAGTTTTGTTTTTTTCTTGAATTCGTAATCTAATTTTGAGGATACCAGCTTCACCCCAAATTAAAAATAGAACAAAATAACAAAAATAAAATAAAAATATACATTGGGTTTTGCTAGTTCAAGAATAATTTGTACACAAACCGGCAGTTTTACTCTAAAAGTAATTAACTTATTTATTAAATTTTTATAATATTGAAAATACACTTTGAACCACTTCTAAACAGCTCTGTTTATAGATTTTAATTTATCCATTCAATACAAAACATAGCTCAGATAGATAATTCTTAGTAAATGAGTCAAAACTGCCACATGTACTTCAATGTATGAATGTCACTTTTATAATAATAATTGTAGATACGCATCCATACATATTGATTGCTGAAGTGTGTTTTTATTGTTGGTTAAACATCTTCCTAAAGTAAAAAAACCATATAAAAAAAAGAACACAAGAAATAAATACCATTACTAGAGTTAACTCTCTGAGATCGAGGATTGCGGTTTTGAGAAGTCAGAGAATAGCAATCACTAGAAGAATGTCCTGTTTGATGACAGAAATTGCATGTTGCCTGCTGCTGATTATTTTGAGAATTGTTTCTTGAAGGTGCAGCAGTCCCCCTTCCTCTTGCTGAATAAAAAATATAGGTACAGTTAAAATCAAAATATGAAAAAGATAAGGCGTAAAAATTATAAATGAAAAAAGAAAAAAAAAAGAGAGAAAAAATAGGAGGCAATAAATGAAATGAGTAGTTTTTAAAATTGTTGCAATTGTATCACTTCTGCAGAACGGAAAGTTAAAACTCAGTACAAATAAACTATCATTCCTATACAACCAAATATAATTATAGCAACTGCTTAAAGTCTTGAACAAATGTTAAAAAAAATGAAAAAAAAATACCTGGTGTGTTTGAAAAGTTGCGATATCCAGAACCAGACACTTCAGTAAGCTGTCTCATAATATCATCACAGCCACCAACACAACCTAAATTTCAGTATTAGGATTTATATAGAAGATTAGAATTCACTAAAAAATGCTACAGATTAGAAATTCTCTATACTCTCTAAGACCAATTTTATCTTTTTAATAGAATAATTAATTACACACTAAAACTCCTTGTTAAGGATTACTTTCTACCCCCAGCTTTTTCAGGTGATGGATGAAAGTTAAAAACTCCATAAACAGATTAAAACTGATTCTGTTATGTAATCTCTAAAAACATAAAGTAAAACCACATTACTGGAGATTTATCTTCAATCATAGAAGCTTGTGAAACAATCAACCAGTTAGAAATGAATCAAAAGATTTCCATGCAAAAAGATAAATACAAAATAGATCACCTAAATGATGGACATTGAAGTTTGGTGGTATCTCCAGCCGGCGAAATGTAAATTGAATCTTAAATACAGGTCCTGCAAAATGTGAAACAATTATAATGTGGTTAACGTATGTACTCACATGAATTAAACTATTACAGAAAAAAGATTCTAAATAAATCCTAAGCATCAACACCATGTCAACATGTGTGGTCAAGGCAAAGTAGAAAAACCTGGAGTGCACGCACTGCAAACAGTTGTGGTAACAACTGCTTCTGATATGGATCCAGGAAGCCAGATGACATTTCTGCACTGCAATAGTGTGTAAAGTTGATATTAGAGGTGGCAAGATGGGGGGCATCAAAACAAGTCAATTTTTACTTTTTAGCATGTGTCAAATTGGATGACAAAACAAAACAATATTATTACAATAACTATCTGAACTTTAAAATAAAGTCATTTAGGAGGTTATAACCAAACAAATCTGGCATGCTCACTTCTTTGGCCAACTTCTTTTAATAGGCCAATTTGAGATTTCAAAAAAAAAAATCGACCCATTCATTTTTATAAAACTAATATTGTGACTTCTAGGTAATGTACACCATAGCAAAGACAACCAGAAATTTAAACTGCATAAAAGTTCCAAAATTGCACATGAAAAGTAAAACAAAGTACTATTTGTGTGATACAACAATACATGGGGCAGGTAGGCAACATATAAAAACTGCTAGTGTTCAGGTCAGCATGTAGAAGAAACAAAAAGTATGCTCGATGGAAAACATTGATTTAGACAATAAAATAGTGAAACCATTTTGTGTCCTTTAAACATTAAACTTCACTAAAAGAGCCAAACACTTGCCTGTGGAAAAGCCAAGCAACCAATCATGAACTTCCCATCCTGTAAGGAAAGAAAAACATAATATAGTTAAAACTATAGATTAGATCAAATATCAAAACTATACAAACATACTTGCTCCACTAAACTCCAATTGTGAATGTACATGTGAGAAAAACTGTATACTGAAAAAGAACTTCAATTTTGTAGACAGTAAAATGATTTGATTAATTTTAAAAATATACCGGTTTTTTCCTTAAAACCAAATCTGAGTCGTGGCAAACATCACATTTCCGCACAAGCTGTCCATGATTATGTTGATCATCTCCACCAGTTCTATTTGTTCTGTCAAAGAAAATTTCCAAGGCTTGGAAAAGTTTTGCTTTATTTACCCTTGCCTGCGAAAAATATCAGTTCAAGTACATCAATCAACATCAACCAGTGTATGGTATGCCTCAAAATTAAGAACGTATGAACTCAGGAAAGACATGCAATAGCAAAAAACTAGCTATTTGGCTTTGAAGAGTACTTAATACTAATTAAGTCAGCATACAAGAGAATCAGATGATAAATCAAGTCATTATAAGCAGTTTAAAAGAACAAAAAAATTCAATTGCAATTTTATTTAAAACATATTGAATTTATAAAAAAAAAAGCTTTCAATCCAAACAAATTCTTAAAAATTCAAGGCATCAACATACATCTAAAAAGCAAGCCTTCATTTGCTGCAAGCATGTTGCCAGCACATCATATTTTCTCTTGTTGCCTACACTAACTGCTTTCATATCTTCCTCCATCATACTACGAAGATATGGCTTCCAAAGTTCATACCTGAAATTATCAAACAAGACCAAAAATTTTACAATTATACAAGTCACCACTATCATGCAAAAGAATGATAAAAACAACTTAGTTATAAAAAGATAAATGCTTGAATGTTGGCACATGTCTTACCCCATATCATCATATCCCATAACTAATGCCTCGCCCTGTTATAAAATTCAAATATTTAGTTAAAATAATTAAAGATTAAAAAAGAAAGATTAAACTTAAAAGGACACAAGATTTTTATCATTCTTGTATCAAGTAGGAGATTGTACAAGATTAGTTGGCTTGAAATGTGAGGCCTCTTTAATAGCATAGAACCTATCAGTCAGTTTCTTGATATGATCATGCATTGTAGCATCTGTGCCAATGCCTGCCTAAAAAATTATATAATAAGAAAAGAAACCAAATAGATGGAATTTCTGTGAATAATCTTTTCTGTTTGATGACAAAAAAAAAAGAAAGGAAAAAAAACAAGCATTGTTGTTCCTTACCTTATCCATACAATCTAAAAGATCAGATTCACTTAAGAGGGGCGGTGGCCTTGTAATCCCTGATTCAAGAGTTAACGATGTTGGAGTGAACTGCATAATTTTCAAGCACGGTCAGATATTTGCTTTTCATGCAAATACTAATGAAGTTAGATGACACCCAAAAGAAATGATTAATCAGGCTTCTTCAGCTGTGAGGACATATTGTTTTTACTGAGAAAAAATAAATTAAAATTTTAAATACCTGAATCTATGTATTTATAGTTTACTCTCTACAATCCAAAGGAAAATTTCAACACAGCTGTTTGTACCTACTACTGCTCTCCCTTGTTACAACAAGTATACATTTCGAGAGCAGTTAAGTAAAGGATACTGTAAAAATTCAATATGTGTAACAAATAATATCAACTTCCTTCCATAAATTTGATGATTGATGTACACTTTACTTTCCTACATCAATTGACACCCATTCAAGTATATGGAATTTTTTGTGTTTTAGGAAGAACCTTATAACTTTAGTTATTAAAAATGACTTCATCACACAAATCGATGGAAATTGGAAACCATGAACATTGAAAAAATTTATTAGTGAAGGGGATATTATACCATAAGAATAGACATAAACTTGCAAATGGAAAAGTTACAGACTACAGTAGCTAATCGCTTGGTCTAACACAAACCTGCTGTCCAAACATGTAGTTTGGGATTAGAGATCCACCCCATGATTCGAATCGATATACCTCCAGATAATTTTTCTGTACAATGTAAACATACCACCATTTTGATTTATTAGATTACAGAATGGCTAAACTTGAATAAATTTCACATATATGTAACAAAAAATCGCATTAGTTCGTACAAACTGTAAACAGAAACCACCTATAAGACCTTGCTAGCTTCATGCCCCAATTTGACAACTATATAAACTTACAAATCCAAAAGCATTGAAAAAGAAGAGAAATCAATTAATGTGGAAGCCTGTTTAGATTATGCAAGTCATCTTTTCTTAAGATCAGAGTATGCTCAACAGGCAGATTTGTGACAATATTCTTGTAATGAAAGAAATATGTCAAAATCCAAATATGTAGCCAGTGAGTGTATTTTGCATTAAACTAATCAGTAGAACTCCAAAAATATAGTAAAAACTCACAGCAACAATTGTTCTGCCTAAAGCTGAAAACGTTTCACCCGCAATGTCAATTTCAACTGTAGTTTCAGCTCCAACAGCAGGTTGAGAAACACATGCTAAATAATGGCGAACTACTAGCTCATACAATTTCTGTTGCAAATATACGTTAGTTTATTGTTGACAAAATGTTCACCTGTGATAGACTATTGCAAATTTGCAATATTTATTCACAGCTTTAAACTTACTTTATGATCCTCGCTCCATCTAGATTCTCCAGGTGAAAATTTTGTTGGGTGAATGGGAGGATGTGCTTTGTCATCATGCCCACCACCACTCGGATTCCTCCACAGTCCTGATGAAGGATCCAAGAGTCGCTGGGCATACGGGCCCCACACAGGATGCTCCTGCTGTTCTTGTACAAGTATCTAAAACCATGCAATTATCCAAACCACAATCACAACCCAAAAAAGAGTAAGATAACAAGTATATAGTTGGTAAGAAAAAGAATGTCAATGAACTGGAACATAATTGCATGAAACATGAGATAAAAAAGGAAGTATATAATTTTTAGTAACTTTGTTTACCTTTAGAAAATCTCTGCTGATTCATTAAAAAAGAAATTTGTCATAACGTAACATAAACATGTGAACACCATCCATAATCAAATTTATAATAAAATATAGTCTCAGGATCCTTAACAGAAAATGCTAGATGCATGTAACCCTGTCAGCTAGAATGTGGTAAACAAAAACTAATTTAAAACATTAGAGTTATAATAATATCTTTATGCAAAAATTTAGTCACTCTTATTTACCTTTAGGACACCGCTGTTGGTTCGTTAAAACAGGTACTTATTATAAATTACAAAAACACAAGAACATCCATAATTATAATCAAAATTAGTTATAAAATAGAGTATCCAGATATTTAAAAAAAATATTAGATGCGTGTCACCCTATCAACTAGAGTGATAAACAACTAATTTACATCATTAGAGTACTAATAATATCTTTATGCATAAAGAAGACTCAAATTTTATGTAAAAAATAAATTTGCCAAAGGCAAAAAACCTGAAAGAGGGTATATGAAGTTGATACCTTCTTAGTGACACTAAGGACATAATTTTGATTCAATAAGATAAAAATATTTACTTACTGGCATGTGTCGTTCTTATAATTGGGTAATAACAAGAAAAGAGACAGCATTGCTAGTCTAGTTATTCTGTTTTTTATCATGGACAATAGGTCATATGTCATTTGTGTCCGTCAGCTTGCTTATGGTACGAAATCTATACTGGCTACTTAATAAAAGAATAACAATTGGTCACATGGCATCTTTCTAGGCTATCCACATCATATTTGACACATTAACATTTTGAAAGTTAATTTTATTTAATAAATGCAATCAAGTCAAACTTCCAAATTTAAAGAAAAAACTGGTGTTTATTTTCTTTGAATATTAATGAAAATCAAATCATGCCAAACTTTCCATTTTCAATCAAAAGTTCTAAAATTCAAATTTGCAAGTCTCATATTCAAAGATTCAATTAATTTTAATCAATTAATAATAATTTAACTAAATTTAATTTTTCAAATCAGCTTGTAAAATGCATTGATGTATTACACGTGAAATGAGTTAAAGGTATCATGTCGTAAGAAGAACAGACATTAATGATTTTTCATTTCTTTGTTTTCTTAGACAAAAGCAATATACATATTAAAAAAAAGTAATTAGTCATTTTTTTATTATTATGAGTCTTACATAATTTTCATCATAAAAAGTATTTAAAACAAGTATTTACAAATTTATAAATTATATTGTTTTATAGATACATAAAAAGTATATAAAATTTGTATATAAAGAAATGTTTAGAGATTTGTATAAAATACATATTTTTTCTCTTTTTTAAAAATGTTAAAAATTTACTTTATTTATATCTGTTTTTTGTAAATGATTGCTTTGTAATGTTTATTTTTATATAACTTTATATAAACAGGACTTAATTTTAGACAAGTAGGATGGCTACTAAAAAATTATTTATTATAACTATTGCACTGTAAGGCCACTCGGAGTCGTCCCACATTTCCCCACTTTTCCCCATTGCCACGTCAGCGCCACATCACTTTTCCCCACTTTTCCCCACTTTTCCCCATTTTGCATGGTGTCGTCCCATTTTTTCCCACTTTTCCCCACATTTTTTTTGCACTTTTCCCCACATTTTTTCCCACTTTTCCAACGCAATTGTTTTCTCCCACGCTCGGCAACATTCGGCTTCCTCTCCTCGTTTTTCCCCTAGCCGAAACCGGGGACGCGGTGGTGGCTTCCCCGGCTCTTCCCGAACCCCCACTCCGAGTGGCCTAATACAAAGAATGGGTCATGGTTTAATTTTAGAAAAAGATACCCACACGTAAGTCGGTCCTTGTTGAAAAGGAATCAGTCTCTGTACGAGGATAGCTTATAAACCCAGACTGATAAAGGTCCTCTGCAATCTACAAAATAAAATGATAAGAAAATTAAAAAGAAATTCTACAATAACCCATTTATCAATGTCCGTGATAAATGAGTTATCATAAATCTTCCCCCTCAATTTATATAAAATTATTTTTATCTATTTACTACAATTCACAATTTAATCCTTCTTTAATTTTCAACTTATCTATCTTTTAATTGGGCCTTACGAGCCAAAAGTAAAATCGCACTAATTTTAACCTTATTTTACTTATTTTGAGAAAGTAACCGTTTAAAGCGCTGGATGATTAACCTCAAACGATGACTTTGAGCGGGGGACTCCATCAGAGCAACCACGTTCGTAAAGTTCGTGAAGTTTGTGCACATCTCGTGACTTAATTTCTTTCATCAGTTTTTACGACCATCCCTCAACACTAGAATAAAACTTCTCTTCCGTTTACTACTATTCAGAGCAGAATCTCACTTTTCCATACCTCACTCAAAAGTAGAAATTTACTAAATATGTTTGTTTTGGTTTTTTGTATCCATTTTGTTGCTTGGACAGATTTTATTTAATCTTAAATTATGTTGATTGTTTCTTGTTAATATTAAACTGTTAAACAACATGAAAAGGGATTGTTTTGTGAAAGAAAAAAAAAAGTGAAGTACGGTTTTAAGTTTGCTTATTTCAGAAAAATGGTAGGATACTTTTTATAACTTTCTTTTTTTGAAAATGAAACTAACCTTCATGGTTTGTTCGGAACTCATCCTGAAGTAACGTGATGCTCGTTTCTCTAGCTCAATAGTGTTTAAAGGGTGAGGAGGATATTTTAGCTTCTCCTGCTGTCTAACTTTTGTGACCTGAATTTTAGTTCAATTATTAATCAAAGTAAAATTCTGAGAACATGATTAGTTAAATACTTACGGTTGCAATGGGTTCTTGAGCACACATCTCATAAAGTAATACTGCACAGGTATAGTCAAACAAATGTCCACGCCTGTAAATTAGAAGGCAAAAAGAGTTAAATCACCAAAACACAAACTCAAAACAAAATTTAAAAATAAAATAAAATGTGGCTAGTAGCAAAGTTTACATCCAATTAAAGTTAGCAGTGCCCTCATCAGATGTATGAGAACACTGTATCTTCCAAAATTCTTCAGGTTCATGTGCTTGTATCTCCCAATATCGTTCCACAACAAAACCAAGAGTTGGAAACTGCAACGCACGATAATTGCATAAAATCATAGATATAGTTACTAAATTTCATTTTTGTGACAAGTGAAATTCTTTCTTTAAATATCCTTATACCTGACAGGGACCGTAGCTTAGAACAAGATTTCTGCCATCTGTAGAAAAATTAAAATCAAATGCGTCTTTCAGTAACATTGTTTGAAATCTGGTGAAGGAAGCACCAATTCGGAGGTCTATTTCCTGCATACGGCTCCAAATTAGTTCAATGATCTAACCAGTAGAATTCTCAATTTCAGTCCATTTGCTTATTATATATTAACGATTTGAATCAGGTAATCAAGTTATGTTTATCTCTATTAGACAATTACTATAGATTAGAGGGTTGATTATGTAACTACATGTATTAAATATACATCACTTGTAACCTATTATGGATTAACAATAGACAACACGTTTACGTGAATTATTATGGTATTGAACAATTTATTATCATGGCAGAAGTGCAGAACGCTAATTTAACACAAAATTGAAAGAGTCCAAAGTGCAAACTGATTGGGTGGTGAATTTCGCAAATTATCCTCTTTTTTCTCTAATCTTGGCACCATTCACCATCTTTCTTGTCCACATACAAGTGAACAGAAGGGTATTGTTGAACGACGGCACAGACATGTCGTTGAAACCGTCTCACCCTACTTGCCCATTCCCAAGCTTCAGCTCATTTCTGGCATTTTGCTTTTGACATAGTTGTCGTATGCGCTCTCAAACCACATTCGAGAGATCTCCTTTCGAATATCTATTCAATCACAAACCCGACTTCTCATTACTTTGGATATTTGGATGCCATTGGTATCCTCATATTCAACCCTATAATAAACACAAATGGATTTCCGACCCATTTCTCACGGATTTCTTGGCTACAGCACCTCCCATCATGGGTACAGGTGCTTTGATCTTGTTTCTGAACGAGTTACATTGCTCGTCATATCCGATGTCACGAATCTTTGTTTCCTTTTAATTCTCACCCTACCTCTGATTCACTACCTTCCTTTGTTACCTCATATCGTACATCCCCTCTCACAAACATCACCCTCGTCCCAACATCCGATACCCCAACCGACCCAACAGCCTATCCCAACTGGCCAAACAGTCAACAGCTACACCTCCCATACCTTCGTCGCCACATCACTACAACAAGCCCCAACAGCCCAACACCCTCGATCTTCATCCAAAACAAAAATCCGCACCCGTCCTTCCAATCTTCGACCAAAACCCAAAAAAACAATGCCTTACACTCCTCATTCCTTTCATACTACATCAAATTCGTTACCTTCTGAACCAACTTCCTTTACCGTTGCCAATAAAGGCCCTCAATGGCAAAAAGCTATGGCTGCAAAGTATTCAGCTCTTCGGCAGAAATGGGACTTGGCCTCTACTCCCTAGTTCCTCGTGCCCCTGGAATTAACATTGTGGATGGTAATGGGTTTATAGACTAAAACGGATCCGACAGGTGCTATCACGCATTCCAAAGCGCGTCTTGTTGCAAAAGGATTTCATCAGCAACCAGGTGTCGATTATACTGAAAAGTTTAGTCCAGTTGTCGAATCCACGACAATTAGGATCGTTTTATCTCTTGCGGTCACGCCCCATTTGTGGTGCACACAAATAATGTATATATGTGTGGGCCCTTAAGGGGCAAAAGAAAAAGTGCACTAATTTTAACGTTATTTCAATTATTTTGTGAAGATAACGTTAAAATCATTGGGATGATCAATTTCAAACAATAATTTTGAGCCGGGGACTCTTTCGGAGCAGCCTCTCTATCCCAATTGGGATAGGGGTAAGGTTTGTATCTATCCTTCCCCCAGACCCTACTGAAAAGAGGGAATATACTGGGTAAGGTTGTTGGTTGTTGGTTGTTGGTTGTTGTTGTTGGTTGGTTATCTCTTGCGGTCACACATCACTGGCCTCTTAGACAACCGGATGTTTAGAACGCATTTCTTCATGGCGGTCTCAAAAAAATGTGTACATGTCCTAACCACAAGGTTTTATTGACCCTAATCAACCTGACTATGTTTGCAAACTTCACAAATCATTATATGGCTGTAAACAAGCACCACGAGCCTGGTTTCAATGTCTCGGCTCTACAGACTCTTGGATTTCACGGGTCCATACGCACCTTTCTGTATTTATTTTCTCGTCTCAGGAAACACTATTATACATGCTCGTTTATGTTGATGACATTATTTTGACACGAAAATCTCCAAAGCAATTGATCAGGTTGTTAAAAACCTTAGCCACACAATTGCCCTTCAGGATCTCTTTCATACTTTCTGGGTATTGACTATTGAGATTATTCGACAACGCCATGACATTGTTTTGCCACAACATAAATAATTCGAGAGATTCTGACACGTGTCGGGTTCACATATGCAAAACTGGCTTCATCCCCATTCCCCAATGTCCACTTCCGCAAATTTGACTCTTGGTGATAGTACTCTGTTTGACAATCCTGTTAAGTCGTCAAGTTGTTGGAGCCTTACAGTATGTTACACTCTCACGACCGGACATTACCTTTGCGGTTAACAAGGTTTGTCAATTCATGCACTCTCCTACTGAAAACCGCTAGTCTGCTGTGAAATGAATTCTACAATATCTTCAAGGCACTTCTGATCATGGTTTGTTGATCTCTCATAAGTCAACTTCACAACTACATGCTTACACGGACGCGGTTAATGCTTATTGTAACGTTAATTGGGCTGGATGTCCTGATGATCGTCGATCCACCGGGGGATTTGCCATCTATCTTGACTCTAACCTCATATCATGGTCTGCAAGAAAACAAAAGATTGTCTCTAGGTCTTCTACGGAATCCGAATACAAAGCCTTAGCAGACACAATGGCAGAACTGACATGGCTTGAAACATTGTTACTTAAGCTTCGCGTTCCCGTATTATCGGTCCCCACTCTATGGTGTGAAAATCTTGTTGCTACATACTTGTCCGCCAATCATGTCTTCCATCATTCCATGCGCGCACCAAACATGTAGAGCTTGATTTCCACTTTGTATGAGAAAAATTTGCACAATGAAAGTTGTTGGTTCAGTTTATCTCTACTTATCATGATCAGATTGTTGATGTCTTTACAAAGCCATTCTCTACTGAACGATTTAATCTTTTGAGGACCAAGGCACCAAGCTACAGGTCTCTTCTCGTTCTTAGGCCTTAGCTTGAGGGGGAATATTAGACAATTACTATATATTAGAGGGTTGATTATGTAACTACATGTATTATATATACATCACTTGTAACCTATTATGGATTAACAATGGACAACACCTTTACGTGAATTATTAATCTCTAAGAATACCATTTCTCTTATTCTATTACATTGCAGTTGCTTTCACCAATGATTACAAAAATGTTTAATGTAAACCAATCCAAACACAACCAGCTTCAACCCATATAACCATATTCAAGCTACATGGTTTTACCCAACCCAATCATTGCCACGTCTAGTAAGTAGTAAGTAGTAAGTATTAATATAAAGAACATAAAACAAAAGTGGAAATTTCAAAATAGTTGGGGAAAATGTCTGAAATTAAGGTGCCTAGGCAATTAGGACAATCATGGATTTCAACAGAAAACAATGAGTAGCACTCACTTGCCTAACATCTACAGCATCAGAAAACAGCTGATTAGGTCGTGCAAGTTGTTGGGCAGCTTGGTGGATTTCCCTGGCAATAAACACTAGAATTTGTAAAACTAACTTTTCTTAAAGTGAAAAAATAAAATGGTATATAGATCAATATATGACCATGATACCTCTCAATTAACGATGAGAAATGAGCCCTCCAAATATTGAGTTGAGAATTTACATTTGAACAAACTTCTACAACTTCAAATGCAATGTTTTCTCCTTCTCGATCACAATCAAGCCACAAGACAAGCCACTGGCATTTTCTGGCTTCCTCTTCTAAGGTCTTTCTGATGTCCAACTTGTCCTTGATTATCAAATTCACAGGAAGATAGATTATTTCAAAGGCATCAATACTGAATAAAGAAAAAATCAAAAAAGACGCTGAACAGAACAAGTACAAAAAGGGCACTGACCAAAGGACGCATAAGTATTTCAATTACACCGACTCTTATCATGTACAAAAGTGTAAACAAGCTTTTGTTGATAGCTAAATCCTAAATTAAGAATGCCATTTTATTCAATACAAGTCGTGTTTTTTAAACTAATGGTTACCCCTTTAATTCCCCCATATGGGAGGTTTTGGGTTCGAATATGGGCCGAGACATTTGTTGTGCAATGTTAGGGGGCTTACCTAGTTACGAGGTTCCTCCTGGTTGGAATTGGGCGTGCACCCCAAAGCGGCAAATCCGAGGGGACGGATATAATTCCGTCTTGGATTTAAAAAAATCATGTTTTTTTTTTCAAAAAAAAAAAAGAACCAGATTTTGATATTTAGTGCCAAGCCGATTATCCTATTTCAAAAACAAAGATCAATTCATCCTAATCCATGTTAGCCAATTAACTAAGCAATTTTCTTAATGAACTTGGAATCCATAACCTACAAAATGATCATTTGACCTACAAGGTCAAAGCATGGTTCCTCTGAATTTATCAAAATGCCCAAATGAACACAAAGAATCCCTGATTCATTAAAGCATACACAAAAAATTCACAAGTTCAACCCTTAGCATTACAACATGGTTCTAGTTTCTATTGGCATGTGTTTGGATTTTCTTCAAAATTTCAACAGTTTATTAAAAAGTCAGCCAAACCTACAATGCTTACACAGTTCAATAGCTTATTGATTTTGTATAATGAATCTGATCCAATCAATTTGCAGGCTAAATGAAATAAACCTCTGGAACATGTTTGTGAATAGGTGCTTCAAACAGATCAACGGGATCACAAGAGTGCCATTTCCGATAACGGCCTTCGAACTCCATCTCCATGAGATGTCCGGTGACGGAAGTGAACATCATCTGACATGACTGCCCTTGAATCGAGTAATTAAACTCGTAAATTTTGTTGTAGCGTGACCTGCCCTCTCGAATTCTGATTCCCTGGTTCATCGATAAAATTCCTGAAACCGTCTTAGCCACCGATGGTTTCTCCGCCACGTTCAGTACCCTAATCGCCCTCCCTCCGCCTCCGTTTGCCGCCATTTCCTCTCGGAAGTTGAACCCCGACTTCAAGCCTTTTGGAGTGTTGGGGTTTTTGATATTTCAACTGAGATAATTTTCCCGCCTTTAGGTAATTATTTTTTATTAATAAACAAGCAACTCTATCATTAACTTAAGACCATTGGTATAATTTATTTTGAACGGTTTCGTGCGACAATAGTCAAGACGGGATTTCGGTCATTTTCTTGGATTTGATGATATGGGTATGTTTCATCTCAGATTCGAACCGAATACCTCTCATGGAGAAGTCAAGTGGGTATTATTATACTATAAGCCCTTTGGTACTATTGGTATAATTAAAACATGAGTTTTAAGATGCGACAATTAAGGGTATTCAAAAAATCTGAAATTCAAATTGTATTCAAGACTCAAAAAAAAACTTACTCGAATTATAGATTTGGATATTCGGGGTTCCGGATTTGAATTACTAATTCAAATTTTTGGGTCAGATTCGGTGGCGAATTAGAGCTCCAGTGAATCCCCACTTGTTATACAGATCAGATACAATAGATAGGAACTTGTATTATCTACAATTCAGGTTTATCGGATATTTTCGGGTTATTCGGATTTTATCTGAGTCTGATTCGAATCCTAATTTGGATAGATTCAGATAAGATAATCTTCAATTCGGATTGGATCGGGTTTCGGGTAAAGACGCAAAATTTCAAATCCGAATAAATAGAAAAGCCCATTATCTGATCCGATAAACACCCCTATCGACTGTATAACTTAAAGGCATATAACGTCAAAAGGGTTCAATGATAAAGATTCAAACATAAGATAACAAACATGTAATATTTCGGATAAGATAATCTCCAATTCGAATTGGATCGGGTTTCGGATAAAGACGCAAAATTTCAAATCCGAATAAATAGAAAAGGCCATTATCTGATCCGATAAACACCCCTATCGACTGTATAACTTAAAGGCATATGACGTCAAAAGGGTTCAATGATAAAGATTCAAACATAAGATAACAAACATGTAATATTTTACTATATTAATACTAAAACTCACTAACGTAAGCTAACTTGTTTTCTTAACATGCACTAAAAATAAAATGTCATTTAATGGCATACAAAAAGTGTCTCAAAAGACCAAAAAAGCGCTACTAGATAGTAGATACCCCTTGAAGATCGTGTGGCACACAAAAAAAAAATGTTACAAGAAGTGGTGACGCTAAAGCCTTTTAGTGGCACTTTTTCAATGTGCTGCACAATGTTTTTAGACTTTTAGTGGCACTTTTTGTTCTGCCACAAAATAAAGGAGATTTTTATAGCGAAATTTTTGTGGCACCAAAAAATAATCTTAATCACCAATTCATTGGTTTTAATGGCACTTTTATTTTTCCACAATGTAAAAACACCTTTAAAGGCTCAAATTTTGTGCAGGTAAAACTACCTATAGTTCGTTGTGTAACACATTGTCACAAAGACACATTATTACAATATAAATACAAAATAAAAGTTGAATAAGATTGTAAATAATAACATTAAAAAGTTTGATCCAAAACATAATGCAAAAATGTCAAAAGCAATGTAATAAGAAACATCTCTCTATTTTCAAATGTTTACACACTACGCATAATTTAATCAATAATGAAAATTTCACTGTCATATGACTTCGCTCGAAGAATTTGCTCAAAAACTTCTCATAACATCAACCCTGTCATCATTAACCATATAAAGAAGCATTGGTAATTTACGCATATCAAAAGCTCTCGTCGTATGTATGTGTGCGTATGTGTGTACAAATACTACTCGAAAAACCGCATGATGCGGCGACGGGAACAATTTATCAATAATACACATGATACCCAACAAATTAAACCAACTTATTAAAAAAATTAACTTTAATGGCAAGGGAAACTAAAATATTATTTCAATTTCTTGAATGCAACCATAAATCTATCAAGAATCATTACCTTGCATGCTAATTCATCAATATCTATATACCTTCTAACTTCTGGCACGTCTTTGTAATCCAAGTTTTGTTGCTCCCGTTCATTGTGATTGTTTACTACTTAAAGGAATGGAAATCAAGAAAGTGTGTTCTCCCTTACATGTCTTCTGCTTCAAATGAGCAAAAACATGGGATTCAATTATGTAATGTTGTGGTAAGAAAAATCATATCCAAACTACATTTCATAATAAATTTACACCACAAAACCAAAATCAAATTTGATATTAAATATAATCAAAGGCATATGTATGCATTAAGAGGGAGATAAGACGTTAGGCGTGGGAGAGCTCCTAAATGTATACTAAACGTCCTCTCTAAAGTTAATCATGCATTCTTTTTTAAATGATAACCTAAAATTATCAATCACATTTTTATTACTTTCATATTATTATAATTTCAATATAATTAGTAAGTATGCGCTGCTTACACAAATCTTGATGCAGTCTTGATAACAACTATGTTACAGATCCCTCTATGGCATTTGGGAACTCCATGTGTACTACATCTTGAATTACAGACTGGTGCGATCGCACCCTAAGACCATTCCGCCCGATGGAAAAGTCGATACAGCCTGTCGGCTCGGGGTGTGACACTATGCCTTCCGAAACATAGATCACACCATTTACTTCTAAAACTGTTAAAAGCATCAAGTTTGTGAAAGCTTCACAAAATGGTGAAGTAATTTTATCAAAAAGAGTGGGGAATCATGATTTTAACAACACAAACAGGCTGGGATTGGGGGCTGAGAAAATTGAATCAAGTTGTTTGAAGAAACCAACTGCTTTTAATTATCAGAAACAAACATATAAGTAGCAAGCTTCAAAAGCTAGCTTTGCCAAACAAAAACATTTTTCTTCAAAACTTGATGACATGATAACATGTTTTGAATGTGGTGCATAAGGTACATTGTAAGACATTGCCCTCGTTTGATTAGATCAAGGCATGCACCACATAGAAAAACAAATGTGTCTCCTGAAAATAAAATAAAATCACTCCAACATCCGCCTCCAGTCAAACCCAAACACTCAAACCCCACTAAATTTCAAGATAAGGGTAAAGTGGTAATTGTTTATCAGGAAACACCAAAGATTGTTTCTATCCAGCCATCCAAGTCATCTTCAGTTTATCTGAAAAATTATTTTAGCAAAAACACTACCTGGAAGGTAAAGTTTTCCGAGGCTTCAACACTTAAAGATGTGAAAGCTCCAAACCTTCCAGAAAAGATGGCTTGAGATGGACAATGGATTGACATGACAATCCTTAACTCATTGGGTCAACCCAAGACCTTAAAGGCTTGGGTTCTTAATCTCAACTAATGATTTGTGATTATGCAGGTTGCTCAAATGATGTTCTTAACAGCACTTGGATCGTTGATAGTGGTGCATCAAGGCACATGATTGGTGACATATCTCTTCTTTCAAATGTCAATTCAATCATAGGAGGATATGTAGATTTTGCTAGTGATAAGGGTGGTTTTATTATTAGTGAATGCATTATTTCAAATGGTCAAGTTTCTTTTGACAAGGTGAAATATGTGAAGCAGCTTGAGAACAAACTTCTTTCTATGTCACAAATCTGTGACAAGAAATATAGAGTTTTGTTTGATGATTCGAAATGTTATATTCTTAAGAGAGATATTATTATTCCTAAAGACTATATTCTGATGTCAGCTCCAAGGAAACAGGATCTATATGTCCTTAACATGGCCACAGCTTCAACTACATCTTCTCCAGCTTCATGTTTTATGTCTAAGACAACTGAGAAAGATTTTATCCTTTGGCATAAGAAGATAGGTCATGTAACATCAGTGCCGGAAACGTAACCGGAACATTAATCTACACAGTAACATGAACAGTAATTCAGGTACGTATTTCATTGTATATCATTATCATTTCATGTTTGTCATAGAACTATTTCACAATCATTGCAGAAACGTAACTCAGAACCATGGTTCAACAGTCAGATATTTATCCGACGACACAAAACCATCATGTGATTGTTAGTTAGGATTCTATTATGTACAAATGTATGTGAGGATTTACAGAACAAAAAACGGATGTCGTTATGTGAATGCTAAATTGACAGATTATTCGATAGGTGACGATCTGTACGAATATATCTGAAAGTTTAGCGTTATGAATGATGTCCAATAATTAGAAAATCATATCGAAAAGTGTAGTTATCGTCGTATTTGTACGGGTGACGATTCGAACAAATACGCGCGACGACTGTACGATTCGATTTAAACTGTAAATTTAATATTTTCAGGAATTTAAAATAAACGGGAGATATTTAGTTAATTTACTAGGAATTACCACCTAAAATAAATTTACAAATCCTACTTCTGATACTGCAATGTTTCGTTACGAAAACGAAACGAAACCGATGTTTCTACGCGAAACCGAACACACCCGGGTATTTTGAAGCCATTAATATGGCATTTAATGCCATTCCTCCTCCCACCTACCAGCTCACAATCCCCAATCTCGTTTCTCTCTCTCTACTTTCTCTCTCTAGAAGCCACAAACCTAAATCCTTCATTTCTCAACAAAATCGACCTTCTTGGTGTCAAAACGACCACTACAACCTGTAGATCACGAAAGTACAAACAATATGAGCTTGGAATCATTCAATTTGAGGTAAAAACGAGATAGATATCACGATTTTTAGGGTTTTCAAACCCTTGGTTTGAACCCACCTTTATACTCGGTTCTAGACCTTAAAACCTTAGGAAAACTACACATTAACACCTAAGAATGGTGTTGGAACTTGTGAGGTTCATGGGGTGGTGGCAAAACTCGAAAACAAGGGGCTACGCATGGCACCTCTCGAACGGCGAGCACCTGCACAAGCCGGCCGAATGGAACCAGCCTGAGCGACTGGCCTAAGGCCGAAGGGCCGCCGGCCGAATGGATTCCTTCGCTTGAACCCCTTTCGGGTGCCTACCTATTCGCACGGGTCACCACATTCGGCCAAGTCCTTCATATGGACCATCTCATTCGATCGAGCTTCTCTCGGTCGCATACACCCTTATTCGGCCAAGACTCTTATTCGGATAAGCTAACTCCTTCGGCCAATACTTCCCTTCGCACGAACCCTATTCGGCCAAGCTTGGTTCTTTCGTATGTAGCCAATACATTCGGCCAACCATTAGTTCACACAAACTGATTTCTTCCCATGGGTGACCCAAATAGGTTATTTACATGGATTAGGTACACTATGGCATGTATGGTTTGATTACGTAGTTGCATGCATGGGTTTGGCATATGGATGTCAACATAGGGATCTAATATGGTTTAACACTAAAGTTTTTCAAGTGATAATGAGGTTTAATTATGGGTTATTGAATGTAGGTTTGGTCTAAGATGCAGGAATTCGTTTAAAGAAACCATGATTAGGGTTTTCAAGAACAAGAATTTTTCTAAACCATCTTGACATACAAAGATGTGTTACAACAAAACAAAGAGTTTAAAACTTGTTAAATTAAGGCATGGGTTACATAGAGTATAACTACTTTCATTCATAATATTAAAGATCTAGAAGTTGAGTAGTAATCACGAAATCAAGAAATTAACTAAGTGTGGGAGTTGGTTTCATTAATAACACCTAATACTTAGTAAATGCTATGCAATATACAACTAAGTTAGATAGTTCCATTGAACTTTCTAAGTTAAGTTGTACACATAAATGATCAAAGAACCATGGGAAAATCAAGACCTAGTAACGGGCTTAAGGTTAATTGAATGAGATTAACCTAAGTCTAATCATGTCAAGTTATATTTTCGTAAAATAATTTATGTTTTTAATAAAAGAAATTGATTAAGAAACTTCTTTAAATTAAATGATTTCTAACTTAATGATTTAACTTAAATTGAATTATTTAAAATGTTTTAATTAAAGACTTTGAATGAAATTAACATAAACCTTACATAGCTAAGGTTTAATAAATACCATTCACTGGATAAGGATTTATAAATGGGTAATACATTAGACTAGTTAGAGAGAATCATAGCAAACGCAGTAGTAAGATCTAGGACACATAGTTACACACCGAGACCAAAACCCTAGATACGTCTATTATAAATACTTATAGTATTTGAATCCTTTTAAAACAACTTCGGTGCTGAAGAAACATAGTCTACAAGTAACGTGCGTGCATTTTGTTGAGATTCAATTCCTAGCAACACAGGTGAGTTCATTGCCCCTTTTCTAAACATTTTTGTTTTCAAATGCGAGGCTGAGAAGCATGAGTAAACCTTTTTCTTTAAATATGTTTTACGTAAATGCTTTTACTTATTGTATGTTTTATACACATGTATGTATTCCTAGACCCCTATCTAGGTAAATTATGTACATGTTTAACTAATGAATTAATTAATTACTCTTACTAGTAAGACCATAATTCTAAATCAAACAATTACTATATCAAAGTTCAAATTCAAAGAATCTAAACTCAGTGTGTGTGATCAAGAGACTAAAACTGAGGATCAAATCCAAGGAATCTAATTCAGTGTGTGTTCAATAAAACAAAGGATCAAATTCAAGAATCTAAAATCAGTGTTGTAGCCATGGAATTCTAAGGATCAGAATCAAGGAAATCATATCCGTGTGTAAATCAAAGAACTAATGAAATCATTAACGATCAATTTAAGGTGGATGTCAGTTGTGTGCAGATCGAGACCACGTGTTAACACACGGAAAGTCATGTCATGAGTAGTAGACTTTTATAGTCAAGCTATATGGGCATAAATCAATGAATCAAACGATCAAACGAATTCTAAAGAACAAAGGCGATCAAAATCAAAGGATATCCTAAAGTCCCGACATGTACAGTAGACCTGAAGGTCAAGCTGATCTGGGCACATCATGAAAGTCCCGACACATACGGGTAGACTCATTTGGGTCAAGACTGATATGGGCCACGTGTGAGACGATACAAATTGGACACCGCCAACAACTAAGACTAATTGATTGAGTCAAATATGGCCCAATCATCATGTCTTAGTTGTATTTAAATGATTAATTACTCATTTAATTAAGCATTTAATATTATGTTTCTACAAGTGCTATGGTTGATCATGAATACATGATGAACTCAAGAAATCGGTAGTATTTCAATTTGTGGAAATCAAAATCTAATATGACAGTGGATGGAATGAAGCACTTAATTATCATTAACAACAATATGTAAAGCAATACGGTATGTGGTGGGACGGTGGCTGGGCAGGCGGTAAGCTTAACCCTACATATGCCCTATATATAAGCATACTTGATTGGATAACATAGGTGGTTGTTGATGAGGTTAAGGTTGTCATTTCGGGGGATCAAGGCAAACAGATTTCAGGGTAATCAAACATTGTGAATCAAAGGTATGGGATGAAATGATTAATTATCACCAGGAACAATATATCATGTGGTTTGGTATGTGGTGGGACGGTGGCTGGGCTGGTGGTAAGCTTGACCCTACATATGCCCTATATATAAGCATATTGAACTGGATGGTGTAGGTGGTTAATGGTGATGTTAAGGTTGTCATCCGAACGGTTTATTCAAATTCATTTTTAAATAAAACTATATGAACTCACCAACCATGTGTTGACTTGATCTTTTTGCATAACTTCTCAGGTGACGAAAAAGTCTAAGTAGGAAGTTATTGCTTTTGGACTAGGATGCCAGATAGGGGACCTAGTATTGTGGACCTGCATATTTTTGAACATCATTTTACAGATTATTTTGTATATCTTGTGCAGATACAAGATAGAAGAATTATGATGTTGATAGTAGATTTACATTGTTAAATTATGAACAAACTAATGTAATTTAACTTTGTAAATCTATTTTCTTTTAGTAGTTTCTCATTATATATCATGTGCAATGTAAACAATCTGATCATTCTGATTATCATTCCCGATATCCCGCCCCGGGACCATTCCGCCCGACGGGACACACGATCTGGCCCGCCGGCTAGGGGTGTGACAGGTCATTTAAGCTTATGGAAGATGAATCATTTGGTTCATAACAGTCTGGTTGATGGTGTAAATCTGAAGAATTTTAAACTGTCTGATGTCTGCATCTCATGCAAGAAGGGAAAGCAAACCAAATGTCCTCACAAACTTAAAAAGTTTCATTCTATCATTGTTCCACTTGAGCTTCTCCACATGGATCTGTTTGGTCCTGTCAGTCGCAAGAGTATTGCTGGTGATAAGTATTTTCAGGTTTTCACTGATGAGTTATCCTGATACTCTTGGGTATTTTTCATGAAGGAGAAATCTAAAACGTTTGAATGTATTCAGGTTCTAGTTACTAAACTTGAATCTCTATATAAGCTCAAATTTCGCATGTTCAAAATAGACAATGGGGCTAAATTTAAAAATCACAACATGGAGACTTTCTACAATGAACGTTGTATTATGCATCAGTTCAGTGCTCTATATGCCCCTGAAATGAATGGTGTTTCTGAATGAAAGAACAAAAGTTTGATTGAGGCTTCTAGGACTATGCTTGCTGACTCTTCTTTACCCGTTCAATTTTTGAATGAAGCTATTGCAAATGCATGTTACACTCTGAACCGGGTACTCATTGTAAAGAGACACGGGAAGACTTGATTCGAATTGCTTCATAATAGAAAACCAAACCTCAAGTATCTTGAACAATTTGGTGCTCCATGCATTATGATTAAGCGTCATGAGCAAGGCAAGTTCAATGAAAAGGTGGAGGAAGGCTATTTTATAGGGTACAACACTCCAAACAAAAGGGTGTACAATAGATCATCTCACATCGTGGAAGAGTAGTATCATGTTGATGTTCAAAGATACACTATGTCACCTCCAAGAAAAGGTCCTGATTGGATGTTTAATTATTCTGATCTTTTTGACTCCTTCAATATTACCTTAGAGTATTCTAATGAAGATGTTACATTTCAAACGATGTATGATGCACAAAATGCACCTAATGAACAAGTGCAACCTTCATCTATTCCAGATCCCTTGTAGACAAATGATGACAATTCAGATTCAGACGACCATGACTCTCAACCAAATGTTGTTAACCAAGATGTTGATAATATAGTTCATGCTCATGAGAATCTCAATATTAACAATCTCGACTCTCATGTTGTTGCTTTTTTTCATCTAGTTGGCAGAATCAACAACATTCATCCTCAAGATAACATCATTGGAAAACTAACTGACGGAGTCAGAACTCGCAGACAGTTAACTTCAGTAAGACTAGCTGATATTCTTAATTTTGGGATGTAAGTTTCTGTGCACATCATGTTTTATCTCACAAGTTGAACCCAGAACCGTGTCAGAAGCTTAAAAGGAAGAATCATAGGTAGACGCCATGCAAGAAGAACTGCTCCAGTTCAAGAAACTTGAAGAATGGCAACGTGTTGACCAGCCAAAGGGTGCAAAGGTTATTGGAACTCGATGGGTTATTCACTGTAAGCTAGACGATCAAGGGATCGTAGTCTGCAACAAAGCACGTTTGGTTGTGCAGGGGTTCAGACAAATAGAAGGAATTGGCTACAATGAAGTGTTTGCACCGGTTTCTCATCTTAAAGCAATTAGAATTTTCTTGCCATATGCATCCTTCAAAAGGTTCAAAGTATATCAAATGGATGCCAAAAGTGCTTTACTTCATGGTGTGATTAACGAAACCGTGTATGTCCACCAACCTCCCAGGTTTGAATATCCATTACATCGCGATCAAGTCTACAAGTTGGACAAGGCATTGGCTACATGTTATTCATTCTAAAAAAAGATGGAGATTTGCTTTTGGTACAAGTCTATGTGGAAGATATCATCTTTGGATCCACAAATGATGTTCTGTGCAAAAAATTTGAGAATGTAATGAAAGAAAAAATTGAAATGAGCTCCATGAGAGAGATGAAGTTCTTTCTGGGATTATAGGTGGATCAAACTGAGGCAGAAATTTTTATTCATCAAACAAAGTATGTTGGTGGCATACTGAGCTGGTTTAGTATGTTAGATGCAAAACCTGCTAGTACCCCACTGTCTCTTAATCACAGGATTACTCCAGATGAAAAGGGGGAGTTAATTGATGCTACTCTGTATTGCGGGATGATTGGATCTCTTATGTATCACACTGCATCTCAGGAAGATATCATGTTTGCTACATGTATGTGTGCTCGTTATCAATCAAAGCCAAGGGTATATCATCTTCTTGTTGTAAAGATGATCTTTTATTATCTGAAGGGTACCAGATCTAGGATTATAATATCCTAATGATGATTATTTTGAACTTAGGCATATAGTAATTTGGATTATGATGGCTGCAAACGTGATTACAAGTCAACCTCTACAGGGTGTAAATTCTTTGGCACGGTTTAGTTACCTTGGCAATGTAAGAAGTAGACGTCGGTGTCTCTTCTACTTGTGAAGCTGAGTACATTGTTGCTTCAAGCTGCTGCTCTCAAATCATCTGGATTCAGCAACAGCTGAGGGACTACGATTTAAAATTTTCAAACATCCCTATTTATGTTTATAACACTGTTGTCATTGCCGTCACTAAGAATCCTGCCCAGTACTCGAAAAACAAAACACATCGACATTAAATGTCACTTCATATGTGATTGTTTTGAAAAAAAATTAACCGATGTCATTAAAATTCACACCGACCACCAAAAGCTGATCTTTACACTAAAGATTTTGATAAACCCATATTTTTACATTTGTTATCGGCTAATGTTGTCATAAAGAAAAGTGAAGTCATTCCTAACACCGAGTCTAACAAATGATCATTTTCTTATCTTTGTAAATATCTTTGTTTACGTTTCTTTATACAATCCAAAAACCCAAAAAGATTTTCTGTTTTAATGATTTTAGGGGGGAGAAAGAGTATTTTTGAAATACCAAAAACATTAAAAAAATGAGAAATTAATCTAGCCTAATTGGGAAGTGATAACTTGCTAGCCATATGCTTGAAAGCAAAATGTAAATTGCATAAACTGAAAAAGCATATGGGTGTTATGATGTGATGTATTATTGGGCTTACTTTACTGATTTTTCAACAAAAAGTGATTAGTCAAAATTTTTGATTTGTAGGAATCGGTCTAGGAAACTAGTCGAAGGGATAAACAATTAATGATTCAAATCATGCGTACACCTATTATCATAAGATCTTATGAAGTTTCCAATGATACTTAATTCAAGTCCGTATATATGTCACATACTGGGTTACAGCCTAGTTGAAGTCGTCCATTCAAATAAGAATGATTGAATCAAATAAAAATCATTCCAACTTTGTACACCTGCAATAAACTGGGTTTCAGCCTAGTTGAAGCGGTCCATTCAAATAGGATAAGCTAGAATAATACAAAAATAAAATAAGTTTAATTCCATGTATGTGCCATACACTGGCTGTAGCCTAGTTGAAGCCATCCAATTGGATAGAGCAAATCTCAATCAATACATGTCTTATACGTACCATATTGCTTTTTAAAGTCCTAGTTGAATCTGTCCATGAGATTGTGTTGATCTTGAGTCGTTATTGATAGAAAAAATACAAAAATATAATAAGTTGGAACCTTATAAATTTTATGATTGTGGGTCTTAAGTTATGCTGAGATGGAGTGTTAATCAATTTTGAACTGAGGTGACTGGAGTGGGTAACTCTATCAAAAGATACGCTTGATCTTAATTGTGCTGTAAAATGAAGTTTAGAAAGGCTTAATGTGGACAAATATATCAATAATTACATCATAAACTCATACTCACAACAATTGAGCAATCAAATTTTCTAGATTGGTATCTTTAGTAATATATCACTACTTTGGCTTAATTCTCACAAAAACATGTGTTCTTAATTTTTTTTTGTGCAGGTTTATTACTCAGAAAATTACAAAACTATTTTCCATTTCTTTTTACTTTTAAATGATCATTTGTTAAGTCAGTTGTACTATCATGTCTTTAACCTGCATCAAATCAGACTAACTTCATAATTGTCATCAAAACATGGTTATAATGTCTAGCTTAAATGGTTATTGTGATTGAGTGCTTGTTTCAGCCAAATGGTTATAGTCTCAAGGGTTATAACTCTCTTTCGCTTGACTATGTGTGCTCCCATTCTCCTGAGATCATTTTAAAAAAAAAAAAATCATAATATTCGTTGTTCTCTAGATCCTTTCTGATCATATAATTTCTATTGATTGTTTTAGGTATCAAGGAGTTCATTTTTCATCTATTTTGGATTGAATTCAGTTCAAAATTGATCGAAATTTTAGGGTTTTAGGTCTTGGACTTGTTTTGTGCTAATAGTACCCTCAAATGGACTTTAATCAATCTGAAATATGTTTTAACATGTTAATTGGACCTTTTTGATTGTAATGTGACATATTTGCGTGGCTAATTCTGGATTTTCGAGAAAAAGGGTTTAAGGATCTTACGGTCATACGAAAAGGACTCATTCGTGCTTCTTCTCATTCGAATGAGTTCTTTCATATGAATGACTCCATTCTTAGGAATCATTGCCATTCGTGTCAATGAATCATTCGTGTCTCACAGTCATTTGTTGGAGGATTCATTTGCATGTGTGAGTTCATTCTCATGAGCCATTCGCACGAATGAAGCAAATTTGTTACTAAGTTGTTATGTTTTCACAATTATGTTAATTTGTTATAACACGTTTATTTGTTTTTTATTACAGAATGGAGAATCTTAAAGCATTCCCAAAGAAGAACATATGTGCTCACCTCGACTCTGCCACAAGGAATGCTGCAGAGTTTGCCGTTATTCTAGCATTTCTCAGACAATCTCGGATATTCACCGCCATATACACTGTTCATGTTCCCTATTTAACACATCAGTGATCGTTATGGTCTTCAGTCATTTGAGGAGCAGTGGGAGGAAGAGATGTGGTAGTTTCATCCATGGTTGTAAAAATTTCTGACTAGGCCAATTAATCGACCGATTAATAGTTAGTCCCCTAAGGCCGACTAGTTGGCCGATTAATCCCGATTAATCCCTAGTCCCCACCCCACCAACTGACCAGCGACTAAGATTTCTACAACATTGGTTTCATCTGAGCAGGAGGTTGTGCAGATTTCAGGATTTTCCTTATCGTCCCGTTACTTTGGACAAGCACCTTGTACGAGGTTGATTTATGAGGTACAAGTATGAAGACGATCTGTCTGTGGGAGTGCTCAATAAAACCAACCTCTGACAGCCTTTCAAGTTTATGTGCCGTCTTATAGCCTGTTCGGACACATCCTCTAGAGGTGCACAAACTGGTTAACTGGCCGAAAACCGGTTTTGGAAAAACCGAACCGGTTAACCGGTCAAAGTCTAGCAACCGGTTTTTACTAATAATCGGTTCAGTTGATAACCGGTTCGGTTAATAACCGGTTTTCAACCTTTAAAACTGATACCGATTTAATAACCGAAACCGGTTAACCGCAAAATAACCGATTTTTTTAGCAAGATGGACCGGTTAACCTTTTTGAAAAACCGGTCCTCAACCGTCAGCTTTTTCAAAGACCTATAACTGATACGAATAACCGGTTTAAAAACCGGTTTTTGTCACACCTCCAAATTTCAACTAACGGAATCATACCGTTTAGGGTGTGACAAACCAGGATATCAGGCATTATACATAACGAAATACCTCTCTATGCTTTTCAAACATAAATTCGGTCTAAATTGTAATATCAATGTTTTAACGTTTGCGGAAGCGTTTGAAAACCAATAACAAAACATAGCAATTTGCAAAATGTAAATTACAAGTTCAATGTATTAATTAATCAAATCCAAAACACTTAAATTGAAATGTATTCATGAGACTCAACATCCTAGTCCGTGCTCGTCCTTACTTGTGCTTTAGTGTCCTGAGAAAACATGCAAATAAAGTCAACACAAAGGTTGGTGCATACACAGGTTTGAATATGTAATCACAAATGTTTGAACAACTGTTTGAAATGAAATGTTTGCAGATAACATATTCACACATCCATAGTCAAGATAGCTAGTCATTGTACTATTCACATAAGCGGTCGACACCGAAGCTGACTGTTAGAATGTTGATTGCCTATCCACTATTGTCTAGCACAAACAATAGTAATGTTTGAGTTATCTAGTTAAACACTTGTGTAGACCTACAATCTACCAAGCGAGGTTTGTCAAACTCAATAGATCTATCTCCAACTACCACGCTTTGCACTACGGCAAACTAAACGGTTCGATATGTAAGGACTTGCAATGCTATGTTCGCACTTATCGTAAATAGCTAACTCATGCAAGTGATATGTATCTAAAAGTGTTTGTTTGCACATGTTTTCTCCCCCAAAACAGTAAAAGTAAAACGGGGTCGTGTATGCACCTTAGTATGCAAGTAGAATGACCAAATGTTTGAAAAATCGGGTAGATAATCTTCTACAAATAATTTGTGTTATAATAACAACATTGTGTTATTCGAAATGTCAGATCGTGTTTTTAATCATATACGTATCAACACACGTATGTCAGTTTGTTTGAAACACAGATACAAAAGTGTGCGTGACTTTGAATTCGTTTGTTCAAATTGTATGAACATATACGATTATGTTTAAATACAAGTAATTATACGCGATTGGGTTTTCGGGTCAAAGTGTAAATTTTATCATTGTAATTTGTTCAGAATTAAATTCTGGTTCCGACGCAATTCAAACGGAATAAATCGGGTTTGAAATGAGGAAGTTATGATAAAAACAAAAATCAGATTTTTGTTCAAAAACCAGCAGCGGCACGGATTCGAACCCGCAACCTCCCAAACACACCGCCCAAGCCCAAACCAGTTCATTTGGTTCATATTTTGCAATAGCCCACCAAAATTAATCCTTTTAACTCTAAATAAGTTGATTCCCTTTGGTTCACTTGACCAAACCCTATTGGAACCTAATTGACCCGAAATTCGAACCCTATCGATCCCAAAATCATAGGGGTTTCGTTCCTGGAATCTAACCGGGTCAAACAATGAGTTTAATTTGATTATTTTGATCAAACCACCCGTTTTTATGAACCTACCTAGGTTCGACCTAAACCCCATTGTCCTACAATCCAATTTCGTGAAATTCGATAATGTTAAGACTTTAAATTCATAGGGTTTTCATTTATTACTATATTTCGAAGCTTTCTGTGTGATTTAATCAGAATTCCAAGTTCGTTTGAATTAAAAACCCCAAATAGCTTTAACTGAAAAACCCTAAAGCTTGATCCAAATCTTCTTCCCGCATATTCTTGCTTCGATTTTTTGTATGAAAAAGACTCTAAAGGTGCCGACTAAAGCTTCTAGGAGTTGAATTCCATGAAACGTGATCGAATTTTGTGAATTTGATAGTCACTTAGTGACAGTTTCGCATTTTGGTTCATTATTTCGTTTAATTTGATCATTAATAGGTTAATAACTGATAATAACGGTTGATAATCATCAGTGTGAGTTATTTGAGTGATTAATTCGTTTCATAACTGCTTTTTAACATGAAATTTGAATTTCAATTGATAAACAACTCGAATTTTGACTTTAATAGTCAAAATTGAACATTCTATATAATTTTAACATTTATTCTTATAATGTAAATGTTTTATAAACTTATTTTGTGTAAGTTTAATCCTTCGAATTTAAGATGGTACAATTTCGTATCGTTTCTGTTAGTTTCCTGTTAACGTTGTTAACCCAGAATTGCCGGATTGTCATATCATCCCTTTGTTGAAGGAACTTTCGTCCCGAAAATTGTTAAATGTTAGAAGTAGTTAGGATACTACTTAGGAGTGCAAAGTCTATGTGTTAGTGCGATATTTGATCATTCTCTGCAGTTGTGTGTACTCACACACAATGTTCAATGTTTGTAACATCACACCTAAGTGTGATCGTTCTATGTAACTGTTTGCGTACACACTAGTTAGTACACCTAAATGTGAGTGTTCGTGTTCAATCATAATGTACTATGTAACCTTGCACATAGTGAATGTTTGTAACTAATCATGTTTGTACTACTATGCAATCTAGTACATGAAATGTAGTACATAAAAGGTAATGTTGCACAAAATGTTTGTAATAATACTTGTAAGTGTATGAGTTCTAAAATGTTTGCGTTCAGCACAAATGTTTGTAATAAAACTAATTGTATAAAAGAATTTGTGCTTACCATTTGAAATCTGAAAGTGTTGAAGTATGAAGTATCACATCATCCCCTTGTTGAAGGAAATTTCGTCCCGAAATTTAACGTACCTTCTCAACATTTGTTGTTGTTGTTTTGAAAAGATGGGGATATTTCTTTATCATTTGATCTTCCCTTTCCCATGTGAATTCAGGTCCACGTCTTGAATTCCATCGGACCTTTACTATTGGAATTTTACTTTGTCAATCCCGAGCCCCTGCCATACGGTATCGGATTTGAACTATCTTCTCAGTCGTTTCATGTACTAGTTCAGGTCCTGTTATCTGACTGTCACCAATTTCAGCCTAACAAACTGGTGAACGACATTTGCGACCATATAAAGCTTCAAATGGTACCGCTTGAATGCTTGTGTGATAACTGTTATTCTAAGAGAATTCCACTAACGGTAAGTGGGTTTCCCAGCTATCGCCGAAATCAATGACACAAGCTCGTAACATATCCTCGAGTGTCTGAATTGTGCGTTCACTCTGACCGTCGGTTTGTGTATGATATGCGGTACTCATGTCTAAACGAATTCCCAAGGACTTATGGAGAGATTTCCAAAAGTTTGAAGTAAATCGGGCATCCCGATCTGATATGATGGAGATTGGTACACCATGTCGCGATACCACTTCTTTAATGTAAATGCGAGTCAACTTCTCCATTGTGTCAGTTTCTTTAATTGCCAAGAAATGTGCAGATTTCGTTAATTGATCTACAATTACCATATCGTATCACAACCACTTGGTGTACGGGGTAACTTAGTAATGAAATCCATCGAAATCTGTTGTCATTTCCACATAGGTATTTCTGGTTGTCGCAGTAAACCATATGGTTTTTGATATTCAACTTTGATTTTAGAACAAGTCAAACATTTAGTACTTAGCAATGTCAGGTTTCATGTGAGGCCACCAATAAAGTGTCTTTAAGTCATGATACATCTTGTGTGACCCCGGATGGACTAAATATCTAGATTTGTGCGCTCCATCCATCACTAGTTTCCTTAGACCACCATGCAAAAGTATCCAAAGTCGGTTCATGAAACAGCGAGTTCCATCAGTCATGACTTCCAATTGTTTTTCCATTCCTCGTAAGGATTCCTGTTCCAAGTTAACCTTTTCTAAGGCTTCAAGTTGAGCAATGCGCACCTTGTCAGGTAAATCAGTGTGTATCGTTAACATAAGTGCGCAAACCCGTCTTGTTGGTGTTGTATCCTTTCTGCTTAGAGCATCAGCTACCACATTAGCTTTTCCTGGATGATACTTGATCGCGCATTCATAGTCATTCAACAACTCAAACCACCGTCGCTGTCTCATATTGAGATCCTTCTGATTAAAGATATGTTGTAAACTCTTTTGATCAGTGTTAATGGTACACCAAGTAATGCCTCCTAATCTTCAAAGCAAATACCACTGCTCCTAACTCCAAGTCATGAGCAGTGTAATTCTTTTCATGCGATCTCAGTTGTCGTGAAGCGTAGGCAATCACTTTATCGCGTTGCATCAAACCACATCCCAAACCCTAGGCAGATGCGTCATAATACACCACAAAGTCTTACGTTTCTTCCGGTAAGGACAGAATCGGTGCACTGCAGAGGTTTTGTTTCAATAGCTGGAATGCAGCTTTCTGTTTATCCATCCAATCATACTTCGTCCCTTTGTGAGTAACAGCTGTAAGTGGTTGTGCGATTTTTGAAAAACCCTCAATAAATCGCCGATAGTAACCCGCCAAACCTAGGTATTGTCATACCTCTGTAGGGGTCTTTGGTGCTTCCCAATTCTTAATCGCCTCGATTTTTGCTAGATCAACATGTATGCCTTTTTCATTGACTATATGACCCAAGAATTGAACTTCCCGCATCCAGAAGTCACATTTCGAGAACTTTGCGTACAATTGTTCTTGTTGAAATAATTCTAACATCAACCGAAGATGTTCAGCATGCTCCTCCTCAGTATGAGAATAGATGAGAATGTCATCAATGAAAACAATGACAGACTTATCAAGATAAGGTTTGCAGACTCGATTCATGAGATCCATGAATACTGCTGGAGCGTTTGTCAACCCAAATGGCATGACCAAGAATTCGTAATGGCCATAACGCGTTCTAAATGTTGTCTTTGGAATATCTTCCTCTTGGACTCTGAGTTGATGGTAACCAGATCTGAGATCAATCTTCGAATAGTAACTTGAACCTTGCAATTGATCGAACAGATCATCAATTCGAGGTAACGGATATCGGTTTTTAATGGTAACCTTGTTAAGTTCACAATAATCGGTACACATACTGAAAGTCCCGTCCTTTTCTTAACAAATAAGACTGGTGCTCCCCACGGTGAAAAACTAGGTCGTATAAAGCCCTTATCCAACAACTCTTGCAGTTGTGTATATAACTCTTACATTTCAGATGGTGCAAGTCGATAAGGCGCTCTAGCTATTGGTGCTGCATCTAGTGTAAGGTCGATTCAGAACTCTACTTGCCTATTAGGAAGTAATCCTGGTAGGTCTTTTGGAAATACTTCAGGAAAGTCACGAACCACTAGGATGTCTTCGATCTTCGTCTCAGCTACCGGCTTTTCAGTTATAATTGCTATAACTGTTGTATGACCTTTAGCAGACATTTGTAAACCTTCATGAGACGAAATGACGTACTACTCTTCTCGCCTTGTACATACAGTGTCTCTCCATGTGGAAGAGGTATACAAAAAATCTTTTCCTGGCATACTATTTCAGCCTGGTGTTTCGACAACCAATTCATGCCAATGAGTACATCAAAACTGCCTAAAGCGATAGCCATAAGGTGAATGTCCATTGTTTGACCCATCAAGTCAAGGATACATCCTTTAAGGATATGTTCAGCTACAACTAAATTGACATCAGCTAGTTCTACAGTGTAAGGATCTTCTAGAGTAGTTGGACTAACATTTAGCAATTTACAAAACTCACTAGATACAAAACGCCGGTCTGCACCAATGTCAAATAACATAGAAGCAGAGTGATTATTCAAGAGGAACATACCTGTAATGTCGTTGGGATCCTCCCATGCTTGACGTCGTCCAATCACAAACGCTCTGCCCTTAGCACCATTTGTATTGTTATGATTGTTGTTATTAGTGCCATTTCCATTTTTCGTTTCATTAGACCCTCCTTTCTTGAGTTGTGGGTAATCCTTCTTGAAATGCCCAGACTTGCCACACTCATAGCACCCCTTTTGAGTGTTGTTCTGGGTGGTGGGGTTTGCTTGTAGTTCCCCACGGCAGTCTTTGGCTTCATGACCCGCTTTACCGCACCGTTGGCACCGGTTCTTATCACACTGATTCCCTAAATGATGGAATCCACATTTGTTGCACTTTGGGTATTTACCAATATACCCTCCCGATGACTGCTGACTGTTGTTTGAATTGTGATGATTATTGTTTGACTTATGCCTGCAGTTCAGCTGGAATGATTTTTGAGTGGAGTTTTTGGAATTGCTGCTATCCCGCTTCCTTTTGTGGTCTCCCATTTTAGTATATGCTGTTCTTTTGGGCAAAATTCCCTTCTGTACTGCCTGATTAGTCAGTTGGTGCGCCAACCGAACAACTTGTTGAATAGTGGTGGGATTTGTAGATGTGACTAACCCTTGGATATGAGGTATTAATCCCCTAATGTACCTCTCAATCCACTTGCTAGGCGGAGTTGCCATGTGAGGTAGGAGTCTGGCTAATTCATGGGATCGAGTGGTGGATCCTCGATATCAGACCCTTCCATTTTAAGGTGTCAGTATTCATCCTCCAGCTTTTGCACCTCATTGCGGGGGCAATACTCCTACATCAGCATCTTGAATCCATTCCAGGTAAGGGCATTGGCCTCACCCAATCCCAATGTCTGCATGTTGGAGTTCCACCATGTCAATGCTGGACCCTCCAAAGTACCAGTAGCGTACTTGACCTTTTTCTCCACTGGGCAATTGCACATCTCAAACACCGACTCTAACTTTTCAATCCATCGAAAAAGTCCAATTGCTCCTTCCGATCCTTTGAAGTTGTGCGGTTTGCAGTCCAAATTGTGTTGAACGTGCACACATGTGGGTATACCAATCCCCCCGTTGGACCATGTGGTCCTGTCGGGTGTGTTTGAGCATAGTTAGCGATAGCCTCTGCAACCCTACTGTTGATAAGTGCGTTGAGCTCAGCAACAGTCATGTTTATGCTTTCCCCGACCATAATCTTCATATTGAGAATAAGTGTTAGAGTGTAACCAAGATACAATGTAAAATGTGTAAATGATATAGCAAATAAACATGTAATTGTATAAATAAACACAACTGTTAACAATAGATAATATCAAAACATCAATTTTCAAAACATCTTGTACAGGGACACAACCCGCCCCTTATAGGTCTAAACTAAATCAAATGAAAGCATTGTCAATCGTGGACTCGGAATCAGCCTCGTGTACTGGTTCCTCCTCCTCCTCCTCAAAGTCAGATACAACCAACTCCTGTAGCTCTATAAGTCTTCCTCAGCGATTTCTGCTCGATGCTCTGCATCTTGAAGATGTCCAGTCAACAGAGTTATGTCAGTATCCATCTTGTTGACTATGCTATGGAGCTCTGCGTGTTGAGCATTCGCATCCCTAAGCTCCTGTGCGAGCTGCTCAATCCTGTTGTCCGCCCACTTCACCTCCCAAGTCAGTCGAGCAATATCGTCTAACTAAAATCGTGGCCTCTTAGGGGCACACAGTGTAAGTGATACATGGTCAGAAGACTCCTTATTGGGATCCTCCTCAGCATCCTTCTCTGGATCCTCCTCGGGGTCCTCCTCGTAATCATCTGGCTCACTCCCCTTGGATGGTAGGGGATGATGGCTAGGTGACTCTACGGCCACCGGTGGAGGTGATGCTGGCAATACTTGAGCTATCGGCTCCTCATCCTCGAGTACATGCACATGTGGTGGTGATGGTGATGCCATATCTGTTACATAATACCATATGTAAATGCTATGCAAAACTTAGTTGTGTAAGCAAGTGTGTCTAATGTCTAACAATTATAGTCTAAGTCTACTAATGCAAACTAGTTTGCTATAACCAATGTCTCTCATACCAATCTGTCACACCCCCAAATTTCAACTAACGGAATCATACCGTTTAGGGCGTGACAAACCAGGATATCAGGCATTATACATAACGAAATACCTCTGTATGCTTTTCGAACATAAATTCGATCTAAATTGTAATATCAAAGTTTTAACGTTTGCGGAAGCGTTTGAAAACCATTAACAAAACATAGCAGTTTGCAAAATGTAAATTACAAGTTCAATGTCTTAATTAATCAAATCCAAAACACTTGAATTGAAATGTATTCATGAGACTCAACATCCTAGTCCCTGCTCGTCCTTACTTGTGCTTTAGTGTCCTGAGAAAACATGCAAATAAAGTCAACACAAAGGTTGGTGCATACACAGGTTTGAATATGTAATCACAAATGTTTGAACAATTGTTTGAAATAAAAAATGTTTGCTGATAACCTATTCACACACGCATAGTCATGATAGCTAGTCATTGTACTATTCACATAAGCGGTCGACACCGAAGCTGACTGTTAGAATGTTGGTTGCCTATCCACTATTGTCTAGCACAAACAATAGTAATGTTTGAGTTGGCTAGTTAAACACATGCGTAGACCTACAATCTACCAAGCAAGGTTTGTCAAACTCAATAAATCTATCTCCAACTACCACGCTTTGCACTACGACAAACTAAACGGTTCGATATGTAAGGACTTTTAATGCTATGTTCGCACTTATCGTAAATAGCTAACTCATGCAAGTGATATGTATCTAAAAGTGTTTGTTTGCACATGTTTTCTCCCCCAAAACAATATAAGTAAAAGGGGGACGTGTACGCACCTTAGTATGCAAGTAGAATGACCAAATGTTTGAAAAATCAGGTAGATAATCTTCTACAAATAGTCTGTGTTATAATAACAACGTTGTGTTATTCGAAATGTCAGATCGTGTTTGTAATCATATATGTATCAACACATGTATGTTAGTTTGTGTGAAACGCAGATACAAAATTGTGCGTGACTTTGAATTCGTTTGTTCAAATCGAATGAACATATACGATTATGTTTAAATACGCGTAATTATACGCGATTGGGTTTTCTTGTCAAAGTGTAAATTTTATCATTCTAATTTGTTCAGAATTAAATTCTGGTTCCGACGCAATTCAAACGGAATAAATCGGGTTTGAAATGAGGAAGTTATGATAAAAACAAAAATCAGATTTTTGTTCAAAAACCAGCAGCGGCACGGATTCGAACCCGCAACCTCCCAAACACACCGCCCAAGCCCAAACCAGTTCATTTGGTTCATATTTTGCAATAGCCCACCAAAATTAATCCTTTTAACTCTAAATAAATTGATTCCCTTTGGTTCACTTGACCAAACCCTATTGGAACCTAATTGACCCGAAATTCGAACCCTATCGATCCCAAAATCATAGGGGTTTCGTTCCTGGAATCTAACCGAGTCAAACAATGAGTTTAATTTGATTATTTTGATCAAACCACCCGTTTTTATGAACCTACCTAGGTTCTACCTTAACCCCATTGTCCTACGATCCAGTTTCGTGGAATTCGATAATGTTAGACTTTAAATTCATAGGGTTTTCATTTACTACTATATTTCGAAGCTTTCTGTGTGATTTAATCAGAATTCCAAGTTCGTTTGGATTAAAAACCCCAAATAGCTTTAACCAAAAAACCCTAATTATTTAATTCATACAATTCGAAGTTAAAACTCAAAATTAGCAAAAGGTTTTTATTACATGATAGATTCCGAACCTCTCTGTGTAGTCTAATTCGATTATCAAACTCATTTGAATCAAAACCCCCAAAACATATTGTAAAATGAACCCTAGAACTCGATCTTGTACAATTCGTTGTTGTAACGTTAAATTGACATGTGGTTTTCGTTTAAGAAGGTATTTCGAAACTGTTAATATAAATTAATTTGATTTTAGAACTTATTCTGTTAAGAACCCCCAAAACGTTTTTCATCAGGAACCCTAGGATTCGAAATCATAAAATTCGATGTTAGAACCACAAATTATCATGGGGCTATGCTTAGTTGACCCATTTAGGTTGTGTAGGAACGAATTTTTACCCGGTTTGATGTCGATTTGGTGTAGTTCGACTATTAGGTTTGATTTCGGCCAAGCCTTGATCTAAATATTCTTCCCGCGGATTCTTGCTTTGATTTTTTGTATGAAAAAGACTCTAAAGGTGCTGACTAAAGCTTCTAGGAGTTGAATTGCGAGAAACGTGATCGAATTTTGTGAATTTGATAGTCACTTAGTGACGGTTTCGCTTTTTGGTTCATTATTTCGTTTGATGTGATCATTAATAGGTTAATAATTGATAATAACGGTTGATAATCATCAGTGTGAGTTATTTGAGTGATTAATTCGTTTCATAACTTCTTTTTAACATGAAATTCGAATTTCAATTGATAAACAACTCGAATTTTGACTTTAATAGTCAAAATTGAACATTCTATATAATTTTAACATTTATTCTTATAATTTAAATGTTTTATAAACTTATTTTGTGTAAGTTTAATCCTTCTAATTTAATATAGTGCAATTTTCGTATCGTTTCTGTTATTTTCCGATTAACGGTGTTAACCCGTAATTGCTGGATTGTCATAGTTTTTGTGTGCACCTCTAACCTCCTTCATCCTGATTACGTTGCACCTTTACAGAGGTGGTGGAGGCACGACTACTCCAGATCAGAGAAAGGTGAAATCATTGTTCCTGATGATGATGAAGATGAAGATGATGAGGATGGTGATGGTGATGTTGATGGTGATGGTGATCAGGAAATGGGTGCTCCTACTTCTACTACCGCCACAATATCTACTTCTGTTGAGATCAGTGTGCCTGTTTCTTCTACTACTCCTGAGGAGGAGCATCCCAACATTGACAATGTGAATGTTGATGTTGATGTTGATTCTTTTACTGTTGATTCAGACTCTGAGAAGACTGAGGATGAGTTTGAAAGGATAATGGTTGGCATAAGGGAAATTTGGACAATTAACATGCCAACGTAGCAGACATCAAGGAGTGAGGAAACCAAGGACCCTAACTTCATACCTGAGTTTGCTATAGCTCCCCTTCCCAACTCTATTGATGCTGCAGCTAAGACATCCTCCCCAACCGCCAAGAAGACGAGGACAAGGTTTGTTCTGAAGATGAGGACATAATCAGTGTCTGTAGCAGCAATCATTGTTTTATCAGTTGCAACAGTCCTCCTTTCTTCACTATCCAGGTCTGGGACTGTTTTGACATGTCCTACTACTTCTATGTCTCAGACCTCCTCTATTCAAGCTGCTGTATATACCGTTGCCTCTGCCGGTCCTTCCATCTCACGCAATGAAGCTTTGATGCCAACTGTTTCAATAGCCAAACAAGTCAGCACATTGAACAGTTTGGTTCTTAGATTAATGGAGAGGAATCATCAACAAGACCAAGCCATTGCACAACTTACTTAGAGATTCAATGATTAGGATGCTCTGCTGTTGGAATCGGCATATCAATGGCAAATTTTTGGGTAAGAAACACTGATTTGGAAGAAAGACTGCTTAAATCTGCTGATGAACACAAGCAAGTCAACCTCACAGTCTAAGGTCATGAAGACCGAATACTCAGCTTCAAGTCTGAGAACTAGTGTTTATCTAAGGCGAATAAGGGACTTAAAAACTTAACACCAAGGATTGAGGGATCCAAACCTGCTTTCGATGATTCAGATGATGACGATGGCGAAGACGAAGATGATTCTAATGAAGAACAAATGGATTATGATGGATCGGATAAGTCCGATGGAGACGACGATGATGGAGCTGGGTATGCCACTGCAGGTGCTACTAGTACCGTAGGGCAACTCACCAACAGCGAGCTAAGAAGAAATAAGAATCAAGACAAAGCTCCTGAGTCATCCTCCAAACCAACAGAAGAAGGAAAAGCTACAAAAGAAGTCAAGGCTTTGCCTTTGAGACTTCGTTTATATGACACTCTTACAATGATCTTACATGCTCAAGGCATTATACAACATTCAGTTAGCTACGATAAGGAGGAAGGGGAGATTATCCATTGTCTCACCAAAGAACAGATAGCTGAAGTCTTTAGGCTAAATCCCAATGACATTGTCATGCATGACAATGCTATTTCTTCGTCTGATTCCCCCACTCTAGAGAACTTTGATGATATCAATGAGGTCATCTTAGAGGATTCGGATGAAGAAGAACCTATAAAGTATACATATGCAGAAGAGGAACTTCTTAGATTTGCTGACTTGTTTAGTCTACATTCCGAGGAGGAACTAAATCAAAAGATAGACAAGAAGGTCAGTGGTAGTGAATCTCCTGCCGAGATCCTTCAACAACGAAAGGAAGAATGGGTTGCTTATTGGGCTATTTTGAAGAAAAGCAGAATTCCTTCCCCTCCAAATCCATACACTAAAGTCTATTAGAACTAAAGGATACGAATTTGGAGGTGGTATCTTGAGTTGGGCGTACTTTGATGATCTACGTTGTTAGGGGGTGAAAAGAGAAAGGGGATTTCAGTTTTTCAGATTCCTGCATGAATAATCAATTGGCGTGTGTACATGCTTTCAGTGAGACATCAGGGTTATCCTCTTGGTTTGCTTGGAAAATCAAGTTTGAGTATCAAAAGAGATGGGTGAACTTCAAGCCATAGCAGCCAGGTTATTATTTTCTAACAGAAATTGATGCCTAGTCAAGAAAACACAAAGTTATCCTAAAGTGGTTGCCTCCAAAAGTCATTAAGAAGATTCCCTTGAGGAAAATGCCTCAAGACTTTTCAAGTTGCTTCTGATGGTGGTATTATGATGGTAGAATTGCTAAAGCTGTGATTGTTCTTTGCAAGGAAGATAAGTGGGACACTATAAGTGTGTTTGATCCTATGTGGCTGACAAATCTGTCGAGCAAATATGTCAAAGCATTACACAGATGACATATCATTTTTGATCTTGAAGACATGAAGCAGGCACTGCAGTATATGAGAGTCATCCGGCTATGCATTGCTTTTGATATTTCTGTCAGCTCTGACTGGAAAGCTTTATCGCATAAATTTTTGAACACTTAGGGGTTGTTTCTTTACCTCTTAATAGAACCATTTAGCACTTAACCATTCAGTACTTAACCATTCAGCGCATTTGATTTGAAAAAATTAACCTCTTAATTATTCAGTTTAGCACTTAACCATTCAGCATCAATACCACACTTAACCATTCAACACCAATACCAAACTTACCATTCAAACGGTCTTAATCAGTTCAGCACTTAATAGTTCAAACCCTCTTAGCCATTCAGACATCTTAACCATTCAACACTTAATAATTCAGACCCAACCAAACAACCACTTAAACTTAAATGTATAGAGTTAGGTCCAAGGGGGAGTATCTAGATGCATCGTTTGTCCCTAGTTCATTGTAATAGTCTTCTGTGATTATATAAAGTATATTTTATCAATTAATACATGTTCTATTTGTGAATTGGTTGTGTTTATAACACTTAAGCTTAAAGTTGGTTAATTGTTGACCATTCATGGGAATGGCTCATGAGAATGAGTCCATTCGCATGAAGAGAACCTAGCGAATATCTGTCTCAGACGAATGAGTCATTAGCATGACTCATTCGTATGAGAAGCTCATTCCTCTAGGGTAATTCGTCCACATGGGTCATTCTTGTGACTCATTCGTACGATTGACCATAGACTATATATACCCTACAAACAGAATGTTTGACAGACCTCTCATCATTCACAGAATCACCATGGTTTCAGTGCGCCTCCTCTGCCTCCAATTTGGAGATTTAGCCCGTGATTGGTCGCTCCTTCACTAAAGTTTATTATAGGTCGTCGGTTGATCACGGGGTGCGATTGTTTCGATTGGATAACCTCTGAATAGGATTCCGCACTATTCAGGGGATCACCGAGCATATTATGGGTGGAACCGACGCATTCTGAGGTCCTACACCCACCACACACTTGACATGACATGACACGTCTTTGTCTTTAATTGAAATCTAGGTTTTCATCCTGCCTTCAACTTCTCAGCTTCTGAAAGTCAATGTTAATGAGTTAACGACCGTGGGTGACTTATCAATCAGAGGGGTTAGGTAAAAGCCAGTATGATGATTAATAGTACCCCCCCATACAATCAAGTTCTTAAGAGTAATGTTCAACGACGGTTTGTAACTATAGGATCTAGTGGGGGTTGCCTTTTGGGCCACCACGAGGGATCCAAAGTCTATAGTTCCAACGACACTTACAAAACCTTGTGACGTGACAACATGATGCACTGAATGGCTAGAGGGGTTGACACCAAGTCAACACGAGGCCAACCGTCTACTACATTAAGTGTATAAGTATCTTGAAAATACCATGTGCACAGGTACAATGATTTCCAACTAATCCTAACCTTGTTTTCCCAAAACAATGAGTTGTAAGTATTGAATATGTGTTGTAAGTACTGTGGGTATGGAATATGAAATGTAAGTATTGTGAGTATGGAATATGAAATGTAAGTATTGTAAGTATGTATACAAGTTGCAAGTATTCTAAGTATTTCCAAATCTGTGTGCAAATCCCTGCATAAAAGTATTGATCAATGATAACATTTGCGAACAGAAACATGTTATAATCATAAGAAAATAAGTGGCATGTTTCTCAGCCCCGCAGTTTGTAAAACAAAAACAATTGAAAAGGGACAATGAACTCACCTGTTGGTGTTTAATGGTTGACTTGTTTTTAGAATGAAGGTGTCCTTCGCTTTGGTTATGATGTAATTCAAGCCATGTTATTCATTTGATTTAGGTGTCAACATTCTGTGATATGTTCATTGTGTCAAGCGTATTTTCTTTTAGTCTGTATTTGAAAATCCAGTGTTTGTGTAGGTTTCTAACTTGAATAATGCATAAGTTTCCAAACCTTTATGTAGAGTTAGTATTATGATTAGGGTTTGGAACATTTAAAATAAGGTTAGAATTGAAATAAGTTTAAGTATCCAAACCCTTTTTATAAAATGAACCATGCAAAGGTGGCAATCCATGTTCTTTCTCATGCTTGCATGTCCGTGCATGCTAACATGCATGAAGTTTCGAACATCTTCTCCAAACCTTTATATTTTATAACCTAACCTTAATCGTATTAGGATATTTATGGAACTTATAATATTGATGGAGACTCACTTAAACAAGTTAGTATCGATATCCTTGGTTATCCATGATAACCTTTGATCTTGATAAGCAAATCAAACCCTTGACCCATTAATTGAAAGCCATTGATACTAGTATATTTGACAACCCCATAAACTAATATAGCTATCATCGATGTTAATTGATTCAACCAACACTTAGCATATTCTTTTGGGGAGACCGTCGATACTACTAGTATCGATGGTTACTTGGCCAATTTAATTTTCCATGTGATCGATACTAATAAGGTCGATCCAGACTTAACCATTTTCTCCATCTGTCGATTATGAGGGAATACTTAGATCCTATTAACTTCGACCAACGCTTGGTTGATTCTATGGATGCCATCGACATTAGCATTAGCGATGAAACCTTAGGCAATGGCAGCATGTTCGATCCTACTAAGTTCGATGATTGCCCTCATTGACATTATCAATATCAAAAGAGCACATCTTCCCCTTTCAGCCAAGTGTTGTTTCAGGTTGTTGCAGGTCCATTTAATGTTCATATTTCTTTTGCTTCAGGTTTAGGAGGTTGTGAAAACGTGTTTAAATGTAGTGAGAAGTGGTGGGTTCTTGTTTTGAGCTAAAACCCAAAATGAGATGTGCAAATCTACCTTGAATCCGTGATATTGGGGCTAGAAAAGTGTTTTGCTACCAAGATCTTCAAAAATGGTGAAGAAAAGAAGAAGATGGGAGATGGGATTTTAGAGAGAAAGAGAGTTCCAAAATTTTAGAGATAGAGAGATGGTAAGTGGCTGCATTCAATGAGAGGGGAAAGGAAAACGAAGGCTTTTATAGCCCGGTTAAATGTTCACGTGTTCGGGTTAGTTCTGTTTTTGCTTAAACGTGTCGTCATAAAACATAACTTTAAAATACCAAAAGTTTTGCAAAATAATTTTATATATATCTTTTTAGGTTGTGATTCCAAATATATATTTAAATTCTCATTTTGTTTTTATGGTTTCGAGGTCGTTAATTTGAGCGTTTCGTCAGAACGTATAACTCTCGCGCGTATTCGTACAGATCGTCACCCGTACGAACACGATGATCATTTTACTTTCTGATTTGGTTATCTAATTAAAAGATATCATTCAGAACTTTAAACCCACAGATATATTCGTGCAAGTTTTCACCCACACAGACATATTCTTAGTCTAGTATTCACGTAATGGTATATACTTGTCATTTACCTTTGGTTTTCTCACAGACGTCCATAGATTTTGATATCATTGTGCTGGTTTTCATTGGCTTCTCTGTTTCAGTTTTCTGATCCTCGTTATCGAAGGATTCGTGTTGCAACCGTGGTGTTTTGTCTTTCGCAACCATTGTCATTTTGTTGTTTTGTACACACATTTGTTTGTCATAACCAGTTATCTCATTGAATTCTCACATTAGTTTATCACATAAGCTGGGAAGAAGTACAAGAATTTACAACTGATAGTCGTACAGGGATAATTGTCGTACGGTTGTTGTACTGGTTGTCATAGTCTCCCATTGTTAAAGAAATTTTGAAAAAAAATTTAAGCATCATTATCACATACGACTTCCTCTGTAAACAAATGGGGGCATTTAAATCTCATGTGGTCCTCACGCTCCCAATTAAATTCTGAGCCGCGCTTGGAATTCTAGTGAACCTTAACAAACCATAATCTCCAAAGATTCTTTGATGAAATGTAATTGTTCATATAATTGATTTTCCTCAATTGGTATATGATGTGTTGAATAACACATCGAGTTTTGATGTGAATTTGAGTCGATTTTAGTTTCTAAATATGTCGTTTAAGGTTATTTTTAGTTTCTTTTTACATTTTATGGTTTTTGCAGGTTTGTCGAATGAAATGAGCAGAAATCGAGGCTAAAACACGAGAAAATCGAGCCCCGGGTGAATATAGAAGAAAAAGACAGATTTCTCAGGTTTTGTTAGTCTTGGCGGTATGCCAAGCAGAAGATTTGAACCCTTGGTGGTACGCCAAGGATTTCGGAGAGCCCCCGATTGTTTTGTCCTTTGCGGTATGCCAAGAGTTATATCTTGGGCATTGGCGGTACGCGACGGCTTTAAAATCTTGAAAAAGTTTACCCTAATTCGAAATATATAAAAGAGATCTTTCTAGCCACAATGAGGAGCATGTTCGGCCATTTTTCGATCCCAGGAGCATTTCTGAAGGTCTTGGAAGCATTTTGGGAGCTTTGGATGCCTAGAGATTGCTAGGAGATTAGTTTCTTTGTGAAGACACTTTGGTTAATTCTTATTATTCTTTTGTTCTTCATTTGTAGTAGTTCTAGTACATTTTAATCTATTGTTTTTAATTGCGTTTGACAGAAAATGATGTTAGTTGGCTAAATATTTGATTTTACTTAGGTTTGGGTACTTGTTTGAAATGATTATTGGTCGTTATTGACTGTAGGTTTGAACATTGATGGAAAACACTTTTGTAACAGATCTTATGATGTCATTTTGATGAGTTTTGCATGCTTGATCTTGATTATATCAATTAATATCATGTTCCATATGTGTTTATTGAATGTATTTCTGTGTTAGATGCGTATTAGGTCATTGATTTTGTGTTATGACTAGTTTGTGGCTTGTTTGATATCACTGGCCATAGGAAAAGATTTAATTGATGTTTTTAGGGTTTTGTATGTTTCCAAGTCTAGAAATCCAGAAGGTGATAGACTTGCCGTGTGATCTTTAGCATTAGGTTTCCTTAGTAACTACCCGGAAGGGATATTCTTTTGGAAGTCTTTGTTTTATTGTCATTTCGTGTCAAATTAGACATCTTAAGATTACTCCTTGCATCTTTGGTGTATTAGGACAGGAAAATCAGGAATGTGACTTGTCTGTTAAAGTACAAAAGTGTTGTTGGAAAAATCCGGGAGGTGATCCAACTAACTAATGTATGTATTACAATATTAGGGTTTCCTAGTTGGTTACATATGGTAAATGATCTAGAATCCATTAGGTTATCAATATTTTGCTGTTTAAGATCTTAGTTCCATCGTGTCAACCAAAGTCAATAGTTTTCAATCATCACAAACAGTAATCCAACCTAAGTAGAGCTTTCCTTATTTGTTAAGGTTTTACCACAAGTTTTGTGTTAGTCTTTTTAATAAATTTGTTAATTTATTGCTAAGGTTTAATATTAGTTAAACTGTATTTTCCAAACCAATTAGGATAATTAGTTTAGTTAATTTAGAAAATTTCATTTTTATTCAAAACTCCTTTTATTAATCACTTTCTAATTTTGTTTTGTTAGGTCAGTGTCTTGTGGGTTTGATATCCGGACTTCCATTGGCTATTCTGTAATCGATATGTACACTTGTCTGTCGTAGTGGTCTAGTTTAGGATTTTCGATTATAACTCGTTGTGTTTAAGTTAAGTCTAGGTTAGTGTTTAGAGTCGTTTTCTTAGACCACTCTATAGGACATCAGTATAACCAAAGACTCGTCAGCTAAGCATTTCTTAAGATTAGATACATGAAACACATTATGCACTTCACTGAGTTCATCGGGTAGTCTGAGTCTAAACGCCATAGGACTGATCCGTTGAATCACTTCAAATGGTCTGAAGTATCTTGGTGCTAGCTTGCCTTTATCCCCAAAAAGAACTATGCATTTCCAAGGGGACACTTTCAACGTGACTTTGTTGCCCACTTGGAATTCCAAAGTTTTCGGCGTTTTTCTACATAGCTTTTTTGACAGCTTCTAGTAGCTTGTAGCTTTTGCTGAATATGAGCAATCTTATCAGTCTTTTCCTGTATAAGCTCGGGCCCAATGATTTGGTTATCACCTACCTCGGCCCTACAAATCGGCGACCGACACTTCCTACCGTACAATGCTTCGAATGGAGCTCATCCGATGCCGCTATTGTAACTATTTTTATAGGATATTTCTATTAGTGGTAGGTGTGTGTTCCCATGAAACTACATGCTTAAAAGGTATGGTGAATAGAAAACCAATTATGCTTTCTTATGCTAAATTCAGGCGACTGGCAAAATATGACTCCAGGGCAGAAATCAGGGAACCAAACGTCTACCACTTGGATGCGAAATTGGCGGTGAAAACCACAAATGAAATGGAGTGGGGTAACATGATTAGGGAACTCATCGATGTGCCGGATGGAATGGATGTGGCACGATAACCCTTAAAAAGGGCGAATCTGAAAATTATTCCAAAGTTTCTTCTTGTGATTCTAAACTAGAATATTCTACCTATGACCAATGATAGAGTATCAATGAGATTATACAAGGTCCTAACCCCTCATGATCTAAAGAGGGGTTCTACAATTTTATCCCCTATACATCTGATCATGTGGAGTATATGGGACTTAAGGGAAAAAAGGATAAAAAGATTACCCCATACTGTCTCCCGCTAACTAAAATGATAATGAAGGAAAATATGTTGCCAATAGGAGCTGTGTATCACACATTTAGACGTTTTCCCTATACACTCACATCTTTGGCTAGGGGAACATATTGGTCTTATGCATTAAAAGAAGGTGTGCATCGTTTAAGGATCGACAGGAACTTTTTGGATGTCCTAAAAAAATGATGTCTCATACAGTGAGGATGAGGATGAGCCCGTGAGTGGGTCAGAGATGACATGATTTGCCTTAGGGATTTATGGATCCTCATTAGGGGTGTCAATCGTGGCGGGTTAGCGGGTTAACAGGTTACGGGTTGGCGGGTTGGTGGGTTGAATTTTGCAACCCTAACCCGACCCAAATATTTATTCGTGTCAAAGTTTTCAACCCTAACCCGGATTGATATAAATTCGGGTCAACCCAAACCTGACCCGTTTATATAAATAAATCAAACTAATTTACATATTGTAAGTTGGTTGTTGCTTGAAAACACATAAATAATAACGTGATTAGTAGTTGTGTATAAGTAACAAATAGTTAATATAGTATTTTAACAAAAAAATTAATATTATTATATCTAAAAATATAATTATGTAATCATAGTTATAAAGTATGAAATTAATAAAATCATTTTTTAGATGAAAAAAATATAAATTTTGTTACTTAATCAATTAAAGTATGGTAAATAATCAAAAGAAAAACAACTAAATATATGTTATAGGAAAGAAAAACATTAAAAATTAATAATTTTGAAACCTTAAACAGGTTAACAGGTCAACCCGTTTATAAATGGGTCAACCCGAACCCGACCTGTTTAATAAACGGGTCAACCCGAACACGACCCGTTTATTTAAACGGGTTATACTTGCCAACCCAAAACTTGATTATTTTCGTGTCGTGTTCGGGTCGTGTTTCAGGTCGTGTCAGAATTTGCCACCCTTAATCCTCATATTATTCATATGTTTACGACTCGATGGCATAAGCCCGACTAGAGGGGTTTGGAGGTGGATAGAGGCGGAGAGATTAGCCTTTGATTGACAAAGCCAAGAGATTGCAAAGAACCAGACATACAAATGGTTCATGGTTTATGCACAGGAGGAGTATAGAAACCATAATTTCTTTTTCTTTTTAATGAAGAAATCTGGCATGAACTTGATTATAAGAGCGGCTATCCATATAGTGCTCAACTTCTCCCAACTGACTGGGAAAACCTCCCACCATATGTTATAACATATCAAATGCCAAGGAGGTCCAAAGCATCCTGCCATAATGGCTATCACACTACCCACAGACACATGAAGCATGTGCATCAAGCTCAAGCTCAACGGACCCATTTGATACAACAACATTACAAAGAAGACTCTTTAGAAGCATATTTAGTGAGTCGTACACTAAACTGCTATATGATGATTGACATACTCGCTTATTGGGTCTGTACACGATGATTATGTCCATGTGTTTTATCTTTTTCCTCTCTATTTTTATGTGATGTGGTGTGATATGAACAAAACTTAAGACTGTTGGTGACTTGATAGTGTGGAAACAATTTGCTGATTATGTGATTTTATTTTGTGGGTCATTTAAATAGTAAACTACCTTTAATATACATTAGGACAATGTAAATTTCATGTGTGGGGATAAGGGTGATATATACTGTTAAAAAAATCTCAAGTAAGCTCAATGTTTTTGGAAAACCTAAGTTCTCAATGTAAATCATTGGATTATTTGCAAACATAAACAAGGGAAGGGTTCATAATCATGCTTATATTTGTATGTTAGGGAAAATTTAATAGATATCTTATTGAGGTTAACAAGCTCGAAGATGAAGTTTTTAGGCAAGTGTTGTGTTAATTTAGTATTTGCTTGCGAGTGCTAAACGCTTCTTAGATGAGCTAAATTGCATATGAAAATGATCAAGGTATTATGATGAAACTATAAGTATTTTTAAACCTTTTCCAATTTATATTATATAACCTTTATTATACTCTAAACACCAATTTGAGCTTTTACATATTAGTCTTTAAAACCTGTGTTTAACCATAAACCTTTATAAGCCTTTTTTTTAACCCATTTGCTGAAGTCTTATTGATTATGCAAGTTTTATGATGCTATTGTTATTTTTGAGGCCAAAGGTCATAACTCTATAACACAATATGAGTTTCAAATTATATGATAATATAGGCTAAAATATCATATTGCACGAGAAGATGATCGATATTTGGTAAGCCAATGTGAAGGGGCGAATTTAATAGGAGTAGAGGGGGTGGCAAGTCCCCCACTCAAAAAATTATTAATACAAGTCTCTTAATAAATTAAACTAAAAAACATGAGGCCCCCTTGTATTTAATTAATTGGCCCCTAATCAAATTAAAATTTATGGTTTTTTCCAGTGTTGTAAAAATCGGCGTAGGCGCTAGGCGCCTATCTACTGTCTAATTTTTGACCTAGGCGGTGCCTAGGCGCTAGGCGGGATCTAGGCGGCCTAGGCGGCCCAATCAGATTTTTATTTTTTTTCACTTTTTTTTGACTTTTTTTGACTTTTTTGGGACCAATTTCATGATTATTTAGACATTTCTCAACCAAAAATCTTTAATATGTTTCTAAAACATCGAATCCAGGCAGTTAACATCGAAATTTATCTCTAAACTTTGAACTCAGTGTTTAAGTTTGCACTTTAAAGTACTTTTTTTAGTATATTTAAGTATATTTTTTAAAATTATTTGAAGTATTATATTAAATTATTGGTATTGATGTGTGTATACAATATATATTTGTAAAATTACATATAAAAATTCCAATCCGCCTAGCGCCGATTAATCCCGATTAATCCCTAGGCAGTACCTCACCGCCCGACTAGCGTCTCGCGACTTTTACAACCATGGTTTTTTCCACTTTGTTATTGTTGTTAGACCATGTTTAGAATCCAGGTCTTGAAATCACTTGATTTACAAGTTATTTCATATTGAATTCTTGGTAGTTGAAGATGAAGAAAATTTGTTTTGAATTTATGAATTTAACTAACTAGCAATTCAAGCTATGTGAATGTGATTATAGTGTATATAGCATTCTTTGGGTTTTAACTTGCTATCCCTTTTAACAAACTCATTTTTACTTATTTTAACTGACTCGTTTTGACTCTTTTTAACTAAGTAGTTAACTTTTTTAGCCATGTTTTCATCTTTTCCTTTTTTGCTCCCACTAACGAAAATGATGAAGATTGGACATTTTGGAGCATTTTGAGAAAAGTTATAGGCCAGACCGTAGCCTATGATCAAAAGCTCGTAAAATAGAGACTTTTTTGAGAAGGTCATAAGCAAGTCGTAGCTTATCGTCCATAGGAGGCCGTAGGTTACGGTCTAGGGACCGTAGCTTACAGTCTTGTAAGATTTGGGCTTTGGGCTTGCAATGGCTGGACATATATAATGGGGGGTTAGTCAAAAAATTAGGGGTTTTGACTTTTCAAGCCTTGGGGGCGATTTTACAAGGTTTTTGTGCACTTTTGAACAACGCCAATCATCTTAGAGATTCTGATTAACACCGACTGAAGATTTGATCATCCAAATCAACATAAACCATGATGAATCCGATTTCAACCTTGAGAGCCTAGTTTCTTCGCTATTGCTTCAGGGCATCTAGGTTAGTTAGAAAGATTTGATTTTTACATTTGGACTTATTTGTTTGGATTGTTCTTATTGTGACAATGCAAATTTATATTGTTTTGTTTGATTTAAACAATTTATTTATGATTGAGTATCTTTGTGTTACCATCGATTTTAGGCTTCCTTGCATCGTCAACTCATTGGTATTTGCGGGTTGCTTGTTATACTTAGATTGACAATTTTGTTAATAAGCAAGTCTTTAAACTTGTGTTCCATTTTGTCACTTCGATTAAACCAATTAATTAAGTGTGTTTATATGAAGTCCATCTAAGATTGATATAAATTATTATGGTTCCTTAACATAAACCCGAAAGTAGTCATATTTTGTTAAGTGTTTTTAAATCATCAACCACTTTACAATAGTTTTCTTAATTCAAATCAAACCCAAGTTTTTATTTTCTTAGTTTAGTCAAGTGAATTGTAAAAGATTAGTACTTTCCACTAGTTCCTCTGGATATGTTACCTTACTTGCCATTACTAATTAAAGGCAGCTAAGACACGGGTTTTACACTCGTCTTTTGATTCACATGTTAACATCAATCAAATATATATTTATATATACTTTAGTGACTCAGATTACACAAGTGTATGTTGAAATCTTGTGGTTTGATGTATTTGAGATAAAAAAAAAATAAGGAACATTATTTATATTCGACAATCAAGTTTTTACTAATGTGAATATTGACAAATACCACATAGAAGATATATGTTTTTTTTTTTTGTGGTGCTAAATATACCCCCATTCTATTTTTCGTACTTGTCATACCCCCTAAACTTTTAAATATATACGAGTAAACATTATAATTTTATTTGTTAACTAAAAAAATCCATAAACTTTTAAACAAAACATAAGGGACTGTTTCTGACATTATCACAATCTAATTAATTCTTCTTCCCTAACAATGCAGCCATGATCCAAACTCACGATAGTTCTCCAAGCCCAATCTATCCATCGATCGTTCAAACTAAAATTAACAGATAAACATGACCAAGTTCTAAATTTTATCAATAACAAAGATTAGAGGATCAATACTTATCACGAATTTGAAGCAAATTCGAATCAAACTAATCATGGAAAGTAGAAGGATAAACTTGAACTCAAAATCGATCTAAACGAGCATAAAAACCAAATTAAATTGAATGAGATGTTCCTCAAATCCCTACAAACCCTTCTGTGCACGAATCGCGGGTTCAATTCCTGTTTTGAGCGTTTTTTTGCCAAAATATTTATAACTTTTATATAAAAGCTTATTTTTAAATTCTGTTTTCACCAAAAAAATTTATAAACTTAAAACTAATTATTTTGATAAAAAAACATATACAAACTATTTTTGCATTACTTTTTCTTAGTAGTCTGCATCATATGAACATAATTTTGATTGCAAAATAATAACTGGTTGATAGTAAAACAATTTATGAAAGCGGGTTTGTAATCAAATAGTGCAAATCAGTCAAATGGTCGTGTTACAAATGGTGTTTTACTGATTTTTGAGTACGGGTCTGATAAGGTTTTTTGTCAAGTTTTGAAGTTTTTATCTTCACCCAACCCAACAAACTACCACTACCACACGATGTGATCTGATTAGCAATCTTGCAACCTTGTCCGCACCCAACAACACCCAAGTAATATGGTTTCCCCATTAAGTTAAAGAAAGGGCTTAACCACTTCACGTGTAAATGGTGAGGTGATAGCATGTGGAAAGAAGATGGGAGTACATTGGTGCCAATCCATCTTATTTAGGTTTGTGAGGGGATTATGGGTATTTGAAAGGAACTGCTAATCATGGAGAAGAAATGGTTCACTGGAGATGAAGGGGGTCGGAGGATTTGGTTGTTTGGTGGATCAAATTGCACTTGTCATCGATTACCTATTGACTAACACCTTGACCACCACCATAGCAACATTACCTCATCACTAAACATAGGGATCGTTGTGGTGCTAGCCAGCTTGTGGTGGTGATGATTGTTGGTTTGCAATGGCCTCCCATCTGATGTTGTTCTAGTTAAGGGTGGAGTTTTAAATGTAGGTTGATGGAACCAGGGTTAGAAGGTTGCTTATAATAAAGTTAAATACATCAATGGTCCCTAGATTAAATAAAACTAGCAAAGGTAGTTTAGTCATTTTACTTGAAGCTAACAGATTAACTTGGTGTTAGATAGATAGTGCAAAGGACTAAATGTGTGAAAATTTTAGAAATAAGAATGATCTCAGTAAATACCAAGGGCAAAGAACATACTCATTAATTTGGTATGGAGGAAAGGACCGGATGTGTGCAAAATTTCAAAAATAAGGATGACCTCATTTGATTATTTTGACCTATAAGGCTATAAGAGATAAAGCCTAACTCATATCAACCATTCCTAAATGAGAAGAAAAAAAATACTTATAGGACAAAGGGCATTCTTGAGTGGGTCAATTTAGGTTGTTTGCATATCAGATGAATCAAATAGAACATATAGATAAAAAGGGAAGTATGGCACGGGTTGAAGGGTTGATTTTGGTTGTATTATAAAGTTGAAGGGCTGATTTTAACAAATTTATATTTTATATTTTGAAGAGGGGGGTGTGACGGGTAATAAGAGGTTCATTTAATAGAATTTAAGGTGAAAATAACGTTTTGATGCATTTTGGTTGTTTTATAAAGTTGAAGGGCTTATTTTGTCAAAATATATATTTTATATTTTGGAGAGGGGGTATGACAGGTAATAAAGGGGTACGTTTAGTAGAATTTTAAGGTGAAAATAATGTTTGGTGCATTTTGATGGTGTTATAAAGTTGAAGGGTTGATTTTGGTAAATTTATAATTAATATTTTGGAAAATGGTATGACAAGTTAAAAAAGGAGGGGTACATTTAGCATGACCCCCTTTCCCCAGCAACTTATTTATACAAGGAATTAGTTAGTAGATGACAAACTAATGAGAGTTGCATGAAACTTAATAAATATACCATAGTTTAGTTAAAATCTACTCCTATTTTATCAGCTATACCATAAAAAAAATATTTTGTTACTTTTATTTTATAACATTTTCTTTATTCTTAGTATGTTTTCTTTATTTTTATTTGTAAGTATTTTTATTTTATTTTTGGATACTAATTGAAGATAAAATAATAAAAAAAAATGACCGGAAAAACGTAGCACGTTCTCTTGGTTAGGTAAACATTATTAGAACATCATGAACAACTCGTTCTGAATATTCTCACAATTAAACTTGGTTGTGACGGTTATAAGACTACACGCAGCGGTTAAGCAGCGGGGCCAGCGGCTCTGCTCCCCGTCGCGGCCTCACGCGGGAACACCGCCCCCCTGCGTAGCGGCCCCCGCCCACGACCCTCCCACGGCCCCCGCTTCCTGTTGATGATACTTGAACATGATTGGTTGGTTTCAAATGTTGTGGGCCCCCTATTTTTTAACTGCTACAAATTAAAATAATAATAATAATGATAATAATAATAATAATAATAATAATAATAATAATAATAATAATAAAATCAATCTTTATATAAACCACTCATTTCAACCATTTTACACACTCATTTTCATTCAAAACTCTCTTAATTTTTATACATTTTTTTTATAAAAATGTCATCATCCTCTACAGTGTTCTCATCTTTTGATAGCGAGGGTATTGATCTTTTTATCTCGGCTTTGTCTACCATGGCTCAAGAAAACGCTTCTCAGATTCCTCGGCCTATAATTAGAAGAATTCAAAGTAATCGAGACAGGGAAGCGGGGCATGATCTGTTGATGCGTCATTATTTTGGGCCCGAACCGTTGTATAATGAGACGTTGTTCAAGAGGCGTTTCCGGATGCAACGGCCTCTATTTGAACGTATCGTGAACGATCTGGAGGTTGCGGATACTTGTTTTCAATTGAGATGGGATGCTCGCGGCAAGCGAGGATTTACACCGTTACAAAAGTGTACGTCGGCTATTCGACAATTGGCATACGGGAGTACGGCAGACTTAATAGACGACTATTTACAGATGTCAGACAGCACTTCCAGAGAGTGCCTTTATAATTTCTGTAAGAATATCCGTCGACTCTATGGTCCTAAATATTTGCGCAAACCAAATTATAATGATGTTATGAATTTGTATGAACACCATGAAAATTATCATGGGTTTCCCAGTATGCTTGGTAGTATTGATTGTATGCACTGGGATTGGGAAAAATGTCCGGTTGCATGGAGAGGACAATTTATGAGAGGCGATCACGGATGCCTCTCGATTATTCTTGAAGCAGTTGCTTCACATGATTTATGGATTTGGCATGCATATTTTGGCATGCCCGGTGCGAATAACGACCTAAACGTTCTAAACTCGTCGCCGTTACTCAATGATATGGAAAACGGTGTGTTTCCACAATCATCGTTTTTTTGTAATGATAACGAGTACGCTCACGGTTACTATCTTGCTGACGGGATTTACCCAGAATGGCCGGTTTTTATGCAAACAATAACATGTCCAACAACCTTTAAACGGAAAAGGTTTCAAGTAGCACAAGAGGGTGCAAGGAAGGATATTGAGCGGGCTTTTGGTGTTCTTAAAAAAAGATTTCATATTCTAAAAAATCCGGCTAGAGCATGGCATCCTAAAAAAATTAGATCCGTTATGTATGCATGTATCAAAATACACAATATGATACTTGAATGTGAGGGCAAGTCGATTAGCCCGTTTGTTCCCGATAAAGACGAACCGCCATCTCCTTTTGACATTGATGACCCGCGTAGAGATAACCAAATTTTGGCGTTGCGAAACAAAAGCATTCACGAGTCGTTAAAAGCCGATTTGGTCAAACATATCGAAAGGGTTCGCACCGATATTGCCGTTCGTAGCATCTAAGCCGACTAGTATATTTTTAATATGTTATTGTTTTTTTTAATGTAATGTGTGTTTTTTTGTAAAATATTGAATTATTTTTAAATTAGAGTAATGTTTTTTATTTAATTTTAATTGTTGATGACGTGAAATAGTGGGGAAGGGTTTTCAGTAGGGTGACCATTGTGGGTGTTAAAGGATTTCAGTGGGGTGATGACGTGGCAGGAAATTTCAGTGGGGAAGGATTTTCAGTGGGGTGACCACTGTGAATAGTCTAAAGTACCCCGATTTAAATATACAAATAAGTATTATGAATATATTATAGTTATAATAAAATACATTTTGAAGTGAAGTGTGGTAATCATGGTTACACACTAACTAAGGGCTTCTAGCCTAATGGTTACTCCTTTGACTTTCCTATAGGAGATCTTGGGTTTGAATCCGGGCTGAGGCATATTTGCTGAAGCAAGGTCAGGGGGTTTACCCAGTTGTGAGGTTCCTCCTGGGGTGGGCTCGGGCATACGCCCCACAGCGTCAAATCCGAGAAAACGGTTAAAATCCCGTCTTGGGTGTCGTTGTATCAAGCCGTTAAAAAAAAAATCATGGTTACACACTTACACACAATATCATTTATTTTCTCTCTCCATGTTTGATTGGTGCACTACACATTCTTTGCAAGTATTTGAAATCAACCAATTATTTGGAACTGCTTCAAAGAGTAATTTTGTGAAACCGCTTCAAAAAATCTCATTATTTAAGTTTCAAGAGAAACTACTCCGAGAAAAATTATTTGAAAATTTTCATATAACCGCTCAAAAAATAGATTTTTGAGTTTTTTGGAAAAAAAAAACAAAAAAATAAATGCGAAACCGCATCCAAAAAATTATTTGGAATTTTGTCTTGGAACCAATTTAACTAACAAAAAAATATGTTTTTATTTGCATGCAAAGAAAGGAGCCAGGAAAAGTTGTAACCCATATCAATGCATTTATATTTACATGGTGTAAACGAGCCGAGCCGATTCCGAGTTCGTTAAGGCTCGAGCTCGGCTCGTTAGAAAATTTTTAGGCTCGTTAGAAAATTTTTAGGCTCGTTTAGATTTTATTAATTTAATTTATTCAACTTTAATACATCTTCAACTTTAATTACTAATTTAATTATATCTATAATTATATTTTCTAAATTTAACATAAAATATTTGATTTAAAGATATTTATCATAATTTTATATATAAAAATAATTAATTTCATAAATAAGCACTTAATATAATAAATAAAAATTATATAAATAAAAAGCTCGTTAAGGCTCGCGAACCGACTCAAGCTCGATATGTAAAGCTCGAGCTTGGGCTCGATAACTAAACGAGCTACACTTTTGAGCTCAAGCTCGGGCTCGTTAAGGCTCGGCTCTTCGAGCTTTTTACCGATCCGATCTCGAGTATTTCACGAGGTGCCTTGGTTTGTTTACACCCCTACTTATATTTGCGTTCGTATTCATTGCGAGTGTTGCATGCTTTTATAATGGTTTTATTTTAGTTTGCTTTTTTATATTCATGATGTCACCGTCTTCATGATCAAATAATCAGATTGATAGAGCGGTATGACTCAATATTTTTTATTGTATAATTTTAATTGAATGACATTGTATAATTTGAGTTTAGGTTGTTTTTATTTTTATATGTTCATGTTTATTAATAATAATAAACATGGGTATGATTTATGTGTGTGTCTGACAGTTCCTTTATGCGTGTATACGTGTGTGGGTAATGGTCTTTACCTGTTCTTCAATGGCTTCGTGTCCAAAAATAATAATAATAATATATATATATATATATATATAAAATAAGAATAATAATAATACTAAAAAAAAAAACGGCAACAGTTTTTTTGAGCCGGTGGTCTCTTTAGAAGCAGTCTCTCTACCACATCTAGGGTATGAGTAAGGTCTGTTTTCATCTCACCCTCCCCAGACCCCACGCAGTGGGAACATACTGGGTTTGTTTGTTTGTTTGTTTATTAATGTTAGATTTCACAATTAAGAATGGATTTTTTTTGTTTAGGTGTGATGGACATGTTTACGAACCTTTGTGACGCGTTTTTGTATATGTGTTTCGATATATGGGACCGTATATTCGTTTTGATATTTGAAATCACGACGGAATTCACGTCGCAATGCGCGGAGAACCCCCTAGGTAGAAGCAAAAAATAAATTGTTCATTCGAATTATTGTTGCGAAACCTATTAAAGTAGTAATTTTTTAGATATATTAAATGGTTGTTATTTCTTTAATTTAATAAATGGTTGTCATTTATTTATTTATATCTAATAACATATATAAATTAATGATTAAATAATATTTCAGATACGTAATGGATATATATATATATACATATATATATTTTTTCTCAGATATGTATTAGATAATAAATGATTAAATTAATTTCAAACACCAAATAACAATTAATGTGAGTGTAGTGTAAATGTTTTTTTAACGGCAATTTCACTACTACAAAATCAGCCTAATGCAACCTTTTTTTGTCGTAAAAAGTTGCAAAAACGTTGCATTAGCTGAAGTTGCATTAGCCCACTGCAACTTTTTTTCTTACATAATGCAACTTTTTTTAAAAAGTTGCATTAAAAAAAGTTGCTTTAGGGAAAAAAAAGTTGCATTATGTAACAAAAAAGTTGCATTAGATCTAATGCAACTTCATCTAATGCAGCTTTTTTTTGAAAATAAAAGTTGCATTAGGCTGATTTTGTAGTAGTGTTTGGATCACTGACGGGTCATAGACCCACCCGATCATAACCACATCCAATAGGAGAAAACCTACAATAGGTTAGAGAAAATCCCATAGCCCAGAATGAAATCTCTATTTTATTCATGTCAGGACTTGAACACGTGACATCCCCAATATTGAAGCCACATGGTACCTCTCCTCAACCACTTGAGCAGTTTAAATGTGACTGCCAAAATTAGCATAACTCTTTTTAAATATTTAGACAGTAAATAAAAAATGGGTTTTAAACAAATCACATGAAAAAGTGCTAACTATTTTTTTTGAACAGCCAACTAATTAACTGTCGGGTACTTCGTACGTGGCCCCTAGTGGCTAAAGGATGCCCAAGCTGGTCACTAGTCCAGACAGACGTAGCCCACAGTCCACCGGCCACCAATTCTAGGGAAAAACCCGACCCAAGCACCCGTATAAAGGCACGGCAGTGAAATGCCGGTAAAATCGGATGAGATCAAGAATCGACTCATGACGTGTGTTTTACCAAAATAAATGTTGTGAGGTTGTTTTCTTTAACCGATTGTCTAATTAGCTATACTATATTTAATTCAAATTCTTTTATTTGGTTTTAAGCAAATAAAATAACTTTAAAAATAAAATTATTCTGTTTTAAAGTAAATCTTATCTTATTATATAATAAACAAACAATACTTTTGTCATTTGTCATTTTGTTTAGCTTTTTTATCATGCATCAAATCCTTGTATTATTATTGTTACATGACATTTGTTTATATTTTCAATTAATTCTTTCTCGTATTAAATAACATTTAGATCTTTATTTTAATAAATAATTATAAATCTAATAACTAATATTTTTTATATCTTTTCATATTAAAATATAATTTTTAATAAATTCAAAATAAAATATTTTTTATTGAAAAACACAATTTAAGAAAAATTTACTAATGTGAAGTTTTTTCTAAAAATCAAAATTTTAAGAAATAAGGAATATTTTAAACTTGTACTTTTCGAAATGAGTAAAATGTCATTTTAGTTCCCGTAGTTTGACAACTTTTTTTCGTTTTAGTCTAGTTGTTTAAATTTTGTCATTTTAACCATTATGGTTTCTATTTTATTGTCATTTCATCCTTGTAGTTTAGTTAATTTTGTCATTTTTGTACAAAAGTTTAAAATTTAATTGGAATAAAATGATATTAAAATAGAAACCATAATGACGAAAATGAGAATAAAATTATATGATAATAACAAAATTCAAACTATTAAACTAAAATGACAAAAGTTGTCAAACTATAGTAGCTAAAATGACTTTTTATTCTTTAGAAAAATATCAGTTTTATAAAAAATAAGGTTTCCTGAAAACTAATTTTTTTAAAAACAAGGTTAGTTACAAAGTATATAATATTTAGTTTTCGACCCGTGTAATATACGAAATTTTATCTAGTAAATAAATAAAGAGTAATTAAGGTTTTGGCTCATGTGATTTAAATGTTTTAACTATTTCGGCTTAAAATAGAATATTTATCAATTCAGACCATGTGATTTAAACAATTACCAGTTTTGGCCCCTCAAACTTAACTATTACAACGATTTTGGCCCAAAACTTAACTGTGTTTAGGGGTCTAAAACGTTAGTTGTATAAACAACAGAGGCTAAATTGATTGAAAATTATATTTTGAGTTGAAATAATTAAAAAACTTCAAACACATGAGATAAAACTGTAATTTACTCGTAAATAATTTTTTTTGAACAACGAATATCTCAATCGTGTTAACCCACTGTTTTCAGGCCATATCACCAGGGTCTAGTTACCTGAACCTCCCATAAGCCACCACAATCACCCTAGGAGGAAACCCCACTAGGAAAACCTCCTGACCCTCTCAGACCACTATTTCACTGCAGAAGAGTTTTAAACTCAATACTCTTGGCATTTGATAGAATCCTGAGATACTACATAGGCAATGCCTTAGACTACCCGGTATGCCTCATGAGTGGGCGTGGGAGGGGCGTGGCACACCGCCCCCTAGTGGCGTGAGAGGGGCGTGAGAGGAGGGGCGTGGGAGCTACAACGGGCGTGGGAGCTGCAACGGGCGTGAGGGGGTTAAATGTAGCCGTTGGGAGGGAGTAAAAAAAAATTTACCTATTTAAACCATTCAAACATTACCCAAAAAAATTTTAACTCCACATTTCAAATATTCAACACAAAAAAATACCCACTCTTCCCATTTCAAACTTTGTTAACCAAAAAAATAATTTCCATGGATCCCAACCAAAACCCAAATTACTATAACCCAAACACTCAACCTAACCGAAACCCGAACACGCCACCTCCGAATTGGTTCTTTAGTCCTTTTCCAATAAATCATTTTTTTTGATTCAAACTGTTATCGACCGAATTTTGATTCAAGCCCACAACAAGGGTTTTACACATTCGCCGTTTATGGTTCGAGTCAACAACCGCACGGGTTTGGTCAATTATTTCAGGATGAAGTTGTACCCGAAACACAACCCACTACAAATGCCGGTCCAAGCACGCAACCAAAACAAAGGCGTAGACACAGAAAGAAACAAGCTGGGGATACCGAACACGCTGTGGGAGGTTCATCCCGTATAGAAAAATGGACTACGGAGGAGGAGTTTCAACTTACAAAAGCTTGGATCGATGTGTCGGAAGATCCAATTGTTGGTAATTACTTTCCTTTTAGTTTTTTAAAATTGTTAATATTTTTTTTATAAATTGTTAACATTTTTTTATAAATTGTTTATAGGTCGTAATCAAAAAGGACCGGACTTTTGGAGTAAAATCCGAAACTTTTGGAGTAAAATCCGAAATCAATTTTTTCAAGCCATGGGTCGTGGGGAATATCGTACAAACGATATGCTCTCTAGCAAATGGCGTGCCATGAACCAAAAGGTTAGAAGGTTCAACGGGATTTATTCCAAGAAATGGCAAACTCGTCGGAGCGGCCAAAGCGACGCGATGATCGAGCTCGAATTGGAAGATCAATACCGGGAAGAGTTTAACGCCCCCTTCACGCTTAAACGGAGTTGGGAGCTTATGAGGAAATGTCCGAACTGGAATCGAATCCCGATTGTACAAACGTCGGCCTCAAAACGATCAAAAGCATCGTCAACCGATAGCCCCGGCACCTCGGATGCTCGAGTTCATATAAATCTAAATGATCTCGACGAAGAAGAAGAAGACGACGACGACAAGATAGAGGATTTGATCCGTCCGACCGGGAGAGATCGCGCAAAAACCGACCGAGCAAGGGCGAGACGATGCTCTTCATCTCAAACAACCCTGGATTATAACCAAGGAATAGAACACTTATCTCAACGAATCGGTGACTTTAACGAATTAAAACAGGAACGTCAACGGTTGGTAGAGTTACAACTTCTATTCACCAACACCGAACACTTAACCGGGCTCGACCGCGAAATTGCCGAGCGGGAGAAGGATAAAATTCGTAATAAATATAGAGATAATTAATTTGTAATTTTTTTTTATTAATTTGTAATTTTTTTAATTTGTAATTTTTTTTTTAATTTGAATTTTTTATTAATTTGTAATTTTTTTTTATTAATTTGTATTTTTTTTTATTAATCTCATTTTAATTTAAAAAGGAATGATGATGTGGAGTGAGTGGGTAATGGGACATTTCCACCAAAATGGTGGAGTGAGTGTTTATGATGAGTGCCTACGTGACGCTTACGTAGAGTGAGTGGGTCAAGGGGCATACATGATAGTCTTATTGGTTACTCGTAAATAAATAAATAACTGATTTCGGATATCTTGAATAGCGCGTGGGCATACAACTAAAAGAAAAGGAAAAGGAAAAAGAAAAAGGGTTGAAAAGGACGCGTGTCAAATAAAATAACCCGCAGGTGACGGTAGCAAACAGCATCAGTGCTTTACTTGTCAGTGTGTATATCTGAAGACACCCCCTCATGCTTTTTTCCTACCTTCCCTCAATTTGACACCCAAAAAAACAAAAACCTCAATAAACATTTTTATTTTTTTAATTTTTTACATACACACATCTGTATATCTATCTGTCTTCATTCATCATGTCTATCATCTTTCTCTAGACCCTTTTCATCCCACCTCCTCTTTCAGACTTTGATGCATCAATTATTGAAATTTAACAGATCTTTGGGTTTTCCCATCTCTCAATTGGCGTCAACTGTTCTTCTTTGCTGTTTCTTAAGGTATGCATAAAGATTTGACAATCTGATTTATCCTTTTTATGATTGTAAGGGACGGTTTTCTTTGATTGATTGAAGATGTATTTGCTTTAATTTAAGTTCTTTGTGTAGTTTATTGGTTTCCATGTTCGATTCTTGGTGTTGGTGATGGATCAATTTGATTTTTGTTGATTTGAAATAGGGATTGATGCGAATTGAAAACCCCTAATGTTTACTTCTGGAACTTGATAAAATCAGGTTTTTTTGATGTTGATTACTTTCAAAACTTAATCAGTAAGCTAACATATCTGGGATGGATGAAACATTGAAACTGTAATAATGCACATGAATAGATGGAGAAACAAAGAGTTTTGCAATAATGGAGTTTTTAGCAAAATTTTGACGATTTTATTTGATATTTAAAACATGTTCATCTGTTTTTTTTTTCTTTTCTTAAGGATTAGGCATGCCTGGTTTTTTGAACGAATGCGACCCAAAATTGATGCATACAGTTTTCTTGAATCTTCTGATCATGAAGTTAATTGAATTACACCATTTTATATCTACTGATATACTTGATTGTTTAACCTAAACATTAGCTATTTAAATTTCATTATTTGGTTATGGGTGTGGTTGTATTCCACAAATCAAAATGTACCTTTTGATCAGTTGGAAACTAGCAGAAAATCATTGAGCACAGACCTTCTGAATTAGCTCCTATGATTTATGTTTACATGTATAGTGATCATATGTTTAAGATTGTGTATTCGTAATTGTTGAATCTATTTCTTGGTTGTTGTTAACCTCAGATACTACTAGACATGGCAGCGGAGCTTGTTAATGCAGCAACAAGCGATAAACTATTGGAAATGGATTGGACCAAAAGCATTGAAATTTGTGAACTAGTCGCACGTGATCATAGGTAAAGTTCAAACTCACCCTCCTGTTTATGCTTGGGTTGTTTAAGATCATTTTAAAATTGGTAAATTGGTAATTTAAACAATTGGATCAATTTGATACGGGGTTCCTTTTGGGACATTTGAACGTTTTTAGTTATCACATATACAAAGTAATTAAATACCAATTATATAGGGGTGTCAATGAAGATGTTTATACAGCATGAGAGATGTTAGGAAAAATTAGTTTCTTTCAAAAATTTCTTGTTTTATCACACATCTTTTAGTTTTTCCATTTCAGGCTGTTACTTAGTATAGGGTGCTGCAAGTGTATGGCATGGTCTACTGTGTTCTTTAAATATATTTTCCGTAGACATTTTGTGTATGTGAAAAGTTGACTGCAACCAAAAAGGTTATACATTAAGGGACAAGGCAAAAATGGACACAAATTTGAGTTCACTTTCTTTTTTGGTGATAACTTGAACAATGAATTCTCACATTAGCATACATATTGTTAACAGGATTGCATTATGACCCAACTTGGGTTATTGGGAGATAGGTATTTTTAATATGTTTTTAAATAGGTCTTAATGTATCAGTTTATCATATTATTTTAGATGAAGAGTAAGGAATAAAGTTATATTAAGACATGGATTATAACTGTCGTATTATAATAACTTCTATCTAATATACCTATCAATGCTGATATCATGTACTTACCATATCTATGTGTTTGAATTTACAGACAAGCTAGAGACGTAATTAAAACCATTAAAAAGCGACTGGGTAGCAAGAGCAAAGATTCTCAACTATATGCTGTTATGGTGAGTCATGAATGAATTATGAATATGCACAATGTTATGAAAATGTACGTTTTTTTAGAGCAAATATGTATCTTGTGTTTTCTAAGTTATTACTAATATTTTGTCTTTTATTGAATTTTTTTTTCCCTAGTTGCTAGAAATATTGATGAATAATATTGGAGAACCAATTCACACACAAGTAATTGACACGGGGATCCTCCCTATACTTGTGAAAATAGTAAAGAAAAAGGTATGTTTGTTCCTTACAACTGTGATGTGATATGTTATTTGTAATATTGATTTTTTTCATTTAAGTTCCTTATTTCTTTTATAATTTTTTTTATATCAGTCGAGCTCTGATTTGCCTGTACGGGAGAAAATATTTCTTCTTCTAGATGCAACACAAACATCTGTTGGTGGAGCTTCTGGAAGGTTCCCTCAGTATTACAATGCCTACTATGATTTAGTGGTAGGTATATACATTTGAGCTGCAACAAACTAATTTCCATAGGATGAAATATATTCACATATTTACCCCTTTTATTTTAACCTTGAACTGGACTTCTATAGCCTTTTTTACAAGCTGTCTAATCTTAGAAAAACAAACCATTTTTTACCATTTAAATACTAGGTTTCTAAATAGTCGAAAATTTTCATCTGCAGCCAAATTTTACACCGATTCTTATCGCTCATATTCACACTACCTTCTAGTTAATCTTCTAGGCTAGTTTCAAGGTTCAAGCTACTGCAGAAAATTTTGTTGCTTAAGCTTCATTTTCCAACTACTTCCTTGGACTAGGATGCCATAAGCTGTAATATAATTAAACAATAAAATGCCTATATATACTAGAGGGGTGACTGCGTGGTGTGATGGGGAGCACAACCAAATGCTGACATTTGTAGAGCATTTGAACAATTAATTGGTGAAGCATCATATAGATTTGAAGGTTTAATATAAGTCTATAAATAAAGTGATATAAAATCATATAACTAATTTATGGTATTTATAATCAAATATAAAATGTAGTTACTTCTTTGTATTTAATGACATAGTTCAAAATTCAAATACATTTAAAGACAATTTTGCCCCCTTAAACTCTTAAAAGCTATGTAAAAAGACAATCCTATCCTCCTTAAACGTATTATAAAATAGTACACGTGTGTGTGCATTGTGCATCATTCTTGAAATTGCATATCCTGCATTCTAATATTCATGTCTTTTATTGTTTCAACATGTGCTGATTGCAGAACATGATTTTGTACACATATTTAAATAATTTTCATCTTGTTATGTAATCATTTTCTCCTAAATTTATTGGGTTAGAGTTCTGGAGTACAATTCTCTCAAGCTCCAAGACCTGAAGTTCTTCCTAAAAATCATTCAACTTCAGATAGCAGTAAAAGCAACTCAAGTAATAGTGAACCTGCAACCACTGTTCATGACAGAAGTGCACCACGGGAGGCCCCACCACCAGTTCCCGAATCTAGGTATGTATCCTTTTCTATAATTTTGATTCTCTCATTCTGAAATTACAAGTACCTGCAAAGGTGGGAGTTACAACATGTTTACATATGGGTTAATTTCGATTATGTTATATCTTTAATCGATCACAATGAGTGAAATGAAAACAAATTCAGCTAAAAAGGTAACAGGTCAAATGAAGCGTATATTTATTTGTTACTATCTTAGTATCTTTCTTCAAACAGTATTATCCAAAAAGCTGGATCTGCATTTGAAGTCTTGAGAGATGTTCTCGATGCCATCGATGTTAGACGTCCAGAGGTACATGTGGTTGGGTTATTATTTTGCTTTTCAATTGTTCAAGCTACTACCATATAAGACTCTTCCGACAAGTTAGAATTGTAGTAGATCTAATAAATTTTTGGCAAATTGGATTATAATAATACAAACTGTGACCTATTTGCCGATAGTAATCCATAGTAACAGTTTGGGACTGATAATCCTAACTTTTACTTTCATTACCAAGGGGAATCCCAATAGCCTAATCATCATTGATTTTTATTCGATTTTGCTTGTAATTATTATCATTTTGTTCACAAAGTTGATGTAGGTCACCTTGACGAAACCTCTATAAATCTCATGTCTATTTTCTTTTTTATTTGATGTGTGCGTGCATGTTTGATTGCTTTTGCTGGACCGAATCTGATTAGATACCACACAAGTGGTATCAGACCCATAATTATGTTAAACACACAGTTCTACACTGGTTCAATCATAGAAAGAAAAGTAGAGGCTGTTGAGAAGGTTGTTGATCGACTGTTGTTAGAGTTGTTTTAGTTTGTGGCTAAACTGATTGTTGTTCGGTTCAAGTTTTCATTAGGTTGGGTTGTTTTGGATGTTTTCTGGATTTCTGTCTTGAATCCTAGAATTTATTGTCTTGGAACCCTAGAAGTTACATTCCGGTTGCAAGAAAAATCACCAGTTCAATTATTTTTCAGGTTTTAGGGTTTTATTGAAGGTTACTTGGTTTTGTCTTACTGTAGTTTATTTCCTTGATCAATTTAATCTTTTCTTGATCGTTGATTATTTTATGAAAAATCAGACATTGGGTTTCTTGATTCCATTTGCTTTCTTGTTTGCAATGGCTATAGATGGGAGGGTACAATTTGAAAAATTAAATGGGACCGATTTTTTCGCATGGTGGAAGATGCAGGTAGAGACATTCTCAATCTAAAAGATTTGGATGTGATTTTAGAAGTAAAGCTAGACAAGATAAGTAAGGAACACAAAGTGGTTTGGAACTCAAGGCACAAAAAGACCATTAGTGTTGCTACGCTATCACCGAAAAGGAGTGTTGCATTCAATATAAGCATGAAACCACGACGCATGGTATGATGACGTCTATATCAAACATGTATGAAAAGTCATCTGCTTCCTGTAAGATGTTCTTAAAGAGGGATTTATTCTACTAGGATGCATGAAGGAGGTTCAGTCACGGGTCTCATTAACGATCCTAAGTTGATCATGTCTAGGTTAACTTCTTTGGGCATAAAGTTTGAACATGAAACTCAAGTTGTGATTTTACTATATTTTTTGTCTAATAGTTGGTCTGGGACTTTAATAATTGTTATTAGTTTTGCGGCGACTGATGGTTTTACATTTGGAGGGGTCTATAGGATATTGTGTTAGATGAAGGCATTCGCAGACAGAACATTGGTAATCGTCTTTTGAGACGCTACATATGAGTAAGGGAAGGGAAAATCATAGAAGTAGTGTGAGTAGTTCGTCTAGAAGTCAAAAGAATGTGAATTCCTACATTTTCAATGAAGTTTAACATGTTAAGAGTTGATGCCAAATAAGAAACATGAAAAATCTATTGAGGTGAGCATTTTTGAGGTCATCTGTTATGATGATGATGAATTGATGTGTAGTGTGGAAAACATTGTAGACTCTTGGGGGTCATGAATTCTAGATCTTCATTTAATGTCAATTTCATGTTATGCTCAGCGAGGAAACGATGGTAAATCTAAGGGTTCATAACTTTGGGAAGGTATGAATAACTATTGTTGATGTTCTTGATGTTACTGGCATGCGTAATATTAATTTGGTAACTTCATTGGGAACCATATGGGACTTGAAGTATGTTAGGGTCGTTCTAGCTTTGAAAAGAGACTTGTCTTTGTTAGTTAACTATACAAATAAAGACTTGAAGTAAAGTTTGGTGGAGATAAATGGAAGGTAACCAAAGGAAATCTAATAATTGGTCGTGAAAACATGAATGGAACATTGTACATGATAGAAGTACCTGCTAAGGAAAGTGCAACCATTCCTCAAAACAAAGTCAGGTTCACGGAGTCAAGGGGGCAAAAGACGGCTCAATTTGCTAAAGAGAAGGCTGATTCAAAGGTGATTAAAGTTGAGCGAAATTGAAGGTCTAAACTAGAGAATGATTTGGGTTTGAGGAGCTTCAACTACCCCTTCATATACTTGATAAGAAGGGGGATGCTACTTGGGGTTATGATGAAGTCTTATCTGATTGGAATCGAAGCTTAGAAGATTTTGGATGGTGTTTGTGTGCCAAGGATTCAAGTGATTGTTGGTTATGTAGGCTTTGGGCTTTTGTTCATGGCTGGAACAAAGATTAGATGTAGCTGGCCCTAGAGCTGTTAGAATAGAAGAAACCAGCCCTAGGGCTGTTTATTCTATTTCTGGCTGATTAATTAGTTTCCTATTTTTTTAACACTAATCTTTGTATTATATATGCCCCTAAGATGTAATTGTATTTTGAAGCACCTAATAAAGATAAACCCTAGTTGTAAAGTGGATGTAGGTCATCTTGACCAAACCACTCTAAATCTCATGTCTATTTTCATTTCTATTTGATAGTGTGTGTTTGATTGCTTTAGCTGGATTGACTTTGATCAGGTACTTAACATGGGTCGTAGTTTCGATTATAAAAATCCAATTTGCCTAAATGTTATCTGCATTTACAATTAAATGTCGTGTTAGAAAAGTATTATAACAAAGTGAGTTTCCCTGTAAAAATTGTTAATAATTGATATTTACAATTAATGCTAACGTTAATTCCTTTTTATTATTCTTACAGCAAGCCAAGGATGAATTCACCCTTGATCTTGTTGAACAATGTTCATTTCATAAACAACAAGTAATGCATCTTGCAGTTACATCTCGGTAAGTTATTTATTGTGGGTATCCTAATGAAAAAACGTTAACTGTTTTATAAAATGCAAAAACACGAAGTCATTCCCTTCAATTGATATACGTGTTATATTTCAGGGATGAAAGAACAATATCTCAAGCAATTGAGTTAAATGATCAGCTCCAAAAGGCACTTACAAGACATGATGGTCTTGTTTCTGGTAGATCAATGCCTACATTAGCCCACATTGATCATGAAGAGGCAGAAGAAGAAGAAGATCCTGAACAACTCTTTAGAAGGTATTAGTAACCCCACTGGTTCTCTGTAGATGTAGCTAAACGGGCTGGTTGGGTAACGGGCTTGGGATAAATCAGCTCTTTTAAAAGTGTGGCTCAAAACGGTTTGAATTGGGTTGGGTTGACTCGCCTTCAGCTTTTGCCCCTTTCAAAAACTATTATTTATACTAACATGATTATTTTTAAGTAAAACAATTTAGGAGTTTGTAAACATCTAAACAAACTTTGGGTAACTGTCAGGCATGTTTGAATTGTTTTGTAGCTATCTTTGCAGTATTTGGGGCAATTTTTTATATACCCCTGAAAACTTGTATTATTTAATATATACATAGCTAAAAAATGAATATGATGTATGCACATTCAAAATAATTATGATTTCATGTTTATCAAATTCATTAAAATATCATTCATAATGTAAACATTATACCCTTCTATTTCTCCTTACACTCCAAAATCTCATAATCCCAATACATGTTTAAACTTTAAAGGGACGGTTATAAATGTCATAAATTTGAAAATGGGAATTTTTGATATTATGGTTTTTTATTTGTTTGGTATACATGATACTAGTTTTGAGGGAGATATATGAACTAACTTATTTTACAAGTTCTTAATAAAGCATAACCAAATTGATGTGTGCTGTTGGATAACTGGGTCAATTTGAATATTTTTTCTTCTCTAACTAGTCATGTGGATTTTGAGTAAACTTGGAGAATGTACCTAAACACTTTAATTACTTTTAAAATTCATCTTTTCAAAATGAATTAAGTATTTAACTGTAATAATGTGGTTCTTTATACTAATATATGAATACTTTATTACTTTTAAAATTCAATAAAAAAAGTTATAGAAAGAGTTCGTTGGCAACCCAAACCAACCTCTCATCAATTTTAACCCACACTAAAAATTTATCCCTTCTGATCCAAACCAGTCTTGACCCATTACCCGCACATTATGTCACATCTAGTTCTTTGTTTTCATATCTTGTTGTCAGAGATCTACATTTTAATTTTCTAAAAACTAAACCACTGCAACTTTGCAGAATGAGAAAAGGAAAAGCTTGTGTAAGACCCGAGGCTGAGAACCATCATGCAGACCGGCCATTAGGATTACTCGGGTCTTTGGTCCCACCGGATAGGCTTAACCGACCACTTATTAGGCCCATCAGTCTGGAACCAAAACATGAGCCCACCACAACCCTACCGCCTGCAGCTGTATCAATCCCACCCCCACCTGCAAAACATGTTGAAAGGGAGAAATTCTTCCAAGAAAACAAAAACGACGGTTCTGCCCTTGGTGGTCACATGAGGGGTCTTTCTTTACACAGTCGAAATGCAAGCAGTTCTCGTAGTGACAGTTTTGACTTGAGTGATTGATGCAAAGTGGTGCAACAAGATAAAAGTTATGTGGTTTTGATGTTTGTGTGGGGATCTGATACTTGGTTATGGTGTTGGTGAAAGTATATATATATGCTGACTGTGATTTGTTTTCTTTTATATAAAACTGTGATATGTGAAAGATAGGACTTGGTGATCAGATCATGAATGAAAAAGAAATAAGGGAATGAAAAAGAAATAAGGGGGTAGGTAGTATCTTGTTAAAGTCAAATAGCATATGTTAGAAGATGTTAGTCTTTGCCTGTGTATGGGATTCATTCAAGTGTTGGATTCTTTTATTATTTTGTTTTATTTGTGTCAATCAGAATTATTTTATTACTTAATGATGGTATTGGAGTGTTGGCATGTGAAGATTGTTATCTTTAATCTAAAGTATTTTATTTTGAATATGTATTTTTTTCATGATTAATTGAATATTAGAATGTGGTAGTTACAACTTACAACTTGCAAGCATGTGTAGTGGTGTTAATTTTATGGGTTTTTATGTGGATATATTTGTAACACATTCTCATCACTCATGTAATGTATGTTAGCAATCTAGCAACTTATTTGCTTCATCTTTCCTCTGAAGTCTAAACTCATCAAACAGTTTATTTCTAAATTAATTTCACAGGTTTAGGGTTTATGAATTTACAGTTATTTTCCTCTGTTTAAGTGAAATACAAATAAGGTGACAAATCATGCATCTTCAACTATCCAAAACATCATATTTTTTTTCCCACATAATAATCACATCCACAGGTCTGACCAGTACCAGACAGCATAGCCTAGCCCATTTATGTAATTGGAACATCATTTAGCATACATTAATTTTACAAAATCGTATATTTATAACATCACAACTCTGGATGCTGAAGGTTTGAATCAGAGGTGGAGCTCTTCAAGCCATATGAGCCCAAAGGCTGCTGACCGGCTAACCTTGACAGGATCAGTCGAGCCATGTTCTCAGCTGCAACAGCACTGGTTTCCATAGTGCTGGCTGCATTCTCAAATGCATTTACATAATACAAATGCATGTCATCCAATATAAATGGAGCAAACTCCTCGGGAGCATGATAATGAGGGTATGCACCCCAGTTGATTCTCATCGTCTCATTCCTTATGCTGCCAATTATGGGTCAAGTAAACCACAATATTAACATATATCAGTTTCAAGTTTCATATGAACAAAATGCAGAAATTAAGGTGATCTAGGTAGATGTACCTGAAAATTTGATCCAACAATACGTCAGTCAAACTTTGACGAGAGAATAACTTGTAAGTGAAGTCATTTGCGTCATGTTTTTTTAGCACTGAAATGCATGTAAATGGAAGTTCAGAGCTCTCAATGGTCCCCACCAATTCTGGAATATCTGATACTGCATTTAATCCAAAATACGCCTATGCAAAAGAATAAACATGATAATGTATGCAAGTTTGTAATTAGATTATAATAATTTAAAATTTTGAATAATAATAAACTCACTGGATTCAAGACGCCTCTGATAAAGGTTGCATGTGTATGCTGTAATTTTCTTTCTGGGACAGAAATTTCAGGAGTGAACTGAATGGCCAGTTCATCTAAAGGGGTGGCAACAACTGCGATTTGACATGTGTAACTGTTTCCATTGGTGGAGTTGAGCTCATAAAAACCACCAGCATTTGTGATTGATGATATTTCTTCCTGGAGATGCAAAGCAACATCTGATTGGTTAATTAATCCAGCAGCCATCTGCCAGTTTCCACCTTCAACTGACCATAAATCTCCTCCTGATCCAGCAAGAGAAACAGCACCAGCAAGTCCACTGATTCTCACACTCTGACCATAGTTGATTCTTGTTATAACCTGTAAATGCATATAATATGTAGGGTATATTAATACCGAATATTTTACAAATATTCATCTCCTTTTAAGGGTGTAAATTATAATACCAAGATTAAGACAAATTTTAACATCACTTCAGTTATACTTGATCTCCATTGCTACATTTCTCCACACTTGCATTGGACAAGATTCAGCCACAAAGTGTTAGTGGTAGATTGAGAGTATTGAGAGGTGAGAGAATTATTCAAAACATTAGCTATCATTTATTCTTTAGTTATTCCTAAAGTGCATTCATAATATAACTGAATTAACTAACCACAATTAATCAAAAACTATTATTCTATAGTAGCTATTAACCCCTCTGTACTTTCGTTATTTATAGTTCACCCTCTTACTGCTCCCTTAAGAAACCTTGACCTTGAGGATTGAAGTCAGAAGCAAATGTGCAACTCATCTTCAGATTCCAATTTTCAATCTTTTATTAGAGTATTGTGCCACTAAACAAGCACCTTAACTGCTGCTCCTTAACCCGTTTGGCCATCTTTCTATCCAAGATTGTAGCTGAAAACAGCCTGAACAGTCACTTGGTAAAGGTGTAAACTTCGCTGGGAGACCTTTAGGCTGTTTAAGCAACAACTAATTGGACTGGAATTATATATGTAATTTTTCAAAATTATACACACACACGCCAAATTTTATATATAGTTTTTCGAAATAAGTAAAAATACTTTCAAATACTTCAAAAAATTTAAACAATTTTGATCAAGGAGACTCAAAAAAGTTGTTATAACCCAAAAAAGGGTTAAAATCCCAGAAAAAAAAAACAACCAATTAAATCTCTTTAACCGATTGGCCCCGTTTTTGCCTGATTTGGCTGACTGCCGATTAGTCCCACCGATATTGTGAAACTGCATCGGTTGTTGGCTAACTACCGCTCAATCGCATTAATTGACGCCTAGAACCGATTCTTACAGCACTAATCATTAGGGAGGTCTAATTTTGTAGGCAGCCAATCCAAAGCTTTCTACAATTAGGAAATGGCCAAAGTACTTAGGAGACACGCCTTATATAGTATTCTAACAATAGGTACGCAACTTGAGGTAGACCCAAGCACCAACAGTGAATGATCCTATGTTGTCAAAGGCGCAACACACACTTAAAAGATGCAAAAGATGAGCCTTGGGTCTGAGCGCATGACACTTAAAAAATGAGAGCATTTTTAAACAAGGCACACAAAATAAAGTTATCACTTTAAGTGGTATACACATTGATTTAGGCTTGTTTAGAACTAGTTTAGGGTATTTCGGCAATGATTTCACAACTCTGAACCTTAATCTTTATTTACTAAAATATGCTGGTCAATTTTTTTAGTAAATTATAATATAAAAATTTAAAAGATCCAACATTGTGGAAATCCCTAAGCGCTAGTCAGACGGCGAGGTACCGACTAGGATCGGTAGTAATCGGGATTATTTGGATTGGAATTTTATATGTAATTTTTTTTATATATAATTTTTCAAATAGCTATATTTTAACCAGAATACCTACTTCATTTTTCTTCCTTTTAAAAATCCATAAACAATAAAACCCAATACCCGGTGCCATAAACGGAGAAACAATAAAGCCTATAAACAATTATTCACCTCTCGTTCTTCTTCCCTGTGTCAAGCGGTCAAGCCTTGCCCGTTATCAGCTAGGGCAAACACAGGCACACATCCATGCCTTTCTTCTCCATCTCCAGGTTGCTGCTTCTTCTTCTCGCCACAATCCACATATTCCTACAACCATCACCATCTTGTCTCGCCAAATTAGAGTAAGAGTTTGGCCAAAATCTCAAATGTGTCGTTCTATTTTTGTTCTTGTTGGTTAGATTGAAGGGTTTGACTGGAAATTGGCTGTAATCGCCGGAATTTGGCCGCTCTGTGTCCGATGAGGACCGACAACGTCATCGGAATTGTCAAAATCGTCTGATTTTAAGGTGGACCGATTATTCCAACTAGAACTGACAAACGCCGACTTTGACTGATTTTGACCGATTACCGATATTTTGACCGACTCCCAAAAAATTAATCAGCGCCTAGTCGAATACCGATTAACCGACCGAATAGGCCGAATGGCCGATCTTCACAACCATGAAAATATCGCAACTTTATTTTTTTTTTCATCTCTGCAATTTATTTTCCAACTCTTGCATTTCCGTTTCAACAATTCCATCTCTACAAGCAAACCTAGACCAAGGTGCATTTCCCAAGCATCTCAATCTTTAGTTTTATCTACATTTCAATTTCTATAATACTCAAAACAAGAAAACATCCTCAAAGCAATTCTTTTCTCCTTAGCTCTTGGCAGCCTCCGTTCTAGTCAATGTTGATCCAATAGCCTAATTGGTGTTGCCCTCTCTTCTACTCCTTTCTTCTCCACATGATGTTAGTATGTGCTATAGTTGATGTATTCGAGTTGATATCACTGGAAAAAAATATGTTGTGCTAGGAAGCACGGACAATTTACCGGAATCTTGCCATAATTGTGCCTGGACTGCCACAAGGCGGTTTTCCTGCGGTCAGCCTCACTAGAGTGCCTAGACACCTTTAACATAGGGATGATCTATCAAACCTGTGTGAATCGCCATTTGTTTCAAATAATTTTGAGCTGACTTTGATGGTTTCCTCCCTATTGGACATAAGAGCATCAACGTCAGCCATCTCATAACGTATCATGGTAAAACTAGTTGCTCCATGAATTCTTAATAATGCATCGGCAGCTTTATATCACTTCCCTTTTCATAAACTACCTCATAATCGTTCCTAGTAATTTTAACAGCCATGCATGCTGCAATGGTGTGGTTACCTTTTGATTAAGTAAGTGTTTCACTATTTGTCCTAATAATGAAATGAGCCAAAATAAGGAAATAGTCACTGTTTTATAGCAACCAAGATATCCAGAAGCTCTTTCTCATAAACATATAAGGCCTATTGTCGGTGTCTTGCTTATAAATGCTAGGAAATCTTATCCTGCATCAAGACATCCCCTATACCTTTTGATGAGGTGTCAGTTTCAACTCCAACTGTTTTTTGAAGTCAGGCAAGGCCAAAACCTGTGTTGAACTTAAAGTTTGTTATGCTACATCCAACAACCGGAATGCATCTGATGAGATTTGAATACAATTCAATTGAACAATCAACACAAATAGAACAGGAATCAAACAAGAAGTATTGTAATATTAATAGGAAGAAAGAATTACAGAGAATGCAATCATCCAACCCAGGGTTACACCCTTCTCACTGCACAAGCAGGAGCCAATACCAATTTCTAAACAACTTTCTTCACACCCATTTCATAAGACTCACCCCTATTTATAACCCACAAACACATAACTAGAAATTAATATTACCAAACTACCCTTATCAAGAACCTACTACTACTAACAATGACTAACATATTAATATATCTCTAATCTCTATCATTACTCCCCACTTATTTAAAAGTCTTGTCCTCAAGACTTGGGAGTGAACCATTGATTGTGCCTTGCTCCAAGTATCTTGCCTTCCGGACATTTGTGAGCTGGCCCATATCTATTACCCCAACGTAAACAAATCATTTTCTTACGTCCTTTCCAATCCAATTGTGAAAGATACCGAAGGCCCATATCCCATATAGTCACATAAACAGAATACCCATTCCCCAACTTGATACCAATTCCATCAAAGGAGCAAATAGGGAGACCCAAGGTAATTACCAAACGTTGGGAGAAAAAACTACTTATACCCAAAAGAAGAGTTTCCAAAGGTTCAGAAGAACCGATAGCATCCAATTCTTTTTTGTCCCCTTCTCCATTCACGATTTCAGCATCTCCCAATAAAAAATTGTGAAGGTTACCTTCCTCCATTGGAATTGACCCTGGTGTAGTGAAAGGCACCGAATGAGTGTTGTCGGAACGAACAGGAAGCGCTCGCTCAGTTAATTTGGGTGTATTAACACTTTTGGGCTCCCCTTGATCCAACACTTGAGGCCCATCACCTATTAAAGGCCTAGTTAATTTGGGTGTATTAACATTTTTGGGCTCCCCTTGATCCAAGACTTGAGGCCCATCACCTATTAAAGGCCCAGAACAATTATGATAAGGAAAAGGAGGAAGAGAGACCTTACGATCGACAGAATTAGGGCGCCATGTATCCTCGACATCCTCGATAAAATCGGGAATCAAATCCGATTGTTGAATCGTAGCGAACTGATCAGAAGGAGTAGGAATTTCTAACCCACCATAACGCTGCAGTAGCTTAGATTGGAGCTCCGGCCATGAGAAATCGACCGATTTCTTCTCATGGGATTTCATCCAAGCTAATACCACCTTCCGAAATTCCCTGGACTCCGAGCGATGTAACGACAGTGGCAGGTATCCGGCAGATGATGGTCGTGATCTTAAATCAGCAGTGAATTGGCGATGAATCTGAAAAATCAATCGCAAATCGTGTGAAATTAAGGAACAGTGGCGACAATGAGAATCAAGAATGATGAAACTGGGATCGAATTGAAGGAGTAGACGGCAGGTCGACGCTGTTGTCCGGCAGGTCGGACCAATGATGAGATTTGAATACTATTCAATTGAACAATCAACACAAATAGAACAGGAATCAAACAAGAAGTATTGTAATATTAACTGGAAGAAAGAATTACAGAGAATGCAATCATCCAACCCAGGGTTACACCCTTCTCAGTGGCACAAGCAGGAGCCAATACCAATTTCTCAACAACTTTCTTCACACCCATTTCATAAGACTCACCCCTATTTATAACCCACAAACACATAACTAGAAATTAATATTACCAAACTACCCTTATCTAGAACCTACTACTACTAAGTACTAACTATGACTAACATATTAATATATCTCTAATCTCTATCAGCATCCTTCTTAAGGGCACAGTTAAAGGTTTTGTTGTGACCCCAAAAGATAAGATGACTCTGAGATAATACCTTGCCAACCCTAGATATCCCAGCAGATGCTTAATGTTTAGAATGGGGCAAATGAAAACAACTTCAATTTTGTAGGGTTGGTACCAATGTTTCCTTAAGTTATAACATGGCCCAAGTATTATACTCTTGAACCCCCAAAGTTATAATTGATATTTTTGCAAGAAATAAAAGAACTTATTCCAATCAAGACAGGTATTATTACAAATCCCTACTCTATACTAAACAAACAAACAAACGTACCCAGTTTAATCCCACTTTTAAGTAGGGTCTGGGAGGGGTGAGATGAAAACAAACATTTCCCCTACCCCAAGAAGAGATAGAGAGGCTGCGTCAGAAGAGACCCCTGGCTCAATTTTTTTTTTTTTTTTTTTTCAAAGACATTTTATTAAGAAAAGAGGGTAAGCCTTGCATGATTAAAACTACCGAAGTATATGTCAGTCATAAAGAATATAAACACTTATTTCAATCATATGGTAGTTACATACACAATCATATATAAAGAAAGCATGATTAAAAGCAAGGCATATACACAATGACTACGCATGCAACCTATGCAAAATAAGAGGCTCATATAATTTAAGGACATAAACCACATAAAAAAGTTGAAGCACACAGAGTAAACACTACCAACTAGTCAAGCATGCATTTGTAAAAACTAAAGTTCTACCTATAAGTAAGGCTGCTAACATATATCCTATCATTCTAGTAGTCCCTAGCCTTTATTCTACGCCTCCAAGAATTCCTATCACTGATCATGTCCTCTGAGAGGTGCAATGCTATCATGTCCTGACGAATCTGCTCCTCCCATGTCAGCCTAGGTCTACCCCTGTACCTCTTCCCCTCCACACTCAGATTCTCTACTCTTCTAACCGGAGCCAACACGTGTCTTCTCCTCACATGACCGAACCATCTCAGTCTCCCTTCCCTGACTTTGTCTGAGATGCACTACCCCCACTCTTCCCCTGATGGTTTCGTTCCTTATTCGGTCAAGTCTCGTGTGTCCACACATCCATCTAAGCATCCTCATCTCTGCCGTTTCTAGCTTCCTTTCGTGAATCTTTTTGATCGGCCAACAATCAGTTCCATACAACATGGCAGGTCGGACTGCTACTCTATACTAGTATATTGTAAATACAGACAAGTTCAATTTTTGTATTAGATATTTGTATACAAGGCATTAATCAAACCAAATGGCATTTACCAAGAACTCGCAGAGGCTCTAATTAGTTGTAAAAGCAGCTTTACACATCTCATTATAGTGCATTCAAATCTGGTGATACCCGGACCTCACATCCAATTTGGAAAATATTGCAGCCTCCCTATCTTTCAAATAATTCTTCAATAAATGGAACTGGAAATTTGTCCTTAATTGTTACCCCGTTAAAAGCTTTTAGTAGTTGATATATATAATCCAAGTTACTTTTTTTATCCTTTGCTGAAATGATTGCTATTCTAGATTACCCCTTTGTCTAATAATAACTATCAAGCCATGTATTCTATTATATCTTTTTGGGCTCCAGGGTATCAATCAGGTCTTTGATTGACAGGTCGCTCTTCATTTTGTAAGGGAGTTTTATGATCACACACCCTTTAACCTGTTTGGTTGTAATCCCCTAGGAACCTGCAAGGCTGCAAATGTCATCATACTATACAGCAACTCTTCCAACTTACTATTTTTAACCTTGGATTATTTTGGAACCATGTTGGAACTGATATTCTTTTTGAGTGACTTCTATGTTCTATAGATGAGTGGATACATTGTGATTAAAAAATGCAGCATGTTACAGCCTACATAACTAATCACAACTAATCAACAACCATTTTATACAGTGTCCATTACCCTCATTTACTTCTATGATCAACAATTCACCCCCTAACAATCTTACTTCATATAACACGAAGTCAGCAAAACATTCTTTCATGTTGTGATTCCTAAATTGCTACTTCAAACGACTGTAATATCCACCAAAACAATACAACATAGCAGCATCATAATCCCTCAGACCAGATAAAACCACAAAACAGATGAATATTCTGCATAAAATTCGGTTTATGAAAACATGCAACTTACAGTAATAAGCTCTTGTATGAGCAAAGGAGAAAACTTGAGCCCAATTAATTCCTCTTCCAATGTCTTTGTTGTCAAGTTATACAAGTCAGACCATTTGAGCATATCCTCCACGTTGCTAAAAATTGGTCTAGATTCCTTACTTTCATAATACTTCAAGAAGTTATCCACTGTAACCTATCATATGGGCATATAGCCAAAAATAATAATAATCATAATAATATATTACAAATCGCTAAATATGTCAATCCATCAATAGCACAATAAAATTATTGAAATCTGAAGATCACTGAGTTAATATAAATTCAAAACGACATCAGCTAATGTACCTCAATAAAATTGTTCATCTTCAGGAGAGAGATGCCATATCTGAAGAGCATTCGAATCGAATTAGCAAGGGAAATGAGGTATTGAACGAGCTGATTTTTTGAATCAGAGTCAATAGTTTTGAACAAGAACTTGCGTCCGTCCCAAATTCCAAGAGATATAGAGCTTTCAGAAGCGGAAGGCCCGTTGACTTTGAGGTTCAGCATGTGTGTGAAGTTCAAGGCGTGGTAGTTTTTAGGGTGGAGAATCGAAGCGCCGGCTTCGAATGTTTCGCCAGCAATGGTGACGGTGGCCATACGGCCTCCGACGGCGGGGTGACGGTCGAACATGCGGATTTTGGTGGGGGTGGCGGGGGAGTATTTTGCGGAGGAAGTGGGCGACGGAGGAGCCGGCGATACCGGAGCCGATGATGCAGACATCGGAGGTGGACTGGGGTGGTTGATCAGAAGAAAATGAGGGGATTGAGAAAGAGAGAATGGAGAGTATTATGAGGATCGCAGGGATCATGTTGCGATGGTCACCACCGTCGGCAATTGAGTCCGGCGAATGTACGGGTTTAAGACCAGACAGGTAAAATATAACTCTTTTTTTATACTTTGTTTTTTGTATGTTATATAAAAAATAAAACTTAAGAGTAAATTATATATATATAGGATTTGGTTCAAATAAGAACCCACCATTTTTGTGGTAACCTATTAACCCATTTGAGCCAATCAGATTCATACACATCATAGATTCCTTTTTGATTTTATGAGGGCATTATGGACATTTTATTAACACATTTAAGCCAATCAGATTTCACCCACATCATAAATATAATATCTATTTTCCTTTTTTTAAATCAAAGTTTCCCCCTTGATTTTTATACACTTATAACTTTTTTATACTATGTTATTTTTTTATAAAAATTACATCATTAAACTCGTTTAATTTTCTCGTTAATTCCATAATAGTCATGCCA